>OZ001664.1:3939830-5162485 GCA_963924145.1 Pyrausta purpuralis | reverse complement strand
TTGTAATTGACTTACTCGGCCGAGTACTCGGTTGGAAAAAAAAACGAGTAAAACTCGGTACTCATTTCTCGGTAAAAGTGCTTCTCAGCGCATCTCTACTAAAAATCAAGAAAAATGAAAGAATGTAGATACATGTAAAAACTATCGCATGACCAAAAACTAAATATATAGAAATCGTGACTCTGAGAAATTTAACAAAGAAAATTTGATAAGTGATTTTTTCGACAAAGAAAATTTGATCGGTGAATTTTTTTTAGTTTACGAATTGCGCGAGAATTGGTTAAGGATTAAACCGTCTCATTTTTCAGTCTTATTTTATGTCCTCTTATTATTGTCACGTGGAGACACCCTATTATATGTCATTTAAACCAAAAATTTAGTTTTGTATATTTATAAAAGTAAAAAGTAATATCAAACTGTGTACTGCCGAATATTTTATAGTATTTTTGTACAAAAAAATCATATGTTCACTCTTTATTTTTAGTGAACTAAGCAAAAAATATTTAAGTATTTAGCGATGGCGGACGGAGTGAGCACCAGGCATTCGTTTTACTTATGAACGCACAGAAAAAGTGGTTTGTTTTTATGCTGAATAGTCCTATTTCTAGCCAATTCATACAATGTAAACGATGAAATGCAAATCTATAGTTGGTTCATAGAGATACAATAGCGTGTGGATGGACTGAGCACAATAAATTAATAGTAAATGTTTTAATACGAAACTGGACGATCTGAAATAACAGACCTCAATTAAAGAGAGGTGTAACAAAAAAAAGAACACTAAATGACTCGACCAACTTATTTCAGTATGAAGATATGGCTGACCGCTTGTGAGGACTGAGTGAGCACACATTTAACTACATATCTGTCATTCAATCGCATTACAAAAAAAAACATTGTTTTTACAATTGTTTTAAACCTGTAACTAAATGATAAATACACATTTAATTGAATCTGGAGCCGCTCACTTGGTGGAAACGCAGACGTTATTTTTTTATTTACTTGCAAAGTGGCTGAATAGAATTTTCTCAAATTTGACACAACAGAATTACATACACAAACCTCTAGGTATTTTTTTATTTACTTGCAATGTTGCGATATTTAATGTTCTCAGATTTGAACTGCATTTTATATGAATATTAAAAATCATCAAAAATGACTCGCCTTCTATGAAAACTTCTCTATAGACTTTACTTATGGATAAGGACTAAGGTATGCCACTTGTTATAAAAACATTGAAATAACTCCGAAAAGATTCTCATTCATTGACCCAGGTTGAAAAAAAAAACCCTAAACACCATTTTAATTTGGCACACGATGTACCACCCACCCTGTATAAATCTTATCTATACAGGATGTAGAGCGAAATAGAGGCTTAACAAAGCCTTAAACCTCGCATTCAGTACATCTAAACCATATCGTATGTTATAAAAATTATCACGTAAAAAACGATTTATTTAATATTTATTTTGAATATTCAAAATTAATCATTTATTTATTAGCCGCAATATTTACGTGTACGAAGTGCATCAAGGCGTAGTAGAAGTAGCGACGCGCGCACATTCAAAGAATTCGGTTAGTTGGATGCGAGTCAGCGCTATTTGTTTGCGTGCACCCGCGCGATACTCGTACAGACGTAGCGGTGTGTAGTGCACCCTTTATGGTCTGTTTACGTAGATAGTGCTGAAAATTTTGATATTGTTTCTTACAAAACAACATTTGTCGGTATTTCATATTTTATGCAGGGTATTTTAAACAATGAGGGTTAACACCGAAAACCACGTGCCTTTAAAGGATGATTTTTTGAAGTCACTATACCTGGGAAATGATGCGTTACTGAGATATTGACAATTTTGAATATCTTTTATTAGGAGACTCACGAAAAAAATTCAAGCATTTTATTTTTATGTTTCATACCGAATGAGACAGCACTTTAAGGCTCATGATCACTTGCTTCAAAATTAGTACTCGGATGTTCGGAGTCTTGGATCTCTTTAATTTCTTTGACATTGGTAGACAAATTTCACCGAAGTGTGAAAGGAACAGCCAGTATATTTAAATTACCTCTTGAACGAATGTAGACAACTTGCAGTGAAAATAAATTAAATAATTTTATGACAAGTGTACAAAATACTTACATACATTCTACTATGAACACAAGAAATTGGTAGTTTGCCTGCACGGACGAGTAAAAAAAGTAAGGACTCCGCGTCACCTACATAAAAAGTGAAGCACCCAAAGTAAGCCAGCATACGTGTAAATACGAACCTCCACGCACACACTGACGCAAAAGTAAGCCGATCGGCCGCCATTACCCTCTCTGTTATTGTCTGTGACAGTGCAAACCTTCCCGTATAAAAAAATGACAAAAATGCCGGCGTATGTCGTTAAACAGTGTAAAAATATTACATTTCTACAAAAAAAGTGCCAAGGAATTTGAAAAAAAAAACCTGTCACAGGGTACCGAGTACCTATTACATTAATTTCTGTTCTTTTTAAAATACATTTTTTTTATTTGGAACACAAAACCTCCACTCCACGTGATTTGCCAGTGACAGTAACAGCCCGTGTGGCCGGGGAGTCGGACTCGCGCACTGAAAAACTACAAGTTTGATATCGTTCAAACCAATTTTCATTCAAAGTTTTTGTCAAGTTCTACATCATGTTTTTTTTTCTCAAAACGTACACTTGCTATGTTCAAAGATTAAAGGGAGATAGGGGGGAAGCCCATTTTACCACTTTGGAAGCGTCTTTTGGTTATGGAACCTTAATGTCATTTTAAAAGGCTTATGAGTTTAGACAAAAAAAATTGGTTTTAGTTTCATGTGTGGGAAGCCGTAAAGCGGTTACCAGGATACATTTACCTACCAAGTTTCAACTGTGTAATGATAGTTGCAGAATAAATTGACTGTGATATACGGACGGACAGACCGACAGCCAGACAATGAAACCATAAGGGTTCCGTTATTTGTCATTCGGCTACGGGACCCTAAAAAAGAGGTTTCGCTGTTAGTCCCATACAAAAAAGCTGTGTTAAAGCAGTATTCTACTTCATTAACATAACTTTTTTAACTTAATGATATAATTTAATCAGTTCTTTATTTTTTGGCATTTAAATAAATTGTAGTATTTGTGTAACATAAAATCAAGCAAGGTAAATATTTTTTTATATTTGTAATAATAATAGGAAGAGCTAGCAAGCACTTTTTATTTAAATAAAAATATAATGAAATCCAACCAAAAGACTTACAGGTATGTAATTTATCTAGCTATTCCGATCACAGGTTGGCGACTTACATTATTTAAATTTTAATTGTGGTTTTGAAACGCACGTTACTTCAAATTTTTACGCACATTGCTCACATGTATAAACCGGTAAAATTTACACCTACACAATAAAAGGAGAAATATTTGTGTCAACTGGTATCCCAGTAACGCACACACATACAGCATAAAAGTGGCTTCACTTGCTAATATCGCGGTGCGGAGTCCTTTCTTTTTTAATCGTCCGTGTTTGCCTGTAATGTTTCCGGAAAGTTTTTAAAATGATTTGTCTTAAAGATTTTGGTATGTTCGTTTCGAATTTCAACTTTGCCATCTCGTTTCTCAGCCGCTCGCGCCGCCATTTTGAAAATAGGGTATTATCAGACGATATCTCCTTTTCAGCTCATCTTCTTCTGATATATAAAATTCTCGTGTTACAGTTTTAGTTGCCAAACTCCTCCGAAACGGCTTGACCGATTGTGATGAAATTTTATATGCGTATTCAGTAGGTCTGAGAATCGGCCAACATCTATTTTTCATCCCCCTAAGTGTTAGGGGGATGAAAAATACAGGATGTAACATACAAAAATACATACAACCCTCAATTTTCACCCTTTTACGATCAACCCTTATTTTTTAATAGCCATTTTAGTAATTTAAGGGTGAAACAAAATTCGCTGGGAATACCTAACTTTTAAAATTACGGGACTCGGCGGGACGGGGCTGGGGCGGGACGGGGCTGGGGGCGAAACAAAGTTCCCTGGGTCCGCTAGTTTAACGATAAAAATATCTTATACAAAATTAAAGGAGAGACAATTTCATACAATTAATGTTAAGAAACATTTTCATAAAATCAATAGTTCCGATTTGCAAAGTGTCAAGTAACTCGCGCTTATGCCGAATTCCATTTTGGCGCCGCATTCCTTTATTGCCTATAAAAAGTGAAAATTTAGTTCTAAAAATTAATTTCTCATTCTTGGATTATACGAAACGATACCAAACATCACCTTAATTGGGCTGTTAGACCTAGGAGCCCTGTGAGGTAGATACGTAGATTCCCACCTCCTCCTCCTTACCTGAGACAGTACAGGGCTTAATTAGCTCAGAAAACTATCAGGTATGTCTATGCAAAGCAAATTCATTTGTTGATGATCCTAAAGGTAGTGGTCGACAGAATTCTGCAATAGGTATGCAAAATACTTATTCGGCGACTTATTTGGCGGTGCGTTTGGTGTATTGGTAAGGGACTATTACGCCGGCCGTCGCGGGTTTGAATTCCCCAAGGGGAAAATGTTTTAGTGATAAGTACGAACATTTGTACCTGAGTCAAGGATGTTAAATATATTATATTTAAGTATTTACGGGAGACGCCCCAGTCATAATCGTTGTCTGGTATTCATAACACAAGGAATAAAATTCCTTACTTCGAAACCACGACAATTGGCGTGTTGTCTGGCGCATATTTATTTTCTATTAATTTATTTATATTTCCCTAATTAGCTAGATTTCACAATTAAGTTATAATTGTCGCATGTATGCCTATATATAATGATAATTTAAAGTTAAAAACGATAGGTGCTGGTTGTTTTCCCTGGGCTATCGTCTCAGTTTATGAGCCCGTAAGTCTCGTTAACGACCTTCGTGTAATGACGTCAGCGCCATTAAGTCGACGTGAGTTACTGACGCGATGGAAAGGGAAAACTTTTCTGATTCGTTTGAGAGTAAACTTAATTCTTTTTGGAAATTGGTCGATATTGTACGTCAGCACGACCCATCCTTTAAATCTGTTTTGTTTTTCTGGTGATTACAATTGAGGGTATATCCCCCGTATTTTGCAGGTATTGTTTTATGCAGGATGCGGTTTAGTAGTATACGCATTTTATGCTTATACTCGTATTCACACGGATATTCCGTTTGCAGTACCCCGCAAAAACCTTCTGCTTTGGTTTTAAACTGGACCAGTATTGGCTTAAAACAGGACCAGTTTCCACGTCTTGAATGACTGTATGCACAAACAGCAATTACCAGCAATGCCGTGAAAGATAGAAATATACACACGCCGCTTTAAGGATGATTCACGCTACAACGTGCCGGGGCCGGATAGTGCCAGAGCCGGGTATAATTCCCACCAACATTCCAACGCCGTGCTACGTCCGAGCCCGGGCGGAGCACGGCCAGGCATGAATCGCTTCAAAGTGTATACAATAATGTTTGACCCCCGGCCCGGCTACGGCACGGTGTAGCGTAAATAAGCCTTTATCGGTAAGCGCAAGCTAACATAACCATAAATGTGACAAGAGTTGACGGACAACCGGACCTGCAAAATACTGCACTAGAGCTTTTTGCAGCGATCCTGCAAAACTGAACTGCCGTGGGAAACGGCCCTCAAAGTCACAGATAGTATTTAAAGGATTTCCTCGAATCATCAGTCAGCTTGTATATTTAAACACTCTCTTGAATTGCTGACAGCAAAAGCAAGTTTTTTCCAATATAAGCGAAACTTGCATAACATGTCCCATCAGTAGGTATGGTCACGTAGTAGAAGATGAAGGCGCTTTTCTCAGAGGTCTTACTACGTTATCATATTTTCGTGTCCAACCAACGCACATTTTAACTATCAAAGCGATTTCGCTTTACAACAGATCTGAAACTATGAAACTAAAATCCGTACAGGTAGTACTATTCATATGATAGTGCAGTTATATCTTCATCCGTAATCTGGTTTTTTATATCACAATTCTCTTTCAAGGGCTCGAAACGATTACGGATCAATCGTAATGAATCGTAACGAATTAAAATAAGGTTATCAATTCGAATGTGTGATTTTTATATTATTTCTGTGCTACCTCATATCACAGTCATTTGTAGACCGATTTGAAAAAAAAACGCTTACCAAGAGGTTACACCTTCTAGTTGGTCCCTTTGTTGGGATACGATGATGCGGTCTTGGTGCAATCGAGGGAAACAGTCAAATTTTAGAGGCACGTATATTGTTTTTTACTACAATCTATATGTCTCATAGTTAACATTGTCTGGAGCTGAGCTGATAGTGGAACTCCTAAACGGTTAGAACTTTTCATAGGTAATTTGTAGCTTCTTAAAGAACGGAGTCATAAGGTGCAACCCGACCACCTGTAATCACTAAAAATAAAAAAATAAAAATAACTTTAAAAAAAGTAAAAACCGTCTTTAAAAACAAAATTAGTCAGTGAGATGGTCAAAGTGATGGCACCGACTCCAAAAAGAAAAGGTTCGCCTAAAACGGGTCCTTTCTTTTATAGGGTCAAGAGTTTATTTAAGACTTTTTGGTGCATTTTGGTTTTGAAGTTACGGTTACTACTGACATTATTCCCAGATTCATTTTACATGATTGCAATTGCGTGAATACTATCGTTGATTTAGTGTGTTATCTTCTGCCTCCGGCGCTGTTACAAGCCTGTCCTGCTTCTGATCTGTCTTTAGTTTCTAATACCTATCATCTTTTATCAATGCTAATGTGCACACGTAAACAATGTCGCGATAAAATAATACTTGTCCTTTGTTTTTCGTTCTGTTATAAGTTCTATGTTAGATCGACTTTATGTGTCTTTATTGGAAAGGTCAGTCTGAAATATTTGATATAATTTTAATTTTCTGAGCTATCGAGTTGATTGGAATAGAGAAACTTTTATATTTTTTATTTCTGAATCTGTTAGATTAAGTCAGCAATACTCTAGGTAGTTCGCGAAATTTAGACTTCTCCTGCGGGGCATAGAGGGCGGGGGGAGGCGAGAGCGCAGTTGGGGTGAATGAGCGACGCGGGCGTGTGTATCAGCGCCATCCGCACCCCTGTAACGATTACGGTTACCTATAACGACCAAGACATCACAATATGATCAACGGGGCAGTCTGTCTGAACATATAATCATCATGATTATCATTATCAGTTTAAGGACGTCCACTGCCGAATAAAAGCCTCCCCCACGGTTTTCAAAACCAAAGATAGCTAATAATATAAGAGGAAAAGATTGTATAAAAGTCAATTAACACTTGTCGTAATTTTCAAATAAATAGCTGCTATAATTTATTCGAACTAGTATTTATAACAGTTACATTTAAATTTATTTGCTGGCAACACCGATATATTTTGGAGGGGAGTTTTGTATTCGGGGAGAGCGCGGAGTCCGGCAGTTCAGTTGGTTTGCGACACCAAGTTGAAGAGGTTGTATCTAAAGTTGTACCCTGTTTGAAGAATATAAGTATTGAAAAAGTCTCAGTGCTATAATTTCATTACACACTGTTGATAAAAATATAAGAGGTAGGCCCCAAACTAGAAAAGCAAATCTATAATGCGAAAATGAGAAATTACAAGTACAAAGACTTTCTGAATATAGCGATAAGAACATACTGAACATGTATATAGAATATACTATATTAAAATAAACAGCAACAATCAATAAGACCATTATACAATTTTGAGAAAAATATGCTGCACCACGTAGTTCAATAAATAACAAAGTATATTCAAACAATGTTGCGGTACACATGTTAAGATAAAAATACGCTCTCTTACTCCTAGATACTGGTATCACAAACCACGTAATAATGCCGTGCAATGTTATTGCGAATGTTAACAATAGAATAATTAAAATCGCCAGATTTAAAGCTTCACCTTTAGGAATACAATCACGCAATTCGTGAAATTCTTGAACAACTTTGTCAGACATTTTAAAGTATTCAGTTCAGTTTAGATTCGAAAACGTTAAACTGTGATTATAAACTCCTCAGATGGTCACTTCATCCACCGAGCTAACGTATCACTTATTGCCGCACCTTTTAGGTCCGGATCTAGTAAATTATATGTGCACAAAGATTTTACTGACTGGTAGTATATTTATTGATTTAATAAAACTCGGCTATGAATGCCAATGGATAATATCATAATAATTTACCAAAATGACTGTATTTTGTCAATACATTAACAGTTTTTTATACGTTTGTTTATTTGATAACTATTAATTGGCAATCATTGTGTGACGGGAGAGATAATACTGGCTAATTAAATTATTATTGTATGTCGCATTTTTAAAAGTTCACAAATAATTATTTTTTATGTATTACATATTTTTTATATAATAAATAAGGTAGAATTTTATGGAAATATTACCCTATAATATGGCGATCGCTAGTCGAAAAAAAACCCATCACTACGTAAAGTGCAAATAGTTACGAACCCAATTGCTTCTAGCAATAAGACCATTTTACTCTACGCTGTATCTTTTTCTAAGCAAATTAACATATGTAAGTTAAACATAAAACAGTTATTTATGAAGAGCAAATGCCCTGTTTCTGAATCACTGGCGTCAATATTCTTAGTTATTTTCATTCGATAATCAATTAAAATTAAAAAAAAAATCACGGTAGATATACTACATGCAAGTAGTTGAAATTAACATTTTTTTATTTAAATCTCTGCACTGTGGATTTCAAAAGCGTTCCATTTAAAAATACATAATTGACACACGTCATTTATTTACAAGCTGTTACGCAAATAATTCAAAAATAAGACACACGAGTATATTCACTCTTGCAAGGTTTGTGAAAGCTAGCTGCAAAATTCTTGAGTTCATGATAAAGTGTTTACATTCAATTTAACTGACAACATAATCCACATACTTGCTATATCCAATATTGACGGAAGGAAATTAGTAAACGTTTCATACGTCTTTATATTACCTACCTATACGATTAGGCTTGCCTAAGATGGAACAATTTCTTCAATACAGGATGCTTGGTATATCGTATGAAATGGCTTAAAACGACAAATCATCTATCATTTTCTTCTGCCTTAACATTTTTTTATGCGATGGTTTTTTATACCAATTTTTTCGTGGTTTTTATGAAAAATCATATGTGTGTATGTTATTGCCACTTTTTTGCGGTTTTACTAACATCAAAATCACATTTAAAAACCATCCAGTTATTTTTTTATTTACTTGCATAGTGGCTGAATAGAATTTTCTTTAATTACATACACAAACCTCTAGGTATTTTTTTTATTTACTTGCAAAGTTGTGAAATTTATGTTCTCAGATTGGAACTGCACTTTATATGAATATTAAAAATCATCAAAAAATGACTGGCCTTCTATGAAAACTTCTCAATAGACTTTACTTATGGATAAGGACTCAGGTATACCCACTTGTTATAAAAACATTGAAATAACTCCGAAAAGATTCTCATTCATTGACCCAGGTTGCAAAAAAAACCCTAAACACCATTTTAATTTGGCACACGATGTACCAAACACCCTGTATAAATCTTATCTATACAGGATGTAGAGCGAAATAGAGGCTTAACAAAGCCTTAAACCTCGCATTCAGTACATCTAAACCAAATCGTATGTAACAAAAATAATCACATGAAAAACGATTTATTTAAAATTTAATTTTGAATGTTCAAAAATAATCATTAATTTTCTAGCCGCAATGTATACGTGTACGAAGTGCTCCAAGACGTAGCGACGCGCGCGCATTCAAAGAATTCGCTCAGTTGGGTGCGAGTGAGCGCTATTTGTTTGCGTGCGCCCGCGCGATACTCGTACATGCACCGCTACGGTGCGAAGGGCATCGTTTATGGTCTGTTTACGTAGATAATGCTGAGAATTTTGATATTGTTTCTTAGAAGAAAACATTTGTCGGTATTTCATATTTCATGCAGGGTTTTTTTAACACAATGAGGATTAACACCGAAAACCACGTGCCTTCATTTAAAGGATAATTTTTTGAAGTCACTATACCTGAGAAATGATGCGTTACTGAGATATTGACAGTCAAAGAGAAAAATAAAATTGTGAGTTTTTTTTTAATTATCTTCTATTAGGAGACTCACGAAAAAAATCCAAGCATTTTATTTTTATGTTTCATACCGAATGAGACAGCACTTTAAGGCTCATGACCACTTGCTTCAAAATTAGTACTCGGATGTTCGGAGTCTTGGATCTCTTTAATTTCCGACATTGGTAGACAAATTTCACCGAAGTGTGAAAGGAACAGCCAGTTTATTATATTTAAATTACCTCTTGAACGAATGTAGACAACTTGCAGTGAAAATAAATTAAGTAATTTTATGACAAGTGTACAAAATATTACATACATTCTACTATGAACACAAGAAATTGGTGTTTGCCTGTAATGTTTCCGGGAAGTTTTTAAATGGTTTGTCTTAAAGATTTTGGTATGTTCATTTCGAATTTCAAATTTGCCATCTCGTATCTCAGCCGCTCGCGCCACCCTTTTGAAAATATGGTAATATCAGACTATATCTCCTTTTCAGCTCATTTCAAGATAAAAATATCTTATACCAAATTAAAGGAGAGACAATTTCATGCAATTAATGCTCAGAAACATTTTTATAAAATCAATAGTTCCGATTTACAAGCTCCGCAAAGTGTCAAGTAACTCGCGTTTATGCCGAATTCCATTTTGGCGCCACTTGAAAATTTAATTCTAACAATTAATTTCGCATTCTTGGATTATACGAAACGATACCAAACATCACCTTAATGGGCTGTTAGACCTAGGAGCCCTGTGAGGTAGATATGTAGATTCCCACCTTCTCCTCCTTACCTGAGACAGTACAGGGCTTAATTTGCTCAGAAAACTATCAGGTATGTATATGCAAAGCAACTTCATTTGTTGATGATCCTATAGGTAGTGGTCGACAGAATTCTGCAATAGGTATGCAAAAGACTTATTCGGCGACTTATTTGGCGGTGCGTTTGGTGTATTGGTAAGGGACTATTACGCCGGCCGTCGCGGGTTTGAATTCCCCAAGGGGAAAATGTTTTAGTGATAAGTACGAACATTTGTACCTGAGTCATGGATGTTAAATATATTATATTTAAGTATTTACGGGAGACGCCCCAGTCATAATCGTTGTCTGGAATTCGTAACACAAGGAATACAATTCCTTACTTCGAAACCACGACAATTGGTGTGTTGTCTGGCGCATATTTATTTTCTGTTATTTTTTTGTATATTTCCCGTGGGACTCTCTAATTGGCTAGATTTCACAATTAAGTTGTAATTGTCACATGTGTGTCTATGTATAAAAAAACTTTTGAGCTCTAAAACAGTAATGACAATTTAAAGTTTAGAACGATAAGTGCTGGCTGTTTTTCCTGAACTATCGTCTCAGTTTATGAGCTCGTAAATCTCGTTAACGACCTTCGTGTAATGACGTCAGCGCCATTAAGTCGGCGTGAGTTACTGACGAGATGGAAAGGGAAAACTTTTCTGATTCGTTTGAGTGTAAACTTAATTCTTTTTGGAAATTGGTCAATATTGTACGTCAGCACGACCCATCCTTTTAAATCTGTTTTGTTTTTCTGGTGATTATAATTCCTCAATTATAAAAAAAGCCTTCATGGAAAAAAGCCTTAAGGATATACCCTCGTATATCCTTAAGGCTTTTTTCCATGAAGATCCCCCGTATTTTGCAGGTATTGTTTTATGCAGGATGCGGTTAAGTAGTATACGCATTTTATGCTTATATTCACACGGATATTCCGTTTGCAGTACCCCGCAAAAACCTTCTGCTTTGGTTTAAAACTGGACCAGTATTGGCTTAAAACGGGACCAGTTTCCCATTCTTGAATGACTGTATGCACAAACAGCAATTACCAGCAATGCCGTGAAAGATAGAAATATACACACGCCGCTTTAAGGATGATTCACGCTACAACGTGCCGGGGCCGTATAGTGCCGGAGCCGGATATAAATAATTCCCACCAACATTCCAACGCCGTGCCACGTCCGAGCCCGGGCAGAGCACGGCCAGGCATGAATCGCTTCAAAATGTATACGGTTAAATGGCTACGGCCCTTACAGTCACAGATAGTATTTAAAGGATTTCCTGGAATCATCAGTCAGCTTGTATATTTAAACACACTCTTGAATTGCTGACAGCAAAAGCAAGTTTTTTCCAATAAAAGCGAAACTTGCAGAACATGTCCCATCGGTAGGTATGGACACGTAGCAGAAGATAAAGGCGCTTTTCTCAGAGGTCTTACTACGTTATCATATTTTCGGGTCCAACCAACGTACATTTTAACTATCAAAGCGATTTCGCTTTACAACCGATCTGAAACTATGAAACTAAAATCCGTACAGGTAGTACTATTCATATGATAGTGCAGTTATATCTTCATCCGTAATCTGGTTTTTTATATCACAATTCTCTTTCAAAGGCTCGCGCTCGGAATAATTTTGGATCAATCGGATCTACATGTCTGATAGTCAACAATGTTTGGAGCTGAGCTGATAGTGTAACTCCTAAACGGTTAGAACTTTTGATAGGTAATTTGTAGCTTCTTAAAGAACGGAGTCATACGGTGCAACCCGCCCCTTCTGTAATCAATAAAAATAAAAAATAAAAAAACCTTTTAAAAAAGTAAAAATCGTCTTTAAAACCAAAATGCACTAAAAAGTCTTAAATAAACTCTCAACCCTGTAAAAAAACCGGCTAAGTGCGAGTCGAACTCGCGCACTGAGGGTTCCGTGCCAACTTTAACTGAATTAGGGAATCCACTTACTTCTACTAAGTAAAATACCAGAATAGTTTTTCGACTGCAAATATAACTTTGTTTTTCATAGTGTTTGTATGAAGTACAAAGTTATGTTTGCGGTTGTTGAAAATGTTCTATATCTCTAAAACTGTGCGTTCGATCTCGTCCGAATCAATTTTCGTTGAAAGTATTAATTAAGATCTACATCATATTTTTTTTTCAAAATTTACACTTGCTTGGTTTAGAAGTTAGATGGGGGGACGCCCATTTTGCCACTTTGGAAGCGTCTAGCTATGAAACGTTAGACTTTAAAAGAAAATGGTTTTAGAAACCTCAATGTCATTTTAAAAGACCTATCCATTGACACCCCACACGCATAGGTTTGACTTAAAATTTTTTTTTTGGTTTTAGTTTCATGTATGGGAGCCCCCCCTTAAATGTCATTATTTTTTATTTTTTGTATAAGAATCGGTAAGCGATTAACAGGATACATCTTCGTACAAAATTTCAACAGTGTGATGCTTATAGTTACAGAATAAAATGGCTGTGACATACGGACGGACAGACAGACAGACAGACAGACAGACAGACAGACAGACGGACAGACAGACAGACAAACAGACAGACAGACAGACTTGACGAAACTATAAGGGTTCTGTTTTTTGCCATTCGGCTACGGAACCCTAAAAAGGACCCGTTTTAGGCGAACATTTTCTTTTTGGAGTCGGCAGTGAGGCAAGTGATGGCAATCACTTTGACCATCTTTACCACCGACTCCAAAAATAAATTGTTCGCCTAAAATGAATCGTTTCTTTTATAGGGTCAAGAGTTTATTGATGACTTTTTAGTGCATTTTGGTTTTGCAGTCGGTTACTACTGACATTATTCGGAGATTCATTTTACAGGATTGCAATTGCGTGAAAACTGTCGTTGATTTAGTGTGTTATCTTCTGCCTCCGGCGCTGTTACAAGCCTGTCCTGCTTCTGATCTGTCTTTAGTTTCTAATACCTATCATCTTTCAGAGTAAGATCCCGGTACGGGAACCGAATGCTAATGTGCACACGTAAACATTTTCACGATAAAATAATGCTTGTCCTTTGTTTTTCGTTCTGTTATAAGTTCTATGTTAGATCGACTTTATGACTTACAGGAAAAGTCAGAAGTATTTGATTAAATTCTAAGGATTCGGCTTCAGTAAATTTTCTAAGCTAGTCCAAATTACTATCGAGTTAATTGGAATAGAGAAACCTTCATATTTTTTGTTTCTGAATTTGTTAGATTAGATCAGCAATACTCTAGGTAGACCGCAAAATTTAGACTTCGCCTCCGGGACAGGGGCGCGGGGGGAGCTCTCTAACGATTACGGTTACCAATAACGACCAAGACATCACAATATGTTCAACGGGGCAGTCTGTCTGAAAATGTAATCATTATCAGCCAAAGGACGTCCACTGCTGAACATAGGCCTCACCCACGGTTTTCCACAGCAATCGATCACAAGCAGTCTACATCCAGTTTGATTCTACGATCTTCACAAGGTCGTCTGTCCATCTCGTCGGTGGACGTACTACGCCGCGTTATGGTCGAAGGATCTACAATCTAGACTTTTCTGCCCCAACGGCCATTCGTTCTTTTTGCACTGCTCTTGCGAGCTTACTGATACTCAGGGCTACGGGCTACTATCTTAGTTCTTCTACGTATCTCGTCATTTCATTTCATTTCTCTCATTTCTGAAAAATATAATAATTGCACTGAAACAAGGCTAAGTGCAGTTTAACCAAGTCGAAGGCTCAAGTTCAAACAGATTGTGAAAGTTGCCAACGTTAGTCCCCGCGGCTATGAAAATTTATTTCCTGGAGATCTTCTGACGATTCCCAGAGGAACGAAGGTTAGCATTCTGCTCTCATCGCATTTGTATCATAAATTTGTACAGAAATATTTCATAGGAGATGTATCAAATGATGCCTTGTATAACCGATTTCAAAAAAGTAGGTCATCATTTATGATGTCGTTGTTATTTAATGCTTCAACACCCGAGCGGTTGCAGGCAACCGCATAACAATAGAATTTGCATTGTGTCTCGTTCACATACGCTTGAGGGATTAATAGTATTTCAGTCATTTATTTAAATTCTTTTACATAATGTTATAAAGGGTGGCCTCAACAGTGACGTCCAATTATTTTTTTGTATGCTTCACATCCAGGCCTATCAAAATAAACCATATTTATGATATCCAAATTTCTGTAGTTTTTGAGGCTTTTTTTTCTATGTTTTTAAAACTTTTGTTAGTCTTAGTTTTAACTAGCTCATAATTTTATCTTACTCTTAGTAAACTTAATTTATCAGGATCATATTGCAATAAAAAAAAACGAAAAAACACCATAAAAAGAGAAGAAATTTTGCGAAAAAATTAATGTCTCTTAGGGCCGATTATTCAATGGTCAGATAAAATTTAACAGACTGATAAATTATAAAGCGACAGATTTTAAAAAATGACAGTTACGTAGAATTGCTTACAATTAGGTGACGATGTCAAATATATTACTATTGTTTTTTTTCGACGAATAATCTCATCTGACTATTGAAAAATCAGCCCTTAAACAACGAAAATCCTACTAAAACACGTAGGGTATATTTGGATAGCCCTGGATGTAAGGCTTGGAAGCCTTGGAAAAAAAACTGACGTCACTGTTGGGACCACCCTATATATAATTTCATTTGTGTTCCAAAAGGTCAAGTTAATGAATTAGCTTCTTTTCTTGGTAGCGCAAAAAACTTGCTTACTGAATTACTAAATATAATTTCTGTCTTTGATGAAATCCAGTCTGTATACGCGGCAAGAAAAGGGTATCATTGTTGACTTAAAAAGACTTGCTTCTGTCATTTACTATGGAAAAAGTCGCTGCGGTACTAGCGGCAGCGGCTGGTGGACCGCCGGCACTTGCCACCGGGCGGTGTGGATACACCATTAAAGAGTAAACATTAAGCCGCTCAAAGATTGAAGTTTTCAATTTCGTCATAAAATGCATAGAGGAATTATTAAACTACAAGTATTTTTATCCATACATTATGTTTCAAAATTGAAAACGCCAAAATAGCATTCTTTTATCGGCTTAATTATATTAAACATAATATTGCTCACACCAAAGCCCAGCGATCGGATACCACACCTACCTATAAGTTTGTAATGAAAATGGGAGACTCCACACTATCTCGACGCCAACTAGACGCGTCGCCTCGGCGCCGGCAGACGTTAGCCTCATATAGATTATACATCCCCGTATGAGTAATGACAATGCGAATAAACAACTCAGAATCATGTCCTTTAAAAAGTTAAAGTGAAAGTTTGTCATGAGCCAGAAGCAGAACCTATAGTGCCACAAACTTATCTGAAGAAAAACAGAATGGCGCCACGATTAAAAGGGGTTGCTGTTTTTTTACATAAAAAAACCCGGCCAAGTGCAACGGACGGACTCACACTCTGGGGGTTCCGTGCCAACTTTAACTGAATTAGGGGATCCACTTACTTCCACTTACCTGAAATACCACAATATTTTGTTGACAGCAAATATAACTTTGTTTTTCATATTATTTTTATGAAGAAAGTAATGTTTGCGGTTGATGAAATTGTGATCCCGTACCTAACCAATTTTAGTTGAAATTATTTGTTTAGATCTACATTATATATACTTCTTTTAAATTTATACTAGCTTAGTTTAGAAATTAGAGGGGGGGGGGCACTTTACCACTTTGGAAGCGTCTATCTATCAAACATTAGACGGCACTTCTATTTCATTTTCAAACACCTATCCGTAGAGAGAGATAGGTAGATAGATCTCCCACACGCATAGGTTTGACTAGAAAATAAAAACGGTTTAAGTTTCGATTTTGTGATATCGTCGTCAACATAACATAATAGATAACAATTTTGTGATTCAATGGTTGTTCAGTGGAAAAAAGCTTTTTTACTTGAGCTTATTGAGATCTTTTTGTAAAAATTTAATTCCCTAAATGCAAAGCACACCTAAGCAATACAGAGAAAAAATACTTTTATCAAACTTATAAGAATTAGGTTTGTTTTTGTTCGCTTGTTCTATCTTCCCAATATTCATAATTTTTCCAACAAAAATTATTCGCTTGCCACTTCATTTCACCTTAAACGAAATTAGGAAAAAATAACATCTCTTTGAAAGGCAAAACCGACGGTTTTTGGGCTTCTAAAATGTAAATAAATGGAACAAAAGGATACTCTTGAATATCTTCGAGACCCTTGACGAATGACGAGGGGAATTGCGACTCAGAATAACATTTTAAGATAAAGATTTGGCACGTGTCTCTGGTGAAACGAACCAATACTTCGTTCTAGTAATGTAATCAATTAATCAAGGAGTTTTACTTGTATTATCCGGGTAGTACAATTTTTCCTTAAACACTGACACGAGCTTGTGTGTGTGTGTGTGTGTGCGAAAGAGCTTCTTATTCAGCATATATCACAAAATGTAGTCTGCTTTTGTTGATTTAATCAATGCTTAAATGGATACAAGCGTGACTAGTATACCGCAACTGCTATAAAAATCGAGTATTTTCAAAACTATTGCATCATACGTTTCAGTCATGATCGGATTTGTTAAGCGTAGGTATGCATGATCAATCAGTTTCGTTATAAGCTACGGTGTAAGAATACGAGTTCGTGCCTGATGGCACATTTAAAATGTGAGAGATGTTGTCACCGAAAGCAATCAAAAGGTGAACGACAAAACAATTTAATAAAAGGGATCACGGACGTATTCGGTAACCGCACGCGGCTCGCGCTCGGCGGAACATCAAAGGGACGCTTGCTTTGATCACGCCGCTCCACGGCTGGTCGCCTTTGATACTGCCCGCCTCTAATAGCACGTGTGATATCGATTTGTGTGCTAGGTATTTTAATAACAGAAAGCTTTGTACGGGCTTGGTAACAAACAAAATATATATCAGTTAACCACTTTCTTACCTTTTTCGCAAGATTAATATTCAGAAAAAAAATTGCGTTTGATCTTGTCTTCACTAGAACAGAAGCGGAATAGCCAGGCAGAGATTAAGATGTTTTTAAATTATAGATACGTCATACACGCTTTAAAATGGCTAGACGTAAGGCAGGTAATTGCCCGAAGTGCATTCAGTTGGGCACGCTATCGCTTTGCTGCTATACGTACCGACAACGTCTTGAATTATTTTCATTTTTTGGCAAAAATGCCATCGTGTGTGTTTAGGAGTTGTACCAAGTACACTGCAACTGTTAGAGACAAGAAAAACGTGTCATTTCATTCATAAGTATAGTTTTTTCATTTAAAAGTATTAAAACTAAAAACACAAACAAACACAAAGAGCGAGATGTCATACGCGCCCGCGCCAATGAGCGCTTAGTAGCAATCAGCACGTCACGAATGTTATATATTTCTCTCTTTCTATCAACAGGCATGCCCCATCATTTGTCTCTATTAGCGCTTAGTGTCGTAATACAGAACTATACGTTCGTATATAGAGTAATCCTTGCGCCACTTTCAAATGCTTGTTGGTGTATAAAGTGTCTAACCTTTTAAACGTTATTGGGCAGAGATGACGATGGAGTGAAATCACCCAGAAGAAGCCAGTTACCTCTGACTTTAAAAGTGTTAAATGAAAAACGGCGCGTAGATGCTGCAACATGCTCATAGATTAAGTCTCTAACTACCTACCTACATACCTATAGGCCTGGGAGTAATAATTTACTGTTGATAATACTTGGTGATAGTAAGTGAGGCGTCATATCGGCGCGTCATTGTGGAGACTTTTAGCCAGATTCGACCTTGAGGTTAGTCTATGGGAAGTAGGTAAACAAACAACCAGCTAGGACTAAGGACCAACAAGGTCATCTTTAGACACTACAGTTATTTTCTAGAATTTCAATAATAATTGCTTAAGGTTACTTACTGCCACCAGATACTTCATACAAAGTGTAGCATCGCTCTTAGAGCTAAGGTCGTTTCTCGACAAGTAACGGCGGTGTTACTCGCTAGCGATGAAGTAAAAAAGGCTATGAAAAATTGCACAGCGCCTCTAGCTGTGACTTGCAGAACTAACATTTTCCTACACTTTTTTAACGTCGTCGCTAGCGAGTGAAACCGCTGTAACTCATGGTAACGGTGATGTTGTTATTTTAGTAGTTATGACAATAAACATGTTTGTAGATACTATAATTAACATGGAAATTAGGTGATTAATCACAGACAGAGTAATTTCAGTGGCATAATATTATCGGGTTTATACCACACAGCAATTTATCAAATGTCAATTGCAAGCCATGGTTAGTAATGCACCTCTCCAGTATCTATACTTTTAGTACCATATTTTAATATCTCGGGCACTGGCGACGTACTGGTGGGCAGTCGCGGGCCCCGACGGGCATCCGCGTTCTTTATTACTTTGCGGTCAAAGAACCGACCCACCCCTCTGCAAAACGCCTTATTCGAGGTTGACGATATAGATTTCCCAACCTACTAGGTACATAAAATAAACAATTAATCAGAAACTTATTTCGCTTCAGAGCTATAGGTATTAGGTTGGTATTATGACCACTATAAATCCTCAATGTGGCCCGAATGTGTTGGTGAATATATAGAATTGCTACACAAAGAATATTGAAAGAGCAAACCAATTGAGCGACGTTACAAAGCGCTTTTATTAACTAGATATGCCATCAAATTGTTATTTAAATTGATCATGTACGCCTCATGAATAGACCAAATTATAAAATCTGCTTTTGGCTGTGGGGAAATAAGTGTTTAATTAAGCTCCAAACGAATTAGTGTGATGTGCTATGTTGATGGTAAAGGCTCATCAATCATTTAATTGCATTTATGGTTTCGAAAGTAATTATATATGGCACTGAAATGCAGCTGTATTTCATGTCAGGGAAATGAAAGTAAGTAGTAGTTTTTATTCTTATAATACTTTTTCAATCGACTTAAGAGTTTACCAACGTTAAATTGGGCTTAACTGACCGAATAAGTACAAAACGTCACATTTTAAAATGTCATTTTCGTGAATTACTGACTGAATTACTTTAATGACGTTACAAACGGTAACTTCATATTATCTGACGATAAGAAATATTTGTCGATTACAATACAAAACACCTAATTTGAAAACGTCACCTATTTGACAGCAGTCATATAATAATATATAATTATTATCTTTACTCTACTAGGCGTAGCATTGCAGATGATTCGCTAGTGGAACTCTCTTATCATTATCATCATCATCATTATAAGCCAAAGGACGTCCACTGCTGAACATAGGCCTCCCCCACGGCTTTCCACAGCGACCGATCACTAGCGGTCTGCATCCAGTTTGATCCTGTGATCTTTATAAGGTCATCTGTCCATCTTGGTGATCGTCTAACGCTTTTATTTAATGCTTTGTAAAAAAAATAACCCAATAAAAGCGTTATTTTAAGTTTTATACAAAACAGTGTCGCCAACTCTACACTGAATATCAAACAAAATCTGCCTATCTTTAGAAATACAAACACAAAGACGTGTTCGTGATACACAAGGCTTACTGAAAGGAAGCGAATATTAAGATGTCCTTTGAAGAGGTAATTACGTCATCAGCCTTTGAAAACTTTGAACGAGTTAATAAATCTTTGACGAAGACTAAATCTCAAGTTTAAGTATACTTTCTTAAAACGAAAGAGACTTGAATTGAAATCAATTTGTAACACATTAATATGACATAATTAAATTAACGTAATTGATTAAGAATGTGATTCTTACTGTTTAAGACTTAACATCTACATTAAAGACTTGTTTCACTATATCCTAATAAGTTCTGGTTAGGGTTGGTTCTGGTCAAACTCTTCATATGAAATGATGTTCAATATTTGAATAATTCCTTGGTTAGTGTTTATTTGTTGATAGTGAAACAGACCATTAACGTACCGAATATTGCGTATATTCGGTACGTTAATGTTAAATTATAAAACTGCGAAATATCAAAATATCTAAATCTTTGATTTAGCACCAAAGGACTTACAACGATGGTGATAAAAATATTGGCGACCCTTGACCTATGCTCTAGGTCAAAAAGTCGCCAAATTTTTCATTGCCACGAACTTCTAAGGGATCATGGGTCAATTAGCTTTCAAAAGTATCTAATAATGTATTATATCTATGTATTTTCTAAGGCTGGGATTCCACTAAAGCAGAGTTGTGTGCGGTGTGCTGTGTGCTGTTCAAGAATAGATGTTTTTCAGATCGGGTAAAGTGCTCAGTACGCATTCTGATTCAATGAAGTTCAAAAGGATAGACAGTTTATACACCAACATTAAAGCATTATAAAATGGGGACATGGTTTACTCTATACGAACGTATTACGACACTTAACGCTAATAGAGGCAAATGATGGGGCATGCCTGTTAAGAGAAAGAGATACATATATTTTCAGTCGTTACGTGATGCTACTGAGCGCTCATTGGTGCGAGCGCGTGACATCTCGCTCTTTAGCAAATGTCAGCCATTGCCAAATTATGTTAAATACTGAATACGTGTTTTATGCTTTAAAACTTTTAAATTAACAAACTATACTTATGACACTTTTTTCGTGTCTCTAACAGTTGAACTCAGGAAGGCATTTTTGCCAGAAAACGAGAAATAATTAAAGACGCTGTCGGGACGTATAGCAAAGAGATAGCGTGCCCGACTGAATGCACTCCGGGTAATTAACTCTCTCTCGTCTAGCCAATGTAAAGCGTGTACGACGTATCTATAATTTAAAAACATTTTAGTTCTGATATCTGATATTTCGAGGGTGACATCGCTCCCTGCACGCAGCTCACATATCTCGTCTCCACTGCGCGTCGTCCGCACACAGCTCAAATATCCGCTTC
Source organism: Pyrausta purpuralis (assembly GCA_963924145.1). NCBI lineage: Eukaryota > Metazoa > Arthropoda > Insecta > Lepidoptera > Crambidae > Pyrausta > Pyrausta purpuralis. Next base: position 5,140,764 of record OZ001664.1, on the reverse strand, counting down.
CACCGCGCCATACAATTATAACACATCTCCGCACAGCAATCTTCACTGAAGCTGAGCTGAGAGGAATAACATCACACAATTCTATTGGTTGTTTAAAAAACATCTTCTCTCCACTCGACTCGCCTCCGCTTTGGTGGAGTCCCGGCATTAGGCATATTAAAAGTAGTGCTCCTGATAGCTTGCACACGCATTAAAGTATGAATTTTTTCTTTTGTGTCTCTGGCGCTGTTTGTTATGTTTTAAGAAATAAATTATTTTCAAAAGTAAACCGTGCTTCCCTGGGCTCCGTTTAGTAACAATAGAAGAAGGATAGAGTTATAAAATATCAATCATCATGATCACGTCGATTTCACATACCAGTGCAGTATAATAATTCGAAAGCTTTTCCGAACTCATCTTTCTTTGTAGACAAAAGTCTCGCTTTGATATCGAGCTGAAAGCGGTTTTCACCGAAAGACGACCATTGACTCTTTATACATAACACAAAGAGAAAAATACGATGACATATACGAATATACGAATGAACGTCAAAAATTAAGGGAATTGTAGCGATCGGAACAAAAGATTTTAAAATGATTTTATTTTAATGATCCGCGATCGCAGGAGCGTAGTCTCGTAGCCCGAGATTCCGTAGCTACGGAGCTACGACGACGGCGTAGTCATACCGTATATCAGCGTATTCGTAGCACCTTCGTAGCATGGATACTACGAACGGCAATCATCATGTATAGCGGCCGTTTCCAGCATTCATTGTATCTTTGGTTTTGCCTTACTTTAGATATTTTGTCCCTCTAAACCTTCTGGCAGTAGAAAATCCTATCCATGGATGATAACTTTCAAGGGGGGGACGGGTAGGTTATTGGGGTCAGACCAAAGAAGTACCATCCCATAATAATTTTACGGGATAGACATTTGTATGACATTGACATAACAAAAATGGTTGTTTAGACTAAAAAATGCGCAAGCATGCAAATCGGTACCTAAAATATCATTGCTGTAAGATTCATGTGCTGACTAATACTGATACATTAAAATAAAGGATGTGTAATTAAATTAAATTCCTCAAACAATTTATTACTTATCTAGCTCTTGTGACGTTCTAAAAATTTAACAAATTACGTATTGCGTTTCTAACGGGTCTCCGAATATAAACGCCCCTCGATAATCTAGCCGAACTGAATCCAGCGATTGAATACGCAGAATCGATCCTACCTCAATTGGTATTCGAGGCAGATACTATTTATTGGTGAAAGGAGCCTTTGTTAGTGCCATAAATTATCCCTTTAACTCGCCCGAAAGATATTTGTACGCAGCGAACTCGATAATTGGTTTACGAAAATAATTTACAATAGAGCAGTCGACGTGGAAACTTTATTGGTACGGAAATAACCGCGCGTTGGTTTATTATGTTCTTTCTTTTGGACAATACGTTGAAAAATTATGTACCACTGTACTCACACTTTTGCTAAGACGATATAACTACTGTATTTTGTGATTTTAACTGCCTCAGTGGCGCAGCGGTAAGAGGGTCGCACTTTGAAAAATAAGGTATCTGACTGAGGTTGAATCGGCGAGGCTTGTGTATTTTAGTTACTTCCACAGTATTATGTCTTACGGTCTTCTCTTGTGGGGTTCTGCTGCAGACATTGATACCATATTTATTTTGCAGAAAAGAGCCATTCGTGTTATTTATAAACTTAGTCCTCGTGACTCCCTGAGAGAGGTCTTTAAGAAAATCAACATATTAACTGTGGCTTCTCAATACATTTTTGACAATATAATGTACGTCCGTAAAAATTTAGATAATTTCATGAAGAAGAGCGACATTCACTCATATAACACAAGAAATAAACACAAGCTTGTCGTTCCTAACTTCAGATTAGTTAAAACTAGTAATTCGTTCATGGGAAATTGTATAAAATTCTTTAATAATATACCACACAATCTTGTCGAATTGCCGGTTGATAAATTTAAGAAACACGTTAAAAACACTCTTATGTCTAAAGGCTATTATAAGGTTCAAGACTACCTGAACGATACGAATGTGTGGTCCGTCCAGCCTGCACCGACTGATGTACTTACCTTTGATGATTTTGATTTTACGGCAGCTAGTAGTGACTGAGTTTGTTCCGGCGTTTCTTCTCAGCACTTGCCTAATTGTCTGTGTTCTGTCTTGAAGCGCTGGTAGGGCCCAAAAGATAAGGAGACATGATTCGGCCCCTTCAGGGCACATTTATTTTTATTTTATTTTTCACTGTACATTTGACGTTCATAAGTGGCATATTGTGTCCTAAATTGAATAAACAATATTTGACTTTGACTTTGACTTTAAGCGACGGCTGCGCCAGAGGTCCCGGGTTCGATCCCCGGGTTGGGCCAAAATATATACTTGAGTTTTTCGGTTCAGTAATTCTTAGGGTAGCCCGGAGTTTGAAAGATGACGGTGTTTCACCCCCATGCCTCGGAAAAGCACGTAAAGCCGTTGGTCCTGCGCCAGTTCTCCCTCCAGTCGTGTCAGATTTCTGTCCCATCGGACTATGAGAGTGAAAGGAATAGATACCGCATACTAATGTGCACACACATGTGAACTATAATATGTCCCGTGCAATCGGTTAGTTCGTTGTGACTGGCCATCGTAGTCAAAATCGGCTAGGGGGACTATTATGATTATTACTTTGTGATATTACTAACCCTAATCAAACATTCGTCATCATAGTAACTCATTTTTTGTTTACCGTCAGCCTAATGATTATCTCCAATCAACTCTAAAAATTACAAAAATATAATATGATCCTGGTTTGACACAACGTTAGGATGATGATCATTTGATTAATTGATATCGTTATCGAAAAATAGGTGTAAGTAAGTAAGACTTTATTTGCGAGAACACAGTTACAAAGATCTTAAAAACAGTAACTCAATTTGAATAATAATAAATATTCTTTATTGCACACCAAGAACAATAAATGATAACAGACACCATCTTAAATATAATTCGCACCCATCGAACTTTGTTTCGCCTCAAGCCCAGTTTCGACACGGTCTTATTTATATATTTTTTATTTTTTGCGCATATTTCTTATTCTTTCTTTTATAAGATCCTCCCCTGACAATATCAAACAGAAAAAAAAATATTAGCGAATCGGTATTCACACGGAAATATAGATTATCGAAATCATAGTCTGTCATTTTTTTAAGTGCTTAGGTACTCTTTTAAAAATTCGTAGAAAAACATCACTTTTTAAAATTACCCTGCCTGTACAGAAAATGCAATAGTGGGAATGTGTTGTGAGAAAGTTATGCTCTCATGCACCTCTTTGTCTTCAGCTGTAACGTAACAAAACTAAAAAAATAATGTTTTTCTTTCATTATTATAATCCCATATTTAGCTGAATAAATATCTGAAGCGAAGACTAGTGGGCGTCGCGCAAACTCGTCGTTTTGCGCGTTTGCGCGGGCGATAATTGGATGAGGGGTATTCAGGCAAATCGCTCAATTCAACTCCACTGAACTGAAGATTCGTTTAAAAATAATTGATAAAAAATAAAATGTCAATAACTTTAGTTTAATGCGTAGGTATAATATTGTCTATGGAGGGCTGATTTCTTTAGCTAATACCTATATCTATACTAATATTATAAAGCTGAAGAGTTTGTTTGTTTGTTTGTTTGTTTGAACGCGCTAATCTCAGAAACTACTGGCCCGATTTGAAAAATCTTTTTTACGTTGAATAGTCCATTTATCGAGGAAGGCTTTAGGCTATATAACATAAAGATACGACTCATAAGACCACAGCAGAAATGAAAAATGTTGCGAAAACGGGAGAAAGATATTCCTTTTGAGAGCTTCCGCTGCGTACGCTGCGGAAACCGCTTAAGTTACACAAAAATCATGTATGACAGGATTGTTCAGCATTAAAAGTTCTATATTAAAGTCCGCGACAGCATATGTCTATCTTTTATGGTTGACTTACTACAACCTTTTTTATGTTAATAAATTTGTAAAAAAATAATGCATTATTTTTAGAGGTGTATTATACACACAGGTATTTATTGTTATCAAAACAAATACATTTATCATCAGGAGCATTTCATTGAAAACAAAGTTGCCCTTTATATCATATGATTTCAATAAATATCTTAGGAGCTATCACAGTTTTAACATAACTCCGCACCAAATAATGTTCGCAGCTTAAGTACAACGTGCGCTTGAACGTGCGCTTGCGCTAATATATTATAAAGCTGATGAGTTTGTTTGAACGCGCTTATCTCAGGAACTGCTGGACCGATTTGAAAAAATATTTTTGTGTTGAAAGAGAAAGGCTTTACGATATAAAACATCACACTGCGACGGGAGGGGAGGGAGCAAACTCAAAACGCGCGGACGAAGTCGCGGGGGACCGCTAGTATGACATAATTCGCTGCCTATTGAAACGTGAATGAAAGTGGTAATAGTCAGTAAATTAGGATAGAAGTAGTTAATTAATTATCATGATCATGATGACAAAGGCCATCTCTCACTCGTTTTATTGAATGACTATGTCGAGTTATTTGACTGGTCACATTTGTTTGATGTATAGGTTGGTAGCTGGTGCGTTTTATTTGGTTAGTAAATAATAGTACCTAAAATAATTTTCATTATAATTACTTGAAATCATTGAGAAAATTTATTTATAGTAACTTAATTTCTATATTTAATTTTTGTCTACTATATTAGGTAATACGTATAAGGTGTGGACCTTGTATAATTATACGATAACGATATAAATTAGTCAACTATCGATAACGAAACCGGCCCTAATTGAGTAACATTACAAGGTAATATAATTCATTATTGCACATCAATAATTTGAAGAAAAAAAATTGCACTCCGGGAGTGCCGGCAGAAGTGAAAACTTGAATATCAACGTTGTGCATTTTTGATTTCTTGGAATAGTTATTATCAATATAAAAGTACTATCATTTTTGTGATAGAATACAATAATAATAATAATAATACAATAATAATAATAATATAAAATTTTATAGAATACAATATTTATTTATTGCGCTATCGTACACAAACATTACAATTTATATTATATTAAATTACATTAAAAAGTTTATCTCTCAGAAAAATCAACTTACATCCATAATTTCGCCAACCGTCTTACGGTTTTTCGATCAGCCCACGTGTCCTGACGCGAGTTTCACATTTTTCCCCCATCCCACAAAAGTGCTCAACGCCGCTAAAGAAGTTTTCACTTAAAAAAAGTTAAAATCATGAAGATCGGCCCACCCGTTCTCGAGTTTAAAGTGGTAAAACTAACACGACTTCATTTTCCGTATATTATAGATGCCTACTTTTATTTATTTACAACGTGACATCAGATATTTCTAAAGATTAACACGTAGATTACAGAATTTTCCATACTATAAATAAATCGGTAAATTGGTAATTAGATCTCGCGCGGTAAAATTGAATCTCGGCCACCGTCGGGAGCAGTCGTTTTGTGCAACTCTTGTCGAGTGCTTATTCCGCTGGAAAAATCGATGAGTGGCTTACTAATTGATACTAAAGTCCATTTTTCTTTGCTAGTCCAATAATGTTAACAATCTTTTCATATCTTTTAAAATAAAATATCACTGAATAAAATCTATACTAATATTATAAAGCTGAAGAGTTTGTTTGTTTGTTTGTTTGAACGCGCTAATCTCAAAAACTACTGGCCCGATTTGAAAAAATATTTTTACGTTGGATAGTCCATTTATTGAGGAAGGCTTTAGGCTATATAACATAAAGATACGACTCTTAAGACCACAGCAGAAATGAAAAATGTTGCGAAAACGGGAGAAAGATATTCCTTTTGAGAGCTTCCGCTGCATACGCTGCGGAAACCGCTTAAGTTACACAAAAATCATGTATGACAGGATTGTTCAGCATTAAGAGTTCTATAATAAAGTCCGCGACAGCATGTGTCTATCTTTTATGGGTGACTTACTACAACCTTTTTTATGTTAATAAATTTGTAAAAAAATAATGCATTATTTTTAGAGGCGTATTATACACACAGGTATTTATTCTTATCAAAATAAATACACTCATCATCACGAGCATTTCATTTAGAACCAAGTTGCCCTTTATATCATTTGATTTCAATAAATATCTTAGGAGCTATCACAGTTTTAACATAATTCCGCACCAAAATAATGTTCGCAGCTTAAGTATAACGTGCGCTTGCGCTAATCTATACTAATATTATAAAGCTGAAGAGTTTGTTTGTTTGTTTGTTTGTTTGTTTGAACGCGCTAATCTCAAAAACTACTGGCCCGATTTGAAAAATTATTTTTACGTTGGATAATCCATTTCTCGAGGAAGGCTTTAGGCTATATAACATAAAGATACGACTCATAAGACCACAGCAGAAATGAAAAATGTTGCGAAAACGGGAGAAAGATATTCCTTTTGAGAGCTTCCGCTGCATACGCTGCGGAAACCGCTTAAGTTACACAAAAATTATGTATGACAGGATTGTTCAGCATTAAGAGTTCTATAATAAAGTCCGCGACAGCAAATGTCTATCTTTTATGGTTGACTTCCTACAACCTTTTTTATGTTAATAAATTTGTAAAAAAATAATGCATTATTTTTAGAGGTGTATTATACACACAGGTATTTATTCTTATCAAAATAAATACATTCATCATCACGAGCATTTCATTTAGAACCAAGTTGCCCTTTATATCATTTGATTTCAATAAATATCTTAGGAGCTATCACAGTTTAAACATAACTCCGCACCAAAATAATGTTCGCAGCTTAAGTACAACGTGCGCTTGCGCTAATATATGATAAAGCTGAAGAGTTTGTTTGTTTGAACGCGCTTATCTCAAGAACTGCTGGACCGATTTGAAAAAATATTTCTGTGTTGGATAGCTTATTTATCGAGAAAGGCTTAAGGATATAAAACATGACGCTGCGACGGGAGGGGAGGGAGCAAACTCAAAACGCGCGGACGAAGTCGCGGGGTACCGCTAGTATATTATAAAGCTGAAGAGTTTGTTTGTTTGAACGCGCTTATCTCAGGAACTGCTGGACCGATTTGAAAAAATATTTCTGTGTTGGATAGCTTATTTATCGAGAAAGGCTTTAGGATATAAAACATGACGCTGGGACGGGAGGGGAGGGAGCAAACTCAAAACGCGCGGACGAAGTCGCGGGGGACCGCTAGTATATTATAAAGCTGAAGAGTTTGTTTGTTTGAACGCGCTTATCTCAGGAACTGCTAGACCGATTTGAAAAAATATTTCTGTGTTGGATAGCTAATTTATCGAGAAAGGCTTTAGGATATAAAACATGACGCTGCGACGGGAGGGGAGGGAGCAAACTCAAAACACGCGGACGAAGTCGCGGGGGACCGCTAGTATTTATATATTCCAAAACATCTCAGTATTTAACGATGAATTACCAGTGTTAGTTGTTTGTTTTGAGTTAAACTTATTTTTAAATGAATTATTTCGTAAAAAAGGAATGTTAAGATTGTTTACAATATTTGACTAGCTAAAAAAAAACTTTTTTTTGGAACAACCTAAACTAATTAATCGTTTTGAGCTTTCTAAAAATGATAACGTCATGATGTTAGAAGATGAGAGTGAAATAGATAAACAGCCGTAGACAGCGGTTAAAATTTAGTGCAGTAGCATAATGATAGAGATTTCAAGTGGTGATTATTACTACGTTGCAGTGTGTTAAAAAAACAGTACCAGTGTCTATGTTATACTAAGACCAAAGATTCGCGGCAGTCCGTGCTATAAATCACTTTTGAACCAAGGATGCGCCCGCACATATACTGCACTTTCCAACGTATTGTTATCGATAAACACACGTAACAAACAACACGAAATCACTGTGTCTGTTGACGTCAGCCAATCCACAGTGCAAGTGCATGCGCTTGAGGTCATGCACCAACTCCATGTTATTATTATTTTTCTCCTAAACAGTGGATAACTGAGATATGTTGAGCTTTATCGTGAGTTGTATGGAGGCGATTTAATTTTTAAATATTTTTTTCATTCTCATATCTCAAAAACTACTTGACCAATTTTTTTTAAACTTACACTGTACCCTTAATTGAAATATACCTAATTGAACTAAAAAAGATTCATTCCACTATGGCTTCTCGTTTTTGAGAAATCTGTAGACAAACATCCAATCATATAAATATGCAAACATACCTACACTTACAAAATTTTGCACACATTTTTGAAAGTCACAATATACATTTACAATATACTCAATTATTCTCAAATTCTAACGATATCACATACACACATTGCCTTGATTACCTCCTTTTTTAGCCGTGGCCAAATGGCAATTTATGGCATAGGCACTTTATTTTGTAACTATAAGCATCACAATCTTGAAATTTGGTAGGAAGATGTATCCTGTTAACCGCTTTACGACTCTAATACAAAAATAAAAAAAATATAAGGGTTTACTCACATACATGAAACTAAAACCGATTTTTTTTTGGTCAAACCTATGTCTATGGATAGGTCTGTTAAAATGACATAGTGGTTCCTTAAACCATTTTCTTTTAAAATCTAGCGTTTCATAGCTATACGCTTCCAAAGTGCTAAAATAGGCACCCCACCCCATCTAACTTCTAAACTAAACGAGAGTAATTTTTAAAAAATATATATATAAAATGTAGATCATAACCAATACTTTCAACGAAAATTGGTTTGGACGGAATCAAACAAGTAGTTTTTGAGATAGGTATAGCACATTTTCAACAACCGCAAACATAACCTTGTTCCTCATACAAATACTATGAAAAACAAAGTTATATTTGATGTCAACAAAATATCGTGGTATTTTAGCTACGTGGAAGTAAGTGGATTCTCTAATTCAGTTAAAATTGGTGCGGAACCCCCAGTGTGCGAGTCCGACTTGCACTTGGCCGGGTTTTTTGAAGTCGGTATAAACAGATTATTTTATTTTTTTAAGTTTTATTAATTAATTTATAATCAGGCTACAAATAATTACAAAAGCAATTAGGCCCATATAATAAATACCTTACAGACTAACATACATACAACATAACAGAAATAATATTAAAATAAAACAAACTATTTTTCCGGCGTAGTATTGCGCAACTTGGTGTCCGGTAACCGTCCTCGAAACCGACGATACAGAACACCCTTCGGCCAAACTCTGCTTTCATGAAGGTCGACAGCTGTTCGATTATGATGTGCGCTGGCTCTTTTGCACATTTTATTGTGCCGTCGGGCACGAAACTTTGGGGTTACCATAGTATGAGTTTGTGTTGAAGTTAGCTATTAAAAGTTGAAAGTTAGCTATTAAAATCCTGATTATTTAAAAAACTTCTTATAAAGTAAATTTTGAATAAGGTGAAAAACTCCTTATTAGATTCATTTTCCTTGTTGTCGTCGTAAAGTAACTTTGATCAATTTATTTAAAAAAAAGGGTAAAAGGAAAGTTGATCTAAAGATGATCTACTTTAAATGAGGATTTATTAATAGAAATTAAGCTGAGACACTCAACATCTTTGAAGTTTAGATTGCGTGGTAACTTAGTAAGCGGTGTTTTAACGAAGTTATTGATTGATTCGTCCCTGTTGGATAGGAAATTGATATTTACTCTGGTTATCTAAATATAACATTTAGAATATTTAAGTACCTAGAAATAAGTTATTAAACATCTGACAAAGCTTAGTTGGGCTACTAGAAAGGATAAAATTCTCATGTTAAAAATAATAATATTAAGAGCAGAATCAGCCACGATCTTCGAAGATTATTAGAAAATGAATAGGAGTAGATAAAATATTTACGAGCGTACATAAGCAGCCATATTCTTGAAGATTTGTTTGCTATCAAGCTAGGATGCAATCTTTACCTTCAGTGCCAGTGTAGTTTTAATGGATCATCATATAATATGTCTACGCAAATAAAATAATAAAAATATCCCTCTAGACGTTTTCGACTATGGTAGCCAGTCACAACGACTAGACGACTGCGCGGTGCTCGGACCGATTATTTAGTTTACAAATGTGTGCGCAAACATAGGTGCACTCTCTATTCCTCTCACTCTCATAGCCCGATGGGACAGCAATCTGACACGACCGGAGAGAGATCAGGCGCAGGTACGGTTTTTCCTGCTTTCCGAGCACACGGATTAAACACCGCCAACTTCCAAACTTTGGGCTACCCTGAGAATTTCTGAACAGAAAACTACATATTCTGCCCCTAATGAAGTCAGAATGTCTCCCAACAAATTTAGGTACTTTAAAAAAGTTTCTCCGCACCCACTATCTGAACCTTGGCTTATTTCAGAATTAACAGCCATTTTCTTTTATTTATGTTTTTGGATGTAGTCAATATAATACCTTCATCATTTATAATTTTGTATTTATTAAGCACATGCATTCTATGTATGTTTATTAGTCTTTTGCTAATTAGTAGTAAAAATTTATGTTAGTACTTTTTTTTACTACTCTTCTCACCGAATATTAATATTCCGCCTCTGATTAAACTCTCTGCATTACCAGGTGGTGGACTGTTAGAGAATGTCATTAGGCAATTAGTCCGCCAATTTTACAACTTACAGTGCAATAAAGTTTAAATAAAATGAATAAATATTTCTGGCCCGACCCGGGGTTCGAACCCAGGACCTCTGGCGCAGCCGTCGCTTTAAAGTGCGACACTTTAACCGCTGCGCCGCGCGCCGAGGCAGTTAAAAGCAAGCATAAGTAGGTAGGTATAGAGCTACGATACTATGTGTAAATGGTTCTATTGCGTGTCAAGCTCGCTCATAAACAATTTTTATGCGAACTTCGTCGCATCGTACCGAAGTCATAAAATTGCCATCAATATTCACAAAGTACGGACAACATCACGTGAAGGTAAACACTTCGGTATCTTATGCGGTTGTAATAAGAGCTAGTTTGCAACAAAAGTGGGTAACCTGTGGTGCTGGCGACTATACTTTTAGCTCCGGTAATGTGGGCAGTGGATGTTAATGACAAAGTTTATTACTTGAGGGCATATTTTTGGAAGGTCAAAGAGATTTGTTGCTTCAACCCTTCAAATTGTATGAATTACCTTACCTATGTATCTATTAAATCACTTCAGTAGAAGATCAGAAATCAGTGGTAGAACTAGAGATCCTTCGATACGAAGCCTTTAGAAAGATAACTAGTTATTACTTAGAAAAAACTTTAGATAGTTAAAACTATTTAATACTTAAAGTAATTGTTACTAAACTTATATTTAACTATGTGTACTATTTTTAAGCAAGCTGTGTTTATGTGTAAATCTATTTCACTTGTTTCAGATGATATTTTAATTTAAGAAAGCGTTATTGTATCTGTTTTTGATAGGCCTAATAAAAATATATATTATGATGACCTTTTAAGTCAAGTTTACTCTGAAGGATATCATTGAGGGACCATCGGTGCCCCACGGCCCCATTTTTGAATCACTCGCGTCAAAATGGCGTGTTATAATTATTGCTTGATGGCTGATTTTCGAATGATAAACAGTTAAATTTCACTAAAGTGTGTTTAAAAAAAAAAACTAGATTTTGACAGTATTTACGTTTATAGATTGCTCCGTTATTGATGATTTTTAATTCCCTTTCGATAGGAAATCACGAGTCATATCCAAGCGAGTGATTCAAAAATAAAGCTACCAGAGTCACAGTCAGTCAGAGAGTTGTTCGCGTATTAGCTTATTTTAACATAATCCAAGTGACGATCTTTTCAAATGCTTAGCAATATATTTGGCTCTTGGTATATGTGTAGTAGAATTAACTTTAATTAATTACCTTTTCTCTATAACTCTATATAAAAAAAAATGTTTTTTTCCCTAGATCACTGCTGGACCGATTTCGCTAATCCCTTTTTTGTTGTGTTTGTTGTCATAAGGAAAAGTTTCTTATGATATAAAATACACTTGAAATAAGCAAATGTGTCAGACGTGCAATTTAACCCCGTGTCACACGACACGACAAGTAAGGTATGAGTCGGGATTCGATTCCTCGTCTGGCACAGTTCCTTTCTTCAAGTGTATTTTATTTTATTAAGTGTATAAAGTGGCAAAAAACTATAATAAAGAAAATATAATTAGGTTCTTATGATGTAAATAATTCAGACAATTAAGCGGCCGGACAAATTTGTCAAGATTTTTATTTTGCTAGATTCGTCATGGTCAAATTACCGGGCCTGGGCCCCAATTTTTGAATCACTCGCTTTGATATGGCTTGTGATTTTCGTTCGAAGGGAAACCAAAAATTAACGGAAAATGTATAAGTGAATACTCACAAAGTCATATTTATTTCAATCACCCCTTTGTGGAAGCACACTCTTTCTAATTCTAAAATCTGACTTTAATTAATGAAAATCAAATGCCATTTCGACGCAAGTGATACAAAAGTAGGGCTCCGGGACGGAACGGGGCCGGGGGCGAAATTAAGTTCGCTAAGTCCGCTAGCACTTTACAAAACACCTGTTAAATATAATATCAAGGTAATGGCAGATATAATGAATGAAGTCTATAATTTCATCACAGGTTTGTAAACGAAAATTAATAACGTGAAATATACTGGCTCGTATTTTAGCAGAGCGGAGCAATTAATATAATTTAATTAAGACATTTATCATATTAATTAGGAATTCAGTAAAAAGAAACAAGGCCAAGTTCTATTTTTGGGTGACACGTACCACAAATCACGTAGAAATTCATGTACATTGTGGAATGTTTTATTTATTTATTTTTACTTTATTGCACAATAATAAAATTCTGTACAAAAGGTGGACATAACGCCATATGGCGTTCTCTGTCTGTCTCTGTCTCTGTTCCAGTCATGCTTTTGGGATAAGCAGAAATGATTATGTGAAATGTTCAAAGTGAAGTAATCTTAGACGCCCCAAACGATTTTAAATTAATTTGACCTAATTCTTTAAAAAAAACGGCCAAGTGCGAGTCAGACTCGCACACTTAAAGTTCCGTGCCAACTTAAACTGAATTATGGAATCCATTTACTTCCACTTAGCTAAAATACCGCAATATTTTGTTGACAGCAAATATAACTTTGTTTTTCATAGTGTTTGTATGAAGAACTAAGTGATATTTGCGGTTATTGAAAATGTGCTAAAAACTACTTGTTCCATCCCGTCCAAACCAGTTTTCTTTGAAAGTGTTTGTTAACATCTACACCATATATTTCTGTATACTTTTTTTAAGTTACTCTCGCTTAGTTTAGAAGTAAGAGGGCGGGGGACACGCCCATTTAACCACTTTGAAGCGTCTATCAAAAATGGTTTTTGAAACTTTATTTCAAAAGACCTATTCACAGACAGACCCACACAGGTTTGACAAAAAAAAACCGGGTTTAGTTTCATGTATTGGAGGCCCCGCTTAAATATCATTATTTTTTATTTTTTGTACAAGCATCGTAAAGTGGTCAACAGAATACATCTTCCTACGAAATTTCAACAGTGTGATGCTTATAGTTACAGAATAAAGTGGCTGTGACATACGGACGGACAGATAGACAGACAGACAGACTTGATAATTCTACGAGTAAAGGGATTCCGTTTTTTGCTATTTGACTACGGAACCCTAAAAAGGTAACTAATTTAGAAGGAAGAATGAAAGAAAATTCATTTCTTTGACTCAAATAATACATCAAGCATAATATACAAATATATTAAAAAAGCAGGCGACTTGAGTCAAAAAGGCACCCGCTCAGCATAAGTCGTGGCAGCGGGACGCATACCACGACGCTGATTTTCAGCGGGTGCCTTTGTGGGTAGTAATAATTCGGCAATAAATTATACACCAAAGAGAAAAAATACATCACAAAATTAACAATAAAATATCAATAACACAACATTTGATTATAATAAATGTGTATTGAATACATAATATAAAAAAATAAAAGTAAAAAAGTTTGGTTTGGCTATGTTGCGGCGGCCATAGACAAAGTTTTTCTAATCTGTGGCGGTCGGCCATCATGCGCATTCCGACGAAATACGAGTAAAACCGATAATAAATGCCACGCCACCCAGCCACGTACAAGAAGAGCAAACACGTTTTGTCGGACACGTTGGCATTGATTGATAGTAGTAATTGTGTTGTGTTAATGGCTATCAAACAAGTAAACAAAAGAAATGATCGTATCATCCGGAATTGGTCAATGCAAAAGACTGCGATAGACTCCACGCGTCACCGCCACGCACGATAACTATGCATGCGTACGCGGACAGTTAAAGTACGAAGAAGATCCCTGAACGCACGGCGTAAAATTACCTATGTACCTATGTCTGGGTTTGCGACCCCATAGCTCGACGCGCATACCCCGTTGTTCATACTTGGTGATAGTATGTGAGGCGTCAGATCGGCGCGTCGTTGTGGCGACTTTTGGCCAGATTCGACCTTGAGGATAGTGTATGGGAAGTAGGTAAACAAACAGCCAGCTAGGACTAAGGACCAACAAGGTCATCTTCAGACACTACAGTTATTTTCTAGAATTTCAATAATATTTCCTTAAGGTTACTTACTGCCAACAGTTACTTCATACAAAGTGTAGCATCGCTCTTAGAGCTAAGGTCGTTTCTCGACAAGTAATGGCGTTTTTACTCGCTAGCGATGAAGTAAAAAAGGCCATAAAAAATTGCACAGCGCCTCTAGCTGTGACTTGCAGAACTAACATTTTCCTACACTTTTTTAACGTCGTCGCTAGCGAGTGAAACCGCCGTAACTCATCGTAACGGTGATGGTGTTATTTTAATAGTTTAATGAAAATAAACATGTTTGTAGATACTATAATAATGAACATGGAAATTAGGTGATTAATCACAGACAGAGTAATTTCAGTGGCATAATATTATCGGGTTTATAACACACAGAAATTTATCAAATGTCAATTGCAAGCCAAGTTTAGTAATGCACCTCTCCAGTATCTATACTTTTAATACCATACTTAAATATCTCGGGCACTGGCGGCGTACTGGTGGGCAGTCGCAGGCACCGACGGGCATCCGTGTTCTTTATTACTTTGCGGTCAAAGAACCGGCCCACCCCTCTGCAAAACGCCTTATTGGAGGTTGACGATATAGATTTCCGAATCTACTAGGTACATAAAATAAACAATTATTCAGTAACTTATTGAAATAAAACAACTTTTTTACGGATTAACTTTTCGCGAGTTTATTAATTTTATCCCGACGTTTCGAACACTTTACAGCGTTCGTGGTCACGGGTAGACTAAGATGTTATTTGTCATTTACAGAGTTTTGAAAAATATACACTACCGTCACTCATATTATTAATTAACGTTCCTATCCACGCAGAAAGAGCTAACTGTGTCTTGTGATCTTGCAGTGAGTGGTCTAGCTTGGGTCCTAGTTAGAACTGGATCCCATGCAGGTGGAATTTTCCAACCATCTTCTCTGTTAAATTTGGATGTTTTCTTATTTCTATAGCTTCGCGTAGCATACGTGGAATGAACCGACGTTCTTTTGATAGTACTTTAGGTTGGTCAAAACGTATGAAGTGGTTGGGTTTGTCTAAGGCATGTTCACACGAAAGGAATGTTCACAATAGGAACGTTAATTAATAATATGAGTGACGGTAGTGTATATTTTTCAAAACTCTGTAAATGACAAATAACATCTTAGTCTACCCGTGACCACGAACGCTGTAAAGTGTTCGAAACGTCGGGATAAAATTAATAAACTCGCGAAAAGTTAATCCGTAAAAAAGTTGTTTTATTTCAATGAGTAATATTCGCGTAAACTTCAGAAACAAGTATTCAGTAACTTATTTCGCTTCAGATCTATAGGTATTAGGTTGGTATTATGATCACTATAAATCCTCAATGTGGCCCGAATGTGTTGGTGAATATATAGAATTGCTACACAAATAATATTGAAAGAGCAAACCAATTGAGCGACGTTGCAAAGCGCTTTAATTAACTAGATATGCCATCAAATTGTTATTTAAATTGATCATGTACGCCACATAAATAGACCAAATTATAAAGTCTGCTTTTGGCTGTGGGGAAATAAGTGTTTAATTAAGCTCCAAACGAATTAGTGTGTTGTGCTATGTTGATGTTGGTAAAGGCTCATCAATCATTTAATTGCATTTATGGTTTCGAAAGTAATTATATAAGGCACTGAAATGCAGCTGTATTTCATGTCAGGGAAATGAAAGTAAGTAGTAGTTTTTATTCTTATAATACTTGTCAGACCGAATAAGTACAAAACGTCGGATTTTAAAATGACATTTACGTGAATTACTGACTGAATTACTTTAATGACGTTACAAACGGTAACTTCATATTACCTGATGATAAGAAATATTTGTCAATTACAATCATAAAATTATTATCCCTTTGGAATAGAACGACAAAAGCGAGATGTCACTAGCAGCAAACTGTGTGATAAAAAGAGGTGGGTAGCAGAACCATTTTTGTCAGATGTCAAACAGTTGACCGCCTTGCAGAAGCTCGCTGAAAATTACGTGCATTTGATTTTTTATATTTAAAAGTGCAATTGTGTATATTTTGGAGAAATAATGCGTCTGAAACATGGTGACTTGATCGGTGATTGATTATTATGCATTACAGCGGCATAACCCCAACAAATAATCATTTAACAGGTAGATAAGTCCAAATCGAAGCCTCTTAATATACTACTTATATTTACCAATGCGCTTCAAATTTAAAGTACGCAGTTTGATTATTCTATTCTACAAACGTTAATTTACGTAAAAAATAAAGACAGAATAACACAGGGTATGTATATCGACGAATATTTTGTATAATAAAATAACATTTAGTTTTACACTAGAGCTGCATGTTCAATATTTTGTGTCGACTGTTAATCATGCAGTAAACTACTATATTTAACTTAGGAACATTGTTATAAATCACCTGTTCGAAAGGTTATCTCATTTAAAGCTACAAATGTTACTTACTTATATTAGTTACTGACATCTTA
This sequence comes from Pyrausta purpuralis, assembly GCA_963924145.1. Classification (NCBI taxonomy): domain Eukaryota; kingdom Metazoa; phylum Arthropoda; class Insecta; order Lepidoptera; family Crambidae; genus Pyrausta; species Pyrausta purpuralis. The sequence continues at coordinate 5,123,756 of OZ001664.1, read as the reverse complement.
AATCGGTTTCGTTTGACAGCTTTTACTTGTCCTTCTATTACGAAAGGAATATTAATTTTATGATTACAATACAAAACGCCTAATTTGAAAACGTCACCAATTTGACAGCAGTCATATAATAATATGTAATTATTATCTTTACTCTACTAGGCGTAGCATTGCAGATGATTCGCTAGTGGAACTCTCTTATCATTATCATCATCATCATTATAAGCCAAAGGACGTCCACTGCTGAACATAGGCCTCCCCCACGGCTTTCCACAGCGACCGATCACTAGCGGTCTGCATCCAGGTCACCTGTCCATCTTGTTGGTGATCGTCTAACGCTTTTATTTAATGCTTTGTAAAAAAATTGAACCCAATAAAAGCGTTATTTTAAGTTTTATACAAAACAGTGTCGTCAACCCTACATTGATGATATCAAACAAAATCTGCCTATCTTTAGAAATACAAACACAAAGACGTGTTCGTGATACACAAGGCTTACTGAAAGGAAGCGAATATTAAGATGTCCTTTGAAGAGGTAATTACGTCATCAGCCTTTGAAAACTTTGAACGAGTTAATAAATCTTTGACGAAGACTAAATCTCAAGTTTAAGAATACTTTCTTAAAAAGAAAGACTTGAATTAAAATCAATTTGTAACACATTAATATGACATAATTAAATTAACGTAATTGATTAAGAATGTGATTCTTACTGTTTAAGACTTAACATCTACATTAAAGACTTGTTTCACTATATCCTAATAAGTTCTGGTTCAGGTTGGTTCTGGTCAAACTCTTCATACGAAATGATGTTCAATATTTGAATAATTCCTTGGTTAGTGTTTATTTGTTGATAGTGAAACAGACCATTAACGTACCGAATATACGCATGTTAAATTATAAAACTGCGAAATATCAAAATATCTAAATCTTTGATTTAGCACCAAAGGACTTACAACGATGGTGATAAAAATATTGGCGACCCTTGACCTATGCTCTAGGTCAAAAAGTCGCCAAATTTTTCATTGCCACGAACTTCTAAGGGATCATGGGTCAATTAGCTTTCAATAGTATCTAATATGATGTATTATATCTATGTATTTTCTAAGGCTGAGATTCCACTAAAGCAGAGTTGTGTGCGGTGTGCTGTGTGCTGTGAAAGAAGAGATGTTTTTCAGATCGGGTGCAAGGTAGAGTGCTCAGTACGCATGCTGATTCAATGAAGTTCAAAAGGATAGACAGGTTATACACCAACATTAAAGCATTTTAAAATGGGGCATGGTTTACTCTATACGAACGTATTACGACACTTAATGCTAATAGAGGCAAATGATGGGGCATGCCTGTTGAGAGAAAGAGATACATATATTTTCAGTCGTTACGTGATGCTACTGAGCGCTCATTGGTGCGAGCGCGTGACATTTCGCTCTTTAGCATAATGTCAGCCATTGCCAAATTATGTTAAATACTGAATACGTGTTTTATGTTTTGAAACTTTTAAATGAACAAACTATACTTATGACACTTTTTTCGCGTCTCTAACAGTTGAACTCAGGAAGGCATTTTTACCAGAAAGCGAGAAATAATTAAAGACGCTGTTCTCTCGTCTAGCCATTGTAAAGCGTGTACGACGTATCTATAATTTAAAAACATTTTAGTTTTGATTTCTGACATCTCGAGGGTGAGATCGCTCCCTGCACGCAGCTCACATATCTCGTCTCCACTGTGCGTCTTCAGCACACAGCTCAAATTTCCGCTTCCACCGCGCCATACAATTATAACACATCTCCGCACAGCGATCTTCACTGAAGCTGAGCTGAGAGGAATAACATCACAGAATTCTATTGGTTCTTTAAAAAACATCTTCTCTCCACTCGACTCGCCTCCGCTTTGATGGAGTCCCGGCATTAGGCATATTTAAAATTAAAAGTAGTGCTCCTGATAGCATGCACACGTATGGAATTTTTCATTTGTGCCTCTCTGGCGCTGTTTGATAGAGTTATAAAATATCAATCATCATCATCACATCGATTTCACAAACCAGTGCAGTATAATAATTTGAAAGCCTTTCCGAACTCATCTTTGTAGACAAAAGTCTCGCTTTGATATCGAGCTGAAAGCGGTTTACACCGAAAGACGACCATTGACTCTTTATACATAACACAAAGAGAAAAATTCGATTACATATACGAATATACGAATGAACGTCAAAAATTAAGGGAATTGTAGCGATCGGAACAAAAGATTTTAAAATGATTTTTTTTAATGATCCGCGATCGCAGGAGCGTAGTCTCGTAGCCCGAGATTCCGTAGCTACGGAGCTACGACGACGGCGTAGTCATACCGTATATCAGCGTATTCGTAGCACCTTCGTAGCATGGATACTACGAACGGCAATCACATGTATAGCGGCCGTTTCCAGCATTCATTGTATCTTTGGTTTTGCCTTACTTTAGATATTTTGTCCCTCTAAACCTTCTGGCAGTAGAAAATCCTATCCATGGATGATAACTTTCAAGGGGGGGACGGGTAGGTTATTGGGGTCAGACCAAAGAAGTACCATCCCATAATAATTTTATGGGATAGACATTTGTATGACATTGACATAACAAAAATGGTTGTTTATACTAAAAAATGTGCAAGCATGCAAATCGGTACCTAAAATATCATTGCTGTAAGATTCATGTGCTGACTAATACTGATACATTAAAATAAAGGATGTGTAATTAAATTAAATTCCTCAAACAATTTATTACTTATCTAGGTCTTGTGACATTCTAAAAATTTAACAAATTACGTATTGCGTTTCACGGGTCTCCGAATATAAACGCCCCTCGATGATCCAGCCGAACTAACTCCAGCGATTGAATACGCAGAATCGATCCCACCTCAATTGGTATTCGAGGCAGATACTATTTATTGGTGAAAGGAGCCTTTGTTAGTGCCATAAATTATCCCTTTAACTCGCCCGAAAGATATTTGTACGCAGCGAACTCGATAATTGGTTTACGAAAATAATTTACAATAGAGCAGTCGACGTGGAAACTTTATTGGTACGGAAATAACCGCGCGTTGGTTTATTATGTTCTTTCTTTTGGACAATACGTTGTAAAATAATGTACCTCTGTACTCACACTTTTGCTAAGACGATATAACTACTGTATTTTGAGATTTTAACTGCCTCAGTGGCGCAGCGGTAAGAGGGTCGCACTTTGAAAAATAAGGTATCTGACTGTGGTTGAAACGGCGAGGCTTGTGTATTTTAGTTACTTCCACAGTATTATGTCTTACGGTCTTCTCTTGTGGGGTTCTGCTGCAGACATTGATACCATATTTATTTTGCAGAAAAGAGCCATTCGCGCTATTTATAAACTTAGTCCCCGTGACTCCTTGAGAGAGGTCTTTAAGAAAATCAACATATTAACTGTGGCTTCTCAATACATTTTTGACAATATAATGTACGTCCGTAAAAAATTGGTAATTTCATGACGAAGAGCGACATTCACTCATATAACACAAGAAATAAACACAAGCTTGTCGTTCCTAACTTCAGATTAGTTAAAACAAGTAATTCGTTCATGGGAAATTGTATAAAATTCTTTAATAATATACCACACAATCTTGTCGAATTGCCGGTTGATAAATTTAAGAAACACGTTAAAAACACGCTTATGTCTAAAGGCTATTATAAGGTTCAAGACTACCTGAACGACACGAATGTGTGGTCCGTCCAGCCTGCACCGACTGATGTACTTACCTTTGATGATTTTGATTTTACGGCAGCTAGTGGTGACTGAGTTTGTTCCGGCGTTTCTTCTCAGCACTTGCCTAATTGTCTGTGTTCTGTCTCGAAGCGCTGGTAGGGCCCAAAAGATAAGGAGACATGATGCGGCCCCTTCAGGGCACATTTATTTTTATTTTATTTTTTACTGTACATTTGACGTTCATAAGTGGCATATTGTGTCCTAAATTGAATAAACAATATTTGACTTTGACTTCGACAAAGGCCAAAATATATACTTGAGTTTTTCGGTTCAGTAATTCTTAGGGTAGCCCGGAGTTTGAAAGATGACGGTGTTTTTATAATAAATATTCTTTATTGCACACCAAGAACAATAAATGATAACAGACACCATCTTAAATATAATTCGCACCCATCGAACTTTGTTTCGCCTCAAGCCCAGTTTCGACACGATCTTATTTTTTTTTTTTTTTATTTTTTGCGCATATTTCTTATTCTTTCTTTTATAAGATCCTCCCCTGACAATATCAAACAGAAAAAAAATAATTAGCGAATCGGTATTCACACGGAAATATGGATTATGGAAATCATAGTCTGTCATTTGTTTAAGTGCTTAGGTACTCTTTTAAAAATGCGTAGAAAAACATCACTTTTTATAATTACCCTGCCTGTACAGAAAATGCAATAGTGGGAATGTGTTGTGAGAAAGTTATGCTCTCATGCACCTCTTTGTCTTCAGCTGTAACGTAAAAAAACTAAAAAAATAATGTTTTTCTTTCATTATTATAATCCCATATTTAGCTGAATAAATATCTGAAGCGAAGACTAGTGGGCGTCGCGCAAACTCGTCGTTTTGCGCGGGCGATAATTGGATGAGGGGTATTCAGGCAAATCGCTCAATTCAACTCCACTGAACTGAAGATTCGTTTAAAAATAATTGATAAAAAATAAAATGTCAATAACTTTAGTTTAATGCGTAGGTATAATATTGTCTATGGAGGGCTGATCTGAATTTCTTTAGCTAATACCTATATATGACATAATTCGCTGCCTATTGAAACGTGAATGAAAGTGGTAATAGTCAGTAAATTAGGATAGAAGTAGTTAATTAATTATCATGATCATGATGACAAAGGCCTCCCTCAATGTATATCAAAATCTCTCACTCGTTTTATTGAATGACTATGCCGAGTTCTTTGACTGGTCACATTTGTTTGATGTACCTGTAGGTTGGTTGCTGGTTCGTTTTCTTTGGTTAAAAAATAATAGTACCTAAAATATTTTTCATTATAATTACTTAAAACCATTGAGAAAATTTATTAATAGTTACTTAATTTCTATATTTAATTTTTGTCTACTATATTAGGTAATACGTATAAGGTGTGGACCTTGTATAATTATACGATAACGATATAAATTAGTCAACTATCGATAACGAAACCGGCCCTAATTGAGTATCAATACAAGGTAATATAATTCATTATTGCACATCAATCATTTAGAAAAAGTTAAAATCATGAAGATCGGCCCACCCGTTCTCGAATTTAAAGAGGTGTAACTAACACGACTTTATTTTCCGTATATTATAGATGCCTACTCTTATTTATTTACAACGTGACATCAGATATTTCTAAAGATTAACACGAAGATTTCAGAATTTTCCATACTATAAATAAATCGGTAAATTGGTAATTAGATCTCGCGCGGTAAAATTGAATCTCGGCCACCGTCGGGAGCAGTCGTTTTGTGCAACTCTTGTCAAGTGCTTATTCCGCTGGAAAAATCGATGAGTGGCTTACTAATTGATACTAAAGTCCATTTTTCTTTGCTAGTCCAATAATGTTAACAATCTTTTCATATCTTTTAAAATAAAATATCACTGAATAAAATATTTGTATATTCCAAAACATCTCAATATTTAACGATGAATTACCAGTGTTAGTTGTTTGTTTTAAATTAAACTTATTTTTAAACGAATTATTTCGTTAAAAAGGAATGTTAAGATTGTTTACAATATTTGACTTGCTAAAAAAAAACTTTTTTTTTGGAACAACCTAAACTAAGTAATCGTTTCGAGCTTTCTAAAAATGATAACGTCATGATGTTGGAAAATGAGTGTGAAATAGATAAACAGCCGTAGACAGCGGTTAAAATTTAGTGCAGTAGCATAATGATAGAGATTTCAAGTGGTGATTATTACTACGTTGCAGTGTGTTAAAAAAACAGTACCAGTGGCTATGTTATACTAAGACCAAAGATTCGCGGCAGTCCGTGCTATAAATCACTTTTGAACCAAGGATGCGCCCGCACATATACTGCACTTTCAAACGTATTGTTATCGATAAACACACGTAACAAACAACACGAAATCACTGTGTCTGTTGACGTCAGCCAATCCGCAGTGCAAGTGCATAAGCTTGAGGTTATGCACCGACTCCATGTTATTATTATTTTTCTCCTAAACAGTGGAGAAATGAGATATTTTGAGCTTTATAGTGAGTTGTATGGGGGCGATTTAATTTTAAAATATATTTTTTATTCTCATATCTCAAAAACTACTTGACCAATTTTTTTGAAACTTACACTGTACCCTTAATTGAAATATACCTAATTGAACTAAAAAAGATTCATTCCAATATGGCTTCTCGTTTTTGAGAAATCTGTAGACAAACATCCAATCATATAAATATACAAACATACCTACACTAACAAAATTTTGCACACATTTTTGAAAGTCACAATATATATTTACAATATACTCAATTATTTTCAAATTCTAACGATATCACATACACACATTGCCTTGAATACCTCCTTTTTTAGCCGTAGCCAAATGACAATATATGGCATAGGCACTTTATTTTGTAACTATAAGCATCACAATCTTGAAATTTGGTAGGAAGATGTATCCTGTTAACCGCTTTACGATTCAAATACAAAAATAAAAAATATATAAGGGTTTACTCACATACATGAAACTAAATCCGATTTTTTTTTTGGTCAAACCTGTGTGTGTGGGGTGTTGTGTCTATGGATAGGTCTATTAAAACGACATAGTGGTTTCTTAAACCATTTTCTTTTAAAATTTAGCGTTTCATAGCTATTCGCTTCCAAAGTTCTAAAATAGGCACACCACCCCATCTAACTCCTGAACTAAACGAGTGTATTTTTTTTTAAATATATATGAAATGTAGATCTTAACCAATACTTTCAACGTAAATTGGTTTGGACGGAATCAAACAAGTATTTTTTGAGATATAGCACATTTTAAACAACCGCAAACATAACTTTGCTCCTCATACAAACACTATGAAAAACAAAGTTATATTTGATGTCAACAAAATACGAGTATCGTGGTATTTTAGCTACGTGGAAGTAAGTGGATTCTCTGATTCAGTTAAAATTGGTGCGGAACCCCCAGTGTGCGAGTCTGACTTGCACTTGGCTGGGTTTTTTGAAGTCGGTATGAACAGATTATTTTATTTTTTTATTTTTTATTTATTAATTTATAATCAGACTACAAATAATTACAAAAGCAATTAGGCCATAGAATAAATACCTTGTCTGTAAGGTTAGTGTGTTAGTGTTAACATACATACAACATAACAGAAATAATATTAAAATAAAATAAACTATTTTTCCGGCGTAGTATTGCGCAACTTGGTGTCCGGTAACCGTCCTCGAAACCGACGATACAGGACACCCTTCGGCCAAAACTCTGCTTTCATGAAGGTCGACAGCTGTTCGATTATGATGTGCGCTGGCTCTTTTGCACATTTTTTGTGCCTCCGGGCACGAAACTTTGGGGTTACCATAGTATGAGTTTGTGCTGAAGTTAGGTATATTAAAATCCTGATTATTTAAAAAACTTCTTATAAAGTAAATTTTGAATAAGGTGAAAAACTCCTTAAAAGATTCATTTTCCTTGTTGTCGTCGTAAAGTAACTTTGATCAATTTATTAAAAAAAAGGGTAAAAGGAAAGTTGATCTAAAGATGATCTACTTAAAATGAGGATTTATTAATAGAAATTAAGCTGAGGCACTCAACATCTTTGAAGTTTAGATTGCGTGGTAACTTAGTAAGCGGTGTTTTAACGAAGTTATTGATTGATTCGTCTTGTTGAGTGTAACAGTTTGTGAGATGAGTGCTAGGGTCGATTGTAAGGGTAAGTTAAAGTACGAAACAAACCCAATGAAAGTTGTTCTAACACTGATTTATTTAAGGTAATCTACGTAATTATAATATCGATGCATAAGCAGACATACGGAAGTTATTTGTGTGCGTAAATAACTTATTACCTAAACAGTCGCGAGCGTGACCTAAATATAAAGTCATTGACATTATGCATTATTGTGCGGTAATCCGTACATCTTGCCGGCCCAAAAAAGGGAAAGATACAAATTCAAACTTAATATAGAGAGTAAATAGAAAATATGTAAATTCTTAATTAACAGATCAAATAAGATGGATAATATAGTTGATTTGTATATAAAAAAGGTAGAAATGCATATAAAAGGTAAACTTAAATATCTGAAATATTTCATCACTGCACTACACTAGTGACGGGAATATCCAGTCGCACAGTTCGCGGGCGGGTCCTCGGGCGCTCTTCCGTTGGTTGGTCTTCATCAGCGTTCGCGATAGCTGCCATTAGTATTGAAATCGCCGGGGTGCTCGCCGCAGTCATGTCGAGGGCTTCTGCGCCATCGTATAATCGAGTATACACAGGCCACGATGATAATAAGTCCCAGTATTATGTACAGGAGAGAATACTGGTGCACGTCGTGTATACTGAGTGGTGCAGTCTCTTGTTCCTTGAGGTTTGTGATTTGGGTTTTCATACGACGCCACTCGTCTTCATGATCTTCGGGGGAAAACTGTTCAAAGTCCGAGGTGTTCAGTATGGAGTTCAGTATAGAGGTCTCCGATACCATAGGCATGTCCCTTTGGACCTTGACACGGCTCAAGTAGTTGTTATGGCCGAGTATCGAGAAAGTACCACCTTTAATGGTGTAGCCTTGACCTATATCTAAAAGGCCGTTCCCGGTCAGCGACTTCATTGTCATTCCTGTGTCAGTACAAAATATGCGAATGTGGCATTCCTGACAGCACGAGAATAACCACCTGTTATCTCGATGCGATTTGATCCATCGCTCGTGACACGGCGTCTTCTTTGTATTGCACATTGTTTTGTTATGAATACTCAAGTTACAAATAGACTGAGTTAATTGCACGTCGTAAATCGGTGCGTTTAATGAACACAATATTTTATTTGATTGTGTATGAATACAATTCTGAACGTCAGTTTCGGTCAGAGTTAGAAGCATGTCCTTTTGAAGATTGAAAGCGATGTATGAAGTGATAAATGACACGGTGTGAGACCGATGAGGAAGACTTATGACCTTGTCGAGTTCAAAGGCTTCTTTGTTGACGAGTGGAATCTTGACTTCGATGATCAAGTACGATGAGCCAATATCACCCGCAATCTTCATCAACTTGTAAAGCTGCTTGAAATCATTCTTGGCGGCAGGTAGCGTTAAGTCGTTAGGTATGTGACTGTATATTATATTCATTTGCTCTTCCAGCTGTTCTGGAGGCAGCAAGTGTGCGTCCATATGACCATGAGCGAGGTCAGTCACTGTATTTATAATGCTTTCTTGCATGTTTCGAATGTTTGAGATGATGATCATAGCTGACATTGATGATGATAGAACGTGTAGCTCGTTGTTGTTTAATGTATGCATTCTATTCACATAGAATGTTACGTTGTGTAGGTACTTTTGAACGACTCCCAGCTGTTTGTTCATGATGACCTCATTTCTTTGAAGTATATTGTATTGTGCTTCGATGACGCTCGTTTGATTTTTCAAGAGTTGCTGTAGATGGTTCTCGTTAAGTGATATTTTCTCTATGTCATTTTCATACTTCGCCGCAAAACGTTCATCTAAGACTCTAAATAATGAGTTCGCTATTTATCCAACGCCGTCGACCAAGCCTCTTTTCTGCCTTGTGAGAGTTTGGCTCTTGAGTATTCGGTTATAATGTTCAATTTCCGATAACTCATGTTGCATTTGATATATGACGCTCTTATATTGAGTCGGAAGTGTAGGACTATGTAGGTATTCTTCCAAGTGACCGACATATTTCTCTACGTGACGTAATGCTGACAAATATGTACTCATATTGTAATATACGATTAATTTCCACTCGTCTCTAATAAGATTTAGGTTGTACATTTTGTCGAAGTAGATATTTTGACTATCGGCAAAGTTTGAGATGTTATATGAGCACTGTGCAGAGGTAAATATGCACATGAACAGCATCATTGCTATCAAGACAAAGGATGTCAAAGGCCTTCTCGTCGCTCGCCTTGCTCGCATTGGAGCTTTTGGTTTGACGTTTTCAGATGCGTCAGCACATGTCGTCGACTGCACTTTATCCGTCGATTGTTGTGGTATGTTCATGTCATTATCTTTTACAGGGAGAAGAGAAAGTTTTAAAATTGGCCGCTTTATGATTCCATTCTTCGTTTTCAGAGATACAACTCGTACATATCCGTCTTTGCCTGGATGGACGTCGACGACTCTTCCCATCGCCCATTTGCCAGGCGGCAAGTTTTCGTCTTTAATGAGTACGATGTCGTCAACTTCAATGTTTTTAGATGATAATCTCCACTTCGAACGGACTTGAAGTTGTTGTAGGTAATCAGCCGACCATTTTTTCCAAAATTGTTTGTTTATGGCCTGAATCATTTGCCATCGGGTGGTCAAGTTGATTTGATCAGGGTCGGTTCCTGGTCTTGATATCAGTGAGCTTCCGACTAGAAAGTGGCCCGGTGATAGGTACTCATCATCGAGGCTTTCAGATAGGGCCATCAGCGGGCGTGAGTTGAGACAGGCCTCTATCTGATAAAGTAGTGTGATGAACTCTTTGTAGGTGAGTTTCTGTTCACCTATCACTCGTCGCAAGTGGTGCTTCAAACTCTTGACAGCGCTTTCCCAGATGCCACCTGCTGAAAGGAAGGCTGGTGCATTGAAGTGCCACTGTATATGCTATACACTGTATAGTCGTTAATATTGCTGATTAACCCTGTGTCAATTGTTTGGAGGATCTCCTTATACTCTTTTTTAAGGACTTTGTTTGCTCCGATGAAGTTACTACTCTGATCGCTGTATAGGTGTCTGAGCACGGCTCTCCTCGCGCAAAATCGACGAAATGCGGCGAGGAATCCTGGAGTGCTTAGATCAGACACCAATTCGAGATGAACTGCCTTTGTAGCTAAGCAGACGAATACTGCAACGTATCCTTTGTGTGTTCGTACGCCACGCCCCTTGTTGGCCTTGATATCGAAGTGTCCGGTAAAGTCAACTCCCGTATGAGTGAAAGGGCGCGACGGAGTAACACGTGGCTCTGGAAGATCAGCCATGATTTGTGTTCTCTTCTCTTCCTTGTAGCGTCTGCATGTTACGCATTTGCGCAGTTCTCTTTTAATTGTTCGTAGCCCACTAGTTATCCAATATCTCTCTCGAATGTACATCAGAGTAAGCCGGGGTCCACCGTGCAGCGTGGCGGAGTGAGCTTGTTGGATAATAAGTTCTGTGAGTCTGCCGTGGCTTGACAAGATCGTGGGATGCTTGGCCGATTGACTTAGTTGTGAATTGCTCAATCGTCCGCCGACCTTAAGGAGTCCATCTGTAGCATCGATGAAGGGATTGAGGCTCAACAACTTACTGCTTGGCCTCAGATCTGCCAGATCGGCCAGACTAACTTTGCCTCACTACCACCACCGCTGCTAGTGGACTGTGTGTCTGACATCTCCTCTATTGAGGTTGACCAATCGGCTATTTGCAATTTGTTATCCAAATTAGACTCAACTAAATCAGCTGGCCCTGACCACTTGCCAGCCCGTTTTCTCATCAGCTGTGCTAATAGTTTGGCGTTACCAATTTGGCGTTACCAATTTCACTGTTATTCGAACGATCAGGAGTTTACTGTGCCGAAGCTGTGGAAGTCTGCTTTTATTACTCCGGTTCATAAAAATGGTTCAAAAATCGACGTTAAGAATTACAGACCTATTTCTAAATTATGCATTATATCTAAAGTCTTTGAAAAAATTATTTATGATCAACTCTATAATGCAATTAAAAGCTCATTTAGTGAATACCAGCACGGGTTTCTGAAGGGGCGGTCAACCACGTCTAATCTTGCCTTGTTGAATGATTTCATTACCGATAGCATGGATGATTATAAGCAGGTGGATGTCATCTATACCGATTATAGTAAAGCATTTGATCGTATCGACCATGCTCTTCTCATGACGAAGTTGCAGTACATCGGGATTAGGGGCGATCTTCTGCGCTGGTTTTCGTCATACATCTCAAATCGCTCTCAAGCTGTGGTAATCGATAACTTTATATCGAGCTGGGTTCCTATCCCCAGTGGCGTTCCACAGGGATCTTTGCTCGGTCCCTTGCTTTTTGTCATTTTTATTAATGACATTGCTTCCTGTTTACGCTCCTCCCATCTCCTCTGTTTTGCAGATGATATGAAGATTTATGCCTCTATTAAATCTCCACATGATTCTGAAGCTCTACAGGCTGATCTGACGCGACTATGTGACTATTGTCGTTCAAATAAGCTGGATCTTAATCCCTCAAAATGTTTTGTAGTTACATTTAGCCGTAAGCATAATACTCTTCTACACTCTTACACATTTCGTGGACAGATATTGTTGCGTAAGACCTCTGTTCGTGACCTAGGAGTGATACACGACTCGAAATTAATATTTGATAACCATATTGAATCCATCTGCGCCAAGGCTTCAAAGGCTCTAGGTTTTGTCATGCGTAGCTCTGTCTCATTTAACAACATTAAAACTCTTAAACTACTGTATTGTACTTTTGTTCGTAGTCACCTTGAATACGCATCGCAGATTTGGAGCCCACGATATCAAACCTATATCGATCGACTTGAGAGTATACAAAGAAAATTTATTAAGTTTGTTTGTTACCGTACTCGAGATAACTATAGTTCTAGCATTTATAGCGATCTGTGCAAGAAACACCACATGCTTCCATTGGCAACGAGACGTGATATTGCGGATATAATGTATCTACTCAAGATTATTTCAGCTGACATAGATTGTTCCGAACTTTTATCTAAATTAAATTTTCATGCCCCTAAAAGAGTTCTTCGACATAGTGATCCGCTTCATGTACCAACAGTGCATTCAAATTACAGGCGAAATAGTTACATTTGGCGCGCTTGCAGCGATTTAAATAAAGTTGTCAAAGATACCGGCATTGACATATTTAATACCAGTGTTGCAGCGGTAAGGCGGCTGTTAAGTGAACGTTTTTTCATCGATTAGCGCTTAGCAATTGCATAATTACGGCATTGTAATTAGTTTTTTTTTTATTATTTTTTACTACTTAAGCTACCTAAAATTGTTATTCCTTTAATAAGGCATAATATTACTATGTTGTTTTAGTGTACCTTGGATTGTGTTCGATTTTTGCGTTCGTTTTCATTAAGTTATTGCTATTTGTGATTACCAATAAGTGGTTTAAATGTTGTATAATGTGTAGCCTATTGTTCACTTGTAAACCCTGGTTATCCTTATAAATAAAATAAATAAAATAAAATAAATAAAAAGATGTCCTTGATTTTGTAATTGATCGATGTCTTCTTCGAAATCGATCGATTGAGTCGTTTTTATAAGTAAATGTAGGGCATGTTGTTTTTCCGTCGTCGATAGGTAATTTTGCAGAGGAATTTGCTTATTGCGCAATCGTTTCTGTATGACACGGCGGCGTTCACACTGCTTTTCTTAGCTTCTAATTCCAGGGCTTCGTATATCTTATTTTTGATCTTGAGTGGATCAAATGTAGATAGCCACTGCGGTCCATGCCACCACAAAGCATGTTCTGACAGTTGTTGCGAAGTCAAGCCTCTTGTGGCGCAGTCTGCCGCATTTTCTTAGGACCGGACGTGGTGCCAAGATGACGAAGGGATAACGTTAAGTATCGAACGGACTCTGTTGGCTACAGGTTGTTTCCATCTGCTTGTATCACCATGCAGCCAGCCCAACACCACCATAGAGTCGGTCCACGCGTAAGCTTTCACGTCTTCTGGTACAGTTTCCAGGACTTTCTTCATAAGTTGCGTCAGTAGTAGCGCTCCACAAAGTTCAAGTTTAGGTAGAGTTAACTTGTTCTTCAGCGGAGCTAACTTTATTTTGGCTGTCACAAGCGTCGATGTGAACTCGCCTTTACAATCTAGGGTGACGACGTAAATACAGCAAGCGTATGCCTTTTCTGACGCGTCGCAGAAACCATGAATTGTGTAATGGTTTCTATCTTCCATGTATCTTGGTATGTTGAATCTCTCGATTTCTTGAAAGTCACACCTTAGTTGAGCCCAGTCATTGTTAATGTTTTCTGACAGATGAGCATCCCAATCAGATGTTTCTTCGGACCAAGTTCGTTGAAACAGTATTTTCGTCCTTATCGTCAGCGGTGATAACCAACCCAGCGGGTCAAAAATCTTAGAGATGTGTGATAGTAGCTGCCGTTTTGTTACTGATGCTGTACTTATCTCATCATCAAATAAGTTTTTGAATGAAAAAGTGTCTGAGGTTGGATTCCAACGCAAACCTAGCGTCTTCCTATTTTCAGAGCACCTGAAGTCGAGTGGTATGTCCAATTGATTCGGAGATAAATTCTTTGTCAGCTTGGTGGAGTTACTGGACCATTTTCTTATGTTCAGTCCAGCGCCTTTAAGTATGTCGATTATCTCTTGTTGCAGCTGTTTAGCTTGAGATAGGTTTTCACAGCCTTCCAGCAGGTCATCCATGTAAAATGAGTTCAACAGAGCAGCAGCCGCCATTGGGAATTTGTGTGCATCGTCTATGGCAAGCTGTTTTAATGTACGCATTGCAAGGTAGGGCGCCGCCTTCGTACCATAAGTGACTGTTGTAAGCTGGTACTCTTTCAGAGGCTCGTCTGGCGTACTTCTCCAAATAATACATTGTAGATGTTGGTCATGCTCTCGAATCATTATTTGTCGAAACATCTTCTCAATGTCGGCGGTTATCACGTATTTATGCTGTCGCCATACTAGAATAAGATGTAGTAGGTCCTTTTGTAGATTAGGACCTCGTTCCATCAAATCATTGAGGCTATATCCTGATGACGTCTTTGATGATGCATTGAAGACGGTTCGAAGCTTTGTAGTCGTAGAATCAGCCTTCAATACACCGTGATGAGGGAGATAGCACGATGGTTCCGTGTGTTGCGTAATTGAAGACATGTGACCTTGCTGTTCGTAGTCGTGTAGAAACTGTTTGTAGCTCTCAGCGAATTCTTTGTTTCTTAACATCTTGTTTTCTAAGTTGTAAAATTGTGCAGTTGACTTCGACTTAGATTGACCTAGATCTTGTTCGAATCCAGGTTTCATTGGGAGCGCTACTTCGTATCTCCCAGTCGGTAGTCGTCTTGTTGTTGACTGGTAGTATTGTTCACAGTACTGCTCCTCTTGTGTCAGTTCGAGGCTTGAGTCAGTAATATCTTCGAGTTCCCAGTATTGTGATAGCTCGGATAAGTTGTTTACAACATCGTGACATTGAAAGGTTTTCACGCTGCCTGAAAGTATCCAACCCATTCTTGTTTGTTGTGCAATGGGCGCGATGTTTGGACCTTTGATCAGACCATTCATGATAATGTCTGAGTAAACGCTTGCATCCAATAGCAGATCAATCGGTCTTGAAAGATTGTACTCTGGATCAGCCAGTTGTATATGTTGCAGATGAGGCCACGACTGCTTCTTGAATGATATATTTGGTAAGTTATTGATGACATGTTTGATGACCAATGCTTGAGTTGAAAATTCATAATCATCGTAGATACTCGTAGATTGGCATTCCAGTGTGATTATTCCTTTCCCTTGCTTAGCTGATGCCTGATACTGATGCGTGATACCGTTGTCGAGGCAAGCCCAGCATCTGAGCGGCGTTTTCACTTATGAGCGAAATCTGAGATCCTTGATCAAGAAGGGCTCTCAGAGTGATAGGTGTGCCATCAATACCCTTGACCTTGATTAGAAGAGTCGTCAATAAAATCTCCTCATCATCTGTAGCGACGTGATTGACGCTGTGTTGTATATTGTTTTGACGCGTTGAAATCGAAGGTTTCATTGTAACCGGAGGCGAAGGTGAGGGCAGTGACTTGTGCGACTCGTCCACTTTGTTCGAAGAATGTTGCGTAAGGTTCGTATTGACGTATGCGTCATGTAGCAGTGTGTGGTGGTTATTATTGCAAGCTCTGCATGTTTTCGTCGTTTTGCATGTATTTTCTTTATGTTCGTACAGACAATTCTGGCAAAACTTGAGTTTTATGACGGTCATTAGCCTCTCGTCCGGGGTCATTTGCGCGAACTTGCTGCATTTGTATAGGAAGTGATTGCAGTTGCAAATAGGACAATTGGACGAGCATGTTGCAATCGCTTGAAATTCTCTACGCTGGAACTTTCCATAGCGATGACCGTTCGGTTGGTTTATCTGTGGCTTATAAGGCTTGTTGATCGTAATCTTTTGAGGCAAATTTTTGTTGAATGACGTTGTGTCCCTTTCTTTGACGTTGATGGCCTCGAGTGCGTTGAATTTGCTTTCTAGAAAATCCATGAGCTCGGAAAGTAGCGGTAGATCACGTGGGGCCTTTCGAGCTTCCTTGTAGTCGCTGTATGTTTCAGCATCCAGCTTCTTAGCTATGAGATGGACAAGTAGTGGGTCCCAGGTACTTATATCGATACCCAGGTTTTGTATCGCATGAATACATTCCATAGATGTGTCATAGAGGCGTCTTATTTCATGTGCCGACTGTTTGTGTACAACAGGTTGATTTATGAAGATCTCAATCTGCTTCGTAAACAACAGCTGAGGGTTGTTGTATCTATGAATAAGAAGCTCCCATGCGGTCTCATAGTTGTCTGCCGAGATGTGGAGATGTTGAATAAGTCGCTCAGCCTCTCCGCGTAGCTTGCCTTTTAGGTGTTGCATCTTCTGAGTATTAGTGAGAAGATTGTTATTATGGATGCTCTCAATATATAGGTCATGAAACGTAGGCCATTGCGTGTACTTTCCAGAGAAGGCTGGAATGTCGATCTGTGGCGTTGACTGCTGAAGATGAGCTGTTCATGCAAGCTTTAGATTTAGAGCTTTCTTGATGCTTTTGTACGAGTCTTCATAAGCATAAAACTCGTCGTCGTAATCAGCGTCTGAGCCCTGCAGTATGTTGTCGATTTGTAAATGCAAAGCGTCGATTGCATTCCAACGTGACTGAATGTTGCGTAGCTTATCTTCTAACTCCCACTTGTCACGAATAGAATCAACTCGTAGGCTATTCACTTGTCGGTAAAAAGCTCTGAAGTTGGTTCGTTGCAGAGATAGTAGCTCGCTTGCGTGATTTGCATCTGAGCGTGATGTCGACGCGGTCGCCGTCGATGGTATAGACAACCTTGGTAGTAGCTTAGGTGGAGCCGTTTGTGCACCTAGCTCGGTTTGTATGATTGTTGGATTCTTAGGTACCTCTGCCGGTAACGGTGTAATCGATGTTGCAGCCGCTTCGATTGCAGGAGGAAATGATGAAATCTTGTTGTAGACAGTGTCGTAGTATGTCTTTGCTTGTTGAAACTGGTCTTCCACGAAATAAGGTTCTGAGTCATTAGCGTAGCGCAATAACTTGTCATTGTTGTCTCTGAACTTGGCCCATAGTTTTTGCAGGGTCTCAAGTCGTTCGTCCAAGTATTGACGAGTCTTCCGATTCGCAGAATCCTTGCCGAAATTACGTTCTAGCTTCTTGATGGCTTCAACAATGTCGTGTTGATGCTGGAGTAGACTCTCCATGTTGAAAGTAAGAAGTAGATTGAACTTAAGTAATGTATGAACTTGAAGTAAGCTGTAGTCACTTCTCCGAACGTCGACGAAGAAGTAGGTTTTAATGTAGCAGATGATCGTAGTCCGGGTCACTCTGTGTTCTCGTGAACTTAGCACGACCTTTATGCGCCTTCTCAATTAAGCTGGTGGAACCCTCTTCCGGGAAGCCAGTTAACTGATTCGCAATCGTAAAAAGTCACAGAAAAACACAAAGTGCCGTTATAGTAGGATCACTGATACCTACGTATGCACGTAGTTTCCAAACGTCGATGGGGTTACGTGGTTGTAGATAGCTGTTGCTCCCAAACGTCGATGAGAGTTGTGTAGACTTGTAGTTGCAGAACACTGATTCTCCCAAACGTCGATGAGAGGTGTGGTCCACAATCACTGGTTTATCACTTTCCGAAGGACCAAAAAACTGTTGAGTGTAACAGTTTGTGAGATGAGTGTTAGGGTCGATTGTAAGGGTAAGTTAAAGTACGAAACAAACCCAATGAAAGTTGTTCTAACACTGATTTATTTAAGGTAATCTACGTAATTATAATATCGATGCATAAGCAGACATATGGAAGTTATTTGTGTGCGTAAATAACTTATTACCTAAACAGTCGCGAGCGTGACCTAAATATAAAGTCATTGACATTATGCATTATTGTGCGGTAATCCGTACACGTCTCTGTTGGATAGGAAATTGATAATTACTCTGGTTATCTAAATATAACATTTAGAATATTTAAGTACCTAGAAATAAGTTTTTAAACATCTGACAAAGCTTAGTTGGGCTACTAGAAAAGATATAATTCTCATGTTAAAAATAATAATATTAAGAGCAGAATCAGCCACGATCTTCGAAGATTATTAGAAAATGAATAGGAGTAGATAAAATATTTACGAGCGTACATAAGCAGCCATATTCTTGAAGATTTGTTTGCTATCAAGCTAGGATGCAATCTTTACCTCCAGTGCCAGTGTAGTTTTAATGGATCTTCATATAATATGTCTACCCAAATAAAATAATAAAAATATCCCTCTAGGCGTTTTCGACTATGGTGGCCAGTCACAACGACTAGCCGACTGCGCGGTGCTCGGACCGATTATTTAGTTTACAAATATGTGCGCAAACATAGGTGCACTCTCTATTCCTCTCACTCTCATAGCCCGATGGGACAGCAATCTGACACGACCGGAGAGAGATCAGGCGCAGGTACGGTTTTTCCTGCTTTCCGAGCACACGGATTAAACACCGCCAACTTCCAAACTTCGGGCTACCCTGAGAGTTTCCAGAAAAACCCAGATATTCCTCTCCCCAATGAAGTCTGAATGTCTCCCAACAAATTTACTTTTTAATAGTCTCTCCGCGCCCAGTATCTCAATATTACCTTGGCTTATTTCAGAATTTACAACCATTTTCTTTTATTTGTGTTTTTGGATGTCGTCAATATAATACCTTTATCATTTATATTTTTTTATTTATTAAGGACATGTATTCTATTTATGTTTATTAGTCTTTTGCTAATGTATCCTATTACATATTTATGTAATACTAGTAAGTATATTTATGTTAGTACTTTTTTTACTACTCTTCTCACCAAATATTAAAATTCCGCAACGCAGAGGTGGTGGACTGTTAGAGAATGCCATTAAGCATTAAGTCCGCCAATTGTACAACTTACAGTGCAATAAAGTTGAAAAAAAAAAGAATAAAAATTTCTGGCGCGACCCGGGGTCCGAACCCGGGACCTCTGGTGCAGCCGTCGCTTTAAAGTGCGACACTTTAACCGCTGCGCCGCGCGCCGAGGCTTTTAAAAGCAAGCATAAGTAGGTAGGTATAGAGCTACGATACATGTGCAAGTGCTTTTATTGCGTGTCAAGCTCGCGCATAAACAATTTTTATGCGAACTTCGTCGCATCGTACCGAAGTCATAAAATCGCCATCAATATTCACAAAGTACGGACAACATCACGTGAAGGTAAACACTGCGGTATCTTATGCAGTTGTAATAAGGGCTAGTTTACAACAAAAGTGGGTAACCTGTGGTGCTTGCGACTATACTTTTAGCTCCGGTAATGTGGGCAGTGGATGGTAATGACAAAGTTTATTACTTAAGGGCATATTTTTGGAAGGTCAAAGAGATTTGTTGCTTCAACCCTTCAAATTGTATGAATTACCTTACCTATGTACCTATTAAGTCACTTCAGTAGAAGATCAGAAATCAGTGGTAGAACTAGAGATCCTTCGATACGAAGCCTTTAGAAAGTTATCTTTTTTATTACTAAGAAAAAACTTTTATTTACTATTAAACTATATAATTGTTTTTTTTTAACAATTATATAGTTTAATAGTAAATAAAAGTTATAATTCCATTGATCAAAATATACAAATTAAAACTAAGACATGCTACATAAAAAAATACCTTAAAATATACCTATTCAAAAACAAAACCATTTCCTTGCGGCAAGGACGCTATGATGCTGGCTGCGTTGCCGCGTTGGATAGCTATGCTGATCCTTTGAGCTAGGAACCAGCCAGCTTTATTATTGGCTGTCACAGAATTTAATTTTAGCAAAATTTTTCTAAATAGCAATTTAGCAGAGGGTCCACACGGCCCAAATGTTTCAACGCCAAACGGCGCAAACACATAATCACTTGCAAGTGAGACGTACTTGCGACGCTTGGCGTTTTCAGCCAACTCCGCTGCTGCTCCAGCTTTAAGGGCTGATTCTCTGAGATGGGAGGGGGCCAAAGTATCGACACAAGTTACTTAATTGTTACTAAACTTATATTCTATGTCATTAATTTTTTAACTATGTGTACCTACTATTTTTAAGCAATCTGTGTTTATGTGTAAATCTATTTTACTTGTTTCAGATGATATTTTAATTTAAGAAAGCGTTATTGTATCTGTTGTTGATAGACCTAATAAAAATATATATTATGATGACCTTTAAGTCAAGTTTACTCTGAAGGAATATCATTGAGGGACCATAGGTGCCCCACGGCCCCATTTTTAATCACTCGCGTCAAAATGGCGTGTTATAATTATTGATTGATGGCTGATTTTCGAATGATAAACAGTTAAATTTCACTAAAGTGTGATTTAAAAAAAAACCCTAGATTTTGACAGTATTTACGTTTATATATTGCTCCGTTATTGATGATTTTTAATTTCCTTTCGAAAGGAAATCACGAGTCATATCCAAGCAAGTGATTCAAAAATAAAGCTACCACAGTCACAGTCAGTCAGAGAGCTGTTCGCGTATTAGCTTATTTTAACATAATCCAATAGTGACGATCTTTTCAAATGCTTAGCAATATATTTGGCTCTTGGTATATATGTAGTAGAATTAACATTAATTAATTACCTTTTCTCTACAACTCTATGTATATATAAAAAAGATTGCTTTTTCCCCTAGATCACTGCTGGACCGATATTGCTAATCCCTTTTTTGTTGTGTTTGTTGTCATTAGGAAAAGGTTTTTATGATATAAAATACACTTGAAAAAAGCAACTGTGTCAAACGTGCAATTTAACCCCGTGTCACACGACACGACAAGTAATGTATGAGTCGGGATTCGATTCCTCGTCTGACACAGTTGTTTTCTTCAAGTGTATTTTATTTTATTAAGTGTATAAAGTGGCAAAAAACTATAATAAAGAAAATATAATTAGGTTCTTATGATATAAATAATTCAGACAATTAAGCGGCCGGACAAATTTGTCAAGATTTTTATTTTGCTAGATTCGTCATGGTCAAATTACCGGGCCTGGGCCCCAATTTTTGAATCACTCGCTTGGATATGGCGTGTGATTTTCGTTCGAAGGGGAACTAAAAATTAACGGACAATGTATAAGTGAATACTCACAAAGTCATATTTATTTCAATCACCCCTTTTTGGAAGCACACTCTTTCTAATTCTAAAATCTGACTTTAATTAATAAAAATCAAATGCCATTTCGACGCAAGTGATACAAAAGTAGGGCTCCGGGACGGGACGGGGCCGGGGGCGAAATTAAGTTCGCTGAGTCCGCTAGCACTTTATAAAACACCTGTTTAATATAATATCAAGGTAATGGCAGATTTAATGAATGAAGTCTATAATTTCATCACAGGTTTGTAAACGAAAATTAATAACGTGAAATATACTGGCTCGTATTTTAGCAGAGCGGAGCAATTCATATAATTTAATTAAGACATTTATCATGTTAATTAGGAATTCAGTAAAAAGAAACAAGGCCAAGTTCTATTTTTGGGTGACACGTACCACAAATCACGTAGAAATTCATGTACATTGTGGAATGTTTTATTTATTTATTTTTACTTTATTGCACAATAAGAAAATTCTGTACAAAAGGTGGACATAACGCCATATGGCGTTCTCTACCAGTCATGCTTTTGGGATAAGCAGAAATGATTATGTGAAATGTTCAAAGTGAAGTAATCTTAGACGCCCCAAACGATTTTAAATTAATTTGACCTAATTCTTTAAAAAAAAACGGCCAAGTGCGAGTCAGACTCGCACACTTAAAGTTCCGTGCCAACTTAAACTGAATTATGGAATCCACTTACTTCCACTTAGCTAAAATACCGCAATATTTTGTTGACAGCAAATATAACTTTGTTTTTCATAGTGTTTGTATGAAGAACTAAGTTATATTTGCGGTTATTGAAAATGTGCTATATCTCAAAAACTACTAGTTCCATCCCGTCCAAACCAGTTTTCTTTGAAAGTGTTTGTTAACATCTACACCATATATTTCTGTATACTTTTTTTAATTTACACTCGCTTAGTTTAGAAGTAAGAGGGCGGGGGACACGCCCATTTAACCACTTTGAAGCGTCTATCAAAAATGGTTTTTGAAACTTTATTTCAAAAGACCTATCCACAGACACCCCAAACAGGTTTGACAAAAAAAAAAAAAATGGCACCCCGGGAGTGCCGGCAGAAGTGAAAACTTGAATATCAACGTTGTCCATTTTTGATTTTTTGGAATAGTTTGGGAATAATTTTAAATTTAAAATTTAATTTTCACTTCAAAAACGGGTTTAGTTTCATGTATTGGAGGCCCCGCTTAAATATTTATTGTACAAGCATCGTAAAGAGGTTAACAGTGTGATGCCTATAGTTACAGAATAAAGTGGCTGTGACATACGGACGGACAGATAGACAGACAGGCAGACTTGATGAATCTACGAGTAAAAGATTCCGTTTTTTGCCATTTGACTACGGAACCCTAAAAATGTAACTAATTTAGAAGTAAGAAAGAAAGAAAATTCATTTATTTGACTCATATAATACATCAAGCATAATATACAAATATATTAAAAAAGCAGGCGACTTGAGTCAAAAAGGCACCCGCTCAGCATAAGTCGTGGCAGCGGGACGCATACCACCACGCTGATTTTCAGCGGGTGCCTTAGTGGGTAGTAATAATTCGGCAATTAATCATACACCAAACAGAAAAAATATATACATCACAAAATTAACAATAAAATATCAATAACACAACATTTGATTATAATAATTGTGTATTAAATACATAATATAAAAAAATAAAAGTAAAAAAGTTTGGTTTGGTTATATTGCGGCGGCCATAGACAAAGTTTTTCTAATCTGTGGCGGTCGGCCATCATGCGCATTCCTACGAAATACGAGTAAAACCGATAATAAGTGCCACGCCATCCAGCCACGTACAAGAAGAGCAAAAACGTTTTATCGGACACGTTGGCATTGATTGATAGTAGTAATTGTGTTGTGTTAATGGCTATCAAACAAGTAAACAAAAGAAATGATCGGATCATCCGGAACTGGTCAATGCAAAAGACTGCGATAGACTCCACGCGTCAGTGCCACGCACGATAACTATGCATGCGTACGCGGAGAGTTAAAGTACGAAGAAGATCCCTGAACGCACGGCGTAAAATTACCTATGTACCTGTGTCTGGGTTTGCGACCCCATAGCTCGACGCGCATACCCCGTTGGTAAGTTAACCTGTGTTTTTCGTCTTCACATTGATTATGTAGTAAGTGCTGTTTAAGTTTTGATTTAAACGTTGATTTTACTTTCAGGGCGCGAAACGGCGGGGGCAGCGAGTTCCAGCACCGTGTTGCAGCGAATTTGAAGGAGCCGCGGAATGCAACTGTGCGATGTCTTGGGGTCAAAAACACGCTAACACACTCCCTCCTTCCATGCCCATTCCTACCCCGTGCCCATGCCAAGTTCTCATGTAAGTAGCGTGGTAATTTAAAAATGTTTCAGTTGATTGTGCTCGTTGTACTGATCGAACTATTTTCAGGTTTTACTGAGGGACACAAAAGTTCATTATAATACAAGTGTGCTAAGTTGACCATTATATACAAGGCGATATTGTGTCCGCCATAAGAAAGCCGCGTATATAATGGTCACAGGCACACGAGTATCATACGACGTTTTTCAACACACTTGCGAGGAAAAAACAAGACTTCATTTACTAAGTTTTTAATTAATAAAACTTGGTGGTTTTACACGGAACTATGTCGAGACTTCCGACACTGGCTGCGTTCCGTATTGCGCTAACAGCGTAAATGACACTGATATCGCGCTTACAAACCATTCCGATTTGGCGTTAGCGAGTCAACGAAAGCTATAGTTACGTCACGGCTGACGTCACTATCACCGCCATCTTGCGTTCACAGTGCAATTGTTTTGCTGCGTTAGCACCGTGAGCTGATTGTCTCATTGACGCATTTGACGTTTTTTTTGCTTCAAAGAACAGCAAATGTAATTTAAATGTTTCAGAGTTGTACTTGGATGCAACATCATTCACATACACTTTTATTCTAGATACATTATTATTCATCTGTGTTTTATTCTAGGGATTGGTTCTCTAGATTTCTTACTGTTAAATTGTACCTACTGCGAAATCCTCATCATCTTCTTTCGAAGACGATGATGACTTGCTGTCACAGTCATCATCGCTGTCTAATAATACAGTATTTATTTCATGAATATCCATAATAATTTATTATTACTTTATTTGGTAGGTACCTACTCTTTCTTTGTTTTTAGCAAGGTCTTAGGTTATCATTTATTACAAAATCTCGCCCGAAAATGATATC
This sequence comes from Pyrausta purpuralis, assembly GCA_963924145.1. Classification (NCBI taxonomy): domain Eukaryota; kingdom Metazoa; phylum Arthropoda; class Insecta; order Lepidoptera; family Crambidae; genus Pyrausta; species Pyrausta purpuralis. Next base: position 5,098,998 of record OZ001664.1, on the reverse strand, counting down.
GCTCGCTTACGATGCGCTAAATAACCGTTCCGAAATGAAATCGCGTCAATAGCGCTGTCAGCACGCTAATCAAATCGGAACGGCTTTTGACGCTCACAGTGCTAACAGTGATATTGGCGCAAAACGGAACGCAGCCACTGTTTACGAAAAATGGCGCATTGTTTTTTTTTCTTGCCGCTATACCGATGCGCCCAAGGCTAAGGCGCGAACTAGATCGGCCAACAGCCAAGATTACAAATCTAATGATTCGTGTTAAAAACACAAATTATGAAAAAAATAAATGAAAAATCTTGATTTGCCATTTATTGAAATAAATACATATGTAGAATACTGTTATTTTTTTGCATAAATAATGTTTGTTGCAAAAATAAAAGTTATAACCCGACTAAATTACATCGCTTCTTTTTCTTACTTACGATTTGGTACTAGGGTACAAACCTTAATTGGTCGGGTTAATAAACTAAAGGGACTAGTGCAATTGTATACCGAAAAAGCACGCGTGTTTAATATCTAGGTTTATGTGCCAAAAATCGGTGGAATAAAAACGTTGTTTTGAGCAAGTGTGTTGAAAGATATGTTATTGACTAACTGTAAAGATATGTTAACATTAGTTTAATAATTTAACCAAGAAGTAGGTACCTAAGTAAATATTATTTAATTACAAGTTTTTACTACATACAGGTTGAACAGAGCACCTCCTTTATTTTTGAGGTTGGTTAAAAGATTGTAAGTTTTTTTTACAGTGCATTTGAGAGTTAAGTAAACCGCTAGCCGGTTAGCAAAATACACTCGATAAAACCAGAGAAATAAATAAAATAGATGTAACTTATCACTGTTGTTAGTGTTTTATTCATGCTTGTTAGTTTTTGAAATGGAAGAGCCCATGTATGATTGTCTACCTCAGCGGGATCCCAAGAGAATATATAGATAGTTAACCGCCACCTAAATGTGTAAAAAACAGATCTGCCAGTTCCAATCCCGTTGGATCATGGAAATAAGTGATGCGTTCTGTTTTTTTAACAGTTATTGAAATAAGTCAGCCAATTGCAAGGTGGCATTTAAATATCCTTAAATCTCTTTAAGGGTTGTCCTGTGTCGGAAGTCTCGACATAGTTCCGTGTGTAACCACCAGGTGGCGCTCGATAAATGCTGAGACAAAATAGGTGTTTCAGTGTATTTATTGATTGAGACGATTTTTTGAATAATTCTTTCTTAAAAAACTACAAATATTTTTTAAGATTTATTAAAGATATAGCTACGTAAGTTAAAATAATATTTGATGAATTAGAAAATCATAAAATTGAAATTGTCGACGCGAAATGTCAAAAATGATACAGCAGACTACGCTCGCTGACCTTTTTTCAACTCTAAATCGACAAGCAACCGGCATCAAATATGTAAGATTTTTTCTGTGTCATACAATAACTTTATAAGAATAATATTTACAGTACATAACTTCATTAAATATACTGAATAATTATGAAGAATTGCGTTGTTAAGGGGCTCCCCGAATTTTGAACGCGCACACTAGCGCCACTATAGTAGAAAATCATAACTCGTTAAATAAAACCAATTGTAAATCTGATTGATGCGATTGTAGCTCTGGTTATGTGGTTTATGTACAATGTTTAAGTTTAATAGAACAGAGTTATCTGCAGTTACAGATAGTTTTTCTAACTCTGACTAAAGTAAACTACTTTTTAAAACAATTTAAACGTACTTAATAAACTATAGAACCTGTACTACAATCTGTCTACCAGATTTTTTATTGTTTTTGTATTTAAGGAGTAATAATTATTTTAAATAGAGTGGCTCTAGTGTGCGCGTCAAAAATTTGGGAAGCCCTTTAAGTAGGGCGTATCAGAGGCCAGGAGTATCTATAATATAATTATAGTAACTCTGATGATAATGATTCATACATAGAAAACAATAAATAAAAGTCCAACTCTTTGTAACATGTAGTTTATTTAAAATAATAAACTTTCTCTTGCTCGTATTTTACATTCGAAAACATTATTTTTTAGCGTTACTACTTATTCATAGTTAGATTATAGTAATTCTTTATGTGCAACATGAAAAGCGGCTTCTTATATCAAATATCTTCATATATTTACTTATATACTTACTTAGGTACTTTACATACCATTTTTATGAGTAATGCTCGTGCAGTATTTATAATAATTGTGTCAAATGTCTTTTATTGCAGGTAGTTACACAATTAGTAATCAAAAGAAATTTGAATTTATATTTCAAATAAAAAAAATATACAATGGCCGATGACTGACTTGAGCATGTTGCCGTAACGTAACATTCAGGGCGAGCGCGCGTTACACGAATGAGCGCCTATAACTTGGCCTATTTGCATAAATAAATGACTTTCATGTACTGCCCAGTAAAATTATGCCGAAATGTAATGTAACGTTACAATAAATTGTAACGGGGTCCTTGCTTTGAATCAGTCACGTAAAGATGGCATGTGATATTCATTGATTAATGCCAGATTTTTCAATAAAAAATAGTTATGATTCCTCGCGGACGTAATTTGAACAAAGAAATAACTGAATTTGGTGAGTACAACGTCTATATTTTAACTTATTTTCATTTTTTTTAACGAAATTCACATTCTATATTCAAGCGAGTGATTAAAAATAAGCTCCAGTGCCCCTGTTTTTAAATCACTCGCGCCAAGATTTTTCCAATGAAAATTAATATATTAAGACATAGGAGTGATAAACAAAAATAACTTTAGAGTGATTCAAAATAGGACCACAGGTCAATCACAGCCTTAACATTAAAATTAACATAAATGGACATTATTTTTAGTTTGTTAGTTAATTCTAGCTGCACTACATTAAGCCTGCACTTTGTGCAAAAGCAATATAATAAGTACAAATACTATGACAATTCCATTAATTTAATTCCGCACTTATATCATTTTACCTTAATTTCTTTATTGGCACTTTTTAGTAACCTATTTTTTTTACAACTTTGCTATCCATGTTTTTATTTTCAAGCGATTTCATAGTTCAGAAAGTAAATTTAAGAGGTTAAGACCTAATTAGGATGTTTCGAAACAGTCAAGTCAGTATTTTTTTAACAAATCAATTTATTTACCAACACATTGGCAACATCTTTGTCTACCATCTTTCATGGAAAATATGTAAATAAATGTCTTGAGAGCGTTTGATGGACGAGTATATTTTAGCCCATAAACGGAAGGGACATGATTTAAATGCAATATGATAACGAAAATGTACAAAATTTTAGTTTCTCTTGATCAAAGACTGCTTTTTTCCAACCAACACCCTGTATTATTAACTTTCCGGGAAAAAAATAAATGGTTCTATCATTTCAAAGTTCAGTCGCCAGCTCATCAGGATATATGTTTTTATTGAAAACTAACCCTTATTGTTACCCTTAACTCAGTGTCTAAAGACGAAAGTCTTTAACCAGTGTGTGTTACCAGTGATGACAGACTGATCCGAAACCTGGTCTCTAACTATGGGCCTCATAAAGAAGCTCAAAATCACACAACAAGCGATGGAGATGGCTACGTAATCGAATCAGAAATGAGGAGATACGTAGAAGAACCAAGGTAACGGACATAGCTTTGAAAATCAGTAAGCTTAAGTGGCAATGGGCAGGGCACATAGCGCGAAGAACTGATGGCCGTTGGGGCAGGAAAGTTCTGGATTGGAGACCCTTCGACCAGCGTGGGACGTCCACCAACAAGATGGACAGACGACCTTAAAAAGATCGCAGGATCAAACTGGATGCAGACCGCTAGTGATCGGTCGCTGTGGAAAGCCGTGGGGAAGGCCTATGTTCAGCAGTGGACGTCCTTTGGCTGAGAATGATGATGATGATAATGATAATGAACCCTTATTACAACCGTATAAGATACCGCAGTGTTTACCTCGACGTGCTGTTGTCCTTACAAGGGTTAATTTATAAGTTAATCGTAGGTCACAAACATAAGTATGTGTTGATAAATATAAGGTACATAAGGACATTTCTACAGAAGGGCACTTTTTTTCTCAATTCGGTGGTTGATTTTTAATTTGGATTTTGTAGTAGTTTAAATAATAAAAAATGAAATTTACTCCATCCTGAAACATAAAATAACGATTTGCCTAAAGGAGACGGTAACTGCTGGGCCCTAAACGTAACTAGTTGATTTATGGTTTAAAAAAATGGGCATATTTTTCCATCCTAAAATACCAAAAATCAGCCTATTTCTCTTTATGGAAACTGAGCATTATGAAAAACAAGAATTTAGGAATTCACTACATTATCGATTAAATAAAATATCGATTTGAGTCAATGTGATTACACAATTTAAAAAAAGAATCACTCTTGCTCTATTCGTGGCGATAAACCCAAAAAAAATACGTTACAATAACTATTTTAGCTCATAAAACATATATTTTATATTTTAATTGAATTGAATGTAAGTTAAGTAATTGAAACATTATTGCTTAATGAAATAAAATCGATTCTTACTTTTTTTTGTCTGTGCACTGATACTGACAGCTGCCGTGTCAAATAATCTATGAATCACTCGTTTAGTTTGTATTTTTCGTCTTGTGCGTGTATGCCTTTTGAGTGTTTTTTCGTCGACCACTGCTTTGTTTTACGGATTCTAACCCTGCCCAACGTGCTGTCGTCTATTTTGTGGCCTAATTGTAACTGCTGACGTTAAAATATCCTTTGCAGTTCGGAAATCAGCTGATTGTTACATAACCTCACTTTAACTAAACGCCTTATTATTGGGCTCTCAGATTGTCAAAAAACATAGAATTTTCAGTGTAGGTCTACTAAGTATTAAGCTATTAATTGACACCATTTTCATCTTATTACATCAGGGCCCAAATTTGTATATAATGGTTTCCATCTCCTTTTGTTGATTGATCTATGAGAAAAGTTAGGCTCCGAATTGAGAAAGCACCGAATTGAGAAAACGATGCACCGAATTGAGAAAATGAATCACCGAATTAAGAATAGATGCAACATTATCAAATGTATTGTATTGTATTGCATTCTATTGTGTATATATAAAGTATTTGAATGATCAAAATAAAAAAATACCTAATGCGTTATGTTAACTGACTGCTGGTCTATCGGTTTAATAGTTTATGTACCTATCTATATCAATAATTATTCTTTGTTATGTTAATAATAATAAAAAACTGATCAACATGTTTATTTTTCGATATAACTAATAATCAGTCTTGTTTTTAAAACTCAAACATTACAATTTTCAAAGAGGATAACACAAAACTATTGATTATCGATATATTTATATCTTTATTGTTTTATATGGACATTTCTACAGAAGGGCACTTTTTTTCTCAATTCGGTGGTTGATTTTTAATTTGGATTTTGTAGTAGTTCAAATAATAAAAAATGAAATTTACTCCATCCTGAAACATAAAATAACGATTTGCCTAAATTTTGTTGATTGATCTATGAGAAAAGTTAGGCTCCGAATTGAGAAAGCACCGAATTGAGAAAACGATGCACCGAATTGAGAAAATGAATCACCGAATTAAGAATAGATGCAACATTATCAAATGTATTGTATTGTATTGCATTCTATTGTGTATATCTAAAGTATTTGAATGATCAAAATAAAAAAATACCTAATGCGTTATGTTAACTGACTGCTGGTCTATCGGTTTAATAGTTTATGTACCTATCTATATCAATAATTATTCTTTGTTATGTTAATAATAATAAAAAACTGATCAACATGTTTATTTTTCGATATAACTAATAATCAGTCTTGTTTTTAAAACTCAAACATTACAATTTTCAAAGAAGATAACACAAAACTATTGATTATCGATATATTTATATCTTTATTGTTTTATATATATAAAGATTTATATTGTCTTTTTATCTTTATTGTCTTTATTGTATTTCCTTCTTCTTTATTGCTTTACTTAATTGAAGCGCTAAAGGAATCATTCTGGTAACTGAACGAAAGTTCAAATTGACCACATGATAGTAGCTAGTTACGTATCAGGAGCCGGGTGGGGAGTTTTTAAAAACTAACTAAATTAATTAAAATTAAAATCGAGTAATGTCTGCACCGATTCGAAGATGATTTATTACTGGCTAACTTATTCTAAATACAGGCACGGGCCGTTGAGGCTGAAACGGCTAAGTCGATAATAAAATACATGAGCTTGCCCTAAATATGCTGAGGCAACCCTAATCTAAGACAGAAGGGAGGTTCCATAACTCCTCCCTCCCTAATAGTGAAATTATCAGAACGATAATTTTCAATATCTTTCCGATCATTTTGCAAATTTTTTAATAACCTTTTACGCAGCACATATAAGGGGAATTCAATTAAACATATTATAACTAAACATAATATGACAAAATAATCTAAATTAACACTAAAGTTAATGTCTTTTTTATCACTCAAAACACTTTCCACTTCCGCACTGTGCTTTAGAGCATATGACATATATTTTATTTCATTCAGGTTAACTCCAACCATGTTTAGTGCGTGTGTGCTTGATAGATTCGTATGACCGTGCATCACAGGTAAGTAAATGATCGGGATCAGTTTCGCGGTATCTAGCGACTCGTAGATATGGTGATTGATTTTGAGTCCAAGGACTTCTAGGTTGCAGGGTTCATCAATAGTAACGAGGTAAGTCCCAAAAATAGGCTGCTTACTGTTCTGGTCGTGGTTATCACACAGACTAGTTATCGTTGTTGGTCTTCGACTATACAAGATCCAATTGTTGGTATTAACCCTCTGGATTCTTACTTCTTCGATTTGAATTTGATGCTGGTGACAATGTGTGAGAGTATTGTCAAACTCCATAAGCTGCTCCGCACAGGTAGGTTCATGGTAGACAGCTTGGTTGTCTGTCGTACATAAAAAGTGGTCGCCAGCAGCGAGCGCGCGGCATGGCTTGGAAATTGGTAAGTAATTAGACTTTATCGCCAATAGGTAAGGAAATTCAGGAAAGATTGATATTGTGATGATTGGTGACTCGTGGAATATTGGTAAGGAATAAATCTTATAATAACTATAAGTATGATTATCAGTTATTGGTATCTCCATTATAAATGTTATCTTGTCTTTCTTAACGTATGATTTGACATACATTGTTTCCTCTAATTTAAAAAAAACCTCTAATTTAATACCTTGTTAGGTAAATACATAAGATTTGCAAATTGAGCTATCGATTTTAATAGATTTAGTAATTCTTTCGAATTAACTATGGATTGATGTAAAACTGAAAATTTACTTAAGGCTAGAGCTGTTTCAATCTCCCTTAATTGTGAATTTAGCCACACAGGGAAAACGCGGAAACTCCTTCAAAAATCCGATCCAGCTGCGCCAGTTACGTATCGGGAGCCGGGTGGGAAGTTTTTAAAAACTAACTAAATTAATTAAAATTAAAATGCGAGTAATGTCTTCACCGATTCGAAGATTATTTATTACTGGCTAACTAATTCTAAATACAGGCACGGCCCGTTGAGGCTGAAACGGCTAAGTCGATAATAAAATACATGAGCTTGCCCTTAAATATGCTGAGACAACCCTAATCTAAGACAGAAGGGCGAGGGGGTTCCATAACTAGCTACGTGGAGCAGCATGTTTGTTAGTAAATAATGTCTTCATAATATTTTGTTACATTTAATATTTAAATTCAATTAATCACATAAAATATTTTATAATAATTTAATATTTAAATACAATTAATCGCATAAAATAGGAAATTGAATATGTTAAGTACGTTCGTAATATGTTATTGTTGAACTGTTAATTTGTCAATTTTAAGACACTTGTTGGTATTTTTGTACTAACTTACTGTTAATTTATAGGGAGATCTGTAATTCGCCATACCCAATGTATTAAAACGTGAGTTATAGCAATGAATGTGCTGTTGATTTTCTCGATAAACAACAATAATCAACAACAACAATTAGCTAAATTAATAATATAAAAGTAAAACCTCAATTTGGTGTTAGTTTTCTCAATTCGGTGCACCATTTTCCACAGAATTGAGATCCATGGAATTGAGAAAATAACACAATACTTCAAATTACCCAAAAATGTTATGAGTTACAGTAATTTCTACTAAACCTAACGATAGAAAGCTGTTAAACACTCAATAGTTTTAGCACAAATCTCATATAATTCTTAAGATACATAATCGAGGTGGCACACCGATTTGAGAAATTACCCTGTACCAAAAACACCGAACGATTTCGTACCTTTGAAAAATGCTCCTGAGTGCTACAGATCTCCCGTTTACACTGTTCGTCCGCTCGGGCGCAACTGTCAGATGACGGGGACAAGAAGTGCGCGTACCTATTATGCATAGTTAGTGCTACAGGTACATAAAAGTAAATTTCACCGAATTGAGGCATAAGCCTCGGACAAAATTTAAATGTGTCACTGTATTCAAATTAAAGGATTCACGATATATGTGAGCACGTATATGGCTTCACTAGCGGTCCCCCGCGACTTCGTCCGCGCGTTTTGAGTTTGCTCCTTCCCCTCCCGTCGCAGCGTCATGTTTTATATCCTAAAGCCTTTCTCGATAAATAAGCTATCCAACACAGAACCTCATATTTTTTCAAATCTGTCCAGCAGTTCCTGAGATAAGCGCGTTTAAACAAACAAACTCTTCAGCTTTATAATATATTAGCGCAAGCGCACGTTGTACTTAAGCTGCGAACATTATTTTGGTGCGGAGTTATGTTAAAACTCTGATAGCTCCTAAGATATTTATTGAAATCAAATGATATAAAGGGCAACTTGGTTCTAAATGAAATGCTCGTGACGATGAATGTATTTATTTTGATAAGCATAAATACCTGTGTGTATAATACATTTCTAAAAATAATGCATTATTTTTTTACAAATTTATGAACATAAAATAGGTTGTAGTAAGTCAACCATAAAAGATAGACATTTGCTGTCGCGGACTTTATTATAGAACTCTTAATGCTGAACAATCCTGTCATACATGATTTTTGTGTAACTTAAGCGGTTTCCGCAGCATACGCAGCAGAAGCTCTCAAAAGGAATATCTTTCTCCCGTTTTCGCAACATTTTTCATTTCTGCTGTGGTCTTATGAGTCATATCTTTATGTTATGTAGCCTAAAGCCTTCCTCGATAAATGGACTATCCAACGTAAAAATATTTTTTCAAATCGGGCCAGTAGTTTTTGAGATTAGCGCGTTCAAACAAACAAACAAACAAACAAACAAACAAACTCTTCAGCTTTATAATATTAGTATAGATTATTTATTTCTTGTTATAGGAATGTAGGAATAATAATCAGCAACTTATTATTTTAAAAGTTATGAAACGAAAACGAGTAAATTCTGGAAACCGGACACTCCATTTTAGGCCAAATTCTGCCCGTTTTTGAACTTTCCGATTTTTTTGAGACGGTATGTACAACCTGGTAGTCTTCTTGATATGCTCTCCATCAGGCCAAGAGTTGTATAAATACGTGTGATTTTTTTCAGACACGTTATTCAATTTTAAAGGTAGGTTTTTTGCTCCAGTCGGTCAATCAGTCGCTTCTGTAGAAATGCCCATAACATTATACAGTTCATTAAATAGATCTAAGTAAGTCAGTCAGAAAATAGTAGCTATTTCAATATTACGTATTTTGTTTTTCTTTTTATTACTCAGAACCAAATCTCTTAAAAAAAATACGGAAGAACAAAAAACAAAAAGAGAATAAAATATCAGAATCTGTTTACTCAACTACGCAATTTTCCTTAATTGGTTCCTCGGGTAGGATTATTTGAATTTCTTGCCAAACCCCTTAAAATAATTTATATTAGTAGCACTTTTAGGTACTTGTACCTTGGTTTCTGCTATTTTTCTTACATCATTGGTTGACGACCTCTACCTAAAGTTAAGCTTAATTGTGTTTAAGATGTACTTAAAGACTACGCTTCCCATAACTTGCCTCTTTACAAAGTCTTTGTCACAATACACATTTAAGAGTAGTTATATCAGACCTCACCACAATAACAAGTATTCCGAGCCTATATCTAAGGATCTGTTCAATATGGCACAACATACGAAACTGAAAAGATACTAAGGGCCGATTTTACCAACATCAGATAAGATCTATCCGACAGAATAAGTATAAAACAACCGATTATAAAGTGACATTTACACAAATGATTGCTGACCAATAGGTGACGTTTTCAAATGACGCGTATTAAATTATTTTTTTTGACGATTATTCTTTATCTGACGTTGGTAAAATCAGCCACTAAGGGTTAACATATATAATTAGCTGTGCTTAATTATCCGTCAATACTACCTTGAAGCTATGAGAAGCAAATCTAACTGTACAGCTATAGCTAAACAGTAATAAAAGGCACAGCCTTATACATATATTGGTATACGACAGTCTACAAGAAATCAGTGGTATTATAGTTTAATGATAGTTAATGGAAGAAGCTTAGGCTATTAGGCTGGATAGATTAGTATTCTATAATATAATAGAGTGATTAATATTAGTTGAAGATTATATTACAACGTATACGTTCGATTTCCAAATTAGATCGTAATATTCGAGTGTGTTAGGTCACTAATTATGTAAAGGAAAATGATGTTGAAAGTTTCCACAACAGGGTGTGTATTGCGGTAACAGTTAAATAGCTCAGTTTTTGAACGATTCGTTGCAATTATACTCATCCAAGAAAAAAAAATAACATAATTATTATGAATTATCAATATCATTGCAGTTTTTTGCGGGTTCTGGGGTGGATTAGTTATAATCTTATGTCAATAGCCACCTGCACCCCGCAATCTCACCTCTCTACATACTTTAGCTGTCCCCGCTAATATTGCTGCCTTGTTACCTTCTGGTATGCTTTATTGGTGGGCCGTTACTCTTAAAGACTTAACGGCAGACGGTGACTCGCGGACTACTAGCGGCGAGTCACCGTCTGCCGTAATTATCAAGATGAGGCATTGGATATGGCAGACGTCCGACATAGTCTCCGTCATATCTGCAATAGTCCTTGCACCTAGCAGGCGCTGTCTTTGGCTGTATCTTCTCAATAAAGCAGGCAAAGATAGTACCCGCTAGGTGTACATACCCCATTATGGTACCAAAGGGGCCTCTTCTTTTTGGGTCTATATCCCCAGTTAAGCCTTCCAAAAGGACCAGCTTCTGCTGTGATACAATAATGTATTATTTTATTGATAATAATATTCCGTTAGACTGAGTGTGTGAGGAAATTTAAATCGCAATCAACAAATGATAGTTAGCTGGCTCTGATGACTTTCCACCAATTTATTGTAGACTGTAATAATATTATAATACATATTTTAAGCTATAATAAAAACGCGATACCATTTCTTGGCCAAAGTTACTTCATGAATACCATAATTATCTATTTCCCTATTAAAGTATTATTGTTATATTTTCTGACAAAATATTTTAAACTACGTTCTGAAACATCCGGTGTTTAATTAGCAGGAGATTATGCATAGATGTTGAAATTAATTGAAAAATGTTGTAAGTAGAGTAGTTAATAAAACTGTCAAAAAATGGCCTGTAGTACATGATCATTCATTCATAAAACTCTCGAACTGAAAGAACTTTCAACTTATGCAGGAACAGAATATTTTTTATTTAACTGACTTCTTTAGTAATATTATGTGGAAATATAATCTAGTACGCAAAAAAGGAAAAAAAACAACAGTCATTTGTATAATATTAATGTAGTTTTTTTAAAATTGTATTTTTTTTAATAACAAATATGTAATTATTTTTATCATATAAAAATAATTACGCATATTTTAATCGGAATTATGTTCAGTCCAATTTGTCAGCGAGTAATTACGAGTAGATACTATAGTACTATAGGCCGTAGGTACTATTAATTGCACAAGCTCATCCATTTAGCACTGGACAAATCCAAAGCATTGTATAAATAAATAAACCGTTAAAAACCGTAACGGTAACCGTCTCACAGTAATTTTGTATATTCATTACGTTTATTCTATACGAGCTCTAAACTACACATTTTTATTGCACCATTAAAAATAAATTGCACTATGGAGACGCTATAGAGGGGTTTCGTCACCAGGATCAGATAATGGCAGCCTCACTACTTTCGTTTCTGACAAAACTCCCACGCCTTCGAGGCACCATCTTCTATTAGCCAGAACATCCCTTAGAAAAGCTCTTCTAGGCCCTGCCAAATCAGTCCCAGTAATGGACCTAGTGAGCTTTCTTAATGCTGAAAGTCTTAAAGCTTCCTCATATGAAGGGGGCTCGTCAGTTGGAGTTGTCTGAGATCGACCACCGAAAGGATCTCGAGAACACGTAGGAGATAGCTCTCTGGAAAAATATAAAGTCCCCTCCCCGTGCGGAGCTTGGCCTTCAGGCATCTGCTGGTAATTGATCTGATTCACTGATCTGAAGTCTTCCAATATTTGTCTCGCACTGCGAGTTGTTGTTAGTACTCCAGCCCAAGAGCGTCTGTTTTGTTGTTTTGCCTCATTAGACCTTGCTGATCCAACGATATTGTTACTTGAATGAGTCCCAGCTATAGTGACTCTCGGTCTTCTAGGCGGCTCATCGAATGATGCTGCTTTAATCGTTGGCCTATTCGGTCTCTGTTCTGGTTCCACATCTATTAGGACGTTGGTGTTCTCAGGTGGTTCCTCTCGGAGGGCTGCGTCGATGCGCATGGCTTCAGAGTAGGAGGGGACTAAGGCACAGTTGCCCCGGATGGCTGCAAACAGCTCGAGGCTATCTACAGTGGAGGCATGTGAAAGGGGCAGGGTCCTGGGAGGTCGGGGTGCAGAGCATAGTACAGCACTCTGCTCATCAGCGAGGGCCCATGCGTAGTTGGTAGCTGTTACTGGAGGCAGAGTATCTGACAAATGCGTGTCAAGATCCAACTGCCGGTTTGGATCTAACTCGTAGTTTGTACCGAATATTTTTGTTATCTGGAACAAAATATATTATAAAAACATGGACTAAACACAAGACAGCAGTTCAGTGGTCTAAATACTTACAGTATAATGTACATAAGCCGTGTTACACTCTATTAGGATGCGTAGAGGCCAAGAAAGAAGTAGACATGAAAGTGTCCAGAAAAGCAGCTGTGAAGAATACCATGGGCACCGATCAGCTTCCCTGAAAAGACATTTCAAATTTAAAACTCAACACACTTCTAGTAATTTATAGAAGTAGTTAAATATTTTCTTAATAAATTACCTGTAAGCGACCATGTATTCCTTGAAAGAACTAACTCCTATTAGATCTAATCCCTCTCGCATCTCCATGAAATCATCAAACCGCTCATGTTCTGCGAAAAATCTCGACCTTTGATCTTCAAATTCTGTGAACAAACACTAACATTAAAACATTTGAAATTTTGGTGTGCTTTGAAAGTATGCCATTCATATGCTGGTGACCAGAGTGGTTTGAAAAATGTTGACCTTAATTGCTCAGTTGATAAGCCCGGTAAATTATGTTAGGTCCCGTCATAATTTTGAATTTAAACTTTCCGCTTTCACTCTAACTTTGTAGCTAGTCTATACTAATATTATAAAGCTGAAGAGTTTGTTTGTTTGTTTGTTTATTTGAACGCGCTTATCTCAGAAACTACTGGCCTGATTTGAAAAAATATTTTTACGTTGGATAGTCCATTTATCGAGGAAGGCTTTAGGCTATATAACTTAAAGATACGACTCATAAGACCACAGCAGCAATGAAAAATGTTGCGAAAACGGGAGAAAGATATTCCTTTTGAGAGCTTCCGCTGCGTACGCTGCGAAAACCGCTTAAGTTACACAAAAATCATGTATCACAGGATTGTTCAGCATTAAGAGTTCTATAATAAAGTCCGCGACAGCATATGTCTATCTTTTATGGTTGGCTTATTACAACCTATTTTATGTTAATAAATTTGTAAAAAAATAATGCATTATTTTTAGAGGTGTATTATACACACAGGTATTTATTCTTATCAAAAACTAAATACATTCATCATCACGAGCATTTCATTTAGAACAAAGTTGCCCTTCATATCATTTAAATTCAATAAATATCTTAGGAGCTATCACAGTTTTAACATAACTCCGCACCAAAATAATGTTCGCAGCTAAAGTACGACGTGCGCTTGCGCTAATAATATTATAAAGCTGATGAGTTTGTTTGTTTCAACGCGTTTCTCTCAGGAACTGCTGGACCGATTTGAAAAAATATTTCTGTGTTGGATAGCTTATTTATCGAGAAAGGCTTTCGGGTATAAAACATCACGCTGCGACGGGAGGGGAGGGGGCAAACTCAAAACGCGCGGACGAAGTCGCGGGGGACCGCTAGTATAATTATAATCGTAAAGTAAATGATAATTCATAAAACTCATTTCCGTCTCGCTACATGATGTAATTGGGCTCTGTGTTTGTCTACTTCAAATCTAAATGTAAGTTAGTTTTATTTAACACGAAGGGCTACATCAACTTTCAGTACGCTGATTATACATTTAAATTTGCTCATTTTCACTGAAAAAAATGATACTAATCCGTGTCTGTTGTAAAATTTCTTGATTTTGGTACAATTTTGCGGATTGAAGCACATTTTGTTGAATGATTTAGGTGCTATAGCTAAATAGGGTCAGGATGCGGACGCGGTCGTAGCACGGATATTTTCGTTATAGAAAAACGTCTCGTCATAGCGCGTCATGTTTTTAACCACCTCAATCGTTCGATATTTTTAGCGTCTACATAATAAATAATAATAAATATTTTGGCAGGCTATTTTATGTAAGGTCAAATTAAAAAGACAGACCTATCCATAGACGCGCATAGGTTTGACTAAAATACATTTTTCGGTTGTAGTTTCATGTATGGGAGCCCTTAAATATCATAATTTTTATTTTTTGTATAAAAACCGACAGGGTACTTCTTTCTACCAAATTTGACCAGTGTTATGCCTATAGTTACAGAATAAAAAGGCTGTGACATACGGACGGACAGACCGACAGACAGACAGACTTGACGAAACTATTAGGGTTTCGTTTTTTGCCATTCGGCTATGGAACCCTAAAAAGCGTAAAACATCTTTACCGCTAGCAGCCTCAATGTTGGTGAACGCGAAGCCCTTGCTGAACCGCACTTTAGTGATGGGCGTCTTGCAGTCGAGGACGAGGTTTCTGGACGCGTCGCGCTGCCCGCAGCACGCGTGCGCGAACGACGTGCTCGCGCTGTGCGTGTTCACGCGTTCGTAGTCAAAATCAAAGATCCTTAAAGTTCATGCAACTTTATGACTCTGTAATCAAATAACAGATTATGTGCGTGCGGCGTAACGCTGAGCTCACACGGTCGGTAATTGGTTATGCATAAACAAGTGTTTTATTCAGCTCCTTACAGTAACACAATCTTGACTCCGGGACCTACCTAGTAAGTATTTAGCAATACTTGTGGCATGACTTAGAATGTTTTTTACACTTACAGTGTCATATTTTTCAATTGTGTAAACGCATCTGTATGGCGTGTTGCTTTGAACAGTGGTCAAAAGGTAATTATGACGAGATTCTGACGTTTTTGGTTTGCCGTTGTTACATAAAAGCGCTCTTGTGATTTCAGCGAGGCTATTATCACAAGCAATATTTAGTATGACTCTTTATATCCGTGCTTTAAGCTCAGTCTAAGCAAAGATCTGAGGAGCAAAATTATACAGGGTAGAGTAATTATTAGAGTAATCTCAACTGTACGAAAAAACTAATTTAAGTCAATTTAAATTAGACACATAGATTCACTTTTTTAAATATTTTTAAGTATTTTTAGTTAGTACTAGCATTTTTTTGCAGTTAGCAATATCTTATCATCATACCTGTGTGGTTGTATATGCGTCCCCATTCCTGTACCTCGTCACCTGTCGCTTGCGTCTCACGTAGTGGTAACATATCGCTTTCCACCTGAAAAAGGCTCTCATTAAATGGAATCATGAATTTAACCTCAAACATTAACCTGACAAATATTTGTGTCTGCCCCTGCCTGCTAATTAAGTAAGTGTGTGATAGGCGTCAGCTTACCAAAAACACAACTGAATTTACTCTTCTTATGCGAGTTCAAACGAGGGTATCACGTTTTCAGAGTAAGTCTTGATTTTATTGTATCCTAAGATTATGCCCCATTAGGGTTCCAGTACTGAAGGCACGCTTCGATTTTCTAATCTGAAGTACAATGGAAACCGATTAAACGATTATCGGATTTATACCTTTACATAACTAAGTATTACTAACATTCCTATTGTAATACGGTAATGAATTCCTATTTCACAATAACTGATTAAGATTAATTTCTCGTGCCACTCAAAGGCGTGGGAGCATGACCTTGTTATAAGAATTGATTTTTAGTCACGAGGTGGCTTGGGCAAACGTTACAATTTGCTCTTACTTTGCTCTTTAGTTAAGCCACGTTTCTTTGAAATGGCAAATATTAGATTATGGTCAGTTGATGTCAAGTGCTAACAACCTGTTTTAAGTAGTAGCACAAGAGAAGTTATACTAAGTTTTAAGTTGTTGCACAAGAGAAGTAATACTAAGTTTTAAGTAGTTGCACAAGAGAAGTAATAGTTACGTGCCTGATTATTTAACATTTAGGAAAACAGACAGTGTAGCTAGATATTTCTTTCCATGAACGAAGTGTCTATTCATTACATTTTCATCTGTGCGTTGTGTTAAAACTATAAAATTATTATACCTATGGAACAGAACGACAAGAGCGAGATGTCACTAGCAGCAAATTGTGTGATAAAAAGAGATGCAGATGCGATGTAGCAGAACTGTTTTTGGCGACTGTCAGTCAGTTTGGAAGCCCATGATGGCTTGCTGAAAATTTCTTTTGTTTAACTTTTTTAAAATTTAAGTGAAATTGTGTTTATTTTGAAGAAATAGCTCTCCTGAAACATGGTGCCTTGATCCATAATTGATAGTTGTTCATTACAGCGAAATAACCCCATCAAATAATCATTCAACATAGACATTAGTCCAAATCGAAGCCTCTTAATATACGATTTAAATTTAACAATGCGCTTCAAATTTCAACGCTATCAAATTCAAAAAGGCGGTTACCAGATCAGTGTAGCGAAATATTCCCAATATATCAAGAGATTTTTCTGATTTTAACTTTTGGTTTATTTATCAATATGTCATTTTTTATTTAAGTACGTGTTCTGTGTAAACTATTAAAATGATTCTTTTAAATACCGTAGAGCTAAACTCCTTAAATAATGTTATAATTTTCAATGGTATTCATTGTTGAAATAATAGTTTTTCAATGATACAAACATACATGTAAAGTACTATTATAATCATTAAGTTATAGGCAAACAATATAAGGTAATAAATAAAAAGACCCTAATAAATAAAAAGACTCCCTGAATCAAGGTGAATCAAGGGAGTTTTCCTTGCACTGAATGCTCATTGAATGCTAGCGCCCCCCTCTCAATGTACATCGTTTTATCCCTTTCCCATAGACTATAATTTGATTGCTTTTTAAATAGCAAATTTTAAGCAATTTTATTATGAGTTCCAAACATAAGCATAAAATAATGTTCTATATTAATAACAAACAACAAAAAAATAAATCTTAGACATGTAAAATAAAAATTAACTTCAAACCTGCCTATTCAAAAACGAAACCATTTCCTTGCGGCAAGGAGGTTATGATGCTGGCCGTGTTTCCGCGTTGGATAGCTATGCTTACCCTTTGAGCTAAGCTGTCAGAGAATTTAGTTGTGGTGCAATTTTTCTGAACACTAATTTAGCAGAAGGTCCCAACGGTCAAATATTTCAACACAAGACAGCCCAAGCACATTATCACTTGCAAGTGAGTCGTACTTGCGACGCCTACTTAAGCTGTACCAAAAACAATTTTGAAGCTTTCGACTTAGAAGATATACCTGTTGGTAATCATGATTTTGAACTGGCATTGAACAAAAAATATTGAATGATTTCATTTCTGACTCACCAGACTCTTGGCGTAGCAGTGCGCATGGCATGCACTCTCGCGCTGACTGCGGCGACATCAGCTCGCCTTGCCAGCTGAATCCTCGCCGTGCTGTGGTAGCATTCCACAAGGTACACCAGGTACAGCAGTAGCACGAAGGCGATGGGGATGTAAGCGTAGCCGACATCGCAAGGGGACTCGCGAACTGTCCTCTTGATTGGGTTCCTGAGGTTGATGAAACTGATTTGGAGGTTAGTGGGAAGTGGCTTGGTTAGTAATGAGAGGCATAACTCGGCACTTTTGATTTAGGGTCGAGTGTTTAATGGATATGACACAATTGGTTTCCACTACACATAATAATGCAGCAAAGCAGTCATTCATCCTTCGTATTTTATTTGAAATATGTAATGTTTATATTTTTGTTTTTAAAGTGTTTTGTCACTGTACAAACTTAATAATATGTCATGCACTTGAAAAAAGGAACTGCACATATATCAGACAAGGAATCGAACCTCGTGTCTGACGCTGTCGGGGCGAATGCCTATCCCACTCGGCCACCAACACCAATGTGTGGCCGAGTGGGATACAACAACAAACCTGTTGAATTTTGCAAGTGTTTTCTTTAACGCGTAGGCTGCGTAACCTCATTAATGTTGCGAGATATTGGCAGAGCAATCTCGCAACATTGATGAGGTCAAGGCTTTTTTCAAGTGAATTTTATAATATTAATAATAGTCTCCCTAGCCGATTTCGACTACGATGGCCAGTCACAACTACTAACAGACTGCGCGGGACATATTATAGTGCACAAGTGTGTGCGCAAACAAAGGTGCACTCCCTTTTCCTTTCACTTTTATAGCCCGATGGGACAGAAATCTGACACGATCGGAGAGAGATCAGGAGCAGGACCAGCGGCTTTACGTGCTTTTCCCAGGCACGGGGCACGGCACTCATTTAATATGAACTATATAAACTATAATATTCTACAAAAATGTTTATTAGTCTGCAAATACCTACACGGTATTCTGAAATGGGTACCTATTTAAGGAAATTTATTTATAACGTATTATTAATTTTAAACTGCTATCAGTACTTGGAAAATACTGACGTATTTAAGTTAGTGCTGAAGAAGTCATATTTTATAAAATTGTGTGCCCGATCAACCGTCAGGAAACTAAATGGAATTTCGATTTCGGATTAAAAAACCCTTTCAATTTGATGCATTCTCTTGTTAACTAAAACAATAACTGTATTTACTACTGGTACAAGAACAGCTCTTTGTGAAAGTATATTACTAAGATTTATCACCTGACTGCAGGTAGATGGAAGTTAATTTATGGACCATCCATCCAGTGAGTTCCATATTTCACAGCGCTCATGTTCACAACGAACAAAGGGTGTTTCAAAACGCTCATATTTTATCACTGAAGGGGAAATAAAATTATGCAGTGTACGCATTCAATGGTTTATTTCACCCCCGCATTTAAATAGAGAGGAAAAGAAGGCAGCTTTATATTCAAAACAAGTTTAATGAATAGTATGTGGTCTCTTCATTGTTTCTTTGCACCAGGTAGTTAAGTGAAACTTAAGGGTGTTATTGATTTCACAAATCATTTGTTGGTTAGTGCTTTCCTTAGTTGTAACCTGTTTAGGGAAATTCGTAAAAAAGTACTAACGTTACGAACTGTTCATGGCAGAATCCTATTCGAGATTTGCTTTTATATTTGTTGTATATTCTAATACAGTGAATTTAAAAATAATAAGCTACGAAGTGTCTCTAACAGACAATGTGTGTTGAATATTGAAACTTTAAAAATTATCGCTCTTTGTTACAGATAATGAAAGGCTTTGTTCCAGGACCAATTTAAATTAAGTTTGTTTTTGTAATAAATTATTACAACAGATCATACTGAAGACAAATACTATTGTAGTGTTATAATACGATACCGGCCGAAAATATCTAAATAGTTGAAATATAAACTAACAGAAAACTACCTCCAAACTCTTTACTAAGCAATGAAATAGTCATCATTTAGGGTTAACCTTAGAACAAGGTTCTAACTCGCATCGATCATTAAATCTGTCAAGGCGTTTGACCATTCGTTTTAAAGCTGTTACTCATAAACTTTGCAAGTCTACCAACGATAAACGAGGCTTCACCCGCAACGTCATTTATAAGCCCGAAGGGTACAGCGATCGAACATTGCCGACGATAATTGGCCTTCCATAGGGCTCTCTCTTGAGACCACCTTGATTCTAACGCAATATACAGACAATGCCCTTGATTATCGGTTTAGGTTAAGAAGATAATAGTTTATTGTTATACAAACGGTTGTAGCTACGAGTATGTGTACACGAGAATAATTTTGAGCCTCCACTTTGGTGACACAGTTCTTCTAGCTGACGCTCAGGATATGAAAAAGACCTAATGTGAAAAGACTATAGAAAAAAGTGAAGACTTTGAGTGTCAGCTAGAAGAACTGTCTCTCTTAATAATTAAAGTCGATGAGACCACGGCCACGTTGGTGCTGTACCAGGCCATAGAGCCTAGTCAGCCAGTGACTATGTGTGTTAGCTGACCTTGAGCATACGAGCTAAGTCGATCAGATCTCGGTCTATCACGGTGGTGCTACACCAGGCCATGAGCCGCGTCAGTTGGTGACCATGTGCGTCAGCTGACCGTTCACTTACGAGCTGAAGTCGATGAGGTCTCGGTTGATCTCGGCAGTGCTGCACCAGGTCAAGGAGCCGAGGCAGCCGCCGATCATCAACGTCAGCAGGAAGCACTTCCAGTTGCCTTCACGACGTAGTACGCCGCCCAAAGAGCTGTCGAGGTCGCTGAAAGAGAAATCGCGGGTGGTAAATGATCTTTTGACAAATGTTGTGACAACAATTAGCCTTGAATGGTGGAATTCCAGAGGAGTACCTACCTTGCTATTACATGGAAAGCTTTTATTTTCATGCCCACGCACGCATGCTTCTGTATGTACATTTAATTCAAATGGATAGCCACTGTCAGAGAGAGTTAGGAGTTAGGGTCATTTGGTTTGCTCTATATTTTCTTAATAAGGAGTTAATTTTGGGATAATACTCATGTTAGATAATATTTGAACCTTCTAATATAACGTAAGTCTGCTTAATAAGTTCTTGCTTCTACTGTCCTAAAGTTACCAAGTATATTACTATTCAAATACATACAAACTTGCATGTTACACCTATAAAACTCACATTTCACTTGTAATACCCATCATAAACAATAAATTTTGATATAAACCTGCCGAATTATATCAGGCAGTAAGCTGAAAGGGCAGCTCTATGGACTAGATTTTGAATAGTAGAGCGATTTTGACTGACGTCTAGGATTACAAAATCTACTCAGTCAGGTTCAAATTAGTAAAGATCTTATAGGAAGCATATGAATCTATTGGACAGAGTCACAGTTTGCTGTAAAATGTAAGTGGTAGTTTACGATTCACAAGGTCTTGTAAACTACGGATTTTCTAATACGATTTTATATGGGGGTTACTCTTTGACTACACAGTATCGAACTTATTCCAAGAAACAAATACAAATTACACTCTTAAGAGCAATGCAAGTATTTGTACCGTTACCATGAAAAAATTCCGTGTATGGAAAATTTTAATTCTGCAAGTGACCGCTAGAGGCGCTGTGCAATTTTCCATAGTCTTTTTTTACGTCGTTGCTAGCGAGTAAAACATTTATAAACTCATGATAACGGTACTGTAATTATCTGACACCGACAACGCTAGTGTATCCACACAACGAGTCGAGCTCGGGACACAAAGTCGCATGAATATGCAGCGTTCACAGCAGACAAATGAGAAGACTCCTATTCCCTGTGACAAACAAACGTCTATGGTAAGTTTACGAATATTTAATAAGTGTAGTTCTTCACGTAAATTATAAAAGAAAATATTCTATTAAAACACAATCCTCTTACACTTTTAACTAATAAGGACTAACCTTACCTATCTTAAACTCATTCAATTAAGGAACGTCATTTCGTATGAAAAATTTAACAGATAACGGTAACCAGAACTTATTAAGGCTTCCTCTAGGTAGCTAGAGTCATTAAAATGTTTAAACGAGCAAATGCAACGTCCAATCTCTGTTAATCGAACTTAAAACAAAAGTGCAGTATCCACACGATGCCGATAGACATTCAAGCCTACACAAAGCGTTCGAATGAATATGCAGCTCACACGTTCGGTCCGGTCAGGACAAATGTGACTATTCTCTTGTCACGGACACCTATTACAAATGTGGGCCGGATCTCGGAAGTTGGGATGTATTGGGGCTGCTTGTTTATGGGACTGTTACTAGGAATAGTTTGATATAAGTAGGTGTTTATATGACAGGCTGTAATACTGTGTTCTTTTGTATACTTCTTTTGTAAATATGGTTAGTTTTACCATCTTATTTTATTTTTAACAAAACTTAAATAACTTCATACTAGTTAACATGGATTCTTCTTCTTATATAAGAGCTTTGTAATAGTTAATAGAGGTATTTCCATACTCTTCTTTTCCGTTCTATCTCCATGGGTTAATACAACAGCGCTTCAACAGGTCTTAATTTTATTTCAGGCCTATGTATCCGTTACTTTTCAGGGGGTCACAGTTCTTTTCAACTGTCACAAGATCAAAATTAATTTCGTTAACAAAATAATTAATAACTTAAAGCTAGACTGGGTAAAAAAGTTAACGCGTCATAACTTATATCTTTATTTATTTAGCTCTTTCTTTACGAGCATTTGTGAGACGTAATTCTGCTAAGTTAATTTCACCCGTTGAGTGTTAATTTAGTTACTAAAGTTCAAGAAACTACAGTGTTGCGCACAAATAATTTTATAATACGTTTATCTTATAGGGTCTTAAAATTTGACACCGATCACATTCATTGCTCTGATCCCAAAGTAAGTAGCTAATGCACTTGTGGTATGGAAATCAGAAACTACAGTGGTGCCGCAACACCCAGATTCGAGACCATGTAGAAAGTTCTGATTTCTACATTGACCCGACCGAGATTCGAACTCAGGACCTCGGAGCGGCAACGCCTTCAAACCCAGTGTGCTTAGCCACTGGTGTAGAAAACCTAATACTTAATGTTTTATAACATTATCCTTTAGAAAAATATAAATCTTTGCAATACTTGATAAAAAAGAAAGTTTTCTGAGCAAAATGCTTTACTGATTTTAAGTAGCCGTAACAAGAAAATAGATAAAAACTCATATAAGATTAGTTTTTATAGTGTTATAAATACTAATCTTCAGTGGTGGCCTTTATATAGATTCAACGACAACCATCAGCCATGATTTTCCGTATGGATTTTGACAGCCATTTCACCTTATGTATCGCCAGTCACATAATCATTTGCAACGGTGGTTGCCAATCTGGTGTAGTGCCTATACAAGAGATCACTGTTAAGGTCAATATACAATCGTTTTTTTTATTGACATTTACAAGTATCATAATTGATAGATATCTTATAGACGGCCTGAGACCCTACTCTATAAGCCAACGTCTATATTTGTCCTTCATTCTCTCACTGCTACTATTAATATGCTTATATTAGTTAAAGAGATGAGTATACAAGTGATCTAACCTAGTAGGGCATTTTACTAAAGCTTCAGAAGCTGAAGCTGAGACGACTTTGCACTAAAGTATTTTTCCATCGGTTTCGAATAAATATTTAATCGGCATAAGCCTGCTAGAGATGCTCACTGTTTATTTATAGTATCTATCGATATTCTAGCTACGTGTAAAATGTACAAATGTGGTATTAGCATATGACATAGTCCCGGTACTCCTGCAAGCCGTTTCAGAACGTTCGATGAGCCAGTTGGCTTGGGTTTGGGCTAAATTTTGTATTCATTTTAAAATTAATGTCGTGAAAGGATGTCAATATGTCAGTTCGGTAAAAAATATAATAAATGAACAAAATAATACTGTCGCATTGGCTGAATTCACGTTACTCGTATTATAATTATATTTATAAGTGAAAGCTATCAAAACGTAACCGAATCCGTAACCCGGTTCTGAATCGGGGGACTTGTGAGATATAAGGTTTGTAAATACTCGTAAATCTACATTGACCAAAAATGTTATAACTCTCAAATATTTACCGAATCTTTATTCTTCAACGTAATCAATAAAATATCTAAATGTATCATCATTTTTTATATATGTTAAACTAGCGGACCCCACTAACTTTGTTTCGCCCCCAGCCCCGTCCCGCTCAGCACCGTAATTTTAAAAGTTAAGCGGTCCTAACGAAGATACATTTTTTCGCCCCGGCCCCGTCAAACCCGTTTACCCGGGACACGGGACACTCAATTTGGAGCGTGATTACGTAACGTCAAGTTTGCTAGTTTGTATGTGATATGCTATCGTAGCAATTCGTGTGAAAGTATAAGTGCGTCTTCACATCAGAGCGGCAGCAGCACTGTCGCTCTAATCTGAAGACTTAGTGCGACTTCATATTAGAGCGATAACAGCGCGTCTCTCTAATGTGAAAGGCTTACTGCTGTCATTTTATGTATGAAATTAACAGCAGCGCGGCTGCCGCGCGACCGTCTCGCTGCTAAGTGGAAAAGCGGTCTTACTACTGTAATTTATGAATGAAATTATCAGCAGCGCGGCTGTGCGCGACCGTGGCGCTGCTAAAGTCACCTAAGTGTTAACCCTTAAAGGAGCCTTGTAGACAATTGTCTACGTACTGTTTACAAGGCAAAACGGAAGAAGAAAAAAATGATTTTGATTTCCGAACGCATCGTTACATATTCTTTACTTTATGACAATTAAAAATAAAGAAGTGTCAAAACTTATTTCACGCGAATTTAAAAAACATGAAGACTTTTAGCTGTCAAGGTGAAAAAGTTTCGGTGTTGTGTTTTTGCCGAAGTTTCCAGATTGGATTTTTGCGTAAAAAATACGTTATTTGTATATAACTAATATTCAAAATATTGGAAAGCAGGTAAGAAATTGATATTTCACTTTGTTTTTGTTATTAGGATCAGCTTTTTACAAAATTTTGATACAAATAAGTATGTTGCCAAATGTTCACATTGCGCGTTTAGTTCATATTTCCTTTTGTTTGCACTCAAACGTTTTTCTAGTGTTTTCTTTGAGGAATGAAGTCTGCAGATATAGAAGCATATTTGGCTGCATTATTGGTGGATGAAATATCTGAGGACGAAGAAGATATTGGAGATTATGATGAAATAGAATATTACCCAAGCGCTCAAGAATTGCTTGATGTTTTGGAGGATGAAAATAGGAGAAGAAGTTTAGACGAATTAGAAGAAGAAGAAGATAGTCCTGATCTACCTTTAGTCGAGATAGAACCTGATCCGTCGGTGATGCCTTCGTGTTCTACGCCCCTTTTGTAAGAAAAAAAATCGTTGCAAACTTCCAAGTTGTAAGGGTTTTACACGTGTCGAGTGCACAAAGTGTAATGTGGCTGTGCCACACTAAAACCAGAAACTGCTTTGGTGAATTTCATGGGTTATGATTCAACATATTACATAAAAGCTATTTGTACTTAACTGACTTTATATGCAGCTATGGTAGGCCGAAACGCGCACTGTAGCCATTTGGCAACATACTGTTTTTTTGGTTTTAATAAATTAAATATTTTTCAAATATTTTTTAAATTATTTTTCCTGTAATATATGGCCCCAAATACATACGTTGTATTTTTTTCGTGTAAAATTAAAAAGTCGCGCCTTTAAGGGTTAAAGCGCTCTTACTGGCTGGATTAAGCATTGCGGGCACATTTAAAAGTATCAGGGCAAATTGTTTTTAGTGCAGTGAAAGTATAAAGTGCTTACTTTGGATCTTTCAAAATACTACCTATCTAAAATAAAAATGAAAATAAATGCATCTAAGCAAATAACTGGTCTGATTTATTTTTGTTTCTGAAGTCTACGCTAATACTACTTATTGAATAATATAAAAAATCACCTTACGGATGTATTTCCTGCACACTTATTTAAAACTATACGCCTGTCATTTTTTGTCATAACTATTTAATAACAAACAACACCTTAGGCTTGCCTGCTTTACAGCAGTGCTTGCTTACAAAACATTCGAAACTTTTTTAATAAATGTGCGTGAAATAAACCAATACATAAATCCGAAAAGTGTTTTTATTTCATTGTCTGATTTAACAAATTATAATATCCGGATAAATACGCATACCACCCAGACGCTGGCACAAGCCTTCTAGCAAGTGATTTAAAAAGTATGCGCATCGGAAAAGGTCTATTTACCAGGTGTCATTAAAAAAGAAACTTCTGTCATGTCATGACGTCACTAACAATTGCAAAATAACGACAATCGTGATACGTAATAGCCCTAAGGAACAATTCCCGTGTATTTACATTAACCTAATAACTCTCCCGGTCCTAAATAAATATTTTTTCGCAGGATGACATATTGTATCCTGCCAGCAAATGGAATCGAATGTATTTGAATTTAATTTGCAACTCGTTGATAGAAACGCTTGTTATTTTGAACAAATTGAGTCTAGTCTGGTGAATTGGACAGTGATTTGTTTATTGAGGTTTCTGATATTGGTTTCATATTTTAGTAAAAGCAATCAAACATGGGCTAGTCCAGAAATCTGATTGGTAACAAATTGTTTTCGTTACGCGTGTTTCGCATCGCACGAAAATATAAATGATTTATTTTTATACCAGATATTTGAAGATAATTGAGACAGTTACAGCTTCTAATCTATATCAACGGACAACATAATTAACCGATAACTATTGGCGTCATGGCCCGTAAGTAATTACTTAATTAAAGGATCGACCCTTAACCCTGTCTGTGGCCAAGGTAAAATTTCAAATAACATGCAAGTATTTTTGCGTAGCGTAAAATTAGATAATTAGATGTTAATAAATATTTAAACGATGTTTCTAGAAAGCATTTGTAGAATTCTTACAGCTTTTCGTACGTATTAATAAATACATTCTATATCATCTAATTTGATATGGAATTCCATCCCAGGTGATTAGCAATGCCATAACATTGTTCATTTATCAATCTTCTACGTGCCTAATTGGCACAAAATAGTTCAAGGTCGCAGTCACTAATAAGAGCCTTCACAAAAACTGTGAGCAGTCACCGGATGAGCCTTAATTAGAAGATCCACTTAACCCTTCCTGTGGCTAGGATAGGCAATGAAGGAGCGCCACTACTTGGATTATTTTTGCTGACCCACGGCTTAGGCCTCCTTTGTCGTTGATTAGCTGTAAACTTGGGTAGAGCTTTGCAGGGAATCGAGTTAACCTTTAACCTTGTTTAAGGATTTATTTAATGGGAGTCCTTTTTTAACCGACTTCAAAAAAGGAGGAGGTTATCAATTCGAATGTATGTTTTTTTTTTATCATTATTTTTTTTTGTATGTATGTTACCTCATATCTCAGTCGTTTGTCAACCGAATCGAAAAATTTTTGCGCCTACTTAGAGGGTGTACCTTCTTGTTGGTCCCATTTTTTCCATTTTGGGATTCGATGATGGGTGTAATTGAGGGAAACCCTCAAATTTTAAAGGCACGTATAGTGTTTCTTTACTAAAATCTTAATTTTGACGTGTTGTTACGTCTGATAGTCAACATCTTGTGGGGCTGAGCTGATGGTGGAACTCCTTAACGCTTAGGAGTTTAGTAATTATAATGACGGAACTTATGATAGGTAATTTATAGCTTCTTAAAAAATATAATCATAAGGTGCAACTCCCCCCCCCCCTCTCTTATGTAATCACTAAAAATGAAGAAATAAAATAAACTTTAAAAAAAAGTAAAAACCGACTTCAAAACCAAAATGCACTAGAAAGTCTTAAATAAACTCTTCACCATTGAAAGGAAAGGAATCCGTTTTAGGCAAACAATTTCTTTTTGAAGTCGGTGCTGTGATTGCTTGATGGTCAAAGTGATGGCACCGACTCCAAAAAGAAATTGTTTGCCTAAAACGGATTCCTTTCCTTTCAATGGTGAAGAGTTTATTTAAGACTTTTTAGTGCATTTTGGTTTTGAAGTCGGTTTTTACTTTTTTTTAAAGTTTATTTTTATACTTTTGCGCTCAATTCGAAGTGTATACTTCGTCATGTTGTTACCACTTGCGTAAAACTGCTGTAATATTGTAATGAAAATACTATAAATTGCTGTAAATATGTAGTGGTGTGCCCTTCCACGTTATACGCAACATACCTTCTCCAAAGAGATAGGTAGGTTCAAAAAATTTATTAGTAAAATAAATAAAATACTAATAATCTCTTTTTTGGGGTTGCTTAAAAGAAATATATTATTGTTATTTCCGAATACGACATTAAAATAGCTAAAACGCAAACTTCCCTCCCAATGTCATCCACTGACTTGGTTACGGAATTGAATATTCGAACTAATCCTGAACTGGCACCGTTTAGCTGCAGTTGTATATGAGTGCTGGTAGGATATTGGCGGCAACTTTGCTAGGCACCGCGAGTGGTCGAGTAGTGGTGCTAAAAGTTTAGGTAACTCTAACTCGGACGGTTAAAGGGTTAAAAGATAAATCCGTACGAAATATTTTTATTGAATGTTCCAATGAATAAAATGTTATTGGCATAAAATGGATGTTACAGCTTCATAATATATATAAATAAATATAAATATGCGTCAGACAACACACCAATTGTCTGGTTTAGAATTAAGGAAATTCTTCCTTGTGTTACGAATACCAGAAAACGATTATGACGGGGGTGTCTTCCATAAATACTTAAATACATATAAAACATCCATGGTACAAATATCTGTGCTCATCACACAAACGTAAGATTCTGCTGCGGCTGGCGTAATAGTAAGGAGTTTTTTATGCTACTCATTTTATGAATAAGCCACATAACACGGGAATTATTCAACTTGAACGTGTTAGACGTTCAAGTTGAATAATTCCCGTGATATTGTGAATGGTGCTTAAATCCTATTTCTGTACGAGTAAGTAATATAATTCACACCTATCAAGGTATGAACAAAAGATTGAACCCTAATATCAAAAAAAATGCGGGACTAAAACGGAAGAGGAGAGTTGGGTGACCGAAACAAAGGTTGGCTGACGACATCAAGAAAACAGCAGGAGAAGCTTGGCTTAGTACGGCTAAGGAGCGTGAATATGATGGAAGAGGTCTTTACCCGAACAGGGATTCACAGCAATGTTAAAAAAATAATATTATCTCGAAATGTAATTGACTTACGAGTAAGTGCTGAGAAATAAATAAAGACATAATAATTAAAAATAATAATAATAACAGACCCGATGGCCTCACTCTTATTCTTTGGGAACTTGTGTCGTTACTTTGGCTCCCTCCCATCTCAGAGAATCAGCCCTTAAAGCTGGAGTAGCAGCGGAGTTGGCTAAAAACACCAAGCGTCGCAAGTACGAATCACTTGCAAGTGATTATGTGTTTACGCCGTTTGGCGTTGAAACATTTGGGCCATGAGGACCCTCTACTAAATTGCTGTTAAGAAAAATTGCGTCAAAATAAATTTCTGTAACGGCCAATAATAAAGCTGGCTGGGTCCTAGCTCAAAGGATTAGCATAGCTATCTAACGCGGCAACATAGCCAGCATTATAACCTCCTTGCCGCAAGGAAATGGTTTCGTTTTTGAATAGATTTAAAGTTTTTTTTTTATGTTGCATGTCTAAGTTTAATTTTTTCTTGTTTGTTATTTATTGAGTATTAATATAAGTGATATGATTTGTTTTAATTCATGAAATTCAGAAACTGAATATCATTGGACAGTCACTTATATTCATAAAAAGCGAATGCCAACGCTAAGCTACCTTTTTTTAAGTTTAGATTATTTACAAAATTTGGCTAGAAATATTGCTCTCACTGTTGCCGTTGTGGCTTAACAGTAAATACTCAGCAGAAAAAAATACTCTCCTTCCGAATAAGTAGTATGAATAAAGAAGTCTTGAGAAGGTAAGGCAAGAGAAGAGTGAAAATACCTTTTATTCATCACACTTCTATATTCATGAACTAGCTCACATTTCCTATCGAATACGCCGCAACTTTTCAAGTTATGTATTATCCTAATGCATTGGTAAACTTATTTACCTCCTGTAACTACTACTTTACTGTAAGCCACCTGTGAGGGGGGCCTGGTGATCTGTATCACAGCTTTTTCTGATTCCTACTTCAGACACCAGTCTTTCACAAATGTCTGGTAATCATTTCATGTGTACCCTTAACTTAATGTAAAGTTGCTTTGTAATTAACCTATTTGTGAAGAAAATAAATATATTTATTATTATTATATTAGGGTAAAATATAGGCATAATCTTCCACAGTAGAACCACTATCCCCACAAAATTCGTAATCGGACTCGCAAGTTTTCTCCTATTCGGGGAAATCTGCTTGCCTCGGAATTATTTTTACACTGTGACGTTATTATTTGCGCCCTTATCCATTTTACTTTGAAGGCAACTTACTCGCAGAGATGAATATAGACCTTACTATTTCAAACAGGTTATTATTTATTTCGGACTAATCTCCTAAAATAATGGAAATTTGTGTTAAACATTATCCTGCAATCTTATTCTTAGTAAGGGACATAAAATTATTATCCCTTTGGAATAGAACGACAAAAGCGAGATGTCACTAGCAGCAAACTGTGTGATAAAAAGAGATGGGTAGCAGAACCAATTTTGTCATATGTCAAACAGTTGACCGCCCCGCAGAAGCTCGCTGAAAATTACGTGCATTTGATTTTTTATATTTAAAAGTGAAATTGTGTATATTTTGGAGAAATAATGCGTTTGAAACATGGTGACTTGATCGGTGATTGATTGTTATGCATTACAAATAATCCTTTAACAGGTAGATTAGTCCAAATCGAAGCCTCTTAATATACGGCTTATATTTACCAATGCGCTTCAAATTTGAAGTACGCAGTTTGATTATTCTATTCTACAAACGTTTATTTACATAAAAAATAAAGACAGAATAACACGGGGAATGTATATCGGCGAATATTTTGTATAATGAAATAATATTTAGTTTTAAACTAGAGCTGCATGTTTAATATTTTGTGTCGACTGTTTATCATGCAGTAAACTACTATTTTTAACTGAGGAACATTGTTATAAATCACCTGATCAAAAGGTTATCTCATTTAAAGCTATAAATGTTACTTACTTATGTTAGTTACTGACATCTTAAATCGGTTTCGTTTGACAGCTTTTACTTGTCCTTCTATTCCGATAGGAATATTAATTTTATGGTAAGGGATGACCGGATGAACTCTTTAAATATTTTTTCTTTAGAAAGGCTTAATAATTTATATGAAAATCAGTAAATACAGCTGTTACCAGCAATGAGGGGCATTTGTTAGGCGTAATTGTCCGGGTCAGTTCAACCACTTAGCTCGCAATCGCAGTGGGCCGGGCTGGATGTCGATCTATACAGGCTGTCTGTGTTGTCGTGTGAAACTACTGAACACACTTATTTGTTCAATCGAATATCAATAATTATACTGTAATGGTGAGAGTAATATTAAAAATAAAAAAATACAGTCCATTTCTTGTTAATGTAATATTTTATGAAGATCATTCTTTGTTAATCGAGTAACGCAAGTTTTTGATGCATGCGTATTGTTTTATCAAAAAGTTTTAATTTTCTTTCCACTTGATTCTATGAATTGGATGATATCAAAATACACATATCAGCTGACTAGAAACAACGTAAGAAATATTATTAAAATTACAACCTTAAGGATTTATTTTTCCAGCGTCAGCTAAGAAATATTCGTAGAATAAAATACTATGCGCCTAATTTGAAAAATTAAAAGTCATCTATTTGTCAGCAATCATTGATGTAAATGTCATTTTAAAATTCGTCGTTTTATACTTATTCAGTCGGATAAGTCTTATCTGATGTTGGTTAAATCGGCGCTTAAAATAAAATAAAACACGATGTTCATGCCTGACATAAAATAAATAAAGGGTATAGAGATAAGTTTCTCAACCGTGTCCGTAGCCAAACGCCTTTCTTACCAGACAATTACAAAATTCTTTTGGGTTTGCAAACATTATGATAACTTTGCTACAAATTTGGTGAGATTTTTTAATCCCTGAAATTTTGGTTATACTGGTCTGAGATTCTTTTACGAATTTCTTTTTATTCACTTGTTCAAAGAAAAATAATCTTCACTGTGTCAAGCGAGTAACTTTAGTACTACTCACAGTTAGTATATATTAATATGAACAAACTTATATATAATTTTGTGCAACATTATTTTTTCATCCTCTTAATTATCTTATAAATTTGTTAACTCACCTGACATTAAGTGCTTTAAAAGATCAGCCTCTGTATAAAAATATAATCTCACAAACTTTTAAAGATCTAAAATGCTATGGTTTAGAATGTTTTTAAGACACAGTGTCATATTTGATATTCATAAAAATGAAATAAGAAACGTCACGCGTAATGACATATTCATAAGAGACCACAAATTTCGCAAAGTCGGACAGACATCATGGTAGCTCAATTGGTAGAGCGTTTCGCCCGTTTAGTCAAGAAGTTTTTGGTTCGAATCCCGCCCGTGCGCAAATTTTTGGTTTCTTATTTCATCTTTATGAATCAAATGCTATGGTTGAATATACCATAATATTACCAAAATTTATTACATATTGAATGCCAGTGCTCGGTATCATAAATCTTGATCAATCTCTCAGACAGATTATATCCCCAGCAAAGGTTCCTTTTTTCGTCAACGCCACCCTCCCGACTTTTCATAAACATTATTCAGGGTTCCGTAACATAATAACTGTAGGGTAGCGTATACTTGCAAAGGAAATTGACTTTAATGGTTGTTCTCGATACAATTACTTAATATTGGTTGTTATGCGCTGTTCGGGGGCTTCTTGATTGTAATTTAGAGGAAGTTTATGTTTTGTTTTGTGATGGAATCTTTTAGATACATCCCAGAATATTTTTTATTTATTTAATAAGTGCTCGTAGCGCTGTGGTAGCAGCGCTTTGGTAGTGATACCAAAGTGAAGCAACCTCCGGCGCGATCGTGTTGGATGGGTGACCTTCCGACCATATAAGTGACGTACATCACGAGCATCTGCGTGATTCGGAAGGCACGTTAAGCCGTTGTTCCCGGCTAATATCGGTTGATATTAGTCGTTAAGCCTAGTCAGAGGCCTTATGGGCGGCTTGATAATATCTGATAGCAGGGTTAGTAGCTTGCCTTGCCAACACACCCCTCCACCAACCCGCACTAAGCCCGCGTGGTGGAGTATGGCTCAAACTACCTCATATTTGGGGTAAGGTCTTTGCCCAGCAGTGGGATGCTACAGGCAAACTTTACTTTTTTACTATGTAATACTTATGAATTCTCATACATTTTACCGTTAGTGGTGAACATTCAAAATATATTTCGCTTGGTAGTCAGAGAAAACTTTAATAGATACGTAATTATTACAATATCTCTGAGAATTATTCCATTGCACGGATCTCTAAACATTCATAAAAATTAATTCAAAACATATTTCATTAAGCAAAACATTCACGGACAAAACAATCTGTGGATGCAAGCAAGTGTCATACTCATATTATAAAGCTGAAAAGTTTGTTTGTTTAAACACGCTAATCTCAGACACTTCTGGGCCGATTTGAAAAAATATTTTTGTGTTTGATAGCTTATTTATCGGGACGGGGTAAATCTTTTTGAGAGATTTCGTTGCGTACGCAGCATTTACCGTTAAAAATACATAAAATAATGAATGACGGGATTGTTCGGCTTTGAAAGATCTATCAATAAAGTCTGCGACATCCTATGTCAATCTGCTATGGTTTTCTCACATTTTTTTAAGGTAATGAATTTAATTTATAAATAATCGCTAACAGTCAAGTTTTCTGGCCTCTTACTTCCAATGAAAGTATGTAAAACACATACTACGCATTCATACATACGCGTTGAAATATTTTACGGGCAATCCGAAATTTACGCGGGCGACATCGCGGGGTACCGCTATTTAATAATAAAGGAACTACCAGTTTACATCCTGTATGTTAGGGAAAGCTGCAGAGCATCGCTTTAGGATAAAATGGCGTCATAATAATATTGATAATATTTTTTTATACGAACACCATATTTATATTGTTAGTGACCGTACCTTTCAAAACATTGTAGCACTATTTCCCCATTCGTATGAAAGTCTAAAAGAAGCCAAGTGCCCTCAACGTCCGAATGTGATTCAAGGAGTTTTCATAGACGTCCCTCCGCCCCTTCACAAAGAGTTTTTGCCACATAATTTCTCGAGGATGCCCTTTGTAATGGTCACGGATAAAGGCGTTCGTGTTTTCTTGAGAGCGAATTGTGAATCCATCGGTATGATAAACATGACCAAACATTTTACTACGGATAAGTAAAATGTTTGGTCATGTTTATCATACCGATGGATTTGTAAAAACCTGTTCTCGCTCTTTTTGTTTATTTCCTTGTATAGATAGCTAAATATACAGGGTGAACTTTATAGTTTCTTCTTTGTTTTCTTGCTATTTTGTATCGAAATTTTTAACGGACCGTATCCAGTTCATACATATTTCTATACATACATCTATTTGGCGGACGTTGAAATGCGGTCAAATAGTTGGCTGTAATTTCGAGAAGCAATGAAACTAAAGTTATTTCTAAGAAATATTGAAATTATTCATTTATTTTATGCAATTAAGTTAATCTATTGTGTCGATTTAATTTAATAATAAAATATAATTCACGGAGAAGTAAATTTTGTCCTGAAATTGCAAGAGAAATGGTGACAGACGTGAGAAGTCCTCCAACGATGTCTTTTTTTTCGCCACTGCGAGCTCTGTCATCGATTCGGGTTCCCCACTACTTACTTTGTTTATTAAACTACAGAGAGTACTGAATATTTTTCTTTTTAAAGTTCTAATATCATTACAGTGGGGATTATGAGAAATTAGTGAAAAAAACATGATGTAATATTTTACATAATCAAAACATAGTTCGACAGGAAAATGTAAACATGTGGCCTACGCCCACACAACAGCTCTTGTAACAAACAAATCCTCCATACACCCAGAAATCCTTTGAATACAAATTCATACTGAGGTCGAGTAATCCTATTATAACAGCGTTCAGGCCTACTTTAATGTTTCGCTCCTCCAGAAAGGGCTGTAAACATGAATGCGGGCTACTACTGGTACTAAAATACAGATTGTACTCGGTTTAATTTGTCATTAGGGTAGTATGGTTTTGAGTTAGATCGTAAAGTAACATAACAAGGCCAGAGAAGACTTAAGGACGCTTTAGACAGCTTTAGTAGACTAAAGTTAGGCATAAAAGTGTGTTACACAGTCGAGGTTGCGGCTGGCTGGAGTGTTTCTCAAACACTTATGATTTGGATGCTATCAAATAAAGAGTGCTATATAAGATGTTTTTGCTAAGACATGGATCATCCTCAGTCGTAACGTCACTTACCATCAGATGTGATTGACCTCTTCATCAGATACTCCTTCAATAGCCTTATATTGATAAATACACCTACAGACTGAGCTATATATGTATGTATTCTTATAAATTTCTGGTTTATCCATTTTGCATGCATGAAATTTTATTAATTACAAACAAGAATAAAAATAAAACTAAGAATTGCAACGTAAAAACAAAACTTAAAGTCTACCTATTGGCTATAATTTCTGTAATAATAAGTACTGTAAATTTGCACTTATCTTTAATTAACGTAAACCAAAAATCACTACTAGCGTGCCAGAGCTTTATTAATAAAATAAAGTGTTCAAAGGATTACAATTATTATTATAAGGCTTAATTATTATAAATAAGTAATACATTACTAGCCCACAATTGCCCCGAAGCTTTAGAGTAGAAAAGAGTCGATGTTAGGACGTGTATAAGTGCAAGAAATAGCCGTAGCACAAAATAAATTAATTTTGAATTGTAAAATATAGCAGTCACCCAGTCATAAATATTTTCGCCATAATTCTGTGTTTTAATTTTAATCAAAATATATGTTGCAAATGTCATTAAAGTTTGAAGTAGATCTACTTACCCTTAAAAGGTAGAGCACCGTATAAACTCGAGGCGTTCAGTTTTATTTGTATGAAACGTCATACTTCAACGCATACTTAACGAATTCGTAACGTAACCATCTTCGATCGAGATCATCTCGGGAACCACTTTCAACCATCGAGGCATGCGCTTACGGCAATTTATCCGATGTTCGTCGACTATCTGACCAGCGTGTCAAACAAGAAAGACATAGACCAAAAAAACTGTCATAAGTTGTGGCAAACGCGATCTATCTGATCCCTTACATATCGTGCTTTCGTCTGGTTGATGCCTTTTTGATGTCAATATGGTGCTGTTCCCTTTACGAGTCGATAGATTAGCTACAACCTTTATGCCAAAATATTAATTTAATAATGAACTACAACCCAAAACATCGCAAAACTCTATAACTTGGCTAAGCATAATGATGCTTAAACTTGCAGTGTGTAAGGGGTCTCAAATGGGTGCACGAATCTGGGGATTTGATATAAAGGAGTGTATGTAGTATTTGATCGTAGTGGTACCTAGGAACTGTGCCAAAAATACGTTAAGTAATTAAATATTACTGTCTTTACATTTACGTTACGCTTACATTTATTACGGTAATTAATTCTGCAGCAAAATCACATCGTACAGTCGATTATAATTGAAAGAAAAAGGACCGTAGCTTAGCCTCGCCTAGCCATCGCCCGCTGGTTGATCGCATCGCA
This sequence comes from Pyrausta purpuralis, assembly GCA_963924145.1. Classification (NCBI taxonomy): domain Eukaryota; kingdom Metazoa; phylum Arthropoda; class Insecta; order Lepidoptera; family Crambidae; genus Pyrausta; species Pyrausta purpuralis. The sequence continues at coordinate 5,062,195 of OZ001664.1, read as the reverse complement.
CCCTGTCATTCACAAGAAGAATTGTCATAAGTAATTCTATTCGTAGCCGATCCGATGCCGCAGCATTACTGTTCCCTTTACGTAACATGCTACTACTGCTCCTAATTTAGTCACTCACTAGAAAATATACACAAGTGGTGTTTAATTTTTCGTACCTACAACCTTGGCGATAACTCAAGGGCACAAAATGATTTGCGGATGCCTGAGGGCGAAGTCATTCGCTGGAACTTCCAGCTCGGATGCCACAAGCCTTTGATGTTTCTTGAGGTCTACTCTCAAAGGCAGTTGTATTAAATCCTTGTTTCGAACAAACACAGCGGGGCTATTACTAGAAAAACGTTTTGTACATGGTTTAACACAAATACCGGTATTATCAACTCTTAAGACTATTCGTGTACAGGCGGAGCAATTAGCAGAATTGCATACGTTTGCAGTCGAAATATGCTTACGGGCGAAAACTTTTACTAACCTGTAAACCTTTATTAAACGATATGTCATTCGTTTTCATAAATCATTAAGCTTGTACTAAAGTAAAAGTAAGTATAAAGAAAGCTTGTAAAATCAATCTATAAAATATAAGCTTGTAAAATATAATCGTCATCAAAATCCGTAGCTACTTCCATCGTCTTTTGTTTTGAGTGACGTCCGTTTCTGTGTGCAAGCAATTTTCGTTTTTAAGAGGTTAGGCGGCAGAGACCTCGACCATAAGCAATGAAGTTGATTCTAAAAATCCAATCATATCAATAAAGAGTGGGTAAGACTTGTTACGGGATATTCTACCGCACAACTAAACCAAACCAAATGCTAGCTCTGTAACGGAGCAAAAGAATAGTGCAAACATTGATAATTATGGCCTTTTTCATGTTTGTAACAGCAACATCGAGTCTGAGAGACTAGTTGTCCAAAAAAGCGCGCAAGGCATACAAAGCTATTTGCAGTTACAAAAACACTGTCAAATTACGCACAAAACTCAATCGTTCTGAGACTTCACAGATGCTACAACCAAAAATTTCAGGCTTCCAATAAGAGGTACTGAGGATAATTGGTGAAAGTAATTCCTTCATAATATGTAAATCCGTCATTGGCTGTCAAGTCTTACATGTCTGTTTTAAGGGTTCCGTAGCCGAATGGCAAAAAACGGAACCCTTATAGTCTCGTCAAGTCTGTCTGTCTGTCGGTCCGTCCGTATGTCACAGTCATTTTATTCTGTAACTATAAGCATCACACTGTTGAAATTTGGCAGGAGTATGTATCCTGTTAACCGCTTTACGATTCTTGTACAAAAAAAAATATGACATTTAAGGGGGGGCTCCCATACATGAAACTAAAACAAAAAAAAAAAATTTAGTCAAACCTATACATGTATACATGTTTGATGTCTATGGATAGGTCTTGTAAAATGACACCGAGGTTCCTAAAACCATTTTCTTAGTCTAACGTTTCATAGCTAGACGCTTCCAAAGTGGTAAAATGGGCGTCCCCCCAATCTAACTTCTAAACTAAGCGAGTGTAAATTTTGAAAAAAATGCATAATGTTCAATTCAATTTCTTTATTTCAAAAAGGAATTACAGTTATACAAGAAGAACTCATAATTCATATCATCACGTTCTACAATACAACTAAAACTAAGTAATTCTGTTACAACAGTATTACAAAGCATCTGCTACCGAACTAGGATAGGTGTATCCTGTATTTCGGTATACAGCGCCTCTCACCTCTCACCATGAAGATCTTAACAAATACTTTCAAACAAAGAAGTTTTTGAGATGTAGCACATTTTCAACAACCGCAAACTTTGAACTTCATACAAACACTATGAAAAACAAAGTTATATTTGCTGTCTACAAAAATTGTGGATTTTACTAAGTGGAATTAAGTGGATTCCCAAATTCAGTTAGAGTTGGCACGGAACCCTCAGTGCGCGAGTCCGACTCGTACTTGGCCGGTTTTTTTATGTTAATATCATTAAGAGCAGTGGATTTTGAAACACAAATAAAATAAAGTAAAATTGGTTGTCACAACATTCCTAGGATTTGTTGTCTTGTTGGGAAATACGTTCCCCTGAAAGTTGAGGGACGGCTCCATTTTATAGTTAGGGAGGCGAGGTAGCTAAATGGCGTAATTCAACGGCGCCGTCGAGACCTATCAAAATCGAAAGATAAAATAATTTCGAAAAGAAAAGCTCGTATGGTAAAAACCATTTTAGCGGTGGGTTTGGCGTGTACGGTTTTTCAAAAATGTAAAAAAAAAAACAGTTACTTGGGCATTCTCGAGCGCGTCAGATATTCATACTACGTATGCCCCAAGTGCCTCTGATAACAACGGTATACTAATCTGCCGGTTTGCGTGGTGGGGGTAGGCATATAAAGTAGTCAAAAATGCAAAAAAAATAAAAATACTTGAGCGCGTCAGATTTTCGGAAGGGGTGTTAAGTAGGCCCCAAGGAAGCTCCCTTTAAAAAAACTGACGATTTTGGCGTGACCATAAGTTACGATGAATCTTTGAAAATGCAAAAAAAAAAAGTTTTTTTGAAATACTCGAGCGCGTCAGATTTTCATAGGGGAGGTTCATCTCGGTATCCTGAAAGCATATTTTTTTAATCTGACAAAAATATTGGTGGGTTCTCTTAATCTGACCGAAAAGGTTTTTTGGTTACTTTTTTTTTCCTTTCTTCTTTCTTTTTAATAATTCTTCACTTCGTTTTGCTGACGGTACGTCCAGAAAACAATTTGAGGATCAACAGGCTATTGAATAATATACATACATGAAACTGTACATGTTAATAATACTTTTGTATACAGATACGCGTAACCTTTTCCAAGTCCACGAAAATTGTCGAGAAGCTTTAGAAAAAAAATTTTTTGAGATAAAAGTAACATAATTTAATCATCGTTATTTCATATCATTTTTTTTAACACCCTCAGTTTTCAAGATATACTCAAAAACCCGGGAGTTTGAGTTTTTATGAAGCTTCAAGTCAAAAAGTTTTAACTTTGGACAAAAATGTAATGAGACCTTTTTTGTGTAAAATAAAATTACCTTTTTTGTTTATTTAAACTTTTTTTTTGTAAAATGTATCGTTCGCGACTTATATGCCGCAACGCGTTTTTCGGAAGACGAAATGGCTCCTCAACACTCCTGGTCATGCGGAAACCGGCAGATTTTGTATTTTTAGTACGTTTTAGATTATATTCTTCAAAATAAAAAAATAAAAAAACGCGCTCGAGAATGCCGGATTAACGTTTTTTTTTTACAAGTTCGCGACCCTATAACTCGGCGGCGTCAAGGACTTATCGTCAGATTAGTTAAATTTAGTCTTAAAACACTAAAATCAACCCCTAATATCTTAATCTGACGCGCTCGAGTATTACAGACTATCGATTTTTTTTTACTAATCTGATCGTCTATCCTAGGCGCGCGTCACTACATATAGAGCTAAATACTTTACAAGGTTGTTCTATTAGGTCCAAGGTATCTCTCATATCTTAAACTGCCACGCTCGAGTATTACCGAAAATTCCCCTATTCGCCTCCCTAACTATTATTAATTAACCATTTGTACAAGTTAAGAAACATTTTGAGGAACACCCTGTCTTGGTTTATTTATTTTCATGTTTCCAGGACCCGTCTGCGTAATTCACTTAAAATGAGTTATAAAGCTGCATCCTAATATAAGATCCATTGTAATAAATCTAATGGCAACAAACAATTTTGAATAATGTGAAAATGACGGATGTCCATACAAACTCATTTATTCGCTTTATGCGAAGTAGGGGGGGGAACCCGTTCACAGCATTGGCGGACTTTTGTCACCATTTTCTCTAGAAATTTTAGTACACAACTAGCGGTCTCCTGCGACTTCATCCGCGCGTTTTGATTGCTTCCTCCCCTGCCGTCGCATCATGATGTACTATAGCTTTAAAGCTTGCTCGATAAATAAACTATCCAACATAAAAATAAATTTTGCAAATCGGTTCAGTACCTAGTTCCTGAGATTAGTGCATTCAAACAAACAAACAAACTCTTCAACTTACCTCTTATACGTAGCCGTACATTATATTTTATTAGTAAGTAAAAATCGACACTATAGATTGACGTAATTAAATAGAATAAATGTATATAACAAAAAGGGCTGATGAAATAAGAAACCAAAAATTTGCGCACGGGCGGGACTTGAACCAGCAACCTTTTGGCAGACCGGGCCAACCGCTCTTACCAATTGAGCTACCGTGCTGTCAGTCCGACCCTGCGAAATTTGTGGTTTCTTATGAAAACGTCAATTGCGTGACGCTTAGCGCCATCTAGCCGTCTGTTTATGAAACAGATGGCCCAAGCAATTATTCTTTACATCAATTTCATGTATCAATTTTTGGTTTCTTATTTCATCTTTATAAATATAAAATATGACACTGTGAGTGTTAAAAACATTCTAAAGCAATAAGGACTGATTTTTTAATAGTCAGATAAAAACAATCATCGAACAAAATACAATACCTATAGCTAATTTGAAAACGTCACCTAATTGTCAGCAAGCATACGTAACTGTCATTTTAGGGTTCCGTAGCCGAACGGCAAAAAACGGAACCCTTATAGCTTCGTCAAGTCTGTCTGTCTGTCTGTCTGCCCGTATGTCACAGCCATTTTATTCTGTAACTATAACCATCACACTGGAACTGAATAACGCATTAAAAAATTTGTCCTAAACATAAATCACCACACTTACAACGTTCGTTCCACAATTTACTAAACTTTTCATTTACACCGCGAATGCGTCGCGTCGGCTAAGCATCTCATCCAAGTAATTAAAGTTTGTTCGTTTTGACGGCCCTGTGGTTGGAGATCGCAATCTTTGAGTTCATGCATCTGCCACCTTTGCTTTGTGCGAAGTTATGCTTGGTAATTCTTGCGATTAGTTAATTCAAGATGTTCTGTTCGCGAATTAGCTGTACTGACAAGCTTCGTATTGAAGAAAATATCGGGAATATTACAAAAACAGAAATCTTTAAGTCAATTGAGCATAAAATACAGGGTGTTGTTTTTTGATTAGCGACCCCAGCCTCTTAGAAAGCATTTATTAGGTTCTTTTTTGTCTAAGGATCGTAAATCGGTAAACAGGATACACCTAGCTACCAAGTTTCATCTATGTAATGCTAATAGTTTCAGAATAGAGTGACTGTGACATACGAATGGACAGACAGACAGACTTGACGAAACTATAAGGGTTCCGTTTTTTGCCATTCGGCTACGGATGTCCATTAAAAAATGATGCATTTTTTGGCATCACTATCGCTTGTACAACTCTTGTGTCGGTGGTCGCTGACCAAGAAAACACCCAGTATAAAAGATTATAAAATTGTATTTCTAATAAGCTAGTACTATAATGTACAATGTATAATAAATAACGTAACTCACGATATTTCAAGCTAACAGTTTCAGTTGCTCACAATGTAGAGCGATAAAAAATGGCTACTAATTTCAAACGTACGATAAATCAAAATAAAGTAAGCTACCGCATCTAAATATCCTTCAATAATAGCTTTATTAATACCTACGTTGAAATACAAGTAAGATGAGTAAAATTAAAAAGAAATGAGAAAGTTAGCCTATTTAACCTCTTGTGTCGAGGGCCGGGGTCGCTCTCCACCGGAGAGGTTTTAAACTTAGTGGTCGGCTCTCATGTCTCGTCTCTGTCACGAACTTTTGTAAAATATTTATTTTTTGTGCAGATGACATTTAACTGTCACATCTAGTGCTTTACGCTTCGAATTTTAAAATAAATAAATTTACAATACGCTTCAAATAAAAATCAAGCCATACCATCCATAAACAAAGCGGAACCATTCGAACCCGGGACCTTTTGGGTAACAACCAGCGAGCTAACCGCTACACTAACACGAGACACAAGATTTATGTAAGTTCCAGCTAGTGATCTACCAGATGCTTCCTACGAAACTATGTTCCATATTTGCATTGTTACCTTATCCTTATCCTATTAACTTATTTTTCGTTGGTGACACATTTATTCTTATTATTTATTATTCTATTTCACTTTGTAACCATTACAAATAAGTGCAGTTAATTGTACTCCTAATTTACTGGGTGAGTGATTAGAGACTAGAAAGAAATAAATATTTTAACTACCTCGGTGGCGCAGCGGTAGGAGTAGGGCTCCGGGTTCGATCCCCGGGTCGGGCCAAAAGAATGTGTACCTTAGTTTTTCTATTCAGAAATTCTTAGGGTAGCCCGAAGTTTGAAAGTTGGCGGTGTTTCACCCCCGTGCCTCGGAAAAGCACGTAAAGCCGTTGGTCCTGCGCCTTAACTCTCTCCGGTCGTGTCAGATTGCTGTCCCTAAGGGCTATGAGAGTGAAAGGAATAGAGAGTGCACCTGTGTTTGCGCACACACTTGTGCACTTTAATATGTCCCGCGCAGTCGGATAGTCGTTGTGACTGGCCACCGTAGTCGAAATAGGCTGGGGGGACTATAGATTAGAGACTCTATTATTAACTGTAAGACAATTCCAAAAATAGAAATGTCAATTGAATTTTCAGTCGAATTATATAATCTTAAGTAAAACCACCGTCTTTTCAAAAGAGTATTGTTAAATCGTTTAATTCACGCATTTGCCTCAACAAATATTCATTTCAGACTTCAAATATTTCACCAATAATCCCGTAGCAGGTTATAAAAGCGATACAAAAAGCCAGAGATAATCTTCCTTTTTTCAAAATTATGTAAATTCATTTCATGGCAATCCTATCTTTGTGATCGAGAGGGATAAAAAGACCGAAGTCAGAAAATGTATTTCTGTGACAAAAGCTTTTTATGTTCTACCTCGCTGTCATGGAGGCACTCAATCTTAAAATTATGTAGGCTATGACGTAACCAGCGATAGCGGAAATTTAACAACTGACAGATGATTTCAATCTGCGTTTCTGATGCGTGAATTTTCAGCTAGGGAATGAAATTAATTGAAGTGTACCTTAATTCACTAATATGATCTAGACAATTCCTCATTATCACTTAGTCAGTTACACTCGGGTAGAATAATAAATGCTATTTTTACAGACGTTCACTTATACAAAAAACATTTCAATGTTGCCTCTTCAAATAAAAATAAAATAGATTAACTCCAAAGTGAGCTCAATTCATCATCATCATAATCAGCCACAGGACTTAGACTGCTGAACATAGACCTCCCCCAGTTTTCCACGGCGACTGATCACATGCGGTCTGCCTCTAGTTTGGTCCCCCGATCTTTACAACTGAGCGTCTGTACATCTTGTCGGTGGACGTTCTACGCCGCGTCTTTGGTCGAAGGGTTTCCAATCTAGAACTTTCCTAAAGACCTGCCCATTTCCATTTGAGCTTACTGATTATCAGTTTGCCAGTAACTCAACGAATTCAATTGCTTTAAACTTTTGATTTAAAAGAGGTATACCACTGCCATATATATGTTCTATTTTTGTTAATATTTAATAAGTATCAGAGTGTTTTGCAATGATTGTACAAATATCGTTATCTTAATATACCCAATCGTCCCGCATGCTTTTATCTGTAGTAAATCATTAAAAATGCAAGTATTGTCTTTGACAGTCCGTTCGAGCTAACCGTGAGTTGATAGTTTGGTCGCTAACTCAGAAACGATTAATAAATCAGACCTTCACCTCGTAACCTAGTTCTAAAGGGTAGTTTTACTTGTAGTAATTTCGGCTCTAGTAGTTCAAAGCTCCAGTTTTATTGTTGGGGTTTTCGTCGTCGGTATTGAAATAAAACCTCTTTATTTTTTTATTTATTTTATTTATTGAGAGACTTTATTGCACAAATTTAGTATACAAAGGTGGACTTAATGCTAAAAGCATTCTCTGCCAGTCAAACCTTTAGGTCATGCAGAAAGATAGCAACGGGTGCAGTGAAAAAAAAAACACAAATTAAAAAAGCCCTTGACGAGCCGTCTGGTGTAGTGGTCGCGAAATCGCCTACTACGCAGCGGGTGCGGGTTCGATCCCCGCACAATAAAAACATTTGTATGCATGAACATGTCTGTTTGTATTGGTCTGGGTGTTTTCTATGTATATCATATATGCATTTACAAACAAAAAATATTTAAGTATTATATCCGTTGTCTGGCACCCATAACACAAGCTTTGAGTAGCTTACTTTGGGGCTAGATGGCGATGTGTGGGAATGTCCAAAGAAAGGAAAGGAAAGGAAAGGAAAATAGTAACAAGAATCTAATAAATATATTATTGCATTAAATAAACTAAATAAATAACTATATCGATAAATAAATAAACTACAAAATGTATATAAGTATATACATAAACATAAATAAAGCATAAATCTATACTAATATTATAAAGAGGAAAGATTTGTTTGTTTGTTTGTTTATTTGCATCGAATAGGCTCCTAAACTACTAGACCAATTCGAAAAATTCTTTCACCATAAGAATCCTGCTTTATCAGCGATGGACATAGGCTATATTACAATATCAAAAAAGTAAAAGATCCGTATGAAAACTTCGATTATGTAACCGAAGGTGTGAAAGGAAAATCATTAAATTGCGAACGCTGCGAAAACTATTGACAATAGAGCAAAATAATGTACTACAGTTTTGTAGAGGACATCATTATCCACAATAACGTCCGCAATACTATATGTCTGACTATAACAGATACGCCACTATGACTCTTTTTTTATGTAAGAATACGGACGGTACAAAGTAGATGACATTATTCGTACTTTGGTATTAATCCTTATCCAAATGAACAACTTCATATTCAAGGTTATATCAATACCTGTAAATAACTTTTTGAATTATTCAAATCGGACATACTATTCAAAAGATATCATGAGTTTAATATTTAGCAAAATCATCAGTTGATTCTACTGCTTTACTGACTCTGGTTCGGTTTATCGGCTATAGATGACGCTGTACCTTTTTTACCTCGCGGTAAAACGAGATTTTTCCCAAAGTAAATTGGTAAACCTGAAATTAAGATATGTATTTCTAAGCCAGATAGTCCATGATTTAGAAATTTTAATAAATGTAATATATATTCTGGCGCAGAGAATTTGCATGAAAGGGACTTTCGATGGTTGTATTTTAAAGCAACAATTTCACCTTGAAATGATACAGTCAACGAAATTAACTATCTAATTATTCAAAAAGTCTCAGGTCAAATCAAAATTTACAAATCGATCGACACAGTGACCAGCATCGAAGACGTAGTCTATTACCCACAAGATTTTTTAAATTCTCTTAATCCATCTGGACTGCCACCACACGAATTGTCCTTAAAAATTGGAACGCCAATCATGCTTTTCAGACACTTAAGCCGAGCATGTGCAATGGGACAGGGCTACTTATTAGGGAATTGAAGGACAATTTGATCGTAGCTATCATTATCACCGGCCCAGCAGCTGGTCAACTAGCTCATATACCACGAATACCTCTTGTACCAACAGACCTGCCAATCCCATTCAAACGACTACAATTTCCAGTTGAAACATCTTTCGCGTATTCATGTATTAAATATTTGCATGCTATCTTTATATGGCTTAAAAAGATGAATACCTCATGATTCCATCTAAACTGTACCCTTTTTCATAATCAAATAAATTTCATTTCATTTCGCCATAACAATTAACAAATCCCAGGGTAAAACATTCAAATTAGTAGGGACCGATCTAAGAAAAGAATGTTTTACCCATGGACAACTGTATGTCGGCCTATCGCGAGTCTGGGCTCCTGAAAAACAATTTATTTTGCTGCCATAAAATAAAATGACAGCAAATATCTTTTACAAGAAAGCTCTGGCGTAATAATAAGAATAAACTGTTTTACCGGAATAAATTTAAAAAATATAATATAAATAGTCAAAAATATCATCAAAAGGAAAAAAATGTTAAAAAAAAATATCAAAGAAAAGTACAAAAATAATAATATAAGAAATTAAAATAAAAAGGTGTGTGTGGTTTGTTTTTCAAAAGCAGACTTATCAGAGAAAGAGAGTATTATGAGTAGGCATAATGAGCTAAAATGTATGTATCATTTATAGTCGTTGATTGGTATTTATATAACACAAGGAAGAAATATACTTTATTTTTTTAATCAAAATATAAAGAAACATCATTTCATTTCAAAAGCTATCTTAAAAAAGTTATAAGTTTTAATAAAATCTCCGCGCCAAAATAATGCTCGCAGGAAATCCAAAATTTACGCGAACGAAGTCGCGGGGGACCGCTATAATATTATGCAATTATTCACTCTTTCAGAAATGTACGATCTTTATTCTTGAAAGACAACTTTGCATCGGTTCTCTTTATATCCACGGGAAGAGAATTTCACAGTCGTGGTGCCGTCACTGTGAAAGACTTGGAAACGTACGAGGAACGGTGGGCCAGCGCGCTGGCACGCTGCAGCGTGCCTAGCCGGAGATTGTCAGATGAACGGAGAGACCGATCATGGGTTTGACACAGATATGGAAACATGTCTTGAAGATAAGAAGGAGAATAGGGTTTATAAAAAACAAGCGGTCCCCCGCGACTTCGTCCGCGTAAATTTTGGATTTCCTGCGAGCATTATTTTGGCGCGGAGATTTTATTAAAACTTATAACTTTTTTAAGATAGCTTTTGAAATGAAATGATGTTTCTTTATATTTTGATTAAAAAAATAAAGTATATTTCTTCCTTGTGTTATATAAATACCAATCAACGACTATAAATGATACATACATTTTAGCTCATTATGCCTACTCATAATACTCTCTTTCTCTGATAAGTCTGCTTTTGAAAAACAAACCACACACACCTTTTTATTTTAATTTCTTATATTATAATTTTTGTACTTTTCTTTGATATTTTTTTTAAATTTTTTTTCCTTTTTATGATATTTTTGACTATTTATATTATATTTTTTAAATTTATTCCGGTAAAACAGTTTATTCTTATTATTACGCCAGAGCTTTCTTGTAAAAGATATTTGCTGTCATTTTATTTTATGGCAGCAAAATAAATTGTTTTTCAGGAGCCCAGACTCGCGATAGGCCGACATACAGTTGTCCATGGGTAAAACATTCTTTTCTTAGATCGGTCCCTACTAATTTGAATGTTTGACCCTGGGATTTGTTAATTGTTATGGCGAAATGAAATGAAATTTATTTGATTATGAAAAAGGGTACAGTTTAGATGGAATCATGAGGTATTCATCTTTTTAAGCCATATAAAGATAGCATGCAAATATTTAATACATGAATACGCGAAAGATGTTTCAACTGGAAATTGTAGTCGTTTGAATGGGATTGGCAGGTCTGTTGGTACCAGAGGTATTCGTGGTATATGAGCTAGTTGACCAGCTGCTGGGCCGGTGATAATGATAGCTACGATCAAATTGTCCTTCAATTCCCTAATAAGTAGCCCTGTCCCATTGCACATGCTAGGCTTAAGTTTCTCAAAAGCATGATTGGCGTTCCAATTTTTAAGAACAATTCGTGTGGTGGCAGTCCAGATGGATTAAGAGAATTTAAAAAATCTTGTGGGTAATAGACTACGTCTTCGATGCTGGTCACTGTGTCGATCGATTTGTAAATTTTGATTTGACCTGAGACTTTTTGAATAATTAGATTGTTAATTTCGTTGACTGTATCATTTCAAGGTGAAATTATTGCTTTAGAATACAACCATCGAAAGTCCCTTTCATGCAAATTCTCTGCGCTAGAATATATATTACATTTATTAAAATTTCTAAATCATGGACTATCTGGCTTAGAAATACATATCTTAATTTCAGGTTTACCAATTTACTTTGGGAAAAATCTCGTTTTACCGCGAGGTAAAAAAGGTACAGCGTCATCTATAGCCGATAAACCGAACCAGAGTCAGTAAAGCAGTAGAATCAACTGATGATTTTGCTAAATATTAAACTCATGATATCTTTTGAATAGTATGTCCGATTTGAATAATTCAAAAAGTTATTTACAGGTATTGATATAACCTTGAATATGAAGTTGTTCATTTGGATAAGGATTAATACCAAAGTACGAATAATGTCATCTACTTTGTACCGTCCGTATTCTTACATAAAAAAAGAGTCATAGTGGCGTATCTGTTATAGTCAGACATATAGTATTGCGGACGTTATTGTGGATAATGATGTCCTCTACAAAACTGTAGTACATTATTTTGCTCTATTGTCAATAGTTTTCGCAGCGTTCGCAATTTTTTGATTTTCCTTTCACACCTTCGGTTACATAATCGAAGTTTTCATACGGATCTTTTACTTTTTTGATATTGTAATATAGCCTATGTCCATCGCCGATAAAGCAAGATTCTTATGGTGAAAGTATTTTTCGAATTGGTCTAGTAGTTTAGGAGCCTATTCGATGCAAATAAACAAACAAACAAACAAATCTTTCCTCTTTATAATATTTGTATAGATAGCGTGTAGAATGCAAAGAACTCAAGAGTCTCTACGTTGACGGATGGTAAGCCAAGATGAAATATATTCTAAGGTGTCGTTCATTAACTGTATTGCAGTGGATATGTCAGCAATTTCAGATTGCTCATACAATTGAAGATCATCGGCATACAAATGATACGAGCAGCGAAGGTTGAGGGTGATTATATTTATAAAAATTTAAAAAAGAAGGGGCGATATTACCCCACCCTGTGGAACACCAGAAGTCAGCTTGTGCCAGTCAGAACATGAATTCGAAGTTTTGATTGACTGCTGGCGACCACGCAGGTAGGATGAAAACCAATCTAGAGCTGAGGGAGACACCTTTAAGTGAGATAGGACAGCCAGAAGGAGATCATAATCAACAGCATTAAATGCGTCAGAAAAATCGATTAAAACAAGGAGTGTAACCTTAGAGGAATCCATCCCATCTCTTATGTCTTCAGTTACCTTCAGCAGAGCAGTAGTAGCGCTATGGCCTGCGCGAAACCCAGACTGAAAAGGATTCAAGAGATTGTTCTTAAAAAGGTGGGAGGATAACTGTTTAAGAGCACATGACTCTGTTATTTTGGATAGAAATGGCAAAATAGAAATCGGCCGGTATTGGCTCGATGAAGTGGGATTGACAACTTTGGGGAGTGGTACGACGAGAGCTTTACGCCAAACATCTGGGTACGAGCCAGTGACAAAAGACCAATTGACTATATGTGTGATGTACAGGTAATATAATTTTCAGCAATGGCACTATCATCAAACGGCTGACGCCATCCACCCCTGTCGCTTTAGAAGTTATTGCGAAGATGGCCTTGCTTATGTCAGTTCCAGTGACAGGGAAAAATGAGAACGGTTCAACATCAGGAGCAGGGAGAGAATGTAAATATGCCAAAGAATTAGATTTAATGAGAACATCAAAAGTCGGGAGGTTCGTAAAATGCCGGTTTATGTCATTAAGGTCAAAAGGTATATGGTTGTCGTCAGGCTTTGATTTTCCAACCCCAAGCGATTTTAGAAAGTTCCAGGCGTTTGAGAAGAACTCCTTTTGATTTCAGCATGTATGTGACGACGTTTAGCTGCTCGTATCATTTGGTTGCAACGATTTCGCGCAGTTTTGTACTTAGCCCAATTCACGTCAGACCTATCCCCTTTAAAAGTACGGAACGCCTTGTTTCGTTTAGACATAGCCATAAGAATATCCTTTGTTAACCAAGGAGCCGGTGATCGTTTAATGCGGACTGTATGTACGGGTGCGTGTTTGTCAAATAGGCTAATAATGTTGCTGCACAATAATTCCACTTTAAGATCAATGTTGGCTGCAATGACTAGGTATCATGAGTACCAATGTTGTGATGAGTGGGAAGAAATGGAAGATGCTGCAGGCCAGTGGACTTCAGCATATTTTGAAATTTATCAGATCGAGGAGGATCTCCGGCATGTTCGGTATTGAAGTCACCCATGATTATGTGATGAGAGTAGTCCATACAAAGTGGTTCAAGGGTAACTTCAAGCTGGCTGAAGTAATCAATTCCTGGAGGGCAATACACCACCCCAAGTAAAGCTTTGGTACCACTTAAACTGATTTCAATGAATAAATATTCTGCTGACGCAGAATAGATAGCTGGAGATGGTGCGACTATTGCAAATGGGATATCCGATCTCAGGTAAATTGCTACTCCACTTACTAACTCTGTCATTTCTAATAAGCACAAAACCAGGTAGGCTGTATGCGACTGAAAGCATGGAAGGTTTGAGCCATGACTCGGAAACTAAAACGGCGTGGATTACATCAGACGAAAAGCTATCCAACAGCTCACTATGATGTTTAGGGATGCTCTGAGCGTTTATGTGGCATATGTTCAGAGATTTTTGGAAACCTCCAAAACAGTTTTTGAGCTGAATACCAAGTGTTTCAATATCAGACGTCACAGAATTGCATGAGTCATCATTACAAGAACAAAATGAAACATTTGACGAGTTTAGAGTCATAATTGCAAATAAATGAATATAATAATAATAAAATAATAATAATATTCAAACTAAGTAATAATTTAAGAGAAAGCTACTAGTTTAAGGATAATGAAGGGTAAGCAACCCCTAAATACTTACTCCCTGCATAACCCACCAGCTTTGCTAAGCAAAAGAACTAAAACTAACATCACACATGATAAAATAATGTAAAACACAAATGTTGTAACATAAAAGGTAAAACGAGAAGTGATTTCAACATAATAATATTCATATTATCGAGCACTCATAACGAAACTATTTAAAAATAACATTATTTGTCCACGAAAAAAACATGGTTCACATCGATTACAAAGAGGAAAAAGAAAAAAAAAACTACATTGACAGTATTGACACTAACAGTGACAGTCCATCTCGACTCGAGTACAATTGCCGTGTTTTCAAATTGTGTTATAGCGAAAATACCTTCATTTATAAATAACAAAATTATTCACATAAAAGATATAGCTAGATATATCGTTAATAGATCACTAAAGTTACTTATTTTTCGCTGCGGATACTTGTTTACAAGTTGCCACCTTAGACGACGAACTCGAAGTAGTAGCCTGAGGAGGAGGTCGTGTTGTTACCTGCTGCACCGGTGCCGTTGATGCTTGTGAACTGACGGTGTTTCCGGGCTTCGGGAACCTGGAGATCAGCTCTTGTAGCTCCTCCAGTGTGTTTACTTTCCGCCTTGTACCATCAGATACCTTGACCATGATGACACCGTCAAAGGTCCAGCATTCACGCATACCGAAGTGCGAGCGGGCCTTTACGAATGCTGTCTGCCTGATCCTGGTCAAGAATTCACACACTGATATCGCCGAACCCTTGAGCTGAGTCTTCCGCCTCCAGATTGAAGACTTGGTAGCATACGTTGTGAAACAAACAAGCACAGTTCTGCAACGCTTTTCTGTCTTATCACCTAGTCGATGACAAAGTGCTATCTGTGAGGCATTAAAATCATCCAGCCCCAGCTTAGACCTGATGGTATCAACAACTGCATCAAGTACATTTTCCACATTCTCCGGAATACCACGGAAGAGGAGAGCCTCGCGACGATTGCGCATTTCCAATGCATCAACGGTGTTTACACAATCTGTAATTTGCTGCCGCATACTCTTCAGAAGGCCCCACACAAGATCACGGAAGGCGTAGAAGTCGCTTGCAAGCTTCGACAATGACTCTGGAGCAGAGGAGGCCGCCTTCAGTTGCGCTTCAAACTCTGCCATACGCCTCGATAACATTGCCTCCATTTCAGCCTGGGATGACTGTATATCAGCAAGTTGTGCCATTGCAGTGTTCAAAATAAAAAGTTGATATGTGTGATGTGATTTTATGTGCGATAAGCTGGTAGATAAGAGCAGGTTAGTGCTATTTCATTAGAAATAAAGCCACTTTCAACTAATTAAAATACTAAAGTAAATGAGAGACAAAATTTTTGATGTTACTTATTTGACATCTACCCCCGAACCTCTTTCCATTTAACATGCAAATTAAGTAATTTATGTTGAATGAATTCACCCTAGATTACTACTATGCTTTTTAACTTTAAGGTTGTTATTTTCTACACGTGCAAGCGAAGTTTTCTTATCGGTTCATAACAAACATTACCGCGAATACCCACAAACAGAAGGAACAAAAGCGCGGCGGCGAATAAACAACATGTTCATTCGGACTTTGGGGCGGAGTGAGCCGCCTGATACAAATGTATATGTATACGTATGTATATGTATGTATGTTTATATATACTCTATGCACGATACCAGTAATATGCAATGCACGTGACTCTGACTGCCTTGTAGTGTCTTTTACAATGAAAGCGTCGTCACCGGGAGTTTTCCTTAAAGTTTGCGTTCTAAGATGTAAAAGGCACGTCAGGCTATGATTGCAGGACCAAATAAATTTTTCATCCTCTTGGCAATCGTTTTGGCTCATTAGGTGATACCTAATAATGGTTTTCACAGTGTAATTTCGTTTAAGATAAAATAAGAACCAATTTCTCATGCACAAGTTTTGGTTTCTTATTTCATTATATCATCTGATAAGTATATTATCTTGAAAAATAATCAAGAAGATATTCGAGGAAACATAATCATAGTTAAAAAAATCCAGTTAATTATCACGTTTTCGTTGAAGAGACTCTATGTCGTTGTGTTTTGCGGTAAATAAACATGCATCATTTACTCAAATGTTAAATATCACTAATTTGAGAAAGATCCCGTCTTATAGCAACAAAACAACAAAAAACAAACTTAAGGCACCATTTTCCTAATTAAAACTATACATTCAATGCTCATTAAAATATATAATCATATTCCAAATGATATCAAAAATATAGAAAAAACAAAAAGTTTTGAAATTGAACTGAAAAAAAATACTTATCAAGAAATGTTATTACAGTATTTCCGAATTTTTTTAAGACACCACCTAAAAACTACAATACTATTCAATCTTAAAATATAATTTAATGAATCCAATATCTTTATATAAATATTTCATTTTGTAATTAAGTATTTCAATTTGTAATTAATATTGTCCATCTAATATTTTATAATTAATTAATATTGTATGTTGAATTAGTATAAGTTAAGTTTATTTTGTAATTACGAACAGCTTACCAATATGTGACTTGCAATAAAGATATTGAATTGAATTTAATTGAATAGCGAGCCTACGAAGGCTGTCATCACACGTATTGCTATTTCTTAATAACCCCAAAATTAGAAAATATTACGCCAGGAACATGTCAGTTGCCGAATATTACTCCTATTATAGCAATACTTTAATAAAGTTTGAACTCGATACCATTTAAACATTATTACTTAAAGTTTTAGACTTTTAGATAAAAAAAATGTTAAACACAAATCTTTGCATTTATCACGCAAGTGAAAAATTTCCCATTCCTTATTCCAACTTCATAGTACCCATTTAACCCTAATGACGAAGATAAAAAAAATATTGTATTTTCTCATGAAACACATTTTAAAATGCACTTCATAGTCAACTAAAAATGTCGACGATGATATAAAATTTGCTACACATAGATCTGTATTGTGGTAGATTGTATTGTTGTTTATTTTTACTATCGCATTGTGTGTTGTGTTATCATGTAATGATAGGTAAAAGTTAGGAAAATAAATGAATAATTTAATGTTTTGATAAGAAACATCAGCAGTCTATTTGAAAGCAATAATTGTGAAAATGAATTTACTGATATGCACCGAATGCACGGTTAAAGTGAGTGCAATGTAGAACGAACCCTAGTCGTGAGTTGCTCAAGTAAACGGTGTCTCATACGATTAAAGTTATAAATGCAAAGGAATTGTAACGGAATGGAATATTCTACGTTTTCGTTGGACTAATACAGCAATTACTTTCAATGGTTTATTTCCATAATAAAAAACAGCTGATAGAGTTTAATTTATTCAAACATAAATATTATGGTTTATTATTAGATGAAATAAGAAACCCAAAGGACATTGACCAAAGCCGGGCCCAAATTGCCTCTTTGTAGTTTATATTTTAAAAATCTTGTTTGAATTATAATTGTACTGGTATTTTAAGAGTAACTAAGTAAGTAAGTATTAAGTTACTTTAGTAAAATATAACAATTACCTTTTGAATGTATCAAAATGAATGTAGGTGAGGTGCAATAACCCTGCAATCACAAAACATAACCACAAAATGTCTAATCTGTCATTGAATTCCTCGTAAATCCTTAATCATTTCTCAAAAATATTTTTTGTCTGTATTCTTTCAAATATTTAGATATTTTATACGAACATTTTGTAAAGACGCATGCAGACGCAAAGTGGGCCGAGTTCCTATAGAGTTTTGGTCAAGATCCATTGCGCACCTGCGGGACTCGAATCGTTTGGCTACCGTGCTAAGGCTCTTTCCAATCGAACTACTGTGCAGTCGGTCCCACCGCGCGAAATTTCTGGTCTCTTATGGATAAGTCATTACGCGTGACGTCAGCGTCATCTACCCAACTGTTGTGCAATAGTGAATCTTATGATACTATCTTTAATGACAGATTTGATATCCCAAACAGAACCATGGAGTACGTAATATGAAGTAAGCATTTAAGATAGTACTATACATACATATAATTGCACTTAGTAGTTAGTCGTTATTAATGTTATCACTTCCAACGTCAAGCATATTAACAGGTGAGCCAGGGTAAATGAAAAACAAAATTTTAACCTTATATCTGCAGAAATAAAGTGTAAATCTCATTTATTATGCGTTGCGAGTCTAACAGTGGCACAAAGTGTAGTCTTAATGGGCTATTATTTTGATTAAAACGCAAGAACAATAATTATTTTGCCATGGATATGCGTGCTAATATACTTTGAATGAATCTTTCTATTTTTGAAACCATTAAAGTCAGTGTTATGTTTTGCGATTTTAGCAAAACTGCCTAAAAGGTGCCAAAGACAAGATGTTTTTTCATATATTCATTAAACCTCATTACTGAGTATCGATCATGTACAATACACAGGATTCGTATCTTTTCATAAAAACAAGCGAACTGCCTCGCTGCTTGAATAAAGATTTTATTGTTATTTTCTATCACGCAGATAATTTAAAAAATCTCATGATACAGGCAAATGAACGCACAAATGGTATGCTAAATTTCAAATGCACTTTATACTTTTAAAAAGTAGACGCAAGGGATACAACTTGTCTAAAGCTGACTGTATGAAATAAAAAGAACATAAAAACGGCCAAGTGCAGTCCGACTATCCATCAATATGGTTCCGCGCCAATTTTAACTGAATTAGGGAGTCCACTTACTTCCACTTAGCTAAAATACCACAATATTTTGTTGACAGCTAATATAAATTCATACAAACACTATGAAAAACAAAGTTAAATTTGCTGTTGTTCAAAATGTGCTATGTCTCAAAAACTACTAGTTCGATCCCATCCAAACCAATTTTTTCGAAAGTGTTTGTTACATCTACATTACATTTTTTTTTCAAAATTTACATTCGCTTAGTTAAGAAGTTAGAGGGAGGGGACACCCATTTTACCACTTTAGAAGCGTCTATCTATCAAACGTTAGACTTTAAAAGAAAATGGTTTTAGAAACGTCCATGTCATTATAAAAGACCTATCCATAGACACCCAACATGCATAGGTTAAAAAAACGGTTATAGTTTCATGTATGGGAGCCCCCCTTAAATATCATTATTTTTTATAAGAATCGTAAAGCGATTAACAGGATACATTTTCTTACGAAATTTCAACAGTGTGATGTCTATAACCATTCGGCTACGGAACCCTAAAACGGTTATTATTTTACAACGTTTATTATTTTGAATTTATGCGTTTAACCATGAGTTTTAGTCCATCTAATATTCGTCCATTGAAATTTGATCTTCGTAAAATAAAGCTGTAGCGCAAAGCTTGGAATAAAAATACGAGTAATAAATTGTAATAGTCTGATAGCTTATCTTCACCTCCGATAACAAACGATAAAGAATTTCTAATATCCATGAAGTAACAAGTTTCTACAAACTTTTCATGAAGTGAAAAAACTACGCAATAATGTTGGGGAAATTCCAACATCGGTTTCCCAAGTGTAAACAGCAAAATTGGTACTTAAAGCCTCACACATAGACGTCATGTAATGTTTATCACCAATATTAAAAATAATCCTAATGCGTATCGATGTAAGTATCACTTTAATAAATTTCTCTGACTACATTGTCAATCATACAAAATGTGTTTTAAAATTGACTGATTTCCTAGTTTATCTGCTACGTAGATAAGCCAATATCTTCGCTTACCCAGCACGCTATCAGGCCTTTTTGACTTCCCCTGCTTATCTCCGAACATGCGACGAGACATATTGGGCTTAGCGAATGACATGGATTTGCCATGTTACAACAAAGATACAAGGAGACTGAAGTTTGTTACTTACTGTTTCTTTTCCTTTTTCCGGGGAAAGCCGTGAGTTGACATCTTGTTCTTACAGAAAAAGTCGATGAAACTGGAACGTTACTTTGATTCTTCAGGTTTGTACAACAAAACTATAGAATGCCATATAAATTAGTTTCTTCTAAGTAGAGGGTAAATGCGTAATTTTAAGCATTTTAAACAGTTTTTTTAAAGCGGTGATATTTTTATAAATTATTTATTGCTCCTATTTCAGGCCACACCCTGTATATCGCTTGTAATACTGTTAGTTTAAGACGAAAATGATAAGGTTTACCTACATTTTGATTGTGCAAATATGTTTTACCTCATGATATATGCTCACCGTAACGAATTTACATTATGGAGATAGGACGTTCGTCGGGGTATATCAAACCTTTTTGTTTGCACTGTTATTAAATTAGAGTCACGTAAAAGCGTAAAAAAAAGTTACATTCCATTTAACCGATTTCAAAAAGGAGGAGGTTGTAAATATATTTTTATTTGTATCTATGTTACCTCATTGATCATATCAGAGTAGTTTGTCGACCGATTCGATTTTTTTTCACCTACTTAGAGATTCTACCTTTTAGTTGGTAATATTGTTGCCTCGGTGGCGCAGCGGTAGAAGGGTCGCACTTAAAAGCGACGGCTGCGCCAGAGGTCCCGGGTTCAATCCCCGGGTCGGGCCAAAAATATGTACCTGAGTTTTTCTGATCAGAAATTCTTAGGGTAGCCCGGAGTGTGGAAGTTGGCGGTGTTTTACCCCCGTGCCTCGGAAAAGCACCGTTGGTCCTGCGCCTAAACTCTCTCCGGTCGTGTCAGATTGCTGTCCCATCGGGTTATGAGAGTGAAAGGAATAGAGAGTGCACCTGTGTTTGCGCACATACTTGTGCACTATAATATGTCCCGCGCAGTCGGTTAGTCGTTGTGACTGGCCACCGTAGTCGAAATCGGCTAGGGGGACTATTATTATTATTAGTATTATTAATATTGTTGCTAAGTCGAGATCTGATGATGAGATCTTGGTGCAATTGAGGGAAACGCTCAAATTTTTGCAAAAGGCACGTATACAATAATGCTACATTCTACTTGGAGACTACTATAACAGTGCAAACAAAAAGGTTTTGAAATAAAATATCGAAGCGTAAGGGATTTTGAAACATTCTTATCAAGGTCAGCATTCATATAGGTATCTATTGATATGTCAGTTAATTATGTTTTTAGTTTATGATTCTAGCTAAAATGCAAAATAGTAATTAATTTTTCGGTTCTGTTTTTCTGTCATAAAACTGAAAAAGATTTAATATTCTGTGACTGCTTTGTTTACGAGATACGCAGGTAAGTAGATAATTTCAATAAAAATGAGCAGACATTAAAAAAATATACGGGTATTTTCAAAGGAATGTCATGAATACAAAATGAAATTGACCTTGTACGTGTTTTGTTTAGAGTAAGTGGTATTCTGTGAAATATTCCAATGTTTTTATCTAATAAAGGACCTTTGTTATTAATATTTCATAGGAGTAAAATATTTTTGTTTCCTCGGTAAAAGTTTTATCTATACTAATATTATAAAGCTGAAGAGTTTGTTTGTTTGTTTGAACGCGCTAATCTCAGAAACTACTGATCCGATTCGAAAAAATATTTTTATGATAGATAGTCCATTTATCGAGAAAGGCTTTAAGCTATATAACATAAAGATATGACTCACAAGACCACAGCAGCAAAATAATGTTCGCAGCTTAAGTACAACGTGCGCTTGCGCTAATCTGTACTAATATTATAAAGCTGAAGAGTTTGTTTGTTTGTTTGAACGCGCTAATCACAGAAACTACTGGCCCGATTTGAAAAATTATTTTTACGTTAGATAGTCCATTTATCGAGGAAGGCTTTAGGCTATATAACATAAAGATATGACTCATAAAACCACAGCAGCAATGAAAAATGTTGCGAAAACGGGAGAAAGATATTCCTTTTGAAGGCTTCCGCTGCGTACGCTGCGGAAACCGCTTAAGTTACACAAAAATCATGTATGACAGGATTGTTCAGTATTAAGAGTTCTATAATAAAGTCTGTGACAGCATATGTCTATCTTTTATGGTTGACTTACTACAACCTTTTATATGTTAGTAAATTTGTAAAAAAATATCGCATTATTTTTAGAGGTGTATTATACACACAGGTATTTATTCTTATCAAAATAAATACATTCATCATCACGAGCACTTCGTCTAGAACAAAGTAGCCCCTTATATCATTTGATTTCAATTAATATCTTAGGAGCTATCACAGTTTTAACATAACTCCGCACCAAATAATGTTCGCAGCTTTAGTACATCGTGCGCTTGCGCTAATATATTATAAAGCTGAAGAGTTTGTTTGTTTGAAAGCGCTTATCTCAGGAACTGCTGGGCCGATTTGAAGAAATATTTCTGTGTCGGATAGCTTATTTATCGAGAAAGGCTTTAGGATATAAAACATCACGTTGCGACGGGAGGGGAGGGAACAAACTCAAAACGCGCGGACGAAGTCGCGGGGGACCGCTAGTTTTATTATAAAGCTAAAGAGTTTGTTGGTTTGAACGCGCTTATCTCAGGAACTGCTGAACCGATTTGAAAAAATATTTCTGTGTTAGATAGCTTATTTATTGAGAAAGGCTTTAGCATATAAAACATCACGCTGCGACGGGAGGGGAGGGAGCAAACTCAAAACGCGCGGACGAAGTCGCGGGGGGTTGCTAGTTTAAAAATATTGTACGAAGCTGATTTAATTTTACATTATCATTAAAATAATTAAATATTAGCACAATAGTAGGTACATAAAATATCACTACCTATTTTTTGAGTACTCCTTTTTTTATTCAGTACCTAAATCTAAATCTTGTTTTGTAATCTTTTTAACACTGGCAGGGGCAAAAAACAAAAAACTGTAGCGAAAAAACATTTGACAACGCAACTTTTATACATGAAAAAATCGCAATGTTGTTAGTAAAACAAAGAGGGCCCAAAAATAAAGTGAGTGTGTGCTCCTGACAGCTTGTAACAAAAGGGACGTCTAATTTTAACATTTCATTGGTTACGTTGCTAAATCGTTTTCGGAATAAAATGTTACGGACGTACCGTTATCGGATGAGCGTAGGTGTTCTTCCTAAAGAGGTATCAATTGCGAGATTTATCCAAACATTTACTCTGCCAGTATTTGTTAAATTTTAGAATTTTGGCAATGGGTTATACTGATGCCCCTGTATACCCTTTTATATGTGAGTGTATAATGTTTTGATGAGTACGGAAAAAAGAGTACTAATGTAAGTATTATCCCGATATCAAGCCTAATCATAAATATTTCTTAACCTAAGTGAATCCATGATTAAATAGGTATCCTATTAGATAGAGCTCACTTACTTGGTTATGGCGTGTGTTTTACTTATTTACGAAATAAAGACGTAAGTACTCACTAACTTGAGCTATATTTTCTCAAATGCGTCCTGTGTAACCAACAACTGATTATCATTCCAAAATTGGACTTTTATCAAAGAATATCATACGTAATCTTGATGAGAGTGATTGGGAAATAGGGCCCCAGGTCTTTATAATGTGTCACTAGAAGTATCCACTACGGTAGGATTATAGAAATTCGAGATGAGGTTACAAAATGTACGTGGAATAATTATGAAGTTTGTCCTCAATTACCGTGGTGTAGTGAGCCAACAGCCAATGTCTGAATAATGGATATAGTTTGTCCGGTATTGGTTTAAGGGACTGGACAAACGAAATAAAGTTATTAAGAAGTACCTAGTTACTTATAAAGTAATAGTAGTAGTCAGTAGTTACTGCACTAAGGATCTATTTTACCAACGTCAAATTAAACTTATCCGACTGAATAAGTATAAAACGACCGATTTTAAAATGACATTTACATTAATGATTAGCTGACAAATCGGTGTCGATTTTCAATTAGACGTTTTGTTTTATATTCGACGAATATTTCCTACCTGACGTTGGTAGAATCGGGGCTTAGTGGGTTTGACCTTGGTGAGACGGACGTTTCTGACCTCATGTGAACATGTCAGTTGAATATTGAACTGTTTACAAAATAGGAGAAACACATGGTTATGTTTCAGTTGTAGCTGACAAAGACCGCTTGTCATTGGTCACTGAAAGTCAATGTTCAGTGGACGTCCTTTGGCTGAAAATGATGATGAGACTTCGATCATCAATCAGTTTACCGTAATGTTAACATGAACTTAGGGCTCATTTTTTGATAGTTAGATAAAAAATATTCGTCGAACAAAATACAATCTGGCCAATTTAAAAACGTCACCTAATTGTCAGCAATCATAGGTACCTGTATTTTTTTCAAATCTGTCGCTTTATATTCTATCAGTCTGATAAGTTTTATTTGACCATTGTAAAATCGGCCCTAAATCAAACGTTTTTCTATTTTTCACATGTTTAAAATCATAGCCAATATGAAAGCTTTGATAAAGCGTTACAAACGTTGGAAGGCAGTGCGGAACTATTTACTTATTCACTCAATCGATCGCCCTCACCCTTCGCTACTACGCCACACAACACGAATTAGTACCGATGGTCGCCGATACCAATGCCATTCGGTTAATGGTTATTGTTATGGGGATCTGGTATTAGGAACACGAATATGTGAATAAGGGAATGTATTCTAGACTTAAGGCTGATATTGCAATTACATAAAAATTGAATATTTTTTGTTTAATTGATCAACAAAATAAAATGTTTGATAATCCCAAAACTAAAACATTTCAACGAATTATGGATCAGTTAAATGCGCCTTCACATAAGAAAGACAGCAGTGCGGCAGCAGCGGATGCCAATACATTAAAAAAAAACACAAAAATTTAACCGCCTTCAAAAACAAATACGTAGACTGCTGCTATCCGATAAAGTTGCCATCATGCACCGACAAGCGTTATTTTAGTCAATTAAATGTTTGTTTTGCAGGCTTTTAGTGTTTAAGTTTAATATTTTTCAGCAAATATTTTAATTCTATATTTTTGTTACAGTTTAAATTACAATGTACTTGATTAAACTAAAATGGTTCTCATTAGTGTAACAATCACTTTAGTGCATCAAAATCGGTCCAGCGGAACGCCAAATATTCGCGGACACACATTCATACAAACATACACGTCGAACTTAGAACTTCCTTTTTTTTAGGTAATCGATTAAAAACAGCGGCGCTTCTTCTAAATAAAATGGTTTATGTATGAAATTATCAGCAACGCGACTGTCGCGCGACCGTCGTGCTGCTAATGTCGCTTAAATGTGAAAGCGCTCTAAAACAATCTGGACTTTGCTCGCGTAATTTTAGCGTTGTTATAATGAAATTGACCCTAAAAATGTTGTTATTTGGAGTGATTTTTGTTACGTTTTCATAGAATTGAAAGAAACTATAAAAGTGATTTTCGTTTGGTTTTGATTGCAAATTTTGTTAAGAAAAATAAAAATATTTCTTGTGTTGCACTACCAAAAAAAGCCACACACAGTCTTTGAATCTCTTACACAAAAGAATTGGATACCTATATTTTATTCGGTTGTAAAGAAACGTCGAGTGAATAAATAAATTACTCTGTTTCATAGCTCTGTCCTGAACTGGAGTGGCGTGAAACGGAGCGTTCGTTTAACAGCTTTAATTTATTCGGATTAGCTTTTTTGGTGTTGAATTCAAATTATTTTGGACGTTTTATTGTGATTAGAAAGGACTCTGTTCCAATTCGGACCGTTTTTAGCGGCGCACCTTTTTTCAGTAATAGCACAGTATAGGGCAGGGCCTATTAATGTTTGTTTTTTAAAGATAAGAAATATTGAAGTATTACTAGTAGTATTAGTAGTAGTTTTCCTATCGATTGTAATAGGTATGTTTGTCTGTTTACTGTCCTCGTAGTGACCTTGTATCGTACTCTGAGACCTAGGTTACGTTTCAGTCACTGTCACTAGAAACACGTATAAGTTAAAGTTTTGAAATATCTTTGAATGAAAATTCTTTTTCAAAATTCTAAATTCTGAATCGCTTTGCCTCCTTGCCCCTCTTCTTGATCCCAGCATCGAACCTTTTCTAGATAAAAAATTGAATGATTTCACCCTTTCAGCCCCTAGATTAGAACACCTAAATTCACACATTGCATTTACTATTCTTAAATCGTGTCTTTTTGTGCCTAAATTTACATATTTCTTACGTGCTAGTCCTATCTGGAAAAAAAATAATTATTTAAAACTATTTGACACTACCCTTAAAAATAGTTTGGAAAAAAATTTAAATTTACATTTCGATAATAATTCTTGGGCTCAGGCTTCGCTTCCTATTCGTTTTGGTGGTATCGGAGTTCGCCAAATTTCTCGTATAGCCCTCCCCGCTTTTCTCTCCTCTTTGCATAGCACTTCCGTTTTAGCCGGAAAAATCTTTGAACATCCTCGCCAACTTTCTGAGGTGAGAGAGGCGGAGGAGTTTTGGCAAGGCCTCTGTCCTAGAAAAGACATCCCAAAGGAACGTCACCAGCAAAAACTTTGGGATGTCCCTCTTGCGAGAGAGACCTTCAATTATTTACTTCAAAATTCCGTCAGTGACAGTGGTCGCGCAAGGCTCTTGGCAGTTTCCTGCAAAGATTCTGGTCATTGGCTTCATGCTTTACCGTCGAAAAATTTGGGCACTCTTTTCGATAGTGAGTCTTTCCGGGTGTGTGTGGGTCTCCGCCTTGGTACCCCTATATGTGAAATTTTTACATGTCCATGTGGCAAAGAGGTTGATAAATTTGGTCTCCACTGCCTTTGTTGCCAGCAAAGCGCTGGGCGTCTCGCCCGTCACGCTACCCTTAATGACGCCATCAGAAGAGCTCTTGCGACCATTAATGTTCCTTCCACGTTGGAACCACGTGGTTTGGTCCGTGATGATGGCAAGAGACCCGATGGCCTAACGCTTATTCCCTGGGAACGGGGTCGGGCCTTAGTTTGGGATGCAACTTGTGTCGATACTTTGGCCCCTTCCCATCTCAGAGAATCAGCCCTTAAAGCTGGAGCAGCAGCGGAGTTGGCTGAAAACGCCAAGCGTCGCAAGTACGTTTCACTTGCAAGTGATTATGTGTTTGCGCCGTTTGGCGTTGAAACATTTGGGCCGTGGGGACCCTCTGCTAAATTACTGTTTGGAAAAATTGCGCCAAAATTAAATTCTTTAACAGCCAATAATAAAGCTGGCTGGTTCCTAGCCCAAAGGATCAGCATAGCTATCCAACGCGGCAACGCAGCCAGCATCATAGCCTCCTTGCCGCAAGGAAATGGTTTCGTTTTTGAATAGGTATTAATATTAAGTTATTTTTACTATGAAACTGTAATAAATAAAGCATAAATGAAAGTTTTACTTAATTTGAATACTTTAACCGAGTAATATATATTTTTAGGGCTGATTTGTCAAACGTCATAAGAAAAAACTGGCTGGTAATAAAACGCGTCCAATTTTAATTGGTAGTTCCAAAATCTTCTAGCATCTTTACCTGCATGAATATACTATCAGTAAAACCGGAGGTGAAAGATGTATTAGCCATTGACGTTGACGCCGAATTTTTCCCATTCCAGGAGCTTGAATCCGTCTTCAATCCGTCTGCAGCTGTATGATAATTTTAGAAAAAAAAAACAATTAAAGCGGTCTTATCGCTAAAAGTCTAGTTTCTCTGCGCTCATTGTTAACACTCTGAATCTCAAGTAATCTTGTTGCAACTCCAATACTATACGTCAAAGAAAGGTTCGTGCTCGAAAATCTAGTTTATCACTATAGAAAATGTTTACGCACAATAAATGTCAGGCATTTGAGCTGCCAAAATTAGTTTGTTTTACGTCGGATAGAGGCGCTCTCAGATTCTCATACATATGATTACGTTACTATACAAATACTTTGACGCAAATTATTCGTGAAAGGGGTACAGTAATATTGTACTTTATTCAACGAATATTTTTTTGCTGCCTATTGAAGAATCATGACATTGAACAATCACTAAGCTGAAAATGGTTAATTTAATTGGCAAGACAGAAAAAATATGATTGTCTTGTTTGCACTCCAGAGCTTTAATATTTCATTGCAGTCGTTTTACTATTATGCCAAATAATATGAATTTGGTTTAAGTGTTTTAAGAAAACCTTATCTACCGACACTTGTCAAACTTTCTAGACGATGATTATGACTTTCAAAATAAATTAATTGTAGCCCTTTTACATTTCGGTTTACATTTATGAATCCACTTTGAGTGTTATTTTGGGACGCTTTCAGGTTAAATTGTAATTCGAAACAACCGTTTTGATATCAAAGTTGCGGCTTTTTAATTACAGTTAAATTAAACAAGTCTAACAAGGTATTTAAACCCATTTTATAGCGCTTGCTTTTAAGTTCCTTTTTAAAAATATATCTTTAAGTTAGTCAGGTTTCAAATGATGTATCAACGGCCTTTAAAAACGAAGTCTTTCTCATAGGCACTTGTTTTCAAGTAATCTGACTAAAACCTATGATTTCTGGAAAATGTACATGCATATGTTATTAAAAAAGTGTCTGAGAAACTTAAAAGAAATCTTATTAAGTAATATCTTGATCCAAAAGTTATATCTTCTTTACATGTTAAAGTAAAAAGCAAAACAATCTTACAAGAAAACGCTCTGTCAAGCGCACTAACGAAGCAGCAAAATGTTTTATTACTAACAAAATATCACCTTTTCGCACCCACTAATCTGACCTCCAACTTCGTTCATTACGGCACATAAAAATCTGAAGGCAAAACTCTCTTTAAGATTGTAGCACACCCAAGCGCGAGACCATTCAAGATACGTGTAGGGTTAACACCTATGCAGTTAGTACCTTATAGACCACTAGCAAGTAGAATATATCTACTTTAAAGAGCTCTGTAGCCACTTTTTTAAACTTTCTTCCCTAGGAGCAAAGATGAAGCAAGTCTAGAATTCAATTAGATCAGCACTTAGATGAAGCAAGTCTAGAATTCTGGATGCTTTAATCATTATATCATTGCGTCTAGCCACACACATTTAATAATTTTATCACAGCCCATGTAAACCGCTAAGCAGATCATTTATGTACGGTCAAGGCATGTGGAATTATCTCCTGCGTTGGCATTATTTTGCACACCACAAAAACGGGCGTATTCAAACGAAAACGGACGTAAAGTGCAATCGATTTTTGCTCTTAAAGTGACAGTCAGCGGTGACCACGATAGTACCTATCGATTGTGTACGTCATACTAAGTTGAAACTTACTAATCACGCTTAGGTAGTACACGTTCACTATAAAAACCTCATCTCGTCTTTCAGTTTGCAGGTAGGCTGCCGACGGAATGAAGTTACCGAAATGAGCCGGAGTTCCTTTGACCAACCAGAGTTACTGCCGACCCAACTTATTCAATGTAACTTGTTATGCCGGCAACCTAATTGAGATAGTTCATGAATTATTTACTTCCATTATCGAGTTTTTAAATGTTGTTTGGTTTGGAATATGTATTTGTTAGTCATAAAATATATCACTACTTTAAATGGAAATCAACTTCATTTTCTTCTGTCGATGGTATATATATCGAGATACATTTGGGTTATAAATGATAGTGTGGACAGAGATACACTCTTTAAAATTCTAAGATCGTTTAAACTAACACCGAGACTAGTCAATCGGTCGAAGTTCCTACAAAATACAGCAAGATGCGGATCAGGGTAGGCTCCAGCTTATCTGATGAGTTTGAAGTAGTGACAGGCCTTAAACAAGGGAATACATTATATCCGATGCATTCAACTTATTGCTCAAATACATCATCCAAAAAGTACTAGTAGTCGA
Organism: Pyrausta purpuralis; assembly: GCA_963924145.1. Lineage (NCBI taxonomy): Eukaryota > Metazoa > Arthropoda > Insecta > Lepidoptera > Crambidae > Pyrausta > Pyrausta purpuralis. Next base: position 5,031,957 of record OZ001664.1, on the reverse strand, counting down.
CTGCGGACTGTAGTTGAAAGGAATGCACAAAATAATTGGATATGCCGATGATTTGGCACTCTTTGGGCAGCGCGAATCAAATGTATGGGCAGAGGTCTGGGAAGGAGAAGGAAAGAAAGTCGGTCTCAGAATCAGCTGCAGGAAGGCAGAATACTTTCAGATAAAGAGATAAAGTAAAACATGGGAAAAGTGAAAACACCTGGAAGTGAGCGGCTACACCTATCAAGGTGTCAACAAATTTATATATTTGGGATGTACCGTTACTGATGTTAACCACAGAGAGGAAGAGATTGATATCCGTGTCTAAAACGCTATCAGATGCACGACAGTTCTTCACAAGTTTCTTGCGTTTAAGCATAATACATGGAAGAACTAAAACTCGTGTCTACAAAACTGTAAATAGACCAGTTTTACCGATTGATGCGAAGCTTGGACACTGACCGTGAAAGTGAATAAGCTGTGAGTGGCGAAAAGGCAAATTTTTCGAAAGATTCTGGGGCTGAGAAACCTGGGAGATGGCAGGTTGAGAGTCAGGAAGAACACGAAGATTAAAGATCTATGTCCGAACCTAACATTATTGGAGAGACCAAAGCAGGTGAGCTCGATGGCTCGGACACTTAGAGAGAATGGCAGAGGAGAGTGCCGTGAAAAGAGCGTGCTTGCGAAAATCGCAAGACCGCAAGACCGAGATGCATGGCGTGATCTGGAGTCGGAGGCCAAGACTCACTTTGGGTCGTTGAGTCACCATAGTAAGTAAGTAAGTAAGTAAGTAATAAAAACGTAATAACCCACTTACATAAACAGACGTAAATAGCCCAATTATGGATAAAGGCATACTCTGCTAGGTTAAATGTTTTTTAGAGGAAGGGTTGACCTATTATTCTACCTCTAATTATATTATTATTAAATCTTTCTGCATTATCTAAAAAAATGTCTGAGAGAGAATGCTTTTAGCATTGAGTCTACTTATTGTACACTACAGTTTTTGTGCAATAAAGTTTTTAAATAAATAAAATAAAATATTTATATTGGCGGAATCGTGACGCATTCAATTCCAATCACGGTTTGTGCAACCTACAAACCAATAATATCTAAAAACTATCCAAAAATAACACAGCACACACGTAGCAGTTTATGCGCTTTATATAAACACCGTAGATAACTAAATACTTAGCCATAACTCTATAAATACCCCTAAGATATCTTACAAACTAGTCTATAACCTCTCTTCCCTTTCCCCCGTATTAGTATAATAGTATAAAATAGTAATTTAAATTCAAGTTCAATACTTGTGTTAATGTTAGGAAATAGTAAAAATTTAAGTAAAAAAAATCTGTTAAAAAATTATTCAATATTGTTAAATTTAAATGTACATAAAATAATCATTTGTGCAATTCCATTCTCAAAAAATCATACGGCACAGGAAAATAACTGTATTCATGTATTGAATACTTTATTCTTTAATTTAATCCAACGTCATAGTGACAAATTTGTGTTTTTTGACACAAATAAATTTACTAATAACTCATTTTTGCTGACTGGCGGCTCTATACACCTGCCATATAGAATCAAAAAACTAATTGCTAATTTGTTAGCATATAACATTAATTGCATAATTAACAAAACCATATCACATGGTTATCAACTTGTAAGTAATAATAGTAATGTTGATGTTATCAACCAGACAACCTCTGAGGCTTTAAACTAAGAGGGCAGACAAAGGCCAGGTCTAGTTTTAATGTTGTTCACCAAAATATACAAGGCCTGGCTGGCAAAGAGCTTGAACTATCATTAGTTCTACACGATTTAAGTGTTCATGTAATGTGTGTAACAGAGCATTGGTATAGAAAATGTGAAATAATGATTAGTATTGAAAACTATACAGTCGGTAGTTCGTTTTCAAGAGAGACTACAACTAGAGGGGGGTCACTCATACTTATAAATAATGAATTAAATTGTAAAGATCGCAGGGACATTGTGTCACTCTCTTTAGAACGTACTATCGAATTAGCGTGTATTGAGCTCGAACATTATATAATTTTATCTGTGTATAGCCCCCCCGACGCTACTTACCAACTTTTTGAACCAATTATGGAATCAGCGCTAGAAAAGGTTTCAAAATCTAATAAGAAAATAATAGTATGTGGAGATTTTAACTTCGATATTTTAAAGGAATGGAATAGCGCCATTCGATTTCTTAATCTTTTCAAATCTTTTAATTTAAAAAATCTCTTTTGTGAACCCACAAGGGTAACTCCCACCACGGCCACTTGCTTAGATAATATTTTTTGTGACAAAAACGCAAGTGTCATTGATAAAAGTATTTTAATTGGCCTCAGTTCTGATCATAGAGGTCAAAAAGTTTTATTTGAACACAATCATACCGCAAGTTTACCTGTGGAAACTATGTATAGGCCTGTCACAGAAAATAGGTTAGATAGATTTAGGGATACAATTAACGATACACTATATTCAGTGAAACAAAATACTAGTGATAGTGTAGATAAACAATATGAAGACCTTTTTAACTTAATTAAAAACGAATTTAATGAAATATTTCCCATAAAAAAGACTAAATCAAATAAGGTCCAATGTCAATTTAATAATTGGGCCACGCCGGGAATTCATAAAAGTAGGATTAAATTATATGAATTATATAGTCTACGAGAAAACTCTCAAGACCAAAACTTTATTGAATACGTTAGAAATTATTCAAAAATATTTAAAAAAGTTTGTGCTACAGCAAAATCCCATTACCTTCGTAGAATAGTCTCTAGCTCCAAAAATAAAGCAAAAGCTACATGGAGCATCATAAATAAAGAAACTTGTAAAAATAAATTGAGAGATGGTAAATTTGCATTAAAAATCAATGATAAAACAATAAATTCAAATTTAGAGGTTGCAACTGCTTTTGAATCGTTTTTTTCACATGTTGCACCAACAACAACGAAAGAACTTGCTTCTTCTTCAGTAATAGCCGAATCTATTCTAAAACTTAATGTCAGTGAATGTAATTCTCAACTGCACTTTAGGCATGTAGGACCTGAAGTAATAATAAAAACATTTCGAGAGTTAAATATGAAAAAAACGGAGGATCTTTGGGGACTATCTGTGCATATTATTAAGTCAATTATTAACATAATAGCCCCTCAACTAGCATTAATTTTTAACAAGTGTATTGATGACGGCCAGTTTCCTTGTTTAATGAAGATTAGTAAAATAATACCGCTTTTCAAAGCGGGTGACAAAAGTGACCCCTCAAACTTCCGGCCAATATCGATTCTGCCAGTCTTGAGTAAAATATATGAAAAGATTATATTCAATCAAATTTTAGCACACTTTTCATCGAACAAGTTATTACATAACAAACAATTCGGTTTTACTAAAGGAAGAAGCACCACGGATGCAGGAGTTGCTCTTTTAACACATATATTTGATGCTTATGATAATAGGCATGATGCTTTAGGGATTTTCTGTGATCTATCGAAAGCGTTTGATTGTGTGGATCATGAAACATTACTTAAAAAAATATGTCACTATGGGGCATCATTGAACTCGTTAAATTTAATTAATTCATATCTTTCAGGTAGAATGCAAAAAGTATGTATAAACGGAACTGAGTCTTCTGGAGCACCTCTAACAATGGGTGTGCCCCAAGGATCTATATTAGGACCTCTTTTATTTTTAATATATATAAATGACCTCCCGCATTTTGTGGGGAATCTTTGTGATATAGTTTTGTTTGCAGATGATACTTCACTTATATTTAAAATTCCAAGAGGTGAAGGAAATTTTGACGATGTAAATAATACTCTTTCGCAAGTATTACATTGGTTTACTGTTAACAATCTTCTTCTGAATGGAAGTAAAACTAAATGTGTAAAGTTTACAATGCCTAATGTCCGACAGGCATCAACTCAGGTTAAGATAAAAGACAAACCGCTTGATACTATTGATTCCACAACATTCTTGGGAATCACTTTAGACTCCAAACTACAATGGGGTCCTCATATAGAGGCCTTGTCAGGGAGACTAAGCTCAGCTGCTTTTGCTGTAAGGAAGATAAGACGTTTGACTGATGTAGAAACAGCTAGGTTAGTTTATTTTAGTTATTTCCATAGCTTGATGTCCTACGGCATTTTACTGTGGGGCGCGGCTGCTGATGTAGAGACAATTTTTGTGTTACAAAAAAGAGCCGTGCGAGCTATTTATAATCTTAAACCTCAAGATTCCTTACGAGAGGTGTTTAAAAAAATTAGAATATTAACTCTAGCCTCTCAGTATATTTACGAAAATTTAATGTATGTACGGAAAAATTTTCATTTATTCACGAAAAATAGTGACATACACAAATATAATACTAGAAATAAGGATAAGCTTGCTATTCCACAATTTAGGCTTCGAAAGGTTGGTAACTCTTTCATGGGGAAAGGTATAAAATTTTTCAATAAACTACCAGAACACATTATTAACTTACCGGTTAATAAATTTAAAACTGTTATTAAAGAAACCCTTATGACGAAAGGGTATTATAAAGTAGATGATTATTTAAATGATAATAATGTATGGACTTGCATGATCACTACAAACATTGTAAACCTTTTGAAAAGAGGCATTGACAATAGTGACTGAGTTTGTTGCGCAGCTTCTTCTCAGCACTAGCCCACAATTGTCCCGAAGCTGTGGTAGGGTTTATATTGGGACGTGTAAAAGTGCCCCCAGAGGGCCTATTTGCATAAATAAATGACTTTTATGACTTTTATGACTTTTAGTAACATCATACGTAACAATGCGTTATACCATTTGTAACATCAGAAACTAATCTTCGTGTGAAAATCGATTTCGACAATCAAAAGCGTTTTCACCCTCGATTCCGGGAAATAACGGCAGTGCGGGAACGTATCCTGGGAAGGAGGACTAACTCGGGAATGCGAAGGTGTTTAAATGACCCATAAATATTGCGTTTTCCTCTCTAAGGGTGGGTATTTGAGGTAAGGACACGTTGGGGTAAAATACGAAGTTTTGGTGGGTGGGGTAAATCTTGAGGTAAAGTTGACAAATGGTTTGGGAGATTTTCTTCTTGCACCTCTTTAGGTAAACATAGGTAGCATTAGACTTTAGTCATGTACGGTTGAGGTCTTTAACGCTTAATTATTGAAATCGCTCTTACCTTGCGTTATCTTTTGATTTAAGTGACGCCCTGTTTGTGTCGAGTACGCAGATGATTTTCGTAGAAAAGTAGTCACGTGCGGCCGAGGTCTTTTGCACCTATATAACCTCGTGATCCACAATGTCTTGCCCACCAGATTCTTAAACTACCTCTCATCTATAGATAATACAAGTTGTAAATATATTTTTAATCGAGCCAAAGTAGTTTTGTATGCTCCTTAATATCAAGCCCTTTAAAACTCCCGTTAGGTAGGTGAATAAAACCAGAAACTGAACTAAAAAAAATTCTATTTATTTTCATTTTTTTCTGCGTAGCGCCTTTACGACAACTCTTGAAATGGGCAAGGCTTTTTATGCGGACAGTGCGAACTGAGTCCCATGTTAAATCGTAACTTTAAATTATTTATCGCAACCTTCCTTTAGCACTCCTAAATCAAGGGTCGTAAATACTGAATTCCGTTCGCGAAATGAGGTAATATGAGGTTATTTTTCAGGATCATTTATAACTCTTTGTTTCGAACTCTTTATTCTTCTTAGCTTTTTCTTTCTTCAGTCTTTTTTTTTCTTCAGTTTTGGATTCAGTGTTTATTTATGTTCTGCCTACGTGAATCATGTAAACAATCTTTTCATAACTTTTAAAATAATACAGTGAGTAAAATAAATTATCTATTAGATTTCATTGTTTAACTATGAACTACCAATGACGGCTGTGATTTTTGTGTATATCTTATTTTGAAATGAATTATTTCGTTAAAAATAAATGCCTTCTGATTCGATGAAAGATTGTTTAGAATATTTGTCAGGTTAAGAAGAACAGAATTTATGTAATTGGTATCTTGTAAACCAATTAAAGTATTGTTTAGTATGTGTATTACGTACAAGTCAGCGTTCTTGGTGTATTAATTGTTTAATTTTTTAATAAAAAAAAAAAAAAACTAAACACGAATTTCATTAAGTAAACCTAAGACAGGTACGTACATGCATACTTTTTGTTTTGATTTTCTATGGTATTCATATGTTATTTAAATTCTCTAAGTTTTAAAATTTATTCATCGAATTTTGTATTTAAATATTATCATAAATCCAAAATACCCGAGTCTGAGTTATCAAAATACTTGAAACTCGTTCCGCAAGGAAAAAGTGAAAAATAACATTTCCAGTTAAAAATGAATGTTTCATTCCGGAGTGAGAAAAATATAAAGCACCCAATCGGAATTCACAGTTCATTTTATTTTTATTTCTTTCAACGTTTTGTGTTACTTTTCATTCGTTGGTGTAGTGGTATGCTGAGGCCCAAATCAAGAGGACCAGTTAAGAATATTGAGCCACTATTATTTGAGAGCTTTCATAATACTTTCAATACTTTGATTTGTTATAATATGTTTATAATAAATATAGTTATTTATTTAAAAAACTTCACAACCCCTAGTGTTACTAAACCTAAAACCATAAAGTCACTTATCTCCAGTAAGGTAGTTATTTCTACGCATAGAGAAGCTATGCCGAGCAAACAATATGTCGCATATACGACACGGCATGATTATGACGTATTTTTTAAATTTTGTATCTTGATGCTTTAGAATGTTTTTAACACTCACAGTGTCATATTTTATATTATAGTGTGAGTTAAAAACATTCTAAAACATTAGATAGCGAAGCGACATCAATTTCCAAGTTGAATTTATTCTGTAAAGAATAACTACTTGGGCCATCTGTTTCATAAACAGACGGCTAGATGGCGCTAAGCGTCACGCAATTGACGTTTTCATAAGAAACCACAAATTTCGCAGGGTCGGACTAACAGCACGGTAGCTCAATTGGTAAGAGCGTTTGGCCCGGTTTGTCAAAAGGTTGCTGGTTCAAGTCCCGCCCGTGCGCAAAAAATTTTTGGTTTCTTATTTCATCTTTTTGTATCTTGAATATGAAACCATTAATATGAGTTGATGTCACCTGGCGTCAATTCATAGAGCACGAAATTTGTTTGTGTTGTCCATTGTACTACTGTTACTAGCGTAAAACTGATAGTTGCAAAACAATTGAGTAGTTAGTATTTATTTCCCTGTATTTTGTTTCCTAGTTTGTGTTTTTAGTTTCAGTAACAACAAGTCACCAAATGTTATGCTTGGGCTGTTAATTTTATACTTGTTTATGAAGTTTACGCGAATATTACTCATCGAAATGAACACTATTTTACGGATGCACTTTTCGCGAATTTATTAAATTTTATCCCAACGTTTCGGATCGTATTAGGATGAACGTCGAGATAAAATGTAATAAATTCGCGAAAAGTGCATCCGTAAACAAGTGTTTCATTTCGCCTTTTTTTTTAAGAGGAACCCCTCCAAAAAAGGAGGCTATGAGTTCTTGGGGGAAAACTCTCCAGTAGGCACCTACTAGTACATTTGTCTGAATAGTTCAATATCATAAATAATCATCACAATCATTTTAATCCCTTTTTGAGAAAAGTGACGCAAATAGTATCAATCCATTAACAAACAAACTATGATCACTGGTACTAAGAAATGTTTGATTTCCAGCAAAATGTTAAAACTCCTTAATGGTATCCAATCAAGATTCCACTTAGCAATAATTTTCAATAGTAGATAGTACTGCAGCGTATCTGCAGCGGTTGTAAACCGAGCGGTACTCTAAAAAACGATACCCCTATTTTCCAATTTAGCTGTCTCTGTTTTTCATGCTTGTAAAGCGGTGCTAGCGAAAGCGACGGCAGTATCGGAAAATAATTTTTTTTTTGAATAGAGCATTTTAAATCTTAATCCGAGCGATCAACTAGCTAGAGATATTCATACAAAATGCAATTTGTGGCGGCTCTGACAATAGTCCAATAATCCAATATTACTCCATGTGGTTCGGTGGTAGTATTGGGACGTGATGGTACATTTGGGCTCGATTTCAAAATTGTATTTTAATTTATGTAAAGCTTAGCGTGACTGACTGTCGTTTAAAATGTAAAACTTATGCGAATTCCCATGTCTAACGCGTGAGAGGGAGATTAGTAAGAGATTATAGAATTTACAGTTTATATTAATTTATTTCTCAAAGCTTGATTCATACTAATTGTATATTTATAAAAACAAACACGAAAAAATAAAACAAAGACTTGCTACATAAAAATAACTAAAAACCAACCTATCCAAAAATTAAACCATTTGCTCGCGGCGAGGAGGTTATGATGTTTGGCTGCATAACCGCGTTGGGTAGCGATGCTAATCCTTTGAGCTAGGAATCAGCCAGCTTTATTATTTGCTGTAATATTGTTTTGTTTTGGAGCAATTTTTCTGAACAGCAATTTAACGGAAGGTCCCCACGCCCCAAATGTTTCAACGCCAAACGGCGCAAACACATGATCGCGCTTAGTGTTTTCAGCCAACTCCGATGCTGCTTCAGGTTCAAGGGCTGACTCTCTTAGATGCGAAGGGTCCAAAGTATCGACACAAGGTGCATACCAAACTAAGGCTCGACCCCGTTTCCAGGGCATGAGCGTAAGTCCATCGAGCCTCTTGCTATCATCACGGAACATACCACGTTCTTAACGTCGAAGGAGCATTCATGGTGGCAAGAGCTCTTTTTATAGCGTCATTATTGGTAGCGCGGCGGGCGAGACGCCCAGCGCTTTTTTAACCTCCTTGCCCTGTTGGATTTCAAATTGAAACGATACTGGTTGTTGTTTTGGTCAATGACATCCAGCTTACGCGTAACCTTTTTAAAAATAACTATTTTGTTTACATTATATGCAAGTTTTATAAAATAAAACCTCTTTACAACATTTTTAAGAAGTGCAAAACGAATAGGGAACCTCGCACCCTCGTGCGTATCGGATCTACGAAATACTACGCCGTAGCTAGTAAGCTAAGAAGAGGCGATCTGGCGTTAGTGGTTTTGACTCGCTCGCAATAATAAATTGCGTCTGTGTTTTTTTTTCAATGTTTTTATTTGTATTAAATACCTGAGTCGGGCGTCGCTGACCAAAACAACACCCTGTTAATTCTACTTAGGTCTGGTTGGTACCTTAAACTTACAATGATGAAACGTCAATCATAATTTAGTTAAATAAGCAAATTAAAAATTTTCATTTGGATAAACGGTTATTTATTTACATACAGCTTCAAATTTAAGCATCCTCGTAGTTGGCACCGAGCCAGTCGCAAAATTCAAAACTTTCGTTCCCGAAATTGTAACTGCAATACATTGCGAGCAATTAATGCTTTTAAAATAATATGCACCGAGTACGACCCTGAACTTTCGGTTGTTAAGTGGCGATATTATGACATGTACAAAAGATCACGTATGTTGCAAAATGTAAACTGTTTTGGCTCTTGGTGTGTAGGCGCGAGAGACCGCGACCGTACTTAGGCCTTTTTTCTTCTACAAGTTGCATAGGTACTTAATAGTATAGTAGGTACAGTTACTATCATATTTACTGCCTCGCTGGTGTAGGGTTAGCTCGCTGGTTGCCACCCAAGAGAGAGGTCCCGGGTTCGAATCCCGGGTCGGGGTATTCAAAATACTCGGAAACTCGGAAAGCACGTTTAACTGTTCATAAAATGAGTATTTATTTATGACCGCAAACACTTTTCCTTTTAATGTCGGCTCTTTACTTACCTGAATACGCGAGCTAAGTGCGGATTGCTGGAAGAGTGTCAGATGATATCAAGCCATCCGTGACTCTTTGACTAGGATCATCGACTTAACAGAGATTATCGATAAAAAAATAACTTAAATGACTATGTTCTATTCAATCCTCTAAGTAACTTCTATTAATATGCAATGCATGACTCATAGCTTAGGGCCTGTTTCTCCATTGTCAAATAAGCACTAACACACAAATAATGTCCTGTCCTGCGCCTGATGTCATACTGGTCATATCGGTTTGCCGTATCACCGAATTAATAAGAGTTTACTTGTGTATTGCGCACACATCTGGGCACTATATTATCTCCTGCGTACCTGGCCTATCTCTGTTGAGAGGGACAGCCATTACTGAAAATCGTTAGCCGAATATATTAAATTTACAAAGCTCATGCTCATAATAACCTCAACGGACACGTTACGATTCTTTATTAACATAATTGTATATATATGTATATATATAGTGTCCATTAATGTTAAAGAAATCTTATGGCTATATGGATTTTCGTATCACTGCGACTCGTTAGCAAAGGTCTTCTTTCATTCTTCACCTTGGCTTCAATGACGACACGTTTGGTGTACTCCTATGCCAGCGGTCGTTGGCGTAAGCATGAACAATTGTACGTAAGTCATGGTTGTTTATATGTATTATAGTATTTATGCCTACAGCTTTTGGTCAATGTATACTCAAGAATCGATCGGCGCTTTTCGTTTTCAGTATAACAATGCCTTTAGGCTGATGTTGGGACTTCCGCGCTTTTGTAGTGCCTCTGATATGTTCGCTGAAGCTCGAACAGATATTTTTCAAGCTTGCCTACGAAAAAACACTGCGTCACTACAGGGCAGACTGCGAGTTTCGATTGTTTTTACACTGTGACACTGTGAGTGTTAAAATCATTCTAAACAATAAGATAACTAGTTTTTATTAAGAAAAAATAATTAAAACTATTTAATACTAAAACGATTTGTAACTAAACTTATATGCATATAATATTATTAATAATATTCTATGTCATTAACGTTTTAACTGTGTGTATTATTTTTAAGCACGCTGTGTGTATCTGTAAATCTATAGAGCAATTTTACTTGTAATTCAGATTATATTTTAAATTTACAAAACATTATTGTATCTGTAGTTGCTAGACCTAATAAAAAAACATTATTATGACTTTTTAAGGTTTACTCTGAAGGAATATCATTAAGGGCCCATGGGTGGACCCGGGCCCTATTTTTGAATCACTCGCGTCAAAATGGCGTGTTATATTAATTGATTGATGTCTGATTTTCGAATAAAAAACAGTTAAATTCACTACAGAGTGATTTAAAAAACACTAAATTTCGTGAGTATTAACGTATAATATTGCTCGGTTATTGTTAATTCTGAATTCCCTTTCGAACGGAAATCACGCGTCAAATCCAAGCGAGTGATTCAAAAAAAAGCTAGCAGAGTTGCCATTTGCTGTTCCTGTATTTGCTTATTTTGACATTATCAAGTAGTGACGATCTTTTTAAACAAGTAGTAATATATTTGGCTCTAGGTATACGAGTATGTGTAATATAATTTTAACTTTAATTAATTACCTCTTCTATATATTTACATCTAAATGTATAAATGAATCCTTTTTTCCCTTGGTCACTGTTGTGTTTGTTATCATTAGGAGAAGGTTCTTATGATATAAATAATTCAAAAAATTAGGCGGTTGGACCGATTCTCATGATTTATACTTTGCTAGATTCATCAACGTCAAATTACTGGGCCTGGGCCCCAATTTTTGAATCACTCGCTTGGATATGGCGTGTGATTTTCGTTCGAAAGGGAATAAACATTAACGGAAAATGTATAAGTGAATACTCTAAAGTTATATTTAATAGAATCACCCTTTTTTGGAAGCACACTGTTTTTAATTCTAAAATCGTATATTAATCAATTAATATCACATGCCATTTTGACGAAAGTGATACAAAAGTAGGGCTCCGGGACGGGACGGGGCCGGGAGCGATCCAAGTTCTCTGAGTCCACCAGTACTAATTAAAACACCTGTTTAATATATCAAGGTAATGGCAGATTTAATGAATGAAGTCTATAATTTTATCACAGGTTTGTAAACAAAAATTAATAACGTGAAATATAGCGGCTCGTATTTTAACAGAGCGAAACAATTAATATAATAAAATTAGGGCATTTATCATGTTAATTAAGAATTCAGCAAAAAAAAAGAAGACACGTAGAAATTTACATTATGGAATATTCAAAGTGGAATAATCTAAGAAAACTCAAACGATTTTAAAGGAGATGGCTAAATGACTGCCCTTAGAATGACTAAAGATTTTAATTCTGAGAAAAAAAACAATGTTTTAGGTCTGCGGGCGACGCTCTGTCGAGGGAGGAATCGGTAAGTAGTTTAACTGCATTGAAATTAGAACGAAAAAAACGTAAATAGATAAACAGTTTAGCCGTTTGGCACACGCATACTGGATGTGTTTTGGCGCTCGCGATCTCTTGGATTATTAAAAAGGTGACAAATATATTTATAAAAAACAGTTGATTCTGCTCGTTGTACGGATCAAATTATTTTCAAGTTTTACTAAGGGACACAAAACATGTTATTTACTAACTGTAAAGATATATTAACATTAGTTTAATAAATTAACCAAGAAGTAGGTACCTACGTAAAAGTAACCTACGTAATGAATATATTTGATTACAAGTTTTTACTAAGCGTAAAAACATACATACATACTAGCATACAGGTTGACTAGAGAAATAAATAAAATAGTTGTAACTTATCAATTTTATTTATATTTTATTTATACTTGTTTTTTTTTTTGTAATGGAAGAGCCCATGCATGAGTGTCTATCTCAGCGGGCTCCCAAGAGGATATATTGATTGTTAACTTTCCCCTAAACGTGTAAAAAACAAATCTGCCAGTTCCAACCCTGTTAAATCATGGAAATAAACGATAAATTCTGTTTTTTTGAACAGTTATTGAAATAAGTCGGCCAATTGCAGAGTGGCATTTAAATATCATTAAAACTCTTTAAGGGTTGTTCTGACCTTTTTTCAATTCTAAATCGACAAGCGACTGGCATCAAATATGTAAGATTTTTTCTGTGTCATACAATATCTTTATAAGAATAATATTTACAGTACATACCTTCCTAAAATATACTGAATGATTAAGAAGAATCGCGTTGTTAAGTAGGGCGCGTCAGAGGCCAGGAGTGTATATAATATGGAGGTACACTGATGATAATAATTCATACATACAAAACAATAAATAAAAGTCTTCAACTCTTTGTAACATGTAGTTTATTTAAAATAATAAACTTTCTCTTGCTCGTATTTTACATTCGAAAACATTATTTTTAGCGTTACTACTTATTCATAGTTAGATTATAGTAATTCTTTATGTGCAACATGAAAAGCGGCTTCTTATAGCAAATGTCTTCATATATTTATATACTTACTCAGGTACTTTACATACCATTTTTATAAGTAATGTTCGTGCAGTATTTATAATTATTATGTCAAATGTCTTAGATTGCAGTCAATTATTGCATTAACATGATAACATTTTACACAATCAGTATTCAAAAGAATTTTTAATTTCTATTTCAAATAAAAACAATATACAATTATAAGGCCGGTGACTGACTTGAGCATGTGGCCGTAACGTAACATTCGGGGCGAGCGCGCGTTACACGAATGAGCGGTTCGGTTCGCTGTAAAACTTTGCCTATTTGCATAAATAAATGACTTTAATGTACTGGCCAGTAAAATTATGCCAAAATGTAACGTAACGTTACAATAAATTGTAACGGGGTCCTTGTTTAGAATCACTCACGTCAAGATGGCGTGTGATATTCATTGATTAATGTCCGATTTTCCAATGAAATTTAGTATTATTCCTCGCGGACGTGAAATGAAAATAGCAATAACTGAATTTTGTTAGTACCAACGTTTATATTTCACCTTACGTTCAACTTGTTTTTTGGCCGAAATTCACGCGCTATATCCAAGCGAGGGATTAAAAAAAGCTCCAGAGCCCTTGTTTTTGATTCACTTGCGTCAAGATTTTCCAAATAAAATTAGTACACCTATATTTACACATGGGAGTGATAAATAAAAAGATAACTGACATAAGCGTGCACTAACTTTTACATTTTGGGTTAATTTCATTGGTTTGTAATTAGTTTTCGAACGAAAATTACACGCCATATTCAAGCGAGTGATTCAAAAATAGGGCCACTGGTCAGTCACCGGTTAAACATTTAAAGCAAATAAATGGACATTAATTTTGGTTTGCTAGTAAATTCTAGCTGCACTACATTAAGCCTGCACTTTGTGCAATTGCGTAATAATAAGTACAAATACTATGAAAATTCCATTACTTTTATTCCGCACTTATTTAATTTAACCTTAATATCTTTATTGGCACTTCATAGTATTCTTTAACTTTCACCTATTTTTTTTAACTTTGCTATCCATGTTTTTATTTACAAGCGATTTACGATAACATAGTTCAGAAAGTAAATTTAAGAGGTTAAGACTTAATTAGGACGTTTTGAAACAGTCTAGTAAGTATTTTTTTAACAAATCAATTTATTTATTAACACATTGGCAACATCTTTTTCTACAATCTTTTATGATTTAAGTTATCTTTTAAGTTTTTTTTAAAAAAGTGTTTGATGGACGAGTATATTTTAGCCCATAAACGGAAGGGATATGATTAAAATGCAATATGATAACGAAAATGTACAAAACTTTAGTTTCTCTTGAACAAAGACTTCTTTTTTCCAACCAACATCCTGTATCATTGACAACAAAAAATTCCATGGTTCTGTCATTTCAAAGTACAGTCGCAAGCTCATCAGGATATACGTTTTTATTGAAAACTAACCCTTATTACAACCGTATAAGATACCGCAGTGTTTACCTCGACGTGCTGTTGTCCGTACAAGGGTTATACATAATTTATAACTTAATCGTAGGCCACAAACATAAGTTTGTGTTGATAAATATAAGGTACATAACTTTATACACTTCATTAAACATACAGGGTTACTGGTTAAGTCAACCTAAGTCAGGCAGTTAGAAAAGAGTAGTTTTTTCAATATTTCGTATTTTATTTTTATTTTTCAGAACCAAATCACTTCAATAAAATTTTTGGAAGAACAATAAATAAAAAGAGGATAAAATATCAAAATCTGTTTACTCAACTACGCAATTTTCCTTAATTGGTTCCTCTGATAGGATTAATTGAATTTCTTGCCGAACCCCTTAAATTAATTTATATTAGTATCACTTTTAGGTACTTGTACCTTGGTTTCTGCTATTTTTCTTGCAGCATTGGTTGACGACCTCTTCCTAAAGTTAAGCTTAATTATATTTAAGATGTACTTAAAGACTATGCTTCCCATAACTTGCCTCTTTATATGGTCTTTTTCACATCAATACAAATTAAAGAGTAGTTATATCAAACCTCATTACAATAACAAGTATTTCGTACCAATATCTAAGGATCTGTTCAATATGGCACAACATACGAAACCGTAAAGATACTAAGGGCCGATTTTACCAATATCAGATAAGATGTATCCGACAGAATGAGTATAAAACAACCGATTATAAAGTGTCATTTTCACTTTAGGTGGTACTTTCGTTTTCAAATTAGGCGTATTACAATTTTTTTCGACGATTATTTCTTATCTGACTTTGGTAAAATCAGGTCTTAGCAGGTTAACATATATCATTAGCTGTGCTTAATTATCCGTCAATACTACCTTGAAGCTATGAGAAGCAAATCTAACTGTACAGCTATAGCTAAACAGTAATACAAGGCACAGCCTTATACATATATTGGTATACGACAGTCTACAAGAAATCAGTGGTATTATAGTTTAATGATAGTTAATGGAAGAAGCTTAGGCTGTTAGGCTGGATAGATTAGTATTCTATAATATAATAGAGTAATTAATATTAGCTGAAGATTATATTACAACGTATAACATTCGTTCGATTTCCAAAATAGATCGTAACATTCGAGTGTGTTAGGTCACTAATTATGTAAAGGAAAATGATGTTGGAAGTTTCCACAACAGGGTGTGTTGCGGTTACAGTTAAATAGCTCAGTTTTTGAACGATTCGTTGCAAATAAGAAAAATCAAGTTTCAAGAATTTCATTCGTTGCAAGAAAATATATAAATAACATAATTATTATGAATTATCAATATCATTGCAGTTTTTGGCGGGTTCTGGCGTGGATTAGTTATAATCTTATGTCAATAGCCACCTGCACCCCGCAATCTCACCTCTCTACATACTTTAGCTGTCCCCGCTAATGTTGCTGCCTTGCTTCCTTCTGGTATGCCTTATTGGTGGGCCGTTACACTTAAAGGCTTAACGGCAGACGGTGACTCGCCGCTAGTAGGCCGGTGAGCCCGCGAGTCACCGTCTGCCGTAATTATCAAGATAAGGCATTGGATATGGCAGACGTCCGACATAGTCTCCGTCTTATCTGCAATAGTATTTGCACCTAGCGGGCGCTGTCTTTGGCTGTATCTCCTCAATAAAGCAGGCAGAGATAGTACCCGCTCGGTGTACTAACTCCAACACATTAAGGTATCAAAGGGGCCACTTCCTGTTGGGTCTATATCCCTAAGTAATGGTAGTTAAGCCTTCCAAAAAGACCGGCTTCTGCTGTGATACAATAATGTATTATTTTATTAATAATATTCCCTTAGACTGAGTGTGTGAGAAATTTAAATCGCAATCAACAGATGATAGTTAACTGACTTTAATGACTTTCCACCTATTTATTGTAGACTGTAATAATATTATAATACATATTTTAAGCTATAATAAAAAAGCGATACCATTTCTTGGCCAAAGTTACTTCATAAATACCATAATTATCTATTTCCTTATTTAAGTATCATTTTTATATTATTTGACAAAATATTTTAAATTATGTTCTGAAGTATCCGGTGTTCAATTAGCAGGAGATTATGCATAGATGTTGAAATTAATTGAAAAAGTTTGTAAGTAAAGTAGTTAATAAAGCTGTCAAAAAGTGGCCTGTAGTACATGATCATTCATTCATAAACTCTCGAACTGAAAGAACTTTCAACTTATGCAGGAACAGAATATTTTTTATTTAACTGACTTCTTTAGTAAAATTATGTGGAAATATAATCAAGTACGCAAAGTAAGGAAAAAAACAACAGTCATCTGATTAATAAAAATGTAGTTTTTGAAGAGTGTATTATTTATTAATAAGATTTTACAAATATGTAATTATTTTTATCATATAAAAATAATTACGCATCTTTTAATCGGAATTATGTTCAGTCCAATTTGTTAGCGAGTAATTACGAGTAGATACTATAGTACTATAGTCCGTAGGTACTATTAATTGCACAAGCTCATCCATTTAGCACTGGACAAATCCAAAGCATTGTATAAATAAATATACCGTTAAAAACCGTAACGGTAACCGTCTCACTGTAATTTTGTATATTCATTACGTTAATTCTTTACGAGCTCTAAACTACACATTTTTATTGCACCATTAATAATAAATTGCACTATGGAGGCGCTATAGAGGGGTTTCGTCACCAGGATCGGATAATGGCAGCCTCACTACTTTCGTTTCTGACAAAACTCCCACGCCTTCTAGGCACGATCTTCTATTAGCCAGAACATCCCTTAGAAAAGCTCTTCTAGGCCCTGCCAAATCAGTCCCAGTAATGGACCTAGTGAGCTTTTTTAATGCTGGAAGTCTTAAAGCTTCCTCATATGAAGGGGGCTCGTCAGTTGGAGTTGTCTGAGATCGACCACCGAAAGGATCTCGAGAACACGTAGGAGATAGTTCTCTTGAGAAATATAAAGTCCCCTCCCCGTGCGGAGCTGGGCCTTCAGGCATCTGCTGGTAATTGATCTGATTGGTGGATCTGAAGTCTTCCAATATTTGTCTCGCACTGCGAGTTGTTGTGAGCACTCCAGCCCAAGAGCGTCTGTTCTGTTGTTTCGCCTCATTAGACCTTGCTGATCCAACGATATTGTTACTTGAATGAGTCCCAGCTATAGTGACTCTCGGTCTTCTAGGCGGCTCATCGAATGACGCTGCTTTTATCGTTGGCCTATTCGGTCTCTGTTCTGGTTCCACATCTATTAGGACGTTGGTGTTTTCAGTTGGTTCCTCTCGGAGGGCGGCGTCGATGCGCATGGCTTCCGAGTAGGAGGGGACTAAGGCACAGTTGCCCCGGATGGCTGCGAACAGCTCGAGGCTATCTACAGTGGAGGCATGTGAAAGGGGCAGGGTCCTGGGAGGTCGTGGTGCAGAGCAAAGCACAGCACTCTGCTCATCAGCGAGTGCCCATGCGTAGTTGGTAGCTGTTACTGGAGGAAGAGTATCAGACAGATGCGTGTCAAGATCCAACTGCCGGCTCGGATCTAACTCGTAGTTTGTACCGAATATTTTTGTTATCTGGAACAAAAGATATTATAAAAATATGGACTAAACACAAGACAGCAGTTCAGTGGTATAAATACTTACAGTATAATGTACATAAGCCGTGTTACACTCTATAAGGATTCGTAGAGGCCAAGAAAGAAGTAGACATGAGAGTGTCCAGAAAAGCAGCTGTGAAGAATACCATGGACACCGATCAGCTTCCCTGAAAAGACATTTAAAATTTAAAAGTCAACACACTTCTGGTAATTTATAGAAGTAGTTAAATGTTTTCTTAATAAATTACCTATAAGCGACCATGTATTCCTTGAAAGAACTAACTCCTATTAAATCTAACCCCTCTCGCATCTCCATGAAATCATCAAACCGCTCATGTTCTGCGAAAAATCTCGACCTTTGATCTTCAAATTCTGAAAACAACCATTAACATTAAAACCTTTGAAATTTTGGTGGGCTTTATGACTACAATGTAAGTTACGAAAGTATGCCATTAATATGCTGGTGACCAGAGTGATTTGAAAAATGTTGACCTTAATTGCTTTGTTGATAAGCCCGGTAAATTATGTTAGGTCCCGTCATAATTTTGAATTCAAACTTTCCGCTTTCACTCTAACTTTGTAGCTAGTATAATTATAATCGTTAAGTTAATGATAATTCATAAAACTCATTTTCGTCTCGCTACATGATGTAATTGGGCTCTGTGTTTGTCTACTTCAAATCTAAATGTAAGTTAGTTTTATTTAACAGCAAGGGCTACATCAACTTTCAGTAATCTGAATATACATTAAAATTAGCTCATTTTGCACTGAAAAAAAATGTTATTAATCCCTATATTTATTTTCCTTATTTATCTATAGTCTGATGTAAATTTTCTGGATTTAGGTACAATTTTACGGATTGAAGCACATTTTGTTGAATAATTAAGGTTCTATAGCTACATAGGGTCTGATGTGGGCGCGATCATAGCACGGATATTTTCGTTATTTTAGCATCTACATAATTAATAATATTAAATTTTTTTGGCAGGCTAGTTCATATAAGGCCAAATTAAAAAAAGACCTATCCATAGACACGCATAGGTTTGTCTAAAAAAAAATCAGTTTTAATTTCATGTATGCCCCCCCCCCCCCCTTAAATATCATAATTTTTATTTTTTGTATAAAAACCGTAAATAGATAAACATGATACTTCTTTCTACCAAATTTTACCAGTGTGGTGCGTACAGTTACAGAATAAAGTGGCTGTGACATACGGACTGACAGACAGACTCGACGAAACTATAAGAGTTCCATTTTTTGCTATTCGGCTACGGAGCCCTTAAAACGTAAAACATCTTTACCGCTAGCAGCCTCAATGTTGGCGAACGCGAAGCCCTTGCTGAACCGCACTTTAGTGATGGGCGTCTTGCAGTCGAGGACGAGGTTTCTGGACGCGTCGCGCTGCCCGCAGCACGCGTGCGCGAACGACGTGCTCGCGCTGTGCGTGTTCACGCGCTCGTAGTATACCTGCGCATCAAAATCAAAGATCCTTAAAGTTCATGCAACTTTATGACTCTGTAATCAAATAACAGAGTATGTGCGTGCGGCGTAATGCTGAGCTCACACGGTCGGTAATTGGTTATGCATAAACAAGTGTTTTATTCAGCTCCTTACAGGAACACAAACTTGACTCCGGGACCAACCTAGTAAGTATTCAGCAATACTTGTGGCATGGCTTAGAATGTTTTTTACACTTAGAGTGTCACATTTTTCAATTTTGTAAACGCATCTGAATGGCGTGTTGCTTTGAACAATGGTCAAAATGTAATTATGACGAGATTTTGACGTCTTTGGTTTGCCGGCGTTAGATAAAAGAGCTCTTGTGATTTCAGTGAGGCTTTTTATCACAAACAATATTTAGTATGACCCTATATATCCGTGCTTTAAGCTCAGTCTAAACAAAGATCTGAGGAGCAAAATTATACAGGGTAGAGTAATTATTAGAGTAATCTCAACTGTACGAAAAAACTAATTTGAATCAATTTAAATTAGACACATAGTTTTTTTTTTATATTTTTAAATAATTTTAGTTAGTACTAGCATTTTTTGCAGTTAGCAATATCTTATCATCATACCTGTGTGGTTGTGTACGCGTCCCCATTCCTGTACCTCGTCACCTGTCGCTTGCGTCTCACGTAGTGGTAGCATATCGCTTTCCACCTGAAAAAGGCTCTCATTAAATGGAATCATGAATTTAACCTCAACCATTAACCTGACAAATATTTGTGTCTGCCCCTGCCTGCTAATTAAGTAAGTGTGTGATAGGCGTCAGCTTACCAAAAACACAACTGAATTTACTCTTCTAATGCGAGTTCAAACGAGGGTATCACGTTTTCAGAGTAAGTCTTGATTTTATTGTATCCTAAGATTATGCCCATTAGGGTTTCAGTACTTAAGGCACGCTTCGATTTTCTAATTTGTAGTACAATGGAAACCGATTAAGCGATTATCGGATTTACAGATTTACATAACTAAGTATAACTACCATTCTTATTGTAATACGGTAATGAATTCCTGTTACACAATAACTGATTAAGTGTTATTAATTTCTTGTGCCACTTAAAGGCGTGGGAGCATGACCTTGTTATGAGAATTGATTTTTAGTCACGAGGTGGCTTGGGCGAACGTTACAATTTGCTCTCGCTTTGCTCTGTGGCTAAGCCACGTTTCTAAGAAATGGCAAAGATTAGATGAAGGTCAGAAGATGTCAAGTGCTAACAACCTGTGTTAAGTAGTAGCACAAAAGAAGTAATACTAGTAACGTGTCTAATTAAATTACATTAAAGACAAAAACAGACAGTCTAGCTAGATATTTCTTCCCATAAACGAGGTGCCAATTTATTACTGTTTGGAAAAACCTCTCTGCTTCTCTTCGCATTCTCATCTGTGTGTTGTGGTGAAACGTACCTACGCTACAGTGCAGTACTTTGGCTGATAATTTTGAAATTGACGTTCGGGGGTCGGTAGCACTCAATCAGGGTAGGAAATTTAAAAACAAAAAACTTCCTTGATTCAGGAAGCTTAGAAAGATGCTCAGTTAATATTTTTGAACCAACCATGACAAAGTCAAAGAAAGGGGCACTAATCGGAGAACCTCCTGTAAGATTTAGCGACACACTAGATCTGACTACAGCTTTCTTCAAAATGTCTGCGTTAGTTCTTATTTTCGCCGTCGGTTAAAAGATCAGTGTCGCACTATACAGTTCAACGACAAAAATCAGAACTAACACTATCAAATTCTAAAATGCGGTTGCCAGATCAGTGTAGCGAAATCTACCTAATCTATCAAGAGATTTTCCGATTTTACCTTTTGGTTTATTTTAAACTATTAACAATGACTGTTTTGAAATACCGTAGAGCCAAACTCCTTAAATGAAGTTATAATTTTCAATGGTATTCATTGTTGATACAATAAATTTATAATGATACAAATACATGTTAAGTACTATTTTAATCATTATGTTATGCAAACAATATAAGGTAATAAATAACACGACCGTAATAAATAGTCTCCCTGAATCAAGTGAGATTTTCTTACAATGAAAGCTCATTGAATGCTAGTGCCCCTCTGTCATGTCATCTATTGGCCAGAATATTCTTGTCGCACTGTATATCGTTTTATCCCTACTGGCCACATATACATACTATAATTCGATTGTATTAAAAATAGCAAATTTTGAGCGACATCATTATGAGTTTCAAAAAAAAGCATAAATGTTCTTTATTAATATCTAACAAACGAGAAAAAAATAAAACTAAGACATTTAATATAAATAGCAAATTGCACTTGTAAAAAGCAACTTTGGCTGTTGTGACAGACGAGGATTGCGTAAAACACGGGGTTCGATTCCTCGTCTGTCACAACAGCCAAAGTTGCTTTTTACAAGTGCAATTTGCTATTTATATTATTAAGTTTGTATAGTGACAAAACACTATTAAAACAAAATAAAAATTCAGACATTTAACATGAAAAATAACTTAAAAACCTGCCTATTCAAAAACGAAACCATTTCCTTGCGGCAAGGAGGTTATGATTCTGGCTGTGTTGCCGCTTTGGATAGCTATGCTTACCTTTTGAGCTAGGAACCAGACAGCTTTATTATTGGCGGTCAAATAATTTAACTGTGGCGCAATTTTTCTGAACACCAATTGGGCAGAAGGTCCCAACGGTCAGATGTTTCAACACTAAACGGCGCAAACACATTATCTCTTGCAAGTGAGACTTACTTGCGACGCTTGGCGTTTTCAATCAACTCCGCTACTGCTCCAGCATTTAGGGCTAATTCTCTTAGATTGGAAGGGGCCAAAGTATTGACACAAGTACGTTAGCTACATAAAATTCAGTTATAACTACCTAAGCTGTACCAAATACAATTTTGAAGCTTTTCAGTTAAGTTATCATGATTTTGATCTGGCATTGGATACAAAAATTACTGAATGATTTCATTCCTGACTCACCAGACTCTTGGCGTAGCAGTGCGCATGGCATGCACTCTCGCGCTGACAGCGGCCACATCGGCTCGCCTTGCCAGCTGGATCCTCGCCGTGCTGTGGTAGCATTCCACAAGGTACACCAGGTACAGCAGCAGCACGAAGGCGATGGGGATGTAAGCGTAGCCCACATCGCAAGGGTACTCATGGACTGTCCTCTAGATCGGGTTCCTGAGATTGATGAAACTGATTTAGAAGTTAGTAGGAAGTGGCTTGGTAAGCAATAATGGTTAAGTAATAAGAGACATAACTTGGCACTTGTAATTTGGGATCGAGTGCTTAATGGATATGACGCAGTTGGTTCTAATAATAATCCAGCAAAGCAGTTTATCCTTTGTATTTTATTTGAAGAATGTAATATTTATATTTTTGTTTTTAAAGTGTTTTGTTACTGAACATACTTAATAATATGACATGCACTTGAAAAAAGCAACTATGTCAGACGAGGAATCGAACCTCGTGTCTGACGCTATCGGGACCACACTAAAGTGTGTCCGAGTGGGATACAACAACAAGCCTGTTGATTTTTGCAACTGTTTTCTTAAACGCGTAGGCTGCGTGACCTCATTAATGTTTCGAGATATTGCGAGAGCAATCTCGCAACATTGATGAGGTCAAGGCTTTTTTCAAGTGAATTTTATAATATTAATAATAGTCCCCCTAGCCGATTTTGACTACGGTGGCCAGTCACAACAACTAACCGACTGCGCGATACATATTATAGTGTACAAGTGTGTGCGCAAACACAGGTGCACTCTCTATTACTTTAACTCTCATAGCTCGATGGGACAGAAATCTGACACGACCGAATAGAGATCAGGCGCAGGACCAGCGGCCTTACGTAATTTTCCGAGGCACGAGGCGAGAAATATGTAAACTATAATATTCTACAAAAATGTTTAGTAGTCTACAAATACTGTGTATGAAATGGGTACCTATTAGAAGAATTTTACGTATTATTAATTAAAAACTGCTATCAGTACGTGGAAAATACTGACGTGGTTAAGTTAGTGCTGACAAAGTCATATTGAGTGAAATTATGTGCCCAATCAACCGTCAGGAGACTAAATGCATTTACAAACACTTTCAATTTGAAGCATACTCTTTTTAACTAAAACAATAACTGTATTTACTACTGGTACAGCAAAAGCTCTTTGTGCTTGTATATTAACAAGATTTATCACCTGACTGCAGGTAGATGGAAATTAATTTATGAACCATCCATTCAGTGAGTTCCATATTTCACAGCGCTCATGTTCACAACGAACAAAGGGTGTTTCAAAAAGCTCATATTTTATCACTGAAGGGGACATAAAATTATGCAGTGTACGCATTCAACGGCTTATTTCACCCTCGCATTTAATTAGATAGGAAAAGAAGGCAACTTTATATTCAAAACAAGTTTTATGAATAGTAAAGTGGTCTCCTCAGTGTTTCTTTGCGCCAGGTAGTTAAATGAAACTTAAGGGTGTTATTGATTTCACAAATCAATTGTTGGTTAGTGCTTTCCGCACGCGATTTTCCCGCGTTGTAATCTTTTTAGGAATTAGGAACTGTTCATGCCAGAATGGTATTCGAGATTTGCTTTTATAATTTTCGTATATTCTTATATATAGTATAGTGTATTTAAGAATAAAAAGCTACATAGTGTCACTAACAGACAATGAGTGTTGAATGTTGAAAACGTTTATCGCTCTTGGTTAAAGAAAATGAAAGGCTTTGTTCCAGGACCAATTTTAAATTTGTTTTTGTAATAGATTAACACAACAGATTAAACTAGAGACAAATACTATTGTAGTGTTAAAAACCAGCAGAAAACATCTAAATAATTGAAATATAAACTAACAGAAAACTACCTCGAAACTCGTTAGTAAGCAATGAAATAGTCATCATTTAAGGTTAACCTTAGAACAAGGTTCTAACTCGCATCGATCATTACATTTGTCAAGGCGTTTGACCATTCGTTTCAAAGCTGATCTCATAAACTTTGTTAGCCTACCAACGATAAACGAGGCTTCACCCGCAACGTCATTTATAAGCCCGAAGGGTACAGCGATCGAACATTGCCGAGGATAATTGGCCTTCCATAGGGCTCTCTCTTGAGACCACCTTGATTCTAACGCAATATAAACACAATGCCCTTGATTATCGGTTTAGGTTAAGAAGATAATAGTTTATTGTTATACAAATGGTTGTAGCTATGTGTACACGAGAATAATTTTTGATTAGATAATTTAGTGTTCATAAACTAACTTTGAGTCTCCACTTAGGTGACAGAGTTCCTCTAGCTGACGCTTAGGATCTGAAAAAGTCCGAAAGCAAAAAGACCATAGAAAAAAGTAAAAACTTTGAGTGTCAGCTGGAAGAACTGTCTCTCTTAAGAATTAAAGTCGATGAGGCCATGGCCGCGGTGGTGCTGTACCAGGTCGTAGGGCCTAGTCAGCCGGTGACTATGTGTGTCAGCTGACCATGAGCGTACGAGTTAAGTCGATCAGGTCTCGGTCTATTTCGGTGGTGCTACACCAGGCCATAGAGCCGCGTCAGTTGGTGACCATATACGCTTATGGTCCGGCGGCGGTCACTTACGAGCTGAAGTCGATGAGGTCTCGGTCGATCTCGGCAGTGCTGCACCAGGCCACGGAGCCGAGGCAGCCGCCGATCATCAACGTCAGCAGGAAGCACTTCCAGTTGCCTTCACGACGAAGTACGCCGCCCAAACTTTGCTGTCAAGGTCGCTGAAAGAGAAATCGCGGTTGTTCAATAACAATTAGCCTTAAATGGTGGAAATTCAGAGGAGTACCCACTTCGCTATTACATGGAAAGATTTTTTCATGCCCACGCATGCACTATGTATGTACATTTAATTCAAATCGATAGCCACTGTCAGAGAGAGTTTGGTGGCTAGGGTCATTTGGTTAGCTCTATATTTTCTCAATAAGGAGTTAATTTTGGGATATTACTTATGTTAGATAATATTTGAACCTTTTAAAAAGTCTGCTTAAGCAGTTCTTGCTGCTACTGTCCTAAAGTTACCAAGTATATTACTATACAAATACATACAAACTTGCATCTTACACCTATAAAACTTATATTTAACTTGTAATACCTGTCGTAAACTATAAACTTAGATATAAACCTGCCGAATAATGTCAGGCAGTAAGCTGAAAGGGCAGCTCTATTCACAGCACTTTGACCTATGGACTAGATTTTGAATAGTAGAGCGATTTTTACTGACGTCTAGGATAGTCAAATTAATAAAGATGAATGAATGAATGAATTTATTGGACAGAGTCACAGTTTGCTGTAAATTGTAAGAAGTAGTTTACGATTCACAAGGTCTTGTAAACTACAGATTTTACTGATATGTTTTTATATGAGGATTACTATTTTACAACATCGCATCGAACTTATTTAACTTTAAACTTTTAAGAGCAATGCAAATATTTTTACCGTTACCATGAGTTTACGGCAGTTTTACTCAGTTCAGTTTTAGCGACGACGTAAAAAAGTGTATGGTAAATGTTAATTCTGCAAGTGACCGCTAGAAGCGCTGTGCAATCTTCCATAGTTTTTTTTACGTCATCACAAGCGACTATAAACTCATTGTAACGGTACTGTAAGTATCTGAACCCAACAACGCTAGTGTATCCACACAACAAATCGAGCTCGGGACACAAAGTCGCATGAATATGCAGCGCTCACCGCAGACAAATGAGAAGACTTCTATTCCCTGTGACGAACAAACGTCAATGGTAAGCTTACGAATATTTAAAAATCATAGTTCATCTTGTTGACACGTTAATTATAAAAAAAATATTCTATAAAGAAACATTCTCTTACTGTATTCACAAATAAGCACTAACCTAACCTAACTCAAATACGGAACGTCATTTCGTATCAAAAATTGAACAGATACGGTAACCAGTACCCCAATCACGAACTTTAGACGTATTCGTCACGTTATCGTAGCGAGTTTACGCAGTACAACGTTAGTCGGCATCACGAAGCACTCTCGTGTCGTGTAGTAAGCTCGATAGCATTGACGAAGATGACGTCATACTAACGTTAATATGGCCGTTGAATGACACGTCCAGAAACAAGTTAAGCGATCTTTTTTTATGAATATTATCGAAATATATTATGATGTTCCAGTAAAATCTAAGAAAAATCAATAACGAAACAAAATTACGATCAATATGTTTGGCAGGGTTAGCACATGTACAAAATTTAGTCTATTAAAATATGAAGATATATGTTTTTCTGTAATCTTAAGATTTTTGAACTGTTAAGTAGACTGTCAATTGACAGACTGACGTTATGCCATCAAATTGTGACAAATTCAAAAGTTTTACAAAAGATTTAGATTAAAAATGATGAAAAAATATTAAAATAACGAGGACAAGTCGTTTGCAGTACAACGTAACAATATTTGAATTTTTGAATAAGTAAGTATATAAAAGTAATACAAGGATAAGTGATTAAAGTGCTTTTATTCATTGGCTATTATAGCGAGATATACTCTAACTAGATCTTATTTCTCAAGAAATTGTGATTTATCCAAGCCCTCAGCTCTCCAAGAGGACGCTGTTTCTAACAAATGGAATGAAAAGCATTACGCCAATATAAAATAAATATATATTATTTTTCAGAATGAAGACAGACTAAAGTACAATGTGTAGAAATACGCCTATATATGCCAGCTAGAAGAAATAAAGTGAGTCTAGCAGTTCCGGCGGTCTTCGTTACTACCATATATATATTTAGAGCAAAGATAAACCCAACAAGATCAAAATCGATACACCTGTTACAAGTGCCCTGTTCCTGATTTCTTTTTAAGTTAAAAATAAGGTGTATAAGATAAAAAATATTGTAATAAATTTCATATTTCTAATGTAATGTCATAATTTTAGAATTATAAATATGACCACTAACGTTTTCTTTATTCCACACGTTTCTTTATTTCTCGCCAAGAGCCAAAGCTCTGTCTATTGTTATATGTGATATTTTGAGCACATATAGTAAGAAACTATGTGTCGAATCCGTACGTTCTCACTAGTGCACACACACCCGTTGAAGACAAACGTCGTCTTCAAACGCTGAGGTTAATGAGACGTGGCGACGCTCTTGCGCTGTTTCCCGACCTCTGCCTAGCCGGCCGCGTTGGATTCGTTGATAGACCTCTTTCTTAGAACCACTTGTTCTGAGGCTCGGTTAAGGCTTTCGACTGTAGTTCCAAAATCTCATCTTTGCTTGCACGAATAGTATATTATCAATAAACCGGAGGTGAGAGATGTATTTGCTATTGAAGTTGATGCCGAATCTTTCTCATTCCAAGAGCTTGAATCAGTCTTCAAATGTAGCTGTGTGATAATTAAAAAAAAAAAACAATTTAGGCGGTCTTATCCGTAAAGTTACTTAGTTTCTCATCGCTCATTTTTGACATTTAGAATCAGAAGTAATCTTGTTGCATCTCACGATACTATACGTCAAAGAAAGGTTCGTGATCGCAAATCCAGTTTAACACTATAGAAAATGTTTACGCACAATAAATGTCAGGTATTTGAGCTGCCAAATTTAGTTTGTTTTACGCCCGATAGAGGCGCTTTCAGATTCTCATACAAATGATTACGTTACTATACGAATACTTTGACGCAAATTATTCGTGATAGGGGTACAGTACCCCTATCACGAATAATTTTAGGGGTACAGTACCCCTATCACGAATAATTTGCGTCAAAGTATTCGTATAGTAACGTAATCATTTGTATGAGAATCTGAAAGCGCCTCTATCGGACGTAAAACAAACTAAATTTGGCAGCTCAAATATCTGACATTTATTGTGCGTAAGCATTTTCTATAGTGTTAAACTGGATTTGCGATCACGAATATTTTTTTGACGTATAGTATCGTGAGTTGCAACAAGATTACTTCAGATTCTAAATGTCAAAAATGAGCGAAGAGAAACGAGGTAACTTTTACGGATAAGACCGCCTAAATTGTTTTTTTTTTTCTAAAATTATCACACAGCTGCATTTGAAGACTGATTCAAGCTCTTGGAATGAGAACGATTAGGCATCAACTTCAATAGCAAATACATCTCTCACCTCCGGTTTATTGATAATATACTATTCGTGCCGGCAAAAATAAGATTTTGGAACTACAGTCGAAAGCCTTAACCGAGCCTCACAACAAGTGGTTCTAAGAAAGAGGTCTATCAACGAATCCAACGCGGCCGGCTAGGCAGAGGCCGGGAAACAGCGCAAGAGCGTCGCCACGTCTCATTAACCTCAGTGTTTGAAGACGAAAGTCTTCAACGGGTGTGTGTGTACTAGTGAGAACGTACGGATCCAACTCATAGTTTCTTACTATTTGTGCTCAAAATATCACATATAACAACAGACAGAGCTTTGGCTTTTGGCGAGAAATAAAGAAACGTGTAGAATAAAGAAAACGTTAGTGGTCATATTTATAATTCTAAAATTATGACATTACATTAGAAATATGAAATTTATTACAAAATTTTTTATCTTATACCCCTTATTTTTAACTTAAAAAGAAATCAGGAACAGAGCACTTGTAAAAGGTGTATCGATTTTGATTTTGTTGGGTTCATCTTTGCTCTAAATATATATATGGGAGTAACGAAGACCGCCGGAACTGCGTACTCACTTTATTTCTTCTAGCTGGCATATATAGGCGTATTTCTACACATTGTACTTTGGTCTGTCTTCATTCTGAAAAATAATATATATTTATTTTATATTGACGAAATGCTTTTCATTCCATTTTTTAGAAACAGCGTCCTCTTGGAGAGCTGAGGGCTTGGATAAATCACAATTTCTTGAGAAATATGATGTAGTTAGAGTTTATCTCGCTATAATAGCCAATGAATAAAAGCACTTTAATCACTTATCCTTGTATTACTTTTACATACTTACTTTTTCAAAAAATTCAAATATTGTTACGTTGTACTGCAAACGACTTGTCCTCGTTATTTTAATATTTTTTCATAATTTTTAACTAAATCTTTTGTAAAGTTTTGAATTTGTCACAATTTGATGGCATAACGTCAGTCTGTCAATTGACAGTCTACTAAACAGTTCAAAAATCTTAAGATTACAGAAAAACATATATCTTCATATTTTAATAGACCAAATTTTTTACATTTGCTAACCCTGCCAAACATATTGATCGTAATTTTGTTTTGTAATTGTTTTTTCTTAGATTTTATTGGAATATAATGATATTCACGAAGCACTCTCGTGTCGTGTAGTAAACTCGATAGCATTGACGAAGATGACGTCATACTAACGTAAATATGGCCGTTGAATGACACGTCCAGAAACAAGTTAAGCGATCTTTTTTATGAATATTATCGAAATATCATTATATATTTTATATGAATATTATCGAAATATCATTATATATTTCGATAATATTCATAAAAAAGATCGCTTAACTTGTTTCTGGACGTGTCATTCAACGGCCATATTTACGTTAGTATGACGTCATCTTCGTCAATGCTATCGAGTTTACTACACGACACGAGAGTGCTTCGTGATGCCGACTAACGTTGTACTGCGTAAACTCGCTACGATAACGTGACGAATACGTCTAAAGTTCGTGATTGGGGTACAGAACTTATTAAGGCTTCTATTAGAGTCATTAAAATGTTCAAACGAGCAAATGCAACGTCCAAACCCTGTTTATCGAACTTAAAACAAAAGTGCAGTATCCACACGATGCAGATAGATATTCAAGCCTACACAAAGCGTTCGAATGAATATGCAGCACACACGTTCGGTCCGGCGAGGACAAATGGGACTATTCTCTTGTCACGGACACCTATAACAAATGTGGGCCGGATCTCGGAAGTTGGGATGTATTGGGGTTGCTTGTTTATGAGATTGTTACTAGGAATAGTTTGATATAAGTAGGTGTTTATATGACAGGCTATAATAGTGTGTTCTTTTGTATACTTCTTTTGAAAATATGGTTAGTTTTACCATCTTATTTTAACTTTCACAAAATAACTTCAAACGAGTTAACATGGATTATTCTTCTTATATAAGAGCTTTGTAATAGTTAATAGAGGTATTTCCATACTTTTCTTTTCCGTTCTATCTCCATGGGTTATAGTACGAGAGCCCACGACCAAAATTTTTGTCTCATAGCAATACGGCCAAAACCGCATCAAATCGATAGATACGATTATCCTGAACTCGAAAATACCAATATCAGACATTTTCCGCGTAGCGTTTGATCTGACCGAATTTTCAAAATTGTCAAAAATTTTACCGAACTGCATCACAGCAATATGTCTGATTTGCAGACTGTAGTTGAATGATAGTTCCGAGATACCGGAAACATATTTTTCAGACGTTAGTGGTGTAGCGCAAACCCGTAAAATCACTTAAAAAAATTAAAACTGAGACAAAAAAAATGTCTCATAGCAATACGTCTGAAATTTTTTTTGATTAGTAAATTTTGGTTATTTGATGCGAACAAAACAATTTTCAGACGGAAATGTGAACGCATTAAATTTTGAGACCGTTTTGAAAATGTTAACAAATTTTACCGATCGGTATCATAGCAATATGTCTGAAAATTGTTGTACATGATAAAATAAGTTGTCCACATGTGCAAAAAATTTATATCAGACAAATTAAGTGTAGCACCTTCTCTATCAGACAACTTTTCGATACTCAGATATCATTTAAAAATCGTATTGAGGCATCTTGAATTTTCTGTTACAAACCAATGAATACATTGCGACCCTGAATTTATTAGATGATAATTAACGAAGAATTTACCCGAAACCGTAACATTGAAGTTGAAGGACTGAAATAAATCGCACAAAAGGAAACTGGGATGAAGTTGAAAAAAAAACGG
Source organism: Pyrausta purpuralis (assembly GCA_963924145.1). Taxonomy (NCBI): domain Eukaryota; kingdom Metazoa; phylum Arthropoda; class Insecta; order Lepidoptera; family Crambidae; genus Pyrausta; species Pyrausta purpuralis. The sequence continues at coordinate 5,000,242 of OZ001664.1, read as the reverse complement.
TTTATTCAAAGTTACAAAATATTCTCGTATTCAATCGCTGTCGGATTCGGAATCGTCGTCTTCGAAATCACTTTCGACGTCGCTTGGGAGATCTTCAACGTCCTCTTCTGTAAAATAAACATCGTTAGTGAAAATCACGAACTTATTTATGAAATTAACAGCAAAAGCCATGTAAACTGTACCTGTTGTGGATGATGATTTGTCGTCCAAAATAACGTTGCTCAACTCAGGTAGTTGGTTGCCAGAGAACCACGAAAACTGAAATCGTCCCTCGTCTTCATACCATCCGCAATCTGCAGGGTTCAGTTTGGTTGGCGTTTTGGTATGAGCGTTGCTCCAGACTTGTGCAATATATTTTGTTCGTAATAAATGTTTCTCCAATTCCGTTTTGCATGGTGGCAGATTGCAGGCGTCGTAATTGGATAACTGGAGATTCAGAGTTGTCGAAGCCTCGTCGTTTTTAATTTTATATGTCTTCGAAAAAATGTTAAGTCGAGCTAAATCGACGTTATTAATTTTTTTTTCGTTGTACAATCTGCATGTGAATTCTTCCAAAATGGGGAATACCTTGTCACTATCGGAAGTATAGCTGCCCAAATCACCGAAAGCTTCTTGATAGCGTTTCGAATTTTTCAGCATCGTCAATGGTCTTTTTTTACCCTTGCGATATAACGCGGGATTATAATCGCAGCCGGTCATTGCATGGAAAGCAGGTAAAGATTTTGCCAGAGTGGATCCCAATGTCTCGTATAAACGTGAAACATCAATGTAACGCCGGGAATTGCCAACACCAACATCCATAGAAATTTGGACGACACTTTCTACAAATTCCATATTTCCCAGCATTATTATTAATATATCGGTGTCTGAACATCGAATCGTTACTTTACCCCGTTGTTTCATTTGGCAGACATGGTAAACGATCTTCGTATCTGCCTCTTCGTGTTCTTGGCAAGTTAAATCTTCGTTGATTGTTTGGATAACAAAACCACCTTTCACCGAATATTCATAACACATGTCGTGATTGATGTTGATGATTTTGTTTGCGATTATGTGCGCCATGTCTTGTTCTGACCAATTGTTGATAATAAATTTGACCAGAGCATCTTTGAATTTGATGTTTTTCAATTCTTTAGCGAAATCGGAAGGTCGAACTTGTTGCGGTCCTGAGATTCGAAAATCGGTCGATTTTACGTTTCTTCGCAATCCATGCTCCGTGTCCTTGATCGACGGGCAGAAATACCTGTCGAATATCAGATCGATCCTCTCAACATTATGTTTGCACAAAATGTGCCAAATGTTTTTCGAGATATCTCCAAATGTTCGTGGTATGTCTTTTAAGGTGTGCAGTAAAAATAACCCATCGATAATCAAAACATCTGTAGACTCTGGCGCTGTGCTCTCGATTTTTTTTTCAAGGTCTCGCATCAATGCTGATTTGTCGGTTTTATTTATTGTACCGTCCATGTGACAAAGTGATAGCGGCATTGGGGTTATCGGGTAACACAACACTTTTTCGATACTTATTTTTTTTTCTAAGGACAAAGCTAAAAGCCGCCCAAATAAGTCTCTTTGTAGCCTCAATTCTTGAACCTTGCCACCGAGTACAACTTTTTTCTTTTTCTTTACCGTGCTGAATGTGAAGACTGGATTCTTTTTTATTGGTTCTTGAAAACGTGCATGTCTCTCTTCTACCTCGGTTATGAAATTATTGCGCAAAGTTTCTCCTCGAGATTCGACGTTGAGCAGAAAGTCAGTGGTATTTTGTGCAGCAGCTTCTCCAGTTGTGATGTTGTACAACTTATCAGCGTCTAACGAATTGTCGAAAGGATTCATGTATTGTTGTAAAGTCCTTGTGAATTTCTCAACTTGCTGGTGACTCTTTCGAATGCGAGAACTCTCCAGTTCCGAGGTGATATCCTGATTCTTGGCGATTCCAGCGGTTTTCAGCACGTGTGATATTATTCGAGCTCGAGCACTGTGATTTATTGCCCAACGTTGCCTTGCAGCCACCGAATTTGTCATGTGAATTATTCCGATTAGCTTCCGAGCTGCTTCGCCGTTAATAGTTTGTTCCAAAGTCAGGTCAACAGGTATTCTGGAAAAAGATTTCTCCGTTCTTCGTACTCCGAATGATCCTTGTTCTAATGAGAAACGCAGTCCTGGATGGGTTTCGTCGATCCTGCACAGCTTGCTGACATAATATACCAGCCAACGAGAATAATTTTGGTGATTGAACGCGATTGCCGACAGCTACCGTACTGTAGTCCGCTAACGCACTGTCGTCCGCTGTCGTACTCTCGTCCGCTCCTCGATCACCTTCAGGTTCTTCACTGTAATGTGACAAATTCGAAATTGGGATGTTTAATTTAACTATCGGATTTCGTTCTTACAATTATATTTTAATTCCCATTTATTTAGACACGCAAGGAAAAAAAAATCTATAAAGAACAAGAAGAAATTATATACAAAAGTCCAGAAGTACAGAAAAATTTAGAAAATAAATATTGAGTGTACGTATACAATTTTTTGAATATTCATTCTGATAATTGGTTCGTTCGTTTGAATTTGTGAGCATTTGGATAAACAAAATTTAAGAAGGGGGAGGGGATAAGGGTAATGCACTATAAAAGAAGCATATTTTCAATACTTTTTGTTGACGACACAGTTCATATATATTTATTTGAATGATTAGTATAAAATAAAAGGACATTTGAAGACTATTGTGTGAAATTTTCATTAACAATTGTGCAAAAATGATTCAATGACAGCCAATCTCTCAGACGCCGCAAAAAAAGTTACATTGCGGTAAACTGTGTCACTCATTTCTGGATGATCTGGGAAAAAAAATTCTAAAAGTTTGTATTAGTCAATAAGTTTGTTGAGATAACGCTGCCGAGTTTTTATTTTTTTTTAATTACTTAAACTTTTAGTCACAATTGTTAGTCCATTTTTATTCGCAGTGCAGTTCTAATTTTTTATTTCGAAAATTGGAACCTTCATTATTGTAAAATGAATTAAAATAATAAAAAATAATTTTAAAAAATCGACAGCATTACCTCGAGAAACTTATAAAGTAATAGAATCTTCTTGCAATTTTTTTTCGGATGATCCGGTGATAGTTATGCTGTACACCGCAATTTCTTTGAGGTGTCTGCGAAGATGTACAGTAAGTGGCTCATTTTCTGTATATTTCTTCATAAAAATATTACAAAATGTGATTAAAATGTCCTTTTACTACATGCTTCTTTTCATAACGATATAGCCTTTACCCCTCCTCCCCCCCCCCCTCCCAGTTGTTATTACTACCAGAGAAAATGAGAATTAATAAAGTACTGTTACAGGATAGAAGCGGGAGACTTTTTCGAGTATACGGAATATTAAATATGCTCCAAAATAAATATTATCGTGAAAATAAAATCAACTTAATTTAAAATAACAAATAAGATGCAATTTCTTGGCGATTGTTGGCTTGTGTACGATGCGGGCACACAAATGTGCGAGGCTCACCGATACAGCGACCACGTGCTGTACGACGCACTTTATACCAACGATCCTCAAAGATATATTGCATATAAATATTTCATTCTTACCTCGCTCTGGATGTCGATGCACCGTCATCAAAAACATTACTGACGACATTGTCGTGAGAAATATTTGAATCCTTCGGAATCCTCACAGCCGTGAAATTTTTATAGCACGCCGAATGGTATCCTATGTCCGTGTCGATACCACGTGGCAACTCGATTTCGGAGTAAATCGATTTCCTGCTTACTCTCGGTTTTTTACTCCGATATTCGGCCACTTCTTTGCACTTTTTCAGCGTCTCTTCGGTAAATTTTTTCACTTTCTCAATCGTTGTTTCTTTACAAAACACACAACTCAGGTCCGACATTTTACACCACCACAACCGCACAACGTATGACAACTAAGTGAGCGTCATTCCAACGTTTGGAGCAGCTGGCGAGTGAGCTGTATAATAGTAAGAAAGGGGCAGGAGCGTAACAAGCGCTGAGGCTGTTGAAATTAAATACTGATTGATTTGATAGTTTTGGTTTTATTTAAAGCACACTTGAGTAACTTTTACAAAAGAAATAAGTAATGACATCTGTCATCTGTCAAAGTACATATAATAGACAAGGGAGATTCTTGAATATCTATGAAGGCTGTAAATTTAAAAAAACATTTAACAGAGGCATCGGCCAGGCGACTCCGAAACGTTATTTTCGTTTTTGGGAGTATATGCTAAACTTAAAGTGTCTGAAAACAGGTTTTTGGTAATCATGGCAGCAATACGAAAAGTTGAAAAAAAAAATTATCCGTATTGCTATGATACAGGTTGGCTAAATTTGTTGACATTTTCAAAAATGCGCTCAGGCTATATGCTACGCGCAAAATGTCTGAAAACAAACTTTTTCGTAATACAATTATAAAATCTATGTACATTTTCACTATCAGACGTATTGCTATAATACCGACTGTCTTTTTTTTTTGACACAGCAGAAATGGCCTCCCACGCAGTTGCTACACTTTCGACCGTTACTACACACCTAGTCGGGTTCAGAATCATACAATCTAACGATTTTATAGGGTTTTTTCCGTATTGCTATGAGACATGGTTTTGGTCGTGGGCTCTCGTACTATTAATACAACAGAGCCTGAGTCGTATATACTCGTATTGCTTTGATGACAGGTCTTAATTTTGTTTCAGGCCTATGTATCCGTTACTTTTCAGGGGGTCACAGTTCTTTTCAACCGTCACAAGATCGAAATTAATTTCATTAACAAAATAATTATGAACATAAAGTTAGTCTGGGTCACAAAGTTAACGAGTCATAACTTATATCTTTATTTATTTAGCTCTTTCTTTGCCAGAATTTGTGAGACGTAATTCTGCTAAGTTAATTTCACCCGTTGAGTGTTAATTTAGTTACTAAAGTTCAAGAAACTACAGTGTTGCGCACAAATAATTTAATGATACGTTTATCTTATAGGGTCTTAAAATTCGACACCGATCACATTCATTGCTCTGATCCCAAAGTAAGTAGCTAATGCACTTGTGGTACGAAAATCAGAAACTACAGTAGTGCTGCAACACACAGACCCGAGACAAAGTCCTGATTTCTACATTGACCCGACCGAGATTGGAACCCAGGACCTCGGAGCGGCAACACCTTGAAACCCAGCGTGCTTAGCCACTGGTGTAGAAAACATAATACTTAATGTTTTATAACATTATCCTTTAGAAAATATTAATCTTTGCAATACTTGATAAAAAAAGTTTTCTGAACAAAATGCTTTACTGATTTTAAGTAGCCGTAACATGAAAATAGATATAAACTCATATAAGATTAGTTTTTATAGTGTTATAAATACTAACCTTCAGTGGTGGCCTTTATATAGATTCAACGACAACCATCAGCCATGATTTTCCGTATGGATTTTGACAGCCAATTCACGTATCTTGTATATCGCTTGTCACATAATCTTGTAAAATGATTATGTGATAAGCGGTGGTTGTCAATCTGGTGTAGTGCCTATACAAGCGACTACTTTTAAGGTCAATACACAATCGTTTTGTCATTTACAAATATCATAATTGATTGATATTGAACATGACTAATCGTTATGGGAAAGTTTGACAACCAAAATTCCGCTAACAGCCTTGTTATCAATCAAAACAATTGAATAAATGATTTATTATTATATTATTATTATTATTATTGAAACGTAATCCATCTTTAGCTGTAGGAGAAATACAACTACGGACAGTCATAACACTTTTCCTAAGATTGGGTGAAAATAAGAATTTGTGACGTCACGTTTCAAACAAATAATAGTTTTGCTATAACGTATGTTTAATGCAAGTTTATTAAAAGTGAACTGTACTGCAAACCTAAATAATATGCGGTTTCGGATAAGTTGTTTCTAAAAAAGACATTGTTATGTTTAGTTTGGAGTTTAACTATTACGGTTACGGCACCTTAGTTTAAGGAATTAGTATACAATAGTTTATAGGCAGATCAATTTTTGTCTCTCCTAAATGCCAGTGCACCGTTTTTTTCTTTTTCTTACCGTCTGTATTTTGCAACACCTAGCGACATTATGTAACCGCTGTTAATCTGTGGTTAATGTAGTGGGTTTAAATACATTCAATAATTTATCATTTAACAAATTCTTTGTTTTTCACTGTTTGTTATTCCTTAATAAGATAAATAAAAATAACTAAATAATATCTATAATAATTTGGTGTAACTCACTCGTACTGAGTCTCGTAAGCTCACTCAAGATCTAAGCTAAAAGCTTTTCTTTCGATACATGAATCAAAGTGTCGATTACTCTTTTGAGGGAGGAAACAAGAAGGTGAACAACTTCACACAACAATTTATTTAAAAGCTAAGCATTTCGATTTATCAGCTCTCCCAGCTAAGTAAGTTGTAATATCTTTTAGACGGCCTGAGATCCTACTCTATAAGCCATCGTCTGTATTCCTGTCTCTGTTTGTCCTTCTCGCTTTTACTGTTATCCTTATATTAATGAAAGAGACGAGTATACAAGTAATCTTACATAGTAGGGCACTACGCTGAAGCTTCAGACGCTGAAGCTGAGACGACTTTGCACTAAAGTATTTTTCCATCGGTTTCGAATAAATATTTTATCGGTTTAAGCCTGTAAGCACCTCTACTCAGTGTTTGTTTATACTAGCTATCGATATTCTAGCTACGTGTATAATTTACAAATGTGGTATTAGCATATGAAATAGTCCTGGTACTCCTGAAGGCCGATTCAGAACGTCCGATAAGCCATTCGGCTTGGGTTTTGGCTAGATTTTCTATTCATTTTTAAATTGATGTCGTAGTATGAAAGGATCTCAATATGTCAGTTCGGTAAAAAATATAATAAATGAACAAAATAATATTGTTGCATTGGCTAAATCCACGTTATTATAATTATATTTATAAGTGAAAGCTATTGAAACGTAACCGAATCCGTACCGTAAAACGGGGTGAATTGGAATCATTTCTAACTTTAACTTTATTTATCTATGTTTGGGTTGGTTGTGTTTATAGTATATTAGTTTTGTATTGGTTCCGGTATCTTAGAAAAGGAGCTCATACAGTTGTTTTCACATACGAGGCACACATTTTTTTGGGAAATAAAAAAAATCTTCAATATTTTATTCACCCGGTGACTGGGATCAATAGAAGCAAATACAGGGGTGAATCAAAATATAGTTTAAAAAAACTAAAAAACAACGCTTTTATAGCTAACCGAACTAAAAAGTAGAAAGTATTTTTTAATTACAAAGAGTTAGAGAATAATTCAATTCAGAGTAAAAAGCGTGGGGTGCATTTTACTATATTTTCATAACTTTTACTATGTTTTTTTCACAACTCTCCGCACATAGATAGTTGCATGTAGAATAATTGTAACATTTAATATATCAAGCACCCCACTACTACTACTATACTACTTTGCCTTGTTAAGAACAGAACTGATTTGTTACCCGTATTTTTTTGCAATTTCGCCTAAATTTCCTTGACGACAAATCAAGTATTCTTCAACTGCTTTATTTTTTAGATATTGGTCATATTTTTTATATCTTCTTTTAGTAGGATCAGGTTTGTAAGTACGCGGCATGATTGCAATCTGAAAAGAAGATAATATTTTTTAAATGATGGCATGTAAATGCCCATATTAAAATATATCACAATAGCAGCCAAGACCATCATACTTTTTTTTACGTCTGGTTTTCTGCTTTTTTTAACTATATTAAAGATATTTCCTAAATACAAAAAGTATCCTTTGTTATCACTATAGTATTTTATTAGTGATAATTAAAACTGTATCAACAACAGGTCACAAGTCGCAATAATTACCTAGGTAACTTATTTGATAGAATGTAGACTTTAAAAATGCAGTTCTTTTGGAAGAGCAACTACAATTTTGTTTAATATTGCAGATTAACAATTTGTGGCAGCCCTAAAACTTGTTTTCGATTAACCCCCTTTTTGTTTCTATTCACACAGTCAGCGGTTCTATTAACACCTTTTGCGTTTCTACCAACCCTAGTCTACAATTCCATTAACCCTTTGAGTAACTTCTAACCCCATATTTTCACAAAATTAGGTGGTCTTTGAAACTTAACAAAAATAAACTTACTGGTAAAATTTAAAGAATTGACACTCACCTTTACGAATGTTTAATTGGGTGTATAGTCAGAGTATCAAACACAATAATAACAACTTAAAAACAATAATTTACTACACTTAATTTGAAAATTAATAAGAGCTATATTTTGATGTTCACGTACCGCTAACTTCAAGTAAATTTTTTCAGGACACTGACGTCTCTGATATTTCTCAAGTGTTACCATATAAAAGAAAAAATGTTGCTCTTTTTAAAATTTGAAAAATTACCAGCTTTGCTTAATACTGTCAGCCAAAATTTTACACTGAAAACATTCCAAATTTTTTTTCTAATCACCCCGTGAATTCTAAACACCCTGTTTTAAGGTAACCCTTCTAAATGGGGGGACTTGTGAGATGTAAGATGTGTAAATACTCGTAAATCTATATTGACTCAAAATGTTATAACTCTCAAATATTTACCGAATCACAATTCTTCAACGTAATCAATAAAATATCTAAATGCTGTGATGGAAAGCTGAGAATGTATCATATTTTTTTATATATAAAACTAGCGGACCCCGCTTACTTTGTTTCGCCCCCAGCCCCGTCTCGCTCAGCACCGTAATTTTAAAAGTTAAGCGGTCCTAACGAAGATACATTTTTTCCGCGGCCCCTTCAAACGGGATAAAAAGTATCCTATGTCCTTCTCCTGGATCTAAGCTACCTCCCCACCGTTTCGCCCCAGCCCCATCCTACCCAAGCCCCGGCCCCGTCTAACGGAATAAAAATATCCTATGTTCTTCTCCTGCTTCTAATCTACCATTCTTGAGTTATAAATGGTGTAAGAAGCACGACTATCTTTTATATACATAGATTTGTATTTAATATCTACAGCAATAATTATGATAACATAAAATGCAGACATGTTAATGTTAATGTTTTACTAACTAAAACCATGATGAATCTATTTCAATATTGATTATCGTAAAGTTTTTCCCAAAAACCAAAAGTAGACCTAAAAGACAACTTTACAAAAACAATTTGGAAAGAACTTCCATATCGACACGGCATTTCCATTGCTTTTAACCCGAGTCCATAGATCCCATCATAATAGCACTAAGGTCTACCGATTCGCATGAAAAAGGTGTATTTACCCGGGACATGGGACACTCAATTGCGAGCGTGATAACGTAACGTCAAGTATTCTAGTTTGTATGTGATATGCCATCATAACAATTCGTGTGGAAGTATAAGTGTGCCTTCACATCAGAGCGGTAGCAGCACTGTCGCTCTAATCTGAAAACTTAGTGCGACCACTCATTAGAGCGACAACAGCGCGCCTCTCTAAAATGACAGCAGTAAGCCTTTCACGTTAGAATGTGAAAGGCTTACTGCTGAAATTGACAGCAGCGCGACTGACGCGCGACCGTCACGCTGCTAAGTGTGAAAGCGGTCTTACTGCTGTCATTTATGCATGAAATTATCAGCAGCGCGGCTGTCGCGCAACCATGGCGCTGCTAAAGTCGCCTAAATGTTAAAGCGCTCTTACTGGCTGGATTAAGCATTGCGGGCACATTTAAAAGTGTCAGGTTTTTTAGTGCAGTGAAAGTATAAAGTGCTTAATTTGGATCTTTCAAAATACTATCTATAATAAAAAAATATAAATTGCACCTAAACAAATAACTTGTCTGATTTATATTTGGTTCTGAAGTCTACGCGAATACTACTCATTAAATAATATTAAAAAAAACACCTTACGGATTACGGATATATTTCCTGCACATTTATTTAAAACTATATGCCTGACATTTTTTTTTCGAAACTAAGTATAACAAATAACACCTTAGTCTTGCCTGCTTTACAGCAGTGCTTGCTTACAAAGCATTCAAAACTTTTTAAATAAATGTGCGTGAAATAAACCAATAAATAAATCCGTAAAGTGTTTTTAATTCATTGTCTAATTTAACAAATAATAATATCCGGATAAATACGCACACCACCCAGACGCTGGCAAAAGCCTTCTAGCAAGTGATTTAAAGAGTATGCGCATCGGAAAAGGTCTAATCACCACGTGTAAAATTTAGACTGCATAGTGCAACGTTTACTGTCATTAAAAAAGAAACTTCTGTCATGTCATAACGTCACTAACAATTGCAAAATAACGACAATCGTGATACGTAATAGCCCTAAGGAACAATTCTCGTAATAACTCTACCGGTCCTAAATAAATATTTTTTCGCAGGATGACATATTGTGTCCTGCCAGCAAATGGAATCGAATGTATTTGAATTTAATTTGGAACTCGTTGATGGAAATGCTCGTTATTTTGTACAAATTGAGTCTAGTCTGGCGAATTGGACAGTGATTTGTTTATTGAGGTTTCTGATATTCAATCAAACATGGGTTAGTCTAGTAATCTATTGGTAACATTTTTTTTACGTTATGCGTGTTTCGCATCGAACGAAAATATAAATGATTTATTTTTAATCCAGATATTTAAAAATAATTAAGATAGTTACAGCTTCTAATCTATATCAACGGTACAACATAATTAACCGATAACTATTGGCCTCGTGGCCCGTAAGTAATTACTTAATTAAAGGATCGACCCTAAACCCTTTCTGTGGCCAAGGTGAATTTTCAAAACATGCGAGTATTTTGTGTAGCGTAAAATATTATAAAAAAAAAACACAAAATTGCACTCCGGGAGTGCCGGCAGAAGTGAAAACTTGAATATCAACGTTGTGCATTTTTGATTTTTTGGAATAGTTAGGAAATAATTTTGAATGAATTGCTCTTATTATCAATATAAAAGTACTATCATTTTTGTGATAGAATACAATAATAATAATAATAATATATTTTTATAGAATACAATATTTATTTATTGCGCTATCGTACACAAACATTACAATTTATATTATATTAAATTACATTAAAAAGTTTATCTCTCAGAAAAATCAACTTACATCCATAATTTCGCCAACCGTCTTACGGTTTTTCGATCAGCCCACGTGTCCTGACGCGAGTTTCACATTTTTCCCCCATCCCACAAAAGTGCTCAACGCCGCTAAAGAAGTTTTCACTTCAAAAACTTTTAAATTGTAAATTTATTAAAAGAATGTCTTGTAGATCATGAAGCCATTTCATAAAAAGACGTCTGATCGATCCCATCTCAATTTCCTCATAACGAGAAATATTCATCAATATTTAAATGATGTCTCTAGAAAGCATTTGTAGAATTTTCAGCTATTCGTACGTCTTAATAGATAAATTCCATCCCACGTGATTAGAAATTCCATAACATTGTTCATTTATCTATCTTTTACGTGCCTAATTGGCACAACATAGTTCAAGTTTGCAGTCACTAATAAGAGTCTTCACAAAAACTGTAAGTAGTCACCGGAAGAGCCTTATCTAGAAGATCCACTTAACCCTTCCTGTGGCTAGGATAGGCAATCAAGGAGCGCCACTACTTGGATTATTTTTCTGACCCAAGGCTAAGAAGGCCTCCTTTGTCGTTGATTAGCTGTAAACTTGGGTAGAGCTTTGCAGGGAATCGAGTTATCCTTTAACCTTGTTAAAGGATTTATTTAATGGCAGTCCTTTTCCTACTTTTGCGCTCAAATCAAAGTGTATACTTCGTCATGTTGTAAACACTTGCTTAAAACTGCTAAGCCTTGTATTATTGTAATGGAAATACTATAAATTACTGTAAATATGTAGAGGTGAAACTATGTCAGAAAAAAACAATGAAAACATAAGAAAAATATAAATAAATTTAACATTTTGTCAATTAACCAATAATGCATTTGTCTTTTTGTAGTAAAGATTTGTAGCTTTACTTATGTTGTTAAATCACCTCATACATCATACGATCATATTCAGCCAATCACAGCTCTCTTTCCACCTAGATAACCTTGAAGCCCAGTAGTGGGACTCTCTGTTTAATATTAATTGTGTCTTAATTTAATTTACATAAGGTCTAAATTTTTTGCTTCCATTAGTACAGTAGCTAAAAATTGAATTATCAATGTTTCACTTCACATTTGGTCGCTGTCGCCTTAGCACTGTCCCTCGTAACCTGAATATAAGATTTAACTCATTAAATACCGAATATTTAAAGTTAAATTAGCTTTTATTTCCTCCCTTTGTTCGAATAGCGAACATCTCCCAATGTCATCCACTGACTTGGTTACGGAATTGAATATTCCAACTAATCCTTAACTGGCACCGTTCAGCTGCAGTTATACGGGCTGGTAGGATATTGGCGGCAACTTTGCTAGGCGCCGTAAGTAGTCGAGTAGTGGTGCTAGAGTTTAGATAACTACGACTACGGATAAAGGATTTAAAGATAAATCCGTACGAAATATTTTTATTAAATGTATCTATAGATTAAATTTTATTGGCCATAAAATGGATGGTACAGGTACATAATAATAATAATAATCCTCATATTTAACCCTAATCATATCATTGAGGTGACGAAGAAGTGCTTAACACTAACCCCATTGTTCCTTGTATAATAATAACATAATTAGGTAAATACCATATACTATTTCATTATTTAGAGTTATCCTGTTATTCTTTATTTTCATGCCAACTAAATATCTCTCTACATACGAGTATATTTTCATAGATTTACAAAAATAAATTAGCTGCCAAACTGAACAAAGAAGGAGTTTACTTGAACCCAATACATAAATGGAACTTTGCAAATTCATCTCACGAAATATTTAGTGAACCCTTCTGGTGCAATCGTCTGAATATTGGCAGTAACTTTCCGAGTATCGGAAAATGTTCAAGTGGCAGTGCAGTTTCCGTCGGTCCGTCGATATTATAAGTCAATGCAAAACTAAGTTAGTAGATTGGGCAAGTGATACTTTTAATATTACGGAACAGTGTTCGAACGGGAACTTATGGGTCGATAAGAGGGTGAGATAAAAAAAACCTTTCCACTTGAGTAGGTTAAACTAATCTTAGCGCTTATCTCCTCTTGTTTTAAATACCTATCCGATTAGATTTAGTCATTTAGAAATAAAATAAGAGGAACTTTGGTGCATCACTTTTTTTACAGACTTTAAAGGAGGTAATCAATCCAATGTGTATGTATGTAATATTATTGGAGTTTTATAAAATTTGAGTATGCTGTTCTAGAAAGGCGCACGTGTGCAAAATTTCATAAGTGTATGTATGTTTGTCCACGGATTTCTCGAAAACGAGAAGTCATAGCAAGATGATTATTTTTTAGTTCAATCAGCTATACTTTAACTTAGGGAGTAGTAGTGCAAGTTTCATCAAAATAGGTCTAGTGGTTTTTGATACATGAGTAAAAACTAAGAATAAAATGTAATTTAAAAAAATAAAACCTGAATAAAACTGTCTAAAAAGCTTAGAATAACGCATTTACCTTTTATTCGGGAGAAAAAAATTCTTTAGGGGTCACATTTTTGATGGCGGTTAAATTTCTTAAAATACTTCTTGAAGTTGAATAATTAGGATGTTGCAGATTAGTAACAATTTCATCAGCAATCTCCTCTTGCGATGATTATGAAACTTTTTTAATATTAAAAAAGGAAAAACAAACTTTGAAAGCCAAAAGCGGATACGTGGCTCAACGCAGCTGATAAGGTACAGTCAGACGCAAAAGTGCTGGAAACTTCCCCCTTTACTTTAAGAGGCACTACTCACGAGACACGAATGACTATTTGTAGTCTGCTTGAGATGAGTGGAGCTGTGACTTGGCAATCGCAATGATGGTTATGAAAAGGTTGAGGGTTAAAGTTGAGATTACGTAGTCAAATGATTGGGGATTAACGGCCAGTAACGTTTTCAGTTTTCAAATCGTGCACATGTAGCTAATATTATTTTGATAGGTACTAAAACTATGTAAGTCAAAGTGTAACAAGATTGTTTTATTTGTGTTTTACGCAGTCACCCACTTATCAAAAGGCAGTAGTTCTATTTTTGGGCTACTCGCTTGGATATGGCATGTAATTTCCGTTCGAAAGCGATCTATAAAAATCAACGAAAACCAAGTAAAATATATAATTCTGTGTAGAATTCAACAGTTTGTCATTTGAAAATCGGACAAGCACCAAAGAATATTACAAGCGATTTTGACGTGAGTGATTCAAAAATAGGGTCCCAGATTTCCGTGCTATTCGTATACGAAAAAAATTCACCGATCGAATTTTCATTGCCGACGAAAAACATTTTTTTTATTTCTCTGGGTCACGATTTCTATGCATTTTGATTTCGTTGGAGCGTGTAGATATTTAACTTGTTTTTTTAGGTAACAATTAAACTCGCAATCGAATTACCACACGAAAAAAAAAAACAATTGCCGTGAAAATAACCGCACTGAATTCTGATTTCAAAGACATATGTAATTATAATGTAATCTGAATAAGTAGCTTTGATTATCCTCGTAGACTATACAAAGCAGAAAACGTTACACGGCAGACAGGCAGACGTACCAAACTCTAGTCTGACTCGGATATTATTTAACTTAAGGCGGTCGCTATAGTACGTATTAATGAATTGGCTTACATTCTATGTGAAAGCGCCTAAGTAAGCGCTGCGCTGAAAAGAAAAATAAATACACCGCCAAGTATTTCCAAGAAGCTTCGACGACGTGTTTGGTGTAGTGGTTAGCGCTTCTGACTACTATGCCGGCCGTAGCGGATTCAAATCCCGCAAGGGGCAAATGTTTGTGCGTTAAGTAAGCACGACCATTTGTGCCTAAATCGTGGATGTTTATATGTATTTGTGGGAGACGCGTTCGTAACACAAGTAAGAAAATTGCTTACCAGGAAACCACGGATATTTGTGTGTTGATCGGTGTATATTTATTATTTTTGAAGTGAAAACTTCTTTAGCGGCGTTGAGCACTTTTGTGGGATGGGGGAAAAATGTGAAACTCGCGTCAGGACACGTGGGCTGATCAAAAAACCGTAAGACGGTTGGCGAAATTATGGCTGTAAGTTGATTTTTCTGAGAGATAAACTTTTTAATGTAATTTAATATAATATAAATTGTAATGTTTGTGTACGATAGCGCAATAAATAAATATTGTATTCTATAAAAATATTATATTATTATTATTATTATCTTTCATTTCTTTTTATTTTCTCAGCTTGAGGGCTGGTATTACAAAGATCATTTACGGGCAATGCCAAGTAAGATGATCCTAAGTCCTTATTATTATTATTATTATTGTATTATTATTATTATGATCCAGTTCTCTGATCTCGAAGACAGTTTGCCTTCGGTATTTATAGTGCCAGTGTCACGGGCTTAGGCCAAGTGAACTGCACTTTCGGTTGAGCCTGTGGAATTAGAGTCGTCCTGCAAGAACTTCCTAACTATTCGGCATGTGTTGAGAATCAAGAAGAGATTATTATTATTATTATTGTATTCTATCACAAAAATGATAGTACTTTTATATTGATAATAAGAGCAATTCATTCAAAATTATTCCCTAACTATTCCAAAAAATCAAAAATGCACAACGTTGATATTCAAGTTTTTACTTCTGCCGGCACTCCCGGAGTGCAATTTTGTGTTTTTTGTATTTCTTCTGCGGGATACCACAGAAGAAATACAATAATAATAGCTAGTTCTAATTTTATTATTTTTATGTCTATTTTTTAATTTATTCTCAAAAACAAGGTACATCCGGTTAGCACGACAAACTAAGCCTGAGCCAAGTAAGTTGCGTTTGTTGTATTGGAACTGGTGGAATCGACCTGCGAAAACTTTCTGACAGTGCGGCAGGTATTCAGTATGGTCACCTTCTGCATTGTTATTCATAATCCTTGAGCGCATTTGATAGACTTAAAGCTTGAGCTCTTTCCACCACCATCACTTAGGTCTTAGAGCGGTTTATGTGTAGACCAAATTCAGACCAAGATCAGAGCTATCTCGGACTCACTGGCTGCAAGGATTGTTGTTTCATCCTTGCAGCCAGTATATTTTAGTTTTATATTAGTTCAGTATATTTATGTATTTTCTTCTGTAATATTTTTGTTATTATTATTTATGATCAGGTATGTATGATGATCACATAATATGTGGAAGTTTCCTTCTGAATTATACTCGTAATTATTAAGATAAGTATGTTTTTCTGAATCTATTTTGAAGATAGGTACAGATTCTATTTCCTGACTGTTTATCCTAACATTTGCCTAACGTATGTCACGTCTCTACCACAAAAATGTGTCCTTTTTTGAAAGCAGTTTTTAACATAATTAGAGTCGATGTAATCTCATCACGATACTCTCGTTACCCTAGTTACGTGTTCCCGTAGGTCGCTCAGTTACGCTTCGCGACTCTTTACCAACAGTGTTATTACCGAACTCGATGGCGTTCATATCTTGCCATCGTCAATGACGCATTTTGACAAGTAACATTTAAAAATTAAATTAGCTTATGCTTTTCATATAACAAACTTTGTTTGATGTGTATATATGTCACCCTCATAATGTGAAAGCCGCGTGTGCGCGTATTTATTGTAAACAACTTTGATATGGTTTAGAAATTTCGGTTTTATAGGTACTTACATGTCAACCCAACATGAAGGATAAACCTATTACGTTAACTTACATTTATCCTTCACCTCTTCACAACATTCTAAAAAAAGAAAAAAAACTAAAAGAGAAACTCACACCGTCACGCGTAGCTCGCGTGTATCTACGAAATAATACGCCGTAGCTAGTAAGCAACGAATATTTTTTTGTCATCAGCGCTGACCAAACTACGGCTGTATAAACATATCTTCACACTTCACTTTACTGTAGTATAACTGTTTGTGTTCACTCAGCTTCCCCGTCAATAATACTCATAAGGACTACTTCCGTTACGTTTGAACCATTAAATCCAGTTTGGCGCCTTGCTTGAATAAACCATTTGTAGCCTAAAAGCGTTTCAAACTGTTCAGAACGTGCCAGCGTTAGAGGAAATTAGCACATAACAACATCGATGCACTGCACACAACTCACAATGCTCCAAATTTTTCCCAACAGCCCCTCAATTTTAAAGCGCGCCCCCTAGTGGGCTCCAGGGAATTAACTTTATTCAGGGGCGAACAATGTTTTCAACAACCCCTACTCTGGAGTCTGTTATGACGTGTGACGTACAACGTATTTTTGGGCCTACTATACCATTAAGCTCGTTATACAGGGTGTTTGGTACATCACATGCCAAATGAAAATGGCTTGTAATGGGGATCATTTGCTATCATTTCCTGCTTTAATATTTTTTGCCTTGGCAGTTTTTTATATCGACTTTGTATGAAAAATATCCGAAATCATATCCGGCATTCTTGTCATATATTTTTTGGTTTTCTGCATATTATTTTTGTATGTTATTGTGCATTATTTTGCGTTTGTACTCACATCACATCATAGTCTTTTTTTATTTACATGCAAAGTTGCGCGACATAATTTTCTCAAATTTGACCTGCAACTTTATGTGGCTGTAACAATGAACAAAAAAACGACTGGACTCGTCGGACTTAATAAAAAACTCTAGACCGTGTTTATAGTAAATATATATGCCGCATGTCATAAAAATTATGAAAAAATTTTTAAAGATAAAAAAAGGATTGGGCTTTGAAATGAGACAGGCGAAACCGATGACGTAGAAAACTTTTTAAATTTACAGGATGTTGTTTTAAAAAATGATATCTTCATCGTTAGAGAAAAGAAAATAACCATTTCCAAAAAATCATTATCGCGTCCTGTTTCTATGGTGTATACAAAGAGACAGTTAAAATATTATCACTTAAAACGATTTCACCTTATAGGGTAGGTAAAAGGAAACAAAATAAACGTGGTGTTGTCGTATTTATGTCTGAAAATTACACTAATAGGCATTTTATGCTACTCATTTTATAAAGAAGCCACTTATCACGGGAATCATTCAACTTGAATGTCTGCCAGTGGTGCTTTTGCATTGACGAATCTTATTAATCGATTAACACCTAGCAAGGTATCAGGAAAAAAGATTGAACCCTTATATCAACAAAATGGACGGCACCAAAAGGGAAGAGGAATGTTGGGAGACCGAAACAAAGGTTGGCTGACGACCGACATCAAGAAAACAGCCGGAGAAGATTGGCCTAGAACAACTAAGGAGCGTGAGTAGGATGGCAGAGGTCTTTACCCGAACAGGGATTTACAGCAATGTAAAAAAATAATGATCTTGAAATGTAATTTACTTAAGTGCTGAAAAATAAATAAAGACTTTATTTAAAAAAAACAATAATAAGTAAAATGTTTTGTTTTTGTTCATGAAATGCAGGTTAGTCCCATAATCGGACTAGCAAGTTTTCCTCCATTCGGGGAAATCTGCTTGCGTCGAATTAATTTTTACACTGTGACGTTATTACTTGCACGCTTATCCTTTTGTTTTGAAGGCAAGTTTTTACTTGTTGAGATAAATATATACTTAACTATTTCAAACAGGTTATTATTTATTTCACACTAATCTCCTAAAATAATAAAATTTTGTATTAGACATTCTCTTGCGATCTTATTCTTAGTCAGAGCATGACGGGGTAAACTCTTGAAATATTTTTTCTTTAGAAAAGCTTAATATTGTATGTTAAATCAGTAAATACTGTAGTAAACAGCAATGAGGAGCAATTGTTAGGCGTAATTGTCCGGTCAGTGCAACCATTTAGCTCGCAATCGCAGTGGGCCGGGCTGGCTGTCGATCTATACAAGGTGTCTGTGTTATTGCGTCAAACAACTAAATACACTTATTTTTTTAATCTTGTATCCATTTCAATAATGTGGTGGTGAAAGGGATATTAAAAATATAGTAAATTATAAGTTTTGTTTATATAATATTATATGTAATCCATTTTCTATATCATTTGACTAACGCAAGTTTTTGATGTATGCGTGATGTCTGATCAGAAGCATTAAGTTTTAATGAAAATACACAACGAAAGAACATTTTATTTAAGTTGTGTAAAAAAATTGCATCAACTGACTTGAAACAACGTTAGAAATATATAACAGCCCTTAGAATAAAAATAAAACACATTATTCTTGCCTGAGAAAAAATAAATAAAGGATATAAAGATAAGTTTCTCAACCCTGTCCGTAGCCAAACGACTTTCTTACCAGACAATTACAAAATTATTTTGGGTTTGTTAACATTATGGCAACTTTGCTAAGAATATGATGAGACATTTTAATCCCTGAAATTTTGGTTATTCCGGTCTGAGATTCTTATACGAATTCCTTTATAATCACTTGTTAAAAGAAAAATAATCTTCACTGTGACAAGCGAGTAACTTTAGTACTACTTGTCGTTAAGAATGTAGTAATATGAACATAATTATAAATATTTTTGTGCAACTTTATTTTATCAGGCTCTTATTATTTTTTGTTAAGTCACTTGACTATAAAGTGCTTTAAAAGATCAGCCTCTCTATAAAAATACAATCTCACAAACTTTCAAAGATCAAATGCTATGGTTTAGAATGTTTTTAACACTCAGTGTCATATTTTATATTTATAAAGATGAAATAAGAAACGTCACGCGTAATGACGTATCCATAAGAGACCACAAAGGACACGTTTTTTTGTCCATACCATAAAATTATTATCCCTTTGGAATAGAAAGACAAAAGCGAGATGTCACTAGCAGCAAACTGTGTGATAAAAAGAGATGGGTAGCAGAACCATTTTTGTCAGATGTCAAACAGTGGCGGTCAACAGTTGACATCTGACAAAAATGGTTCTGCAGAAGCTCGCTGAAAATTACGTGCATTTGATTTTTTATATTTAAAAGTGAAATTGTGTATATTTTGGAGAAATAATGCGTCTGAAACATGGTGACTTGATCGGTGATTGATTGTTATGCATTACAGCGGCATAACCCCAACAAGTAATCATTTATCAGGTAGAAGTAGTAGTCCAAATCGAAGCCTCTTAATATACGACTTATATTTACCAATGCGCTTCAAATTTAAAGTAAGTACGCAGTTTGATTATTCTATTCTACAAACGTTAATTTACGTAAAAAATAAAGACAGAATAACACAGGGAATGTATGTCGACGAATATTTTGTAAATGAAATAACATTAAGTTTTATACTAGAGCTGCATGTTCAATATTTTGTGTCGACTGTTTATCATGCAGTAAACTACTATATTTAACTTAGGAACATTGTTATAAATCACCTGATCGAATGGTTATCTCATTTAAAGCTACAAATGTTACTTACTTAAGTTAGTTACTGTCATCTTAAATCGGTTTCGTTTGACAACTTTTTACTTGTCCTTCTATTCCGGTAGGAATATTAATTTTATGGTCCATACATTTTTGCCCAAATGTTGTAACTAAAGTAGGTACAAGTATTAGACGTTGATGGAGAAAAATCACATTCGCCCGCTCAGTCAAGAAGTTGCTGGTTCGAGTTCCGCCTGGGCACAAATTTTTGGTTTCTTTTTCCATCTTTATGAATCAAATGCTATAGTTGAATATACCAAAATATTACCAAAGGATATTGACCAAAGCCGGGCCCAGATTGAGTCTGCGTAGTTTATATTTCAAAAATTTTGTTTGAATTATAATTGCACTGGTATTTAAAGGGTAACTAAGTAAATAAGTATTGAATTACTTTAGTAAATAAAACAATTACCTTCTGAATGTTTCAAAATGAATGGTGAGGTGAGATGCATTAACTCTGCAATCACAAATCATAACCTTAAAATGTCTAATCTGCCATTGAATTCCTCGTAAACCCCTAATTATTTTTCGTAGATATTTTTTGTCTTTATTCTTTCAAATATTTATATATTTTATCCGAACATTTTGTAAAGACGCATGCAGACGCAAAGTAGGCTGAGTTTTTATAGAGTTTTGGTCAAGATCCTTTATTATTTAATTGATCCTTCTTCTCAACATCTAGAGATTGAGTGCCAGTGTTCGGTATCATAAATCTTGATCAATCTCTCAGACAGATTATATCCCCAGCAAAGGTTTATTTTTTCGTCAACGCTACCTCCCCGACTTTTCATAAACATTATTCAGGGTTCCGTAACATAATAACTGTAGGGTTGCGTGTACGTGCAAAGGAAATTGACTTTATTGTTTGTTCTCGAATACAATTACTCAATATTGGTTGTTATGCGCTGTTCGGGGGCTTCTTGATTGTAATTTAGAGGAAGTATATGTTTTGTTTTAGGATGGAATCTTTTTGATACCTCCCGGAATATTCCTTATTTATGTAATAAGTGCTCGTAGCGCAGTGGTAGCAGCGCTTTGGTAGTGATGGTAGTGATACCAAAGTGAAGCAACCTACGGCACGGTCGTGTTTGGATGGGTGACCATTCCGACCATATAAGTGACGTACATCACGAGCATCTCCGTGCTTCGGAAGGCACGTTAAGCCGTTGGTCTCGGCTTATATCGGTTGATATTAGTCGTTAAGCCTAGTCAGAGGCCTTTCAATCAATCAATTAATAAAGCATTTATTGTTTCATCTATAGGTACATAGGAGTTGTTCTTATTTTATAATACAGTGCAGCTATAACCTGCCACTTGGGCGTACAATATTTTCGATTTTGAAAAATGGGCGGCTTGATAACATCTGACAGCTGCAGGGTTAGTCGCTTGCCATGCAAACACCCCTCCACCAACCCGCACTGAGCCCGCGTGGTGGAGTATGGCTCAAACTACCTCATAGTTTAGGTAAGGCCTTTGCCCAGCAGTGGAGTCATCGATTCGGGTTACCCACTACTTACTTTGTTTATTAGATTACTGAGAGTACAAAATATTTTTCTTTTTAAAGTTCTAATATCATTACAGTAGAGATTATGAGAAATTAGTGAAAAAAACTTGGTGTAATATTTTACATAATCAAAACATAGTTCGACAAGAAAATGGAAACATGTGGCCTACGCCCACACAACAGCTCTTGTAACAAACAAATCCTTCATACACCCAGAAATCCTTTGAATACAAATTCATACTGAGGCCGAGTAATCCTATTATAACAGCGTTCAGACCTACTTTAATGTTTCGCTCCTCCAGAAAGGGCTGTAAACATGAATGCGGGCTACTACTGGTACTAAAATACAGATTGTACTCGGTTTAATTTGTCATTAGGGTAGTATGGTTTTGAGTTAGATCGTAAAGTAACATAACAAGGCCAGAGAAGACTTAAGGACGCTATAGACAGCTTTAGTAGACTTACGTTAGGTATAAAAGTGTGTGTTACACAGTCGAGGTTGCGACTGGCTGAAGAGTTTCTCAAACACTTATGATTTGGACGCTTTCAAATAAAGAGTGTTTTATAAGATATTTTTGGTAAGATATGGACCATCCTCGGTCGTAACGTCACTTATCATCAGATGTAATTGACCTCTCCATCAGATAGTCCTTCAATCGCCGTTTGTTGATAAATATACCTACAGACTGAACGATCTGCTCTGACGATATTCTAATGCATTTCTGGTTTATCTATTGGCTATAATTTTTGTAATAGTTAATACACTTTGCTCTTATTTTTAAATTAGGTAGATCAAAAATCACTGCTAGCGTGCCAGAGCTTTATTATTACAATAAAGTGTTCAAAGGATTACAATTATTATTATTTGGTTTAATTATTATTAATAAGTTATACATTACTAGCCCACAATTGTTCCGAAGATGCAGTAGAGTCAATGTTGGGACGTGTATAAGTGCTAGCAATAGTCGTTGCACAAAATAAATTAAATTTGAATTGTAAAATATAGCAGTCAGCTAGTGATATTAATATTTTTGCCATAATACTGTGTTGTAATTTAATCACAATACATGTTGCAAATGTCATTAAATTTGAAGCAGATCTTCTTACCCGTAAAAGGAAGAGCACCGTATAAACTCGAGGCGTTCAGTTTTATTCGTATGAAACGTCATACCTACTTCAACGCATAATTATCAAATTCGTAGCATAACCACCTCGGATCGAGATAATCTCGGGACCAACTCGACCACCGGTGTATGCGCATACGGCTAGTCATCCAATTTTTATCGACTATCGTCCACCATGTTAAACAAGAAAGACATTTACAAGAAGAACTGTCAAAAGTTATAGCAAACGCGATCTGTCGAGGCGTCTTCTATTCGTAGATATCCGATGCCGAAGCGTTACTGTTCCCTTTACGTAACGTGCTACTACTGCCCCTAATTTAGTCACTCTCACTCACTAGAAAATATTAGAAGGGGTGTTTAATTTTTCGTACAACCTTGGCGATAACTCAAGTGCACAAAACGATTTGCGGATGCCTGAGGGCAAAGTCATTCGCTGGAAGTTCCAGCTCGGATGCCACAAGCCTTTGATGTTTCTTGAGGTCTACTCTCAAAGGTAGTTGTATTATAATCTTGTTTTGAACAAGCACAGCGGGGCTATTACTAGAAAATAAGTTTGCTTGTAAAACGTTTTGTACATGGTTTAACACAAATACCGGTATCATCAACTCTTAAGGCTATAGTGTACAGGTGGAGCAATTGGCAGAATTGCATACATTTGCAGTCCAAATATGCCTACGGGCGAAAACGTTTTCCAAACCGTAAACCTTTATTGAACGAGATCTCATTCGTTTTCATAAATCCTAAACTAAACTAGTATGAAAGTAAAAGTAAGTATAAAGTAAGCTTGTAAAAAAACATCAACAAATCCGTAGCAACTTCCATCGTCTTTTGTTTTGAGTGTCGTTCGTTTTGTGTGCAAGCAATTTTTGTTTAAAAGTGGTTAGGCGGCAGGGACCTCGACCAAAAACGATGAAGTTGATTCTAAAAAATCCGATCATATAAAAGAGAAGGTAAATCTTGTTACGGGATATTTTACCGCACAACTAAACCAAACCAAATGCCTAGCTCTGTAACGGAGCAAAATAATTGTGCAAACATTGGTAATTATAGCCTTTTTGCATGGTGTCTGTAACAGCAACATCGAGTGCCCTGAACTTGTTGTCCAAAAAAGCGCACAAGGCATACAAAGCTGTTTGCAGTTACAAACACACTGACAAATTACACACAAAACTCAATTGTTCCGAGACTTCACAGATGCTAAAACTTAAAATTTCACTCGACAGATTTATTTCACACTGTAAAAAATCATTTTTTTCATTTCAAAATTCTTTATTATCAATGAAAGTTATAACATTGCACAACTTATTACATTGCATACTGTAAAAAGTGGCTTCCGATAAGAGGTACTAAGGATAAATGGTGAAAGTAATACCTTCATTAAATCCGTCATTGGCTGTAAGTCTTACATGTCTGTTTGTTATGTTTTATCATTAAGAGCTGTGGATTTTGTTATACAAATAAAATAAAATAAAATTAGTGGATTTCGTGTTTGTCACAACATATCTAGAATTTGTTCTTGTTGGGAAATACGTTCCCCTGAAAGTTGAGGGACGGCTTCTTTTTATTAATTAATTATTTGTACAAGTTAAGGAACATTTTGACGAACACCCGTCTTGGTTTATTTATTTTCATGTTTCCAGGACCCTTCTGCGTAATTCACTTAAAATGAGTTATAAAGCTGCATCCTAATATAAGATCCATTGTAATAAACCTAATGGCAACAAACAATTTTGAATAATGTGAAAATGACGGATGTCCATACAAACAAATTTATTCGCTTTATGCGAAGTATGTGGGGAGGGGGGGGGGGGGGGGGGCTGAATCGATGACAGCGCTCGCAGTGACCAAAAAATTTACAGCGTGTAGGCGGAATTTTGACACTATTTCTCTAGCAATTTTAGTACAAAATTAGTGGTCCCCTGTGACTTCCTCCGCGCGTTTTGAATTTGCTTCCTCCTCTCCCGTCGCATCATGATGTACTATAGCTTTAAAGCTTCCTCGATAAATAAGCTATCTAACACAAAAATTAATTTTGCGAATCAGTCCAGAAGTTGCTGAGATTAGTGCGTTAAAACAAACAAACAAACTCTTCAGCTTTATAATATTTGTAAAGATTTACGTAGCCGTACATTACAGTTTATCAGTAAGTCAACATCGAAAACACGATCTATACGATCGTGTAGATTGACGTTATTGAATATAATATGTATGTAGATATTAAATATATCATTGAAATAACTTTGGCTGAATTAATTTTAGCTATGTTTTCATTTTGACGACCTCCGTGGTGAAGTGGCTGTGCACGCTTACATGGCGGAGTGGATTTCAAGAAGTCGCCGCTCCGGAGTCTCCGGTTCTATTCGTCGTCGGGCAATGTAGAAATCATAATTTTCTATATTATCTCGGGTCTGGGTATTGTGGTACCAACGCTGTATCTGATTTTCATAACACAAGTGCATTGGCTACTTAGTATACATTGGATTAGAATACAGAGATTGGTATACAGAGCAATGTATGTGATTGGTGTCCAATATTTATTTATTTTATGTTTTGTTAATACCCAGCCTTGTTATTTCAGTGTGTACCCAGATTTGTTATTTCAACGTCTGCCAATAGTTTGTCTAGCGCCGTCGTCGCGCCCAGTCCCAATACAGAACACTTTTTAGGTTTTCATAAGTTTTTTAACTTTCGCTTCGCATTACAATGAGAGCTAAATATGACGGGTCTAAACAAGAAATCTATACTAATATTATAAAGCTGAAGAGTTTGTTTGTTTGTTTGTTTGAACGCGCTAATCTCAGAAACTACTGGCCCGATTTGAAAAAAAATATTTTTATGTTAGATAGTCCATTTATCGAGGAAGGCTTTAGGCTATATAACATAATGATACGACTCATAAGACCACAGCAGCAATGAAAAATGTTGCGAAAACGGGAGAAAGATATTCCTTTTGAGATTTCCGCTGCGTACGCTGCGGAAACCGCTAAAGTTACACAAAAATCATGTATGACAAAATTGATCAGCATTAAGAGTTCTATAATAAAGTCCGCGACAGCATAAGTCTATCTTTTATGGTTGACTTACTACAACCATTTTTATGTTAATAAATTTGAAATAAATATAATGCATCATTTTTAGAGGTGTATTATACACACAGGTATTTATGTTTATCAAAATAAATAGATTCATTATCACGAGCATTTCATTTAGAACAAAGTTGACCTCATATCACTTGATTCCAATAAATATCTTAGGAGCTATCACAGTTTTAACATAACTCCGCACCAAAATGATGTTCGCAGCTTAAGTACAACGTGCGCTTGCGCTAATCTATACTAATATTATAAAGCTGAAGAGTTTGTTGGTTTGAACGCGCTTATCTCAGGAACTGCTGAACCGATTTGAAAAAATATTTCTGTGTTAGATAGCCTATTTATTGAGAAAGGCTTTAGGATATAAAACATCACGCTGCGACAAGAGGGGAGGGAGCAAACTCAAAACGCGCGGACGAAGTCGCGGGGGACCGCTAGTAATATAATAATAATAAATATCCTTTGGATATTCCCACACATCGCCATCTAGCCCCAAAGTACTCTCAAAGCTTGTGTTATGGGTGCCAGACAACGGATATAATACTTAAATACTTTTTGTTTGTAAATACATACATGATATACATAGAAATCACCCAGACCAATACAAACAGACATGTTCATGCACACAAATGTTTGTATTGTGCGGGGATCGAACCCGCACCCGCTGCGTAGTAGGCGATTTCTCGACCACTGCACCAGACGGGTCGTCTGGGTAGTAATATGAGTAAATGATTTCAAGTTTTTACTGGAAAGTTTTTAATAACAGGTACAGACAACAGCACGTCATGGGAAACACTGCGGCATCTTATTCAATTGTAATAAGAGCTAGTTTGCAACAAAAAAGGGTAACCTGATGTGCTGGCCAGTGTACTTGTAAATTGATAATGAAATTAGGCAGTCGTTCTCCACTCAGGTCAAATTAATGGAAAATTAATATTTTATATAAAATTAAGCCTAGGAAGTTAAAGCAATATTTTTTCGAAGGAATTTAATTATATTCTAAAAGACGCGTAGTGCACGTAAAAGATTGTATTTTTTAAATTATTTGCTTGTAGTGTTTTTGTGTGACAATGACAGCTTTATCTTCATCCTATTAATATTACAAACCCGAAAGTTTGCGAGTATTAATGTATGATTGTTACTCCTTCACGCTGAAACTACCCGACAGATTTTGATGAAATCTTACAATAATATAACTTATACATTGGAATAGCACATATGTTATCATTTACAATTGCCTTTTGTGAGATACGATATTTACGCTGGTGAAGCCGCGGGAAACTGCTAGTTCATAATAAGCGTGGCATAGCACGCTACGTTGCCAACTTTACTGCGAATAGGTGCGCTTAGGACACTTGCACTAGGTAAGGTGGTAATTAAATATTTTTGTATGAGAATAGAAAAAAAATGCTAATATGCGAATTTTAGAATATATCTTTCAAACAACCATTACTTATGCATTTTAACTGCCTCGGTGGTGCAGCGGTTAGAGGATCGCACTTTAAAGCGACGGCTGCGGCAGAGGTCTCGGGTTCAATCCCCGGATCGCACCAAAAATATGCACCTGGGTTTTTCTGATCAGAAATTCTCATGGTAGCCCGGAGTTTAGAAGTTGGCAGTGTTTCACCCCCGTGCCTCGGAAAAGCACGTAAAGCCGTTGGTCTTGCGCCTGATCTCTCTCTGGTTGTGTCAGTTTGCTGTCTCATCGGGCTATGAGAGTGAGAGGAATAGAGAGTGCACCTGTGCTTGCGCAGTCACGTGTGCACTATAATATGTCCCGCGCAGTCGCTTAGTGGTTTGTGACTGGCCACCGTAGTCGAAATCGGCTAGGGGGGGGGGGGGGGGGTTACTATTATTTATAATTTTTCGAAAAGTAAAAATGAACACGTTATATAAATAGTAAAAAAATAATAACAAAATGAAAATTTGTCATCAACCTAAATCAAGATTCTTACATCGTTTTATTTAAACTAAACTTTTCGTCGTCGTCGCGTCGGCTAAGCATCTCGTCCAAGTAATTAAAGTTTGTTCGTTTTGACGGCCCTGTGGTTGGAGATCGCAATCTTTGAGTTCTGGCATCTGCCACCCTTGCTTTGTGCAAAGTTATGCTTGGTAATTCTTGCGATCAGTTAATTCAAGATGTTCTGTTCGCGAATTAGCTTTACTACAAGCTTAATAAACTTATAGCATTTTTCAAAAAGTTCGTTCGTTCTAAGTTCGTTCGTTCGTTCTAAGTAACAGTCAGTATGGGTTTCAAAAAAATAAATCAACAGCCTTAGCAGCTTTTGACCTCGTTAATAATATACTTCAAAGCATAAATAACGATAATTATGTAACCGTTCTATTCTTTGACATGTCAAAGGCATTTGATTTTGTGTCACATAAGCAGCTTCTAAAAAAATTAGAAAATTGCGGTATCAGAGGTGAAGCCTTAAGTTGGATAATGACGTATTTACATAACCGAATGCAATTGGTAGAAATTACGCAAATTGACGGGAAAAACAAAATTATTCAAGCATATCAATCAGAATATAAAATCAATAAGACTGGGGTCCCACAAGGCAGTATATTAGGTCCCCTACTATTCCTTATTTATATCAATGATTTCCTAAAC
Organism: Pyrausta purpuralis; assembly: GCA_963924145.1. Classification (NCBI taxonomy): domain Eukaryota; kingdom Metazoa; phylum Arthropoda; class Insecta; order Lepidoptera; family Crambidae; genus Pyrausta; species Pyrausta purpuralis. Next base: position 4,971,527 of record OZ001664.1, on the reverse strand, counting down.
TGTATTGAGCATAAAAGCATACTTTTTGCAGACGATATATCAGTGATTGTGACAACAAACAATAAAAAAGGAATACTTGAACATGAAAATTAAGTCAATAGAACACTAAAGTTAGTTGTCACCTGGCTTAGATCAAATAACTTAATTACAAATATTGACAAAACATGTAACATTAATTTTAATAATACTGTACAAAATTTAAACATCCATCATCAAGGACAAGTGATGAAACATGCAAATAGTACTAGATTTTTAGGTATACAAATTGATAATAAATTAGACTGGAAGCAACATGTAGAAAATGTGTGTAATAGAATTAACAGATTTTCATTTGTTTTGTATAAATTAGCAAGGGCAGCTACAAGAGCAACAGCACTCACAGCCTATTATGCCTATATAGAGTCGATGCTACGTTACGGGTTAATTGTTTGGGGAAACAGCACTGATATGCGCAAGGCATTTGTAGCGCAAAAAAAGTGTATAAGGGCCATCTGCGGTTTAGCACCAGATGAATCATGCAAGCCACTTTTTAAATTATTAAATATACTATCATTGCCCTGCCTGTATATATTTCAGGCTGCAAAATTTGACAAACAAAACCTCAATCATTTCACACAGGCTAAAGATTTATATGCACGCTGTACTAGAAATTGCAACCGGCTAGTACTTGATTTTATACCAAAAAGTGCACAAATCCAAAAAAAACTGCTTTTGTATGTGTGTAGTAATCTTTAATAAAATTCCGGAATATATTAAAGACAAACCCTTTAACCAATTTAAAAAAAGTTTATATGAATGGCTGGTAGACTGTGCATTTTATTCGTTTCAAGAGTTTTTGAATAGCTAGGAAATATTATGAACAATTATTACTTAGTTTAACTTGACATTGCTGGATTTAATAATAATAGGAATAAATGACAACATTTTTAATAAAAATACTATGTAATAAATTTGGCTTGTTTGTAATTAATAGAATAAGTATTTGACATTTGTAAAATCATACTCATTTCATTATAGATTGACTTAAATGTGATATAATAATAAATGTTTGCATGCTATTTTTTAATAGTTAAATAGGACGAACATATTTTAATTAAGATCTTTATTGTAACCCTATTTATGAGCAAATAAATATTCATTCATTCATTCATTCATTCGTTTTGAAGATAATATCGGGAATATTACAAAAACAGGAGCCTTAGATTAAACTAATGCACTTGGTTAAGGCAGACACCGTTAGTACAACCATTGTGTCAGTGGTCGCTGACTAAAAAACACCTGTATAAAAGATTATAAAATTGTATTTCTTATAAGCTAGTGCTATAATATTCAACGTGTCGTGAATCAAACTCGGTTGAGTTTATAAAGTTCTTTATTCGATCAACACACTTATCTTTGATACAAATCACTATCTCTAGCCACATCAATAACTAAATTTTAACATAGGTTCCTTCCCTTAACCTTTCGCTTCGGCGGTCAGCACTAGACTGCTTTGCCTTTCGAGTGCACTTCGCAAGTCAGAAAATAAGAAGGGGCAGCCAGTGTTGCCATTTTTAAATAGCGATAACGTTATTCGATAAAGTAACAATACTAGATTTTATATAAATATAAATAACGTTAACTGTTATTATGAGGAGTTAAGATTACAAGAGGCTACTGATTGAATCTAAGTACAAAAATCATCACATTCGGCCATCCGACCTAATGCACCTCCTGGTGCATTTTTAAAAATATTTACAATGGCGCATTTATATTAATACTACTACAGCATACTACATTTATCATATTACAAGCAATAAAAATTAAGCTGTTGGGCTAACTTAGTAATTCTAAGTTTACTTTAGCGTACACATTATAAAATCATCACATTCGGCATTTAAGTTTAATTAATTACAATTATCACATTTCTAGTTCTTTTAATAATTATAACCTATTTTTGGTTGACTTGAGTTGCTGTAGCTTTGACCAATATAGATTGATCTATTGAATCTTTAGATTGATTATACTTTGCCTGCTTACCTGCCTTATAAGACTTGTGGCAACGAACATTTTATACATTTTATGTAACCGGGTTCATAATCTATTATGTACCTATAGTTTCATAATTACTTCGTTCTACAGGCTAATAAGTTAAGAATCGGTATATTATTATACTTATGATAACAATCGTAACTATTAATTTGACTAATCTTTTTTTTTACTCCTGTCTATGAATGACAAAAAGTCATTTATCGAAGCCATATTTATTTTATTTTATTACAGTATTATCTTCTAATATACTTAACAAGACTTAAAAAAAACATCTGATTTTAAGATAACAATATGGCAAGAATGTAACTAAATTGACTTTTAAATTGATGAATGAATGGAAATGTATAGGTAACCTATTGAAGTTTTAAGTGTGTGACATATAAACGATCCTAACTTAAAAGATACCTTATCTACATAAACAGTTCATTTAAAAAGTAATAAATTAGTCAAGTCAGTAAAAGACAAATTAATTGGACACCAGTCACATATCCAGCAATATGATAATAGTTCACAATTTGTATAATGATATGTATAAGGTAAATAAAATAATCAGATTAAAACAAAAGTTCCTTTCTGAAACACAGTCTCATGATTTGATTTTTTTATATTGAGTAATGTATAAAACTATGTATTGAGATAGATATTAGAAAGTCACTAAAGCATCCAAAATAAATGTCACTTATTAATCGTGGAGAACATAATCAAGAATTATTGAAGCTACTTAGATAACTTTTAAAAAAAGTTAAATTTCGTAATTTGCGTGGCGCATATCAATGAAAGTTATGAATCTTAGCACTTAAAGTCATACGAGAAGAATTAAGCTATAATGTGGTTTTGGTTTTTTTATTGTAATTGAATGGTTACCTTAATGTCTGTTCTCAATGCCTTATAAATACTGTTTACGGAGATACAGACATTTAAGGGATCATTATTATTATTTATAGAATCTCTTATGATCTTACAATTTATTGTTCACATTAAATATTACTTTGTAGTTTAACTTTCCCTAATATTATGTGTGTTCGGATGAGAAAAAATCAATATTTCAGGGCCCATATTAATCATATTTGTTAATTATTAACGAACAGTACATGAAGGTGTGGTCTAAATTTAGTAGTAGGAACAAGTACCTACTTCACTTTATTAATCATTATACAATTAATATAAATAGAATTGAGATTAGATTTAATAGTCAAATGACATTAATAATTAAACCCTACCACGAAATCAATTTACTCAGCAAAGTAAACTCAACGATATGCTGTTACATGTAAAAAAGAATAAACTGCATGATATTGCCAAGAATACAGAAAAATATCAAAGTGGGGAACTAGAATAAAAACTAGTTTTGAAATAAAGCCTTTGTGCATAATTATCTATTAATTGACCTATGAGATCACGGTCTCCTATTTACGCTGACGTTTTGGCGTGTAGACGTCCCTAGTCCCCATTTAAATGTATTGCGATGCGTCTTTAGTTATTCCAAAGCTAAGCATATTGCAGAGCAAACGTCGTGTTTGGCGTCAATATAATATTCATAAATGAAAATATATTTCTTTTCAAGTCAATGCTTAGTACATTATGTAAGGTCACCTCGTTATAAGTGATAATATTTTAATAGAGCATCAAACAATAAAATAGAAAGAAGACCCTTTTTTTGAAAACTGGCCCGCATACGATTTTATTTTTCCTAACAAAAAAATATTATTCTTTAAGGGCACCCTGACCCGCGACAATGCCTTTCGTCTCTTACATAAGTACTAAATTGAGCGAAAACTAGACAGACGTATATAATAAAAGTGCTAAGAGACAATAAGTATAAAAATAATATCACAAAACAAATGTTTTTACAAATCGTCGGAGTAATGATTTATACATAAACAATGTCATTTAAAACAAATTTATATAGACATTGAGGATACATTAATTTAACTGACTGTCTACTAGTCAGGAGTACTTATAGGAAGGTTATTTAATAAGTAAAAGTAAAGTATAGCTGCCTAAGCTCATTCTTGATGTATAATTTCAATTATTTATTTTTCTATTGTTTGTGCAGTATTACAGAAATATTGTGTAGTAAGTTATTTGGTTCCTTAATGTTTATAATAGTCATAAATAAATATTAATATGTATAGGTATAGGACCATCTGTCCTAAATTAATATAATTACTCCACAATTTATTAACAGGTAAAACTCACCTATAAAATTGCTTTACTTTGCTGTACCCTACCGGGTGTGCACATGTAGCGAGCGATGTTAAGTTTGTAATTAATTATTTATCTACTGTGTATTTCTTTCCTCAAATAAATGATAATTGATAAACTTTTTATATACATTTTATGTCTTACAAGTTTGGCGGTTAACTGCGCTGTCAAAATTGCAACGGAATCGGCTACTCTTTACAGTTCTAGTATGGTTAAAACGACAGAACAATTTATATAAAGGAAGTAAGGGTATTTTCTATGAATGTTGTATAAACGAACTGCATTGTAACGCGTTACGCGACTTTAATGGCGTTTCAGTAACCCGACATTAAAATTACCGCGTCAATGAATTAATTAAATCTTTGTTTTGAAATAAGTCACGACGTTAATTCAAGTAAGAATTTACTGACATCGTATGCTAATAGGTATATTTTTCTCATGATCGTGGTAAATGCGCGGTATTTTTCGCAAAGTCAACTTAGTATAAGATTAGGTCTGTGGGAGCGATTAAAAAAATGAATATTACACTAATTTATTTTTAATTAAAGCATTGACATGATCTCATACAAGACGGTGAAAAGGGCTTCTGATGTTTATGCATTTACCAAAATTATCAGTTGTACGGAAAACAGCACGTCAAGGTAAAAACTGCAGTATCTTAGGTTAAGTTTGCAACAAAAGTGGGTAATTTGATGTGCTGTCGACTGTACATATATTCAAAATTCTGTACTCAATCGTAACAAAATAACCCATTCTACTAAGAAGAAGTGATGCAATTTTTTTTCTTTTGTAAATGATAAATAACATCCTAGCCTACTCGCGACTACGAACGCTGCAATAGTTAAAACGTCGGGAATCAAGATAAACCTCCGCGAAAAATATCAGAATTGTGTGTACAAGGACTTATCCAGTGAATGAATATACTACAGTTAAAACATAGTAGTTGTTATTTTTTCCTCTTTGTGATCGGAGCCAAACAGTTACTTCGGATTGTGTGAAACGGTAATTTCAGGTGACTCGACGGCTTCGAGTGTTGGTGACGCCGAAATGGTACTTTTTGATTTGTGACTTCCTTTAGAAGATGTCGATGTCCTCAACCTCGATCGCGAGCTCTTTCGTCTTTTGAGGCCCAACCAGCCTGGTTTGGTCTCGTGCTCTTCAGTCTCATCACCTCGGAAGAAAAAGAATACCAGCATTAGTGTTGTTATCAACAAAATCATACTTTGGATATGGTAATTATTTACTAAGTTATGGTTTAAATAATTATCTTTGTAAATGAACTGTATGTATTTATGACAATAAATGTCTTTAAACCTAATTACTATGGAGCCATATCTTCATTTATTAGAGCATAATTTTAGTAAAGGAACAATGTTGCAAATAATCCTGAACAAAAGTAAGTGCGCCTATATGGCTCACATGACCGTTGCTAATGAAAAATTCTAGTAAAAGAATTCACAGTTAGACTTGACCTTTTGTAAAACATATATAGCTTCTTCATGGCACAAATGGCCCGATTTAATCGAGAAAAATACATAGCTAGTATACATAACTGATGTACATGTATTCCACAATACATGAATTTAATTGATTGATTGACTGACTTGGCCACTACTACTGCTTTTGAATAAAAGAAAATGTACAGAACTATGGACACACTTGGTCCACGCGATACATCTGGCCGCTATTTGAGGACACACTTCTTGGCCCACGCGACACACCTGGCCGCTATTTGAGGACACACTTGATCCATGCGACACACCTGGCCGCTACTTAAGGACACACTTGGTCCACGCGACACACCTGGTCGCTACATAAGGACACACTTGGCCCATGCGACACACCTGGCCGCTACTTATGGACGCACTTGGCCCACGCGACACACCTGGCCGCTAAAACTTCTTTGTAAAATCTGACACTATGGCCTTTATTTCAAGTTATATATTGAATAAAAACTCAGTATTGTTTAACTCACTTACATAATCAATGGGTGTAAATACCCTAAAGGGCACTCAATTCATGCCATATAACGAAATTGAATTGAAATAAGAAATGATTCGAATATTAATAATTAAATTGGATTGAATTGGTTGAAATTTAACACAATTGATTAAAACACAATTGAACTCACTAACATAGTTTATAAGTCGGTTAACAAATTATGAATGCAAAGTCTGAAATAAAGATTTTTTTACTGTATAATTATTTATGAACACAAAAATATTAGCCCTAGAACAGTTGCAGGTTGAACGGTTATTCTCAATCAACTAAACATAGCTACCTACAATAGGCAGTGACATGATAATATTTAATACGTATTTCTTTTCGTATTTCCTATTAGGATGAAGGAACTACTGAGGTCATTTATTATATTTAGCTATTTAGTTGCACGTACTCGTGTCTCGTATCCACTGAACATTACCAAGGAGTAGCCTTGACCAAATGGTCAGTTAGAAACGTAACACAATTTAGTCAGGATAATAGTGCAACAGCTTAACCGCAGCAAAATATTATCCCAACCAATGCAACCTAACACTACCCCGATAATTATGAGAAAAAAATTTATAATATTTTGTTAAACATGCCTACGTAGTTGACCCAATTTAATAAATCGCGCATTTAGCTTTCACATACCATTAGCAAAGGGTAGCCTTGCCCAAATGATTTGATGATAGCTTAGCACGACTGCGTCGAGTTAGCATAGGCCCAGTTCATATTAAGAACAACCTAGGGCTAGCCCGACAATTTGTTACCTACCTACTTTGCTTATGAGCATACTCGTATTAGTCACCACAGATCATTATTAAGGAGTAGCCTTGACCAAACGATCAGTTGGAAACTTAACACGATTAAATCAGAGGTGGAATTGTGTAAGGCAATCGTATTCAATTGACAGTTCATAACGTACGATATGATCTGTCAAACCCTTTGTTCTTTGCCATTTGAAAGACCATACCGTACGTTTTGAACTGTCAAATGAATACGATAGCTTTACACAATCGCACCCCAGGATAATATTGCTACAGTTCAACCGCAGCAGAATATTATCCCAACCAATGCTATCCTATCGTGGTATTTAAGGCGTTATCTTCAAGAAAATTTTCTTAAATAATATTACTTGCTCTTATCATTTGAAAATAATAGTACATACCTTTTGTGGGCTGTAGATTTCTTCTCGCTTCTGAACTGTCGTGAATCAAACTCGGTTGAGTTTATAAAGTTCTTTATTCGATCAACACACTTATCTTTGATACAAATCACTATCTCTAGCCACATCAATAACTATATTTTAACATAGGTTCCTTCCCTTAACCTTTCGCTTCGGCGGTCAGCACTAGACTACCTCGCCTTTCGAGTGCACTTCGCAAGTCAGAAAATAAGAAGGGGCAGCCAGTGTTGCCATTTTTAAATAGCGATAACGTTATTCGATAAAGTAACAATACTAGATTTTATATAAATATAAATAACGTTAACTGTTATTATGAGGAGTTAAGATTACAAGAGGCTACTGATTGAATCTAAGTACAAAAATCATCACAAACGTATACTAAATAACGTAAGGGGTCTCACGATACTTCGATACTAACTTCAAACGTACGATAAATCACAATAAAGTAAGCTACCGCATCTAAATATCCTTCAATAACATCTTTTTCAACACACTTGCTCAAAGTGACGTTTTTATTCCACCGATTTTTGGCTCATAATCCTAGATATTTAACACGCGTGCTTTTTCAGTATATTATCGCACTAGTGCCTTTAGTTTATTAACCCGACCAATTTACATTTGTACCCTAGTACCAAGTAGTAAGTACGAAAATGCAGCGATATAATTTAGTCGGGTTATAACTTTTATTTTAGCAACAAAAAGTATTTATGCGAAATAAAACAGAATGTACATTAAATGGTAAATCCAGCTTTATTACTAAAAATAACTCAAATTCATTTAAATTTTCGGTAATTTGTGTTTTAAATACGAATTATTACATATTTAATCTTGGCTGTTGGCCAATCTAGTTCGCGCCTTAGCCTTGCGCGTGCATCTGTTTCGCGGCAAGAAAAAAAGCAATCGCGTCATTTTTCCACAGATTATTAGGTAAGTGCATTATTCGTAAATAATTGTCGGCTGTGGTGTGATAAAGTTTGGATTCATGGCAAGTGTGTTGAAAAACGTCGTATGAAACACGTGTGCCTGTGACCATAATATACGCGGCTATCTTATGGCGCACTCGCTTTCGCTCGTGCGCACACAATATCGCCTTGTATATAATGGTCAACTTAGCACACTTGTATCATAATGTACTATATAAGTACCTAAGTCAAAATAACAAGTTAGATGAGCAAAATTAAAAAGAAATGAGAAAGTTAACCTATTTAACCTCTTGTGTCGAGGGCCGGGGTCGCTCTCCACCGGAGTGCTTTTAAAGTTAGTGGTCGGCTCTCATGGCTCGTCTCTGTCACGAACTTTTTTTAAATATTTATTTTTTGTGCAGATGATATTTAAATATCACATCTAGTGCGTTACGCTTCGAATTTTAAAATCATGTCATGTACACTGTTGTTGGACTACAGTTTCGTCTGTAATTTAGATCTTTAAGTTAAGACTTTAATCTGTTTATGTACTTAATAAATAAAATAAAATAAATAAATTTACAATACGCTTCAAATAAAAATCAAGCCACACCATCCATAAACATAGCGGAACCATTCGAACCCGGGACCTTTTGGGTAACAACCAGCGAGCTAACCGCTACACTAACGCGAGACACAACATTTATGTAAGTTCCAGCTAGTGATCTACCAGATGCTTCCTACGAAACTATGTTCCATATTTGAATTGTTTGATGGTTAACTTATTTGTCGTTGGTGACACATTTATTTTTTATTATTTATTCTTCTATTTCACTTTGTAACCATTACAAATAAGTGCAGTTAATTGTACTCCTAATTTACTGGGTGAGTGATAAGAGACTCTATTAATAACTGTAAGACAATTCCAAAAATAGAAATTTCAATTGAATTTTCAGTCGAATTATATAATCTTAAGTAAAACTACCGTCTTTTCAAAATAGTATTGTTAAATCGTTTCACGCATTTGCCTCAACAAATCTTTATTTCAGACTTCAAATATTTCACCAATAATCCCGTAACAGGTTATAAAAGCGATACAAAAAAGCCCGACATAATCGTCCTCTTTTCAAAATTATGTAAATTCATTTCATGGCAATCCTATCTTTGTGATCGAGAGGGATAAAAAGACCGCAGTAAGAAAATGTATTTCTGTGACAAAAGCTATTTATGTTCTACCTCGCTGTCATGGAGGCACTCAATCTTAAAATTATGTAGGCTATGACGTATCTAGCAATAGCGGAAATTTAACAACTGACAGATGATTTCAATCTGCGTTTCTGATGCGTGAATCTTCAGCTAGGGAATGAAATTACCCGGCCAATTAAAGTGTACCTTAATTCACTAATATGATCTAGACAATTCCTCATTATCACTTAGTCAGTAACACTCAGGTAAAATAAGAAATGCAATTTTTACAGACGTTCACTTATACAAAAAACATTTCAATGTTGCCTCTTCAAATAAAAATAAAATAGATTAACTCTAAAGTGAGCTCAATTCATCATCATCATAATCAGCCACAGGACGTAGACTGCTGAACATAGGCCTCCCCCACCCCACAGTTTTCTACGGCGACCGATCACATGCGGTCTGCCTCTAGTTTGGTCCCCCGATCTTTACGTCTTTGCGTCTGTCCATCTTGTCGGTGGACGTTTTACGCCGCGTCTTTGGTCGAAGGGTCCCCAATCTAGAACTTTTCTGCCCCAACGACCATTAGGTCTTCGCGCTTTGTGACCTGCCCATTTCCACTTGAGCTTACTGATTGTCGGTTTGTCAGTAAGTCAACGACCTCAATTGCTTTAAACTTTTGCTTTAAAAAGGTATACCACTGCCATATATATGTTCTATTTTTGTTAATATTCAATAAGTATCAGCGAGTTTGAAATGATTGTATCTTATATCGTTATCTTAATAAACACAATCGTCCCGTATGCTTTTATCTGTAGTAAATCATTAAAAATATAAGCATTGTCTTTGACAGTTCATTCGAGCTAACTGTGAGATGATAGTTTCGTGGTTTCGTCGCTAACTAAGAAACGATTTATAAATCAGACCTTCACCTCTTAACCTAGTTCTAAAGGGTAGTTTTACTTGTAGTAATTTCGGCTCTAGTAGGTCAAAGCTCCAGTTTTACTGTTGGGGTTTTCGTCGTCGGTATTGAAATAAAACCTCTTTCCATTTAACATGCAAATTAAGTTATTTATGTTAAATGCATTCACCCTAGATTACTACTATGTTTTTTAACTTTTAGATTGTTATTTTCTACACGTGCCAGCGATGGTTTCTAATCGGTCAAACAATACCGCGAATACCCACAAACAGAAGGAACAAAAACGCGGCGGCGAATAAACAACATGTTTATTCAGACTTTGGGGCGGAGGGAGCCGCCTGATACAAATGTATACTCTATGCACGATACCAGTAACATGCAATGCACGTGACTGCCTTATAGTGTCTTTTACAATAAAAGCGTCGTCATCGGGAGTTTTCCTTGAAGTTTGCAATTTTAAGATGTAAACGTCACGTCACACGTCAGGCTACTCGTATTTTATTTGGTCCTACAATCATAATGGACCAGGACCAAATAAATTCATTCCTTTTGGCTAATTAGTTGATACCTAATAATGGTTTCCACAGCGTTATTTTCGTATAACATAAAATAAGAACCAATTGCCCGTGCGCAAGTTTTGATTTCTTATTTCATCTTATTAGTATATTATCATAAAAGATAATCAAGAAGATATTCGAGGAAACATAATCATAGTGGAAGAAATCCAATAAATTATCACGTTTTGTTAAAGAGACCATGAGCTCTATTTTTGAATCACTCGCGCCAAAACGGCGTGGGATATTATAATAATAAATATCCTTTGAACATTCCCACACATCGCCATCTAGTCCCAAAGTAAGCTACTTAAAGCTTGTGTTATGGGTGCCAGATAACGGATATAATACTTATATACTTTTTGTTTGTAAATACATACATGATATACATAGAAAAACACCCAGACCATAAATAAATAACAATAAATAAATATCCTTTGGACATTCCCACACATCGCCATTTAGTCCCACAGTAAGCTGCTCAAAGCTTGTGTTATGGGTGCCAGACAACGGATATAATACTTAAATACTTTTTGTTTGTAAATACATACATGATATACATAGAAAACACCCAGACCAATACAAACAGACATGTTCATGCACACAAATGTTTGTATTGTGCGGGGATCGAACCCGCAACCCGCTGCGTAGTAGGCGATTTCTCGACCACTACACCAGACGGGTCGTATTCATTTATTAAAGTCCGATTATCGAATGAAAAACAATTTAATTCAACACGGGAGTGATTAAAAAAATATTACTCATTATTGTAAGTATTTACGTATATATTTTGCTCGGTTTTATTGGAAATTTAGTTTGGTTTCGAAAGAAAATCACTCGCCATATCCAAGTGATTAAAAAATAGAACTCTTGGTCATTGTGTTTTGCGGTAATTAAACTTGTGTCATACTCAAATGTTAAGTATCACTAATTTCAGAAAGATCCCGTCTTATAGCAAGTCTACGAAGGCTTTCATCACTCGTATTGCCATTTCTCAATAACACCGGAAGTAGAAAATGTTATGCCAGGAACATGTCAGTTGCCGAATATTACCCCTATTATAGCGATACTTTAATAATGTTTAAACTTGATACTATTTAAACATTATTTTTTATAGTTTAAGACTTTTAGATATAAAAATGTTAATAACAAATCCGTGCATTCATCACGCAAGTATAAAATTTACTATTCCGAATTCCAACTCAACCATTTAACCCTCATTACATTATATAATATTCATTTCTCATAAAACACATTAAAGTCGGTATTGCCCTTCGCCATAGCCAACTAGAGATGTCGACGATGATATAAAATTTGCTACACATAGATCTGTATTGTGTACTTTTTTTTTGTTTTTGGCTTCCGCGAATTGCGTTTTGCCACGACAGGAGTAATAAAAGGTAAGGAATCGGAATGAGAAAATCGTTGTGGTAGATTGTATTGTCGTTTATTTTAAGTATCGCATTGGGTATTATGTTATCATGTAATGATAGCTATAAGTTAGGAAAATAAATAAATAAACCAATGTGTTGATAAGACACTCAGCAGCATCACTGCGCCTATTTGAAAGCAATATGTCAATTTGATTGACCATGTGGAGTATAAGCTGTCTAAATGAGCACTTATTAATTTATAGAAGATGAATAGATTATAAATTTACTGATATGCACCGAATGCACAGTTGAAGTGAGTGCAATGTGGGATGAACCCTAGTTGTTAGTTGCTCAAGTAAACGGTGTCCTATACAATCAAATATTCTACGTTTTCATTGGACTACTACGGCAATAATTATACTATCAATTTTTTTTCCAGAGTAAAAAACACAGCTGATAGAGTTTGATTTGTTCAAACATAAATATAATGGTTTATAGATGAAATAAGAAATCCAAAATTGCGCACCTGCGGGACTCGAATTCTTTAGCTACCGGGCTAAGGCTCTTTCCAATCGAGATGTTGCAGTCGGTCCCACCGCGCGAAATTTCAGAAACTCTATTTCTGAATCACTCGCTTGAATATGACATATGAATTCCTTTTCTAAACTAATAAAAAATCTGTGAAAATCACGCAAAATATAGACGTTGGAACTTACAAAATTCAGCTTTCTATTTTTTTAAATCACTACCGCGTGGAATTACTCTAATTTTTATTATAAAATCACTAATCTATTATTAATTAATGAATATCTCACGCCATCTTGACGCGAGTGATTCAAAAATAGGTGCCCTGGTCTCTTATGGATACGTCATTACGCGTGACGTCAGCGTCATCTACCCAACTGTTGTGCAACAGTAAATATTATAATACAATCTTTAATGACAGATTTGATATCCCAAACAGAATCATGGAGTAGGTAGTATGAAGTAAGCATTTAAGATAATATTATACATACGAGTACATGTAATTAAACTCAGTACTTAGTCATAATTAATGTTACCACTTCTAACATCAAGCATATTAACAGGTGAGCCAGGGTAAATGAAAAACAAAATTTTAACCTTATATCTGCAGAAATAAAGTGTAAATCTCATTTATTATGTGTTGCGTGTCTAACAGTGGCATAAAGTGTAGTCTTAATGGGCTATTATTTTGATTAAAACGCAAGAACGATAATTATTTTGCTATGGATACGCGTGCTAATATACTTTGAATGAACCTTTCTATTTTTGAAACCATTAAAGTTTGTGTTATTTTTTGCGATTTCAGCAAAACTGCCTAAAAGGTGCCAAAGACAAGATGTTTTTTCATATATTCATTAAACCTCATTACTGAGTATCGATCATGTACAACACACACAGGATTCGTGTATTTTCATAAAAACAAGCGAACTGCCTTGCTGCTTGAATAAAGATTTTTTTGTTATTTTCTAGCACGCAGATAATTTAAAAAATCTCATGATACAGGCAACGCATATGAACGCACAAATGGTATGCAAAAGTTCAAATGCACTTCATACTTTAAAAAGTAGACGCAAGGGATAAAACTTGTCTAAAGCTGACTGTAAGAGATAAATTTAAGAACATAAAAACGGCCAAGTGCAAGTCGGACTCGCGCATTGATGGTTTCGCGCCAATTTTAACTGAATTAGGGAGTCCACTTACTTCCACTTAGCTAAAATACCACAATATTTTTTTGACAGCAAATACAAATTCATACAAACACTATGAAAAACAAAGTTATATTTGCTGTTGTTCAAAATGTGCTATATCTCAAAAACTACTAGTTCGATCCCATCCAAACCAATTTTTTCGAAAGCGTTTGTTACGTATTCATTACATATTTTTATCAAAATTTACATTCGCTTAGTTAAGAAGTTAGAGGGAGGGGACAACCATTTTACCACTTTAGAAGCGTCTATTTATCAAACGTTAGACTTTAAAAGAAAATGGTTTTAGAAACGTTCATGTCATTATCAAAGACCTATCCATAGACACCCAACATGAATAGGTTAAAAAAACGGTTTTAGTTTCATTTATGGGAGCCCCCCTTAAATATCATTATTTTTATAAGAATCGTAAAGCGATTAACAGGATACATCTTCCTGCGAAATTTCAACAGTGTGTTGTTTATAGTTACAGAATAAAGTGGCTGTGAAATACGGACTGACAGGCAGACAGACTTGACAAAACTATAAGGCTTCCCTTTTTTGCCATTCGGCTACGGAACCCTAAAAACGGGTATATATTCCCGGACATCCGCACTTCTAGAGAAGCGTGGTAAAAGTAGGAAGTTGGAACAAATACGTAACGTTACGCCGACACGTCGCGAATTTCTGGTGGGCGGATTTACATCGAGACAAGGGGCTACGGATGAAGTGAAAAGTCAGTCGTTTTATGAATTGTCTAAGCCCTTTAAAAAAAATATGGTAGAGTGCGAGTCGGATTCGCGCACTGAGGGTTCCGTGCCAACTTTAACTGAATGAGGGAATCCACTTACTTCTACTTAGTAAAATACCACAATATTTTGTTGACTGCAAATATAACTTTATTTTTCATAGTGTTTGTATGAAGTACAAAGTTATGTTTGCGGTTGTTGAAAATGTGCTATATCTCAAAAACTAGTCGTTCGATCCCATCCGAAACAATTTTCGTTGAAAGTATTTGTTAAGATCTACATATTCTTTTTCAAAATTTACACTTGCTTGGTTTAGAAATTAGATGGGGGAGGGGACGCCCATTTTCTCACTTTGGAAGCGTCTAGCTATGAAACGTTGTACTTTAAAAGAAAATGGTTTTTGGAACCATTATGTAATTTTAAAAGACCTATTCATAGACACGCATACGTTTGACTAAAAAACATTTTTTTGGTTTTAGTTTCATGTATGGGAGCCCCCCCCCCCCCCCTTAATTGTCATTATTTTATATTTTTCGTATGAGAATCGGTAAGCGGTTAACAAGCTTTCTACAAACTTCTAAATTTCAATTGTGTAATGCCTATAGTTACAGAATAAAATGGCTGTAACATACGGACGGACAGACAGACAGACAGACAGACAGACAGACAGACTTGACGACTTAAAACAACTTTTTTACGGATTAACTTTTTTTTAAAAAGTTGTTTTATTTCGATGAGTAATATTCGCGTAAACTTCAGAAACAAGTAGACTTGACGAAACTATAAGGGTTCCGTTTTTTGCCATTCGGCTACGGAACCCTAAAACGGTTATTATTTTACAACGTTTATAATTTTGAATTTATGCGTTTAACCATGAGTTTTAGTCCATCCAATTTTCGTCCATTGTAATTTGATCTTCGTAAAAGAAAGCTGTAGCGCAAAGCTTGGGATAAAAATACGAGTAGTAAATTGTAATAGTCTGATAGCTTAAAAAATATCCTAATGCGTATGGATATAAGTATCACTTTAATAAATTTCTCTGACTACATTGTCAATCATACAAAATGAGTTTTAAAATTGACTGATTTCCTAGTTTATCTGCAACGTAGATAAGCCAATATCTTCGCTTACCCAGCACGCTCGCAGGCCTTTTTGACTACTCCTGCTTATCTCCGTACATTCGACGTGACATATTGGGCTTAGCGAATGACATGGATTTGCCATGTTACAACAAAGGTACAAGGAGACTGAAGTTTGTTTATTACTGTTTCTTTTCAATTTTACGGGAAAGCCGTGGTTTGACATCTTGTTCTTACAGAAAAAGCCGATGAAACTGGAACGTTACTTTGATTCTTGAGGTTTGTACTATAAAACTATAGAATGCCATATAAATTAGTTTCTCCTAAGTAGAGGGTAAATGCGTAATTTTAAGCTCTACAGACATTTTTTTAAAAGCGGTATAATTTTAATAAATTATTTATTGCTCCTATTTCAGGCCACACCCTGTATTTCGCTTGTAATACTGTTAGTTTAAGGCGAAAATGATAAGGTTTACCTTCATTTTGATTGTGCAAATATGTTTTACCTCATGATATATGCTCACCGTAACGAATTGACATTATGGAGATAGGACGTTCGTCGGGGTGTATCAAACCTTTTTGTTTGCACTGTTATTAAATTAGAGTCACGTAAAAGCGTAAAAAAAAAAATGTTACATTCCTTTTAACCGATTTCAAAAAGGATGAGGTTGTAAATATGTTTTTATTTGTATCTATGTTACCTCATATGATCATATCTCTTTAGTTTGTCGACCGATTCGAAATTTTTTTCCCCTACTTAGAGATTCTACCTTTTAGTTTGTCATGTTGTTGCTAAGTCGGGATCTGATGATGAGATCTTGGTGCAATTGAGGGAAACGCTCATATTTTTGAAAAAGGCACGTATACAATAATGTTACATTCTACTTGAAAAGGTTTTGAAATAAAATATAGAAGCGTAAGGGATTTTGAAACATTCTTATCAAGGTCAGCGTTCATATAGGTATCTATTGATATGTCAGTTAATTATGTTTTTAGTTTATGATTCTAGCTAAAATGCAAAATAGTAATTAATTTTTAGGTTCTGTTTTTCTGTCATAAAACTGAAAAAGATTTAATATTCTGTGACTGCTTTGTTTACGAGATACGTAAGTAGATAATTTCAATAAAAATGAGCAGACACTAAAAAAATATACAGGTATTTTCAAAGGAATGTCATGAATACAAAATGAAATTGACCTCGTACGTGTTTTGTTTAGAGTTAGTGGTATTCTGTGAAATATTTCAATGTTTTTATCTAATAAAGGACCTTTGTTATTAATATTTCATAGGAGTAAAATATTTTTGTTTCCTCGGTAAAAGTTTTATTTATTTAAAAATATTGTACAAAGCTGATTTAATTTTACATTAACATTAAAATAATTAAATATTAGCACAATGGTACAAAAAATATCACTACCTATTTTTTGAGTACTACTTTTTTTTATTCAGTACCTAAATCTTGTTTTGTAAACTTTTTAACACTGGCAGGGGCAAAAAACAAAAAACTGTAGCGAAAAAACATTTGACAACGCAACTTTTATACATGAAGAAATCGCAATGTTGTTAGTAAAACAAAGAGGGCCCAAAAATAAGGTGAGTGTGTGCTCCTGACAGCTTGTTACAAAAGGGACGTCTAATTTTAACATTTCATTGGTTACGTTGCTAAATTGTTTTCGGAATAAAATGTTCCGTAGTTACCGCTATCGGATGAGCGTAGGTGTTCTTCCTAAAGAGGTATCAATTGCGAGATTTATCCAAACATTTACTCTGCCAGTATTTGTTAAATTTTAGAATTTTGGCAATGGGTTATACTGATGCCCCTGTATACCCTTTTATATGTGAGTGTATAATGTTTTGATGAGTACGGAAAAAAGAGTACTAATGTAAATATTATCCCGATATCAAGCCTAATCCTAAATATTTCTTAACCTAAGTGAATCCATGATTAAATAGGTATCCTATTAGATAGAGCTCACTTACTTGGTTATGGCGTGTCTTTTACTTATTTACGAAATAAAGACGTAAGTACTCACTAACTTGAGCTATATTTTCTCAAATGCGTCCTGTGTAACCAACAACTGATTATCATTCCAAAATTGGACTTTTATCAAAGAATATCATACGTAATCTTGATGAGAGTGATTGGGAAATAGGGCCCCAAGTCTTTATAATGTGTCACTAGAAGTATCCACTACGGTAGGATTATAGAAATTCGAGATGAGGTTACAAAATGTACGTGGAATAATTATGAAGTTTGTCCTCAATTACCGTGGTGTAGTGAGCCAACAGCCAATGTCTGAATAATGGATATAGTTTGTCCGGTATTGGTTTAAGGGACTGGACAAACGAAATAAAGTTATTAAGAAGTACCTAGTTACTTATAAAGTAGTAGTAGTAGTCAGTAGTTACTGCACTAAGGATCTATTTTACCAACGTCAAATTAAACTTATCCGACTGAATAAGTATAAAACGACCGATTTTAAAATGACATTTACATTAATGATTAGCTGACAAATCGGTGTCGATTTTCAATTAGACGTTTTGTTTTATATTCGACGAATATTTCCTACCTGACGTTGGTAGAATCGGGGCTTAGTGGGTTTGACCTTGGTGAGACGGACGTTTCTGACCTCATTTGAACATGTCAGTTGAATATTGAACTGTTTACAAAATAGGAGAAACACATGGTTATGTTTCAGTTGTAGCTGACAAAGACCGCTTGTCATTGGTCACTGAAAGCCAATGTTCAGTGGACGTCCTTTGGCTGAAAATGAGTTTACCGTAATGTTAACATGAACTTAGGGCTCATTTTTTGATAGTTAAATAAAAAATATTCGTCGAACAAAATACAATCTGGTCAATTTGAAAACGTCACCTAATTGTCAGCAATCATAGGTACCTGTATTTTTTTCAAATCTGTCGCTTTATATTCTATCAGTCTGATGAGTTTTATTTGACCATTGAAAAATCGTCCCTAAATCAAACGTTCTTCTATTTTTCACATGTTTAAAATCATAGCCAATTCGAGAGCTTGGATTGAAGCGTTACAAACGTTGGAAGGTAGTGTGGAACTATTTACTTATTCACTCAATCGATCGCCCTCACCCTTCGCTACTACGCTACACGGCACGAATTAGTACCGATGGTCGCCGATACCAATGCCATTCTGTTAATGTTTATTGTTATGGGGATCCAGTATTAGGAACACGAATATGTGAATAAGGGCATGTATACTACGAATTTAGGCTGATATTGCAATTAAATTAAAAAATTAAAAAAATCAATTGATTGATCAACAAAATCAAATGTTTGATAATCTTAAAAGTGAGACATTTCAATTTACTATGAACTTGTTAAGTGCGCCTTTACATAAGAAAGACAGCAGCGGATGTCAAAACATAAAAAAAAACTTAAAATGTAACCGCTTTTATAAACAAACAAAAAAAGGACTAAAATAACGCTGATAAGAGAAACAAATTCATTTGAAGTCGGTGTATGATGTGCGTACGTAGGTACGTAGACTGCTGGTGTCCGTTAAAGTTGCCATCATGCACCGAGAAGCGTTATTTTGGTCAATTAAGTGTTTGTTTTTGAAGGCTTTTAGTGTTTAATTTTCTTGAAAAACAAATTCGTAATTTTTGGTTATAGTTTAAGGGACAATGTACTTGATTAAACTAAAATAGTTCTTTTTATAGGGAAATCGCCTACTCGCAGCGGGTGCGGGTTCGATCCCCGCACAATACAAACATTTGTGTGCATGAACATGTCTGTTTGTATTGGTCTGGGTGTTTTCTATGTATATCATGTATGTATTTATAAAAAAAAAAAGTATTTAAGTATTATATCCGTTGTCTGGCACCCATAACACAAGCTTTGAGTAGCTTACTTTGGGGCTAGATGGCGATGTGTGGGAATGTCCAAAGGATATTTATTATTATTATTATTATATTTTAGTGTAACAATTACTTTAGTGCATCAAAATCGGTCCAGCCGAATACGAAATTTTCGCGGACAAACATTCATACAAACATACAGGTCTAACTTAGAACCTCCATTTTTTTAAATCGATTAAAAAAAGCGGCACTGTTGCCATTTTATGTATGAAATTAACAGCAACGCGACTATCGCGCGACCGTCGCGCTGCTAATGTCACTTAAATGTGAAAGCGCTCTTAAATTATCTGGACATTACTCACGTAATTTTAGCATTGTTATAATGAAATAGTCACTAAAAACGTTGTTATATTTGAAGAGACTTTGTATCGTTTACATAGTATTGAATGAAACTATAAAAGTGATTTTCATTTGGTTTTGACTGAAGATTTGTAGTTAAGAAAAAAAACTTGTACGCCAGTGTTGCGCTATCAAAGGAAGCCACAAACACAGTCTTCGAATCTCTTACACAAAAGAAAAAGATACCTATATTTTATTCGGTTGTAAAGAAACGTCGAGTGAATAAATAAATTGAGGCGTATAGAATCGAAGACAGCTATATCCATACCTAATCAGTTTTCAAGTTATGTATACCACAAAATTCATCTAGAAAATTCAAAACAGATTCCGAGATCATTCAGTATCATTATAAGCTAAATCCATAAGAAAAACCACTTCAAAAAACTGGATTATTATCAAAGGCAGCTATATCCCCCGCGGTTGGAAACAAACACAGCTAAAATCGCACTTGACCAACCACAGCGCTGCATTCCTAAAATTTCAACATGGCAGTTTCCATATAAATCGTGCGTTACGCGTCTGCAGTTTTCGTCATTTTTTTAATGTTATTCAGCTGATTTAAAGTATAAAAAAGTGACAAGTTGTAGTTAAAAGTACAATGGAAGTGCCTGTGATCGAAGCTTTACAAGGGAAGGGTAGAAAACGGAAGAAAAACCCCGACAATTGGAAGTCCAATAAAGCTAAATTTGCTAGGTAAGGTGGAGACTAGTGTTGTGTCATATCATGCCTCAAAGTTTCGATGTTATTGACAGTAATTACTTACAATTTATTTTTTATTCATTTTGCAGATACTCGTCAAAGTCGTTGCCTGAACAAATCACATGTAATCATGACAGTAAATCATACGCATGTAAAAAGTTAAAAATGCGCGATTTGATCAATTTTCATCGATCGTTTTACAGTACACATAAAAAGAATATTCAAGATGCTTTAATATTAAAATGTTGTAATGTACACAAAACGAAAAGAAAGCGCCCTACGAAGACTACAAGAAAAGGTAGAGATTTCAGTATAAAATATAATATATATTCAAACAAAACATTGATTCCAGTTTGTCAGAAAGTATTTCTGGGAACACTTGCAATAAAAAAATATCGTGTAGAATACGTGATGCGAAATTTCTTTTATACTGGTCGGATACCAGTAGAAAAAAGGGGTGGTGATCAGAAAAAAGCGAAGTATGCAGGTCAACGAGAATCTGTTCATTCGTTTCTGAAATCGTTAAAATGTACTGAGGCCCATTATTGTCGGGGATCTACCCAACAACGGAAATATTTACCAGCTGAACTGAATGTTAAAAAACTGTACAAACATTTTAGGCAACAGAACCCGGAGAGTCCCGTGAAACAGTCCTACTTTCGAACTATATTCAATGAAGACTTCAATCTGGGGTTTGGAAGTCCCAGAACAGATGTATGTTCTAAATGTATAGAACTACAAGAAAAACTTAAAACGGAGCAAAATGCATGAAAGAAAACGGAACTAATAATAGAGAAGAGAAGTCATAAGCTTAAAGCTAATGCTTTTTTTAGATTACTTAGAGAAAAAGAGGAGCATATAGCAATATTTTCGTTTGATTGTCAAAAAAACTTAGTTCTACCTAAAGTACCAGACCAAAGCTGTTACTACAGCCGACAGTTGTATCTGTATAATTTTTCAATAGTGTATGGATCATCGAAAGACCCATTAAATAAAAATACAACATTTTCCTATGTTTGGACAGAAGATCAGTATGCAAAAGGCGCTAATCAAATAGCGTCTGCTGTTTACGACCGATTAAAGAAGATTGACCTGACGGGCAAACACACGTTCGGTTAGTAGCAGACGGTTGTGCGGGGCAAAATAAAAATGTTATGATGCTCGCCATGTGCTCACGGTGGATTTTGGATAACCCAGAGGTAAAAAAAGTGGAATTAGTTTTTCCCGTAACTGGTCACTCATTTATGCCTCCAGACCGGGTATTCGGACACATAGAAAAATCCATTCGCAAAATGGAGGTAATAACGTCGCCTTCCGAATATATGGATTTGATTTGTGAACATGCCACAGTTACGACTCTTGAAGACATAGAAGTGCTTGATTGGAAATCCGCTGCACAAGATGTAATAAAACAAACTGCACAGCTTCACTTTAAAATTTCACAGTGTAAATTTTGGTGATACGGAGATCAAAAAAGTTAGGAAAGGTAATGGTACGAGGTGAACTTTTTTATAATTCTGACACTGGGACACCGAAAAACATTTGTAAAAAGAACAAAATGGCTGCGATGATTAGGCCATCAGTGATTCCTAAAGGTGTAGAAGTAAAACTACTCAAACTAAGAGATGTCCGAAATCTTCTTCAGAAACATTACGGCGAGAACTGCGGGCGAAGTCTGATGCATCATTTTTGACATTTCGCGTCGACAATTTCAATTTTATGATTTTCTAATTCATCAAATATCATTTTAACTTACGTAGTTATATTTTTAATCTTAAAAAATAAGTTTTTTAAGCATCATTCATAAATTCTTCTCAATCGATAAATACACGAAAACACCAATTTTGTCTCAGCATTTTTCGAGCGCCACCTGGTGGTTTTACACGGAACTATGTCGAGACTTCCGACACTGGAGTAAACTATCGCATTTAGCATTCTACAGTAGGGTATTAAATAATATAGATGAAGAAGAAATTCAGTTGCTGGAAGATGACAGAGAAGAAGAAGACAATAATTTTGATTTAACCTGTGAGTTAAGCGCTGAAGATAATAATTTACGAATATAATTTGCTTTCAGTTGCCTTCAAATTTTAATTTAAATATATCTTGTTCCAAAATGTATGTTTTATTGAAACTGTAAATATTGTTACATCTTCGATGAATAAATACCAAACATCCACATCACTAGTTACAGTGACGTCATCAGATGATTACTGGAATCAAATGCAGCTATATCCATCCATATTAGAATCAAAACTATCTAAATCCAAAAGTTGGTATCAAATACAGCTAACTGAGTTTTACTTTATTAATTTTATAATAAACCGTTAGTCTGATCTTTTGAACTGGCAATCGTACAGATTACATTCTTACTAAAGATTTTTGAGTTTACTTTGTACAGTGTTGCCAGAATAAAATTATACTAAATATTGTTTTTCTTGTTTTGTGACAAATCAACCAAAATGGATTTAGCTGACTTCGATTCTATACGCCTCAATTACTCTGTTTCATAGCTCTGTCCTGGACTGGAGTGGCGTGAAACGGAGCGTTCGTTTAACAGCTTTAATTTATTCGGATTAGCTTTTTTGGTGTTGAATTCAAATTATTTTGGACGTTTTATTGTGATTAGAAAGGACTCTGTCCCAATTCGGACCGTTTTTAGCGGCGCACCTTTTTTGAGTAATAGCACAGTATAGGGCTGGGCCTATTAATGTTTGTTTTTTAAAGATAGGTAATATTGAAGTATTACTAGTAGTAGTAGTAGTAGTAGTTTTCCTATCGATTGTAATAGGTATGTTTGTCTGTTTACTGTCCTCGTAGTGACCTTGTATCGTACTCTGAGACCTAGGTTACGTTTCAGTCACTGTCACTAGAATCACGTAAGTATAAGTTATAGTTTTGAAATATCTTTGAATGAAAGTTTTACTTAATTTGAATACTTTAACAGAGTTATATATATTTTAGGGCTGATTTGTCAAACGTCATAAGAAAAAACTGACTGGTAATAAAACGCGTCCAATTTTAATTGGTAGTTCCAAAATCTTCTAGCATCTATGCCTGCACGAATATACTATCAGTAAAACCGGAGGTGAGAGATGTATTAGCCATTGAATATTGAAGATTCGGCGTCAACGTCAATACGTTGACGCCGAATCTTTCCCGTTCCAGGAGCTTGAATCCGTCTTCAATCCGTCTGCAGCTGTATGATAATTTTATAAAAAAAACAATTTTAGTTTCCCTGCGCTCATTGTTAATACTCTGAATCGTAAATAATCTTGTTGCAACTCCAATACTATACGTCAAAGAAAGGTTCGTGCTCGCAAATCTAGTTTAACACTTTTAAAAATATTTACGCACAATAAACGTCAGGCATTTGAGCTGCCAAAATTAGTTTGTTTTATGTCGGATAGAGGCGCTCTCAGATTCTCATACAAATGATTACGTTACTATACAAATACTTTGACGCAAATTATTCGTGAAAGGGGTACAGTAATATTGTACTTTATTCAACGAAGATTTTTTGCTGCCTATTGAAGAATCATGACATTGAACAATCACAAAGCTGAAAATGGCTAATTTAATTGGCAAGACAGAAAAAATATGACTGTCTTGTTTGCACTCCAGAGCTTTAATATTTCATTGCAGTCGTTTTACTATAACAAATTCTATGAATTTGGTTTAAGTGTTTTAAGAAAATCTTATCTACCGACACTTGTCAAACTTTCTAGACGATGATTATGAATTTCAAAATAAATTAATTGTAGCCCTTTTACATTTCGGTTTACATTTATGAATCCACTTTGAGTGTTATTTTGGGACGCTTTCAGGTTAAATTGTAATTCGAAACAACCGTTTTGATATCAAAGTTGCGGTTTTGAAATTACAGTTAAATTAAATAAGCCATTATCTAAACCCATTTTTTAGCACTTGCTTTTAAGTTCCTTTTTAAAAATATATCTTTAAATTAGTCAGGTTTCAAATGATGTATCAACGGCCTTTAAAAACGAAGTCTTTCTCATAGGCACTTGTTTTCAAGTAATCTGACTAAAACCTATGATTTCTGGAAAATGTACATGCATATGTTATTAAAAAAGTGTCTGAGAAACTTAAAAGAAATCTTGATCCAAAAGTTATATCTTCTTTACATGTTAAAGTAAAAAGCAAAACAATCTTACAAGAAAACGCTCTGTCAAGCGCACTAACGAAGCAGCAAAATGTTTTATTACTAACAAAATATCACCTTTTCGCACCCACTAATTTGACCTCCAACTTCGTTCATTACGTCACATAAAAATCTGAAGGCAAAACTCTCTTTAAGATTGTAGCACACCCAAGCGCGAGACCATCCCAGATACGTGTAGGGCTAACACCTATGTAGTTAGTACCTTATAGACCACTAGTAAGTAGGATGTATGTACTTTAAAGAGCTCTGTAGCCACTTTTTTAAACTTTCTTCTCTAGGAGCAGAGAGTGATTAACATCAGCACTTAGATAAAGCAAGTCTGGAATTCTGGATGCTTTAATCATTATATCATTGAGTCTAGCCACACACATATAATATTTTATCACAGCCCATGAAAACCGCTAAGCAGATCATTTATGTACGGTTAAAGCATGTGGAATTTGCTTTTTACGGTTACCGTAGTTACCGGAATGAGCCGGAGTTCCTTTGACCGACCAGAGTTACTGCCGACCCAACTTATTCAATGTAACTTGTTATGCTGGCAACTTAATTGAGATAGTTCATGAATTTTCTACTTCCGCTATCGAGTTTTTAAATGTTGTTTGGTTTGGAATATGTATTTGTTAGTCATAAAATATATCACTACTTTAAATGGAAATCAAGTGTTTAAACATCCGACTTCATTTTCTTCTGTCGATGGTATATATATCGAGATACATTTGGGTTATAAATGATAGTGTGGACAGAGATACACTCTTTAAAATTCTAAGATCGTTTAAACTAACACCGAGACAAGTCAATTGGTCGAAGTTCCTACAAAATACAGCAAGATGCGGATCAGGGTAGGCTCCAGCTTATCTGATGAGTTTGAAGTAGTGACCGGCCTTAAACAAGGGGATACATTATATCCGATGCATTCAACATATTGCTCAAATACATCATCCAAAAAGTACTAGAAGTCGACTGCGGACTGTAGTTGAAAGGAATGCACAAAATTTGGATATGCCGATGATTTGCCACACCTTGGGCAGCGCGTATCAAATGTACGGGCAGAGGTCTTGGAAGGAGAAGGAAAGAAAGTCGGTCTCAGAATCAGCTGCAGGAAGACAGAATACTTACAGATAAAGAGATAAAGAAACACATGGGAAAAGTGAAAACATCTGAAAGTGAGCGGCTACACCTATCAAGGTGTCAACAAATTTATATATTTGGGATGTACCGTTACTGATGTTAACCAAAGAGAGGAAGAGATTGATATCCGTGTCTAAAACGCTATCAGATGCACGACAGTTCTTCACAAGTTTCCTGCGTTTAAGCATAATACATGGAAGAACTAAAACTCGTGTCTACAAAACTGTAAATAGACCAGTTTGAGAGTCAGGAAGAACACGAAGATTAAAGATCTATGTCCGAACCTAACATTATTGGAGAGACCAAAGCAGGTGAGCTCGATGGCTCGGACACTTAGAGAGAATGGCAGAGGAGAGTGCCGTGAAGAGAGCGTGCTTGCGAAAATCAAATCTAACGCCCGGGCTCAAGATCTGCTTAACCTCGGCCATAGCGACTGGCAAGAATTATCGCAAGACCGAGATGCATGGCGTGATCTGGAGTCGGAGGCCAAGACTCACTTTGGGTCGTTGAGTCACCATAGTAAGTAAGTAAGTAAGTAAGTAATAAAAACGTAATAACCCACTTACATAAACAGACGTAAATAGCCCAATTATGGACAAAGGCATACTCTGCTAGGTTAAATGTTTTTTAGAGGAATGGTTTACCTATTATTCTACCTCTAATTATATTATTATTAAATCTTTCTGCATTATCTAAAAAAATGTCTGAGAGAGAATGCTTTTAGCATTGAGTCTACTTATTGTACACTACAGTTTTTGTGCAATAAAGTTTTTAAATAAATAAAATAAAATATTTATATTGGCGGAATCGTGACGCATTCAATTCCGATCACGGATTGTGCTACCTACAAACCAATAATATCTAATGACTATCCAAAAATAACACAGCACACACGTAGCAGTTTATGCGCTTTTTTATATAAACACCGTAGATGACTAAATACTTAGCCATAACTCTATAAATACCCCTAAGACATCTTACAAATTAGTCTATAACCTCTCTTCCCTTTCCCCCGTATTGGTAACATCATACATAGCAATGCGTTATACCATTTGTAACATCAGAAACTAATCTTCGCGTGAAAATCGATTTCGACAATCAAAAGCGTTTTCACCCTCGATTCCGGGAAATAACGGCAGTGCGGGAACGTATCCTGGGAAGGAGGACAAACTCGGGAATGCGAAGGTGTTTAAATGACCCATAAATATTGCGTTTTCCTCTCTAAGGGTGGGTAAGGTAAGGACACGTTGGGGTAATATACGAACTTTTGGTGGGTGGGGTAAATCTTGAGGTAAAGTTGACAAATGGTTTGGGAGATTTTCTTCTTGCACCTCTTTAGGTAGACATAGATAGCATTAGACTTTAGTCATGTACGGTTGAGGTCTTTAGCGCTTAATTATTGAAATCGCTCTTACCTTGCGTTATCTTTTGTTTTAAGTGACGCCCTGTTTGTGTCGTGTACGCAGATGATTTTCGTTGAAAAGTAATCACGTGCGGCCGAGGTCTTTTGCACCTATATAACCTCGTGATCCACAATGTCTTGCCCACCAGATTCTTAAACTATGTCTCATCTATAGATAATATAAGTTGTAAATATATTTGTAATCGAGCCAAGGTAGTTTTGTATGCTCCTTAATATCAAGCCCTTTAAAACTCCCGTTAGGTAGGTTAATAAGACCAAAAACTGAACTGAAAAAAAAAACTATTCATTTTTATTTTTTTCTGCGCAGAGCCTTTACGACAACTCTTGAAATGGGCAAGGCTTTTTTATGCGGACAGAGCGAACTGAGGCTCATGTTAAATCGTAACTTTGAATTATTTACAGCGACCTTCCTTTAGCACTCCTAAATCAAGGGTCGTAAATACTGAATTCCGTTCGCGAAATGAGGTAATATGAGGTTATTTTTCAGGATCATTTATAACTCTTTGTTTCGAACTCTTCTTCTTAGCTTTTCCTTCTTCAGTCTTTTTTTTTCTTCAGTTTTAGTTTCAGTATTTATTTATGTTCTGCCTACGTAAATCATGTAAACAATCATTTCATAACTTTTAAAATAATAGAGTGAGTAAAATAAATTATCTATTAGATTTCATTGTTTAACGATGAACTACCAATGACGGTTGTGATTTTTGTGTATATCTTATTTTGAAATGAATTATTTTGTTAAAAATAAATGCCTTCTGATTCGTTAAAAGGTTGTTTAGAATATTTGTCAAATTAAGAAGAACAGAATTTATGTAATTGGTACCTTGTAAACCAATCAAAGTATTATTTAGTATGTGTCTTACGTACAAGTCAGCGTTTTTGGTGTATTACTAAAGAAAAAAAAACTAAATAAGAATTTCATTAAGTAAAACTAAGATAGATATACATGCATACTTTTTGTTTTGATTTTCTATGCTATTCAGATGTTATTTAAATTCTCCAAGTTTTAAAATTTATTCAACGAGTTTTTTATTTAAAAATCATCATAAATCCAAAATACCCGAGCCTGAGTTATCAAAATACTTGAAACTCCGACCGCAAGGAAAAAGTAAAAAATAACATTTGCAGTTTAAAAAGAATGTTTCATTCCGGAATGAGAAAAATATAAAGCACCCAATCGGAATTTACAGTTCATTTTATTTTTATTTCTGTCATCGTTTTGTGTTACAGTTCATTTTATTTTTATTTCTGTCAACGTTTTGCTGAGAGCTTTCATAATACTTTCAATACTTTGATTTGTTATAATAACTTTATAATAAATAAAGTTATTTATGTAAAAAAACTTCATAAACCCTAGTGTTACTAAACCTAAAACCATAAAGTCGCTTATCTCCAGTAAGGTAGTTATTTCTACGTATAGAGAAGCTATGGCGAGCAAACAATATATCGCATATACGACACTGCATGATTATGACGTATTTCTTAAACTTTGTATTTTGAATATGAAACCATTAATATGAGTTAATGTCACGTGGCGTCAATTCATAGAGCACAAAATTTGTTTGTGTTGTCCATTGTACTACTGTTACTAGCGTAAAACTGATAGTTGCAAAACAATTGAGTAGTTGGTATTTATTTCCCTGTATTTTGTTTCCTAGTTTGTGTTTTTAGTTTCAGTAACAAGTCACCAAATATTATGCTTGGGCTGTTAATTTTATACTTGTTTCTGAAGTTTACGCGAATATTACTCATCGAAATGAAACACTATTTTACGGATGCACTTTTCGCGAATTTATTAAATTTTATCCCAACGTTTCGGATCGTATTAGGATGAACGTCGAGATAAAATGTAATAAATTCGCGAAAAGTGCATCCGTAAACAAGTGTTCCATTTCGTCTTTTTTTTTTAAGAGGAACCACTCCAAAAAAGTAGGCTATGAGTTCTTGGGGGAAAACTATCTACAGTACACTCCAGTAGGCACCTACTAGTACATTGGTCTGAATAGTTCAATATCATAATTAATCATCACAATCATTTTTATCCTTTTTTGAGAAAAGTGACGCAAATAGTATCAATCCATTATCAAACAAACTATGATCACTGGTACTAAGAAATGTTTGATTTCCAGCAAAATGTTAAAACTCCTTAATGGTATCCAATCGAGATTCCACTTAACAATAATTTTCAATAGTAGATAGTACTGCAGCGTATCTGCAGCGGTTGTAAACCGAGCGGTACTCTAAAAAACGATACCCCTATTTTCCAATCTAGCTGTCTCTGTTTTTCATGCTTGTAAAGCGGTGCCAGTGAAAGAGACGGCAATATCGGAAAATACATTTTTTTAGAATAGAGCATTTGAAAGCTTAATCCGAGCGATCAACTAGAGATATTCATACAAAATGCAATTTGTGGCGGCTCTGACAATAGTCCAATAATCCAATATTGCTCCATGTGGTACGGTGGTAGTATTGGGACGTGATGGTACATTTGGGCTCGATTTCAAAATTGTATTTTAATTTATGTGAAGCTTAGCGTGACTGACTGTCGTTTAAAATGTAAAACTTATGCGAATTCCCATGTCTAACGCGTGAGAGGGAGATTAGTAATAGATTATAGAATTTACAGTTTATATTAATTTATTTCTCAAAGCTTGATTCATACTAATTGTATATTTATAAAAACAAACACGAAAAAATAAAACAAAGACTTGCTACATAAAAATAACTAAAAACCAACCTATCCAAAAATTAAACCATTTGCTCGCGGCGAGGAGGTTATGATGTTTGGCTGCATAACCGCGTTGGGTAGCGATGCTAATCCTTTGAGCTAGGAATCAGCCAGCTTTATTATTTGCTGTAATATTGTTTTGTTTTGGAGCAATTTTTCTGAACAGCAATTTAACGGAAGGTCCCCA
Source organism: Pyrausta purpuralis (assembly GCA_963924145.1). Taxonomy (NCBI): domain Eukaryota; kingdom Metazoa; phylum Arthropoda; class Insecta; order Lepidoptera; family Crambidae; genus Pyrausta; species Pyrausta purpuralis. The sequence continues at coordinate 4,941,063 of OZ001664.1, read as the reverse complement.
CGCCCCAAATGTTTCAACGCCAAACGGCGCAAACACATGATCGCGCTTAGTGTTTTCAGCCAACTCCGATGCTGCTTCAGGTTCAAGGGCTGACTCTCTTAGATGCGAAGGGTCCAAAGTATCGACACAAGGTGCATACCAAACTAAGGCTCGACCCCGTTTCCAGGGCATGAGCGTAAGTCCATCGAGCCTCTTGCTATCATCACGGAACATACCACGTTCTTAACGTCGAAGGAGCATTCATGGTGCAAGAGCTCTTTTTATAGCGTCATTATTGGTAGCGCGGCGGGCGAGACGCCCAGCGCTTTTTTAACCTCCTTGCCCTGTTGGATTTCAAATTGAAACGATACTGGTTGTTGTTTTGGTCAATGACATCCAGCTTACGCGTAACCTTTTTAAAAATAACTATTTTGTTTACATTATATGCAAGTTTTATAAAATAAAACCTCTTTACAACATTTTTAAGAAGTGCAAAACGAATAGGGAACCTCGCACCCTCGTGCGTATCGGATCTACGAAATACTACGCCGTAGCTAGTAAGCTAAGAAGAGGCGATCTGGCGTTAGTGGTTTTGACTCGCTCGCAATAATAAATTGCGCCTGTGTTTTTTTTTTCAATGTTTTTATTTGTATTAAATACCTGAGTCGGGCGTCGCTGACCAAAACAACACCCTGTTAATTCTACTTAGGTCTGGTTGGTACCTTAAACTTACAATGATGAAACGTCAATCATAATTTAGTTAAATAAGCAAATTAAAAATTTTCATTTGGATAAACGGTTATTTATTTACATACAGCTTCAAATTTAAGCATCCTCGTAGTTGGCACCGAGCCAGTCGCAAAATTCAAAACTTTCGTTCCCGAAATTGTAACTGCAATACATTGCGAGCAATTAATGCTTTTAAAATAATATGCACCGAGTACGACCCTGAACTTTCGGTTGTTAAGTGGCGATATTATGACATGTACAAAAGATCACGTATGTTGCAAAATGTAAACTGTTTTGGCTCTTGGTGTGTAGGCGTGAGAGACCGCGACCGTACTTAGGCCTTTTTTCTTCTACAAGTTGCATAGGTACTTAATAGTATAGTAGGTACAGTTACTATCATATTTACTGCCTCGCTGGTGTAGGGTTAGCTCGCTGGTTGCCACCCAAGAGAGAGGTCCCGGGTTCGAATCCCGGGTCGGGGTATTCAAAATACTCGGAAACTCGGAAAGCACGTTTAACTGTTCATAAAATGAGTATTTATTTATGACCGCAAACACTTTTCCTTTTAATGTCGGCTCTTTACTTACCTGAATACGCGAGCTAAGTGCGGATTGCTGGAAGAGTGTCAGATGATATCAAGCCATCCGTGACTCTTTGACTAGGATCATCGACTTAACAGAGATTATCGATAAAAAAATAACTTAAATGACTATGTTCTATTCAATCCTCTAAGTAACTTCTATTAATATGCAATGCATGACTCATAGCTTAGGGCCTGTTTCTCCATTGTCAAATAAGCACTAACACACAAATAATGTCCTGTCCTGCGCCTGATGTCATACTGGTCATATCGGTTTGCCGTATCACCGAATTAATAAGAGTTTACTTGTGTATTGCGCACACATCTGGGCACTATATTATCTCCTGCGTACCTGGCCTATCTCTGTTGAGAGGGACAGCCATTACTGAAAATCGTTAGCCGAATATATTAAATTTACAAAGCTCATGCTCATAATAACCTCAACGGACACGTTACGATTCTTTATTAACATAATTGTATATATATGTATATATATAGTGCCCATTAATGTTAAAGAAATCTTATGGCTATATGAATTTTCGTATCACTGCGACTCGTTAGCAAAGGTCTTCTTTCATTCTTCACCTTGGCTTCAATGACGACACGTTTGGTGTACTCCTATGCCAGCGGTCGTTGGCGTAAGCATGAACAATTGTACGTAAGTCATGGTTGTTTATATGTATTATAGTATTTATGCCTACAGCTTTTGGTCAATGTATACTCAAGAATCGATCGGCGCTTTTCGTTTTCAGTATAACAATGCCTTTAGGCTGATGTTGGGACTTCCGCGCTTTTGTAGTGCCTCTGATATGTTCGCTGAAGCTCGAACAGATATTTTTCAAGCTTGCCTACGAAAAAACACTGCGTCACTACAGGGCAGACTGCGAGTTTCGATTGTTTTTACACTGTGACACTGTGAGTGTTAAAATCATTCTAAACAATAACTAGTTTTTATTAAGAAAAAATAATTAAAACTATTTAATACTAAAACGATTTGTAACTAAACTTATATGCATATAATATTATTAATAATATTCTATGTCATTAACGTTTTAACTGTGTGTATTATTTTTAAGCACGCTGTGTGTATCTGTAAATCTTTTTTTTTTTTTTTATATATCCTTTGGACATTCCCACACATCGCCATCTAGCCCCAAAGTAAGCTACTCAAAGTTTGTGTTATGGGTGCCAGACAACGGATATAATACTTAAATACTTTTTTTTTTGTAAATACATACACGATATACATAGAAAACACCCAGACCAATACAAACAGACATGTTCATGCACACAAATGTTTGTATTGTGCGGGGATCGAACCCGCACCCGCTGCGTAGTAGGCGATTTCTCGACCACTACACCAGACGGGTCGTCTCTATAATCTATTAAAATAAATAAAATAAAATAAAATAAAAGTAAATCTATAGAGCAATTTTACTTGTAATTCAGATTATATTTTAAATTTACAAAACATTATTGTATCTGTAGTTGCTAGACCTAATAAAAAAACATTATTATGACTTTTTAAGGTTTACTCTGAAGGAATATCATTAAGGGCCCATGGGTGGACCCGGGCCCTATTTTTGAATCACTCGCGTCAAAATGGCGTGTTATATTAATTGATTGATGTCTGATTTTCGAATAAAAAACAGTTAAATTCACTACAGAGTGATTTAAAAAACACTAAATTTCGTGAGTATTAACGTATAATATTGCTCGGTTATTGTTAATTCAGAATTCCCTTTCGAACGGAAATCACGCGTCAAATCCAAGCGAGTGATTCAAAAAAAAGCTAGCAGAGTTGCCATTTGCTGTTCCTGTATTTGCTTATTTTGACATTATCAAGTAGTGACGATCTTTTTAAACAAGTAGTAATATATTTGTCTCTAGGTATACGAGTATGTGTAATATAATTTTAACTTTAATTAATTACCTCTTCTATATATTTACATCTAAATGTATAAATGAATCCTTTTTTCCCTTGGTCACTGTTGTGTTTGTTATCATTAGGAGAAGGTTCTTATGATATAAATAATTCAAAAAATTAGGCGGTTGGACCGATTCTCATGATTTATACTTTGCTAGATTCATCAACGTCAAATTACTGGGCCTGGGCCCCAATTTTTGAATCACTCGCTTGGATATGGCGTGTGATTTTCGTTCGAAAGGGAATAAACATTAACGGAAAATGTATAAGTGAATACTCTAAAGTAATATTTAATAGAATCACCCTTTTTTGGAAGCACACTGTTTTTAATTCTAAAATCGTATATTAATCAATTAATATCACATGCCATTTTGACGAAAGTGATACAAAAGTAGGGCTCCGGGACGGGACGGGGCCGGGAGCGATCCAAGTTCTCTGAGTCCACCAGTACTAATTAAAACACCTGTTTAATATATCAAGGTAATGGCAGATTTAATGAATGAAGTCTATAATTTTATCACAGGTTTGTAAACAAAAATTAATAACGTGAAATATAGCGGCTCGTATTTTAACAGAGCGAAACAATTAATATAATAAAATTAGGGCATTTATCATGTTAATTAAGAATTCAGCAAAAAAAAAAGAAGACACGTAGAAATTTACATTATGGAATATTCAAAGTGGAATAATCTAAGAAAACTCAAACGATTTTAAAGGAGATGGCTAAATGACTGCCCTTAGAATGACTAAAGATTTTAATTCTGAGAAAAAAAACAATGTTTTAGGTCTGCGGGCGACGCTCTGTCGAGGGAGGAATCGGTAAGTAGTTTAACTGCATTGAAATTAGAACGAAAAAAACGTAAATAGATAAACAGTTTAGCCGTTTGGCACACGCATACTGGATGTGTTTTGGCGCTCGCGATCTCTTGGATTATTAAAAAGGTGACAAATATATTTATAAAAAACAGTTGATTCTGCTCGTTGTACGGATCAAATTATTTTCAAGTTTTACTAAGGGACACAAAACATGTTATTTACTAACTGTAAAGATATATTAACATTAGATTAATAAATTAACCAAGAAGTAGGTACCTACGTAAAAGTAACCTACGTAATGAATATATTTGATTACAAGTTTTTACTAAGCGTAAAAACATACATACATACTAGCATACAGGTTGACTAGAGAAATAAATAAAATAGTTGTAACTTATCAATTTTATTTATATTTTATTTATACTTGTTTTTTTTTTAATGGAAGAGCCCATGCATGAGTGTCTATCTCAGCGGGCTCCCAAGAGGATATATTGATTGTTAACTTTCCCCTAAACGTGTAAAAAACAAATCTGCCAGTTCCAACCCTGTTAAATCATGGAAATAAACGATAAATTCTGTTTTTTTGAACAGTTATTGAAATAAGTCGGCCAATTGCAGGGTGGCATTTAAATATCATTAAAACTCTTTAAGGGTTGTTCTGACCTTTTTTCAATTCTAAATCGACAAGCGACTGGCATCAAATATGTAAGATTTTTTCTGTGTCATACAATATCTTTATAAGAATAATATTTACAGTACATACCTTCCTAAAATATACTGAATGATTAAGAAGAATCGCGTTGTTAAGTAGGGCGTGTCAGAGGCCAGGAGTGTATATAATATGGCGGTACACTGATGATAATAATTCATACATACAAAACAATAAATAAAAGTCTTCAACTCTTTGTAACATGTAGTTTATTTAAAATAATAAACTTTCTCTTGCTCGTATTTTACATTCGAAAACATTATTTTTAGCGTTACTACTTATTCATAGTTAGATTATAGTAATTCTTTATGTGCAACATGAAAAGCGGCTTCTTATAGCAAATGTCTTCATATATTTATATACTTACTCAGGTACTTTACATACCATTTTTATAAGTAATGTTCGTGCAGTATTTATAATTATTATGTCAAATGTCTTAGATTGCAGTCAATTATTGCATTAACATGATAACATTTTACACAATCAGTATTCAAAAGAATTTTTAATTTCTATTTCAAATAAAAACAATATACAATTATAAGGCCGGTGACTGACTTGAGCATGTGGCCGTAACGTAACATTCGGGGCGAGCGCGCGTTACACGAATGAGCGGTTCGGTTCGCTGTAAAACTTTGCCTATTTGCATAAATAAATGACTTTAATGTACTGGCCAGTAAAATTATGCCGAAATGTAACGTAACGTTACAATAAATTGTAACAAGGTCCTTGTTTAGAATCACTCACGTCAAGATGGCGTGTGATATTCATTGATTAATGTCCGATTTTCCAATGAAATTTAGTATTATTCCTCGCGGAAATGAAAATAGCAATAACTGAATTTTGTAAGTACCAACGTCTATATTTTACCTTACGTTCAACTTTTTTTTTGGACGAAATTCACGCACTATATCCAAGCGAGTGATTAAAAAAAAGGTCCAGAGCCCTTGTTTTTGAATCACTTGCGTCAAGATTTTCCAAATAAAATTAGTACACCTATATTTACACATGGGAGTGATAAATAAAAAGATAACTGACATAAGCGTGCACTAACTTTTACATTTTGGGTTAATTTTATTGGTTTGTAATTAGTTTTCGAACGAAAATTACACGCCATATTCAAGCGAGTGATTCAAAAATAGGGCCACTGGTCAGTCACCGGTTAAACATTTAAAGCAAATAAATGGACATTAATTTTGGTTTGCTAGTAAATTCTAGCTGCACTACATTAAGCCTGCACTTTGTGCAAAAGCGTAATAATAAGTACAAATACTATGAAAATTCCATTACTTTTATTCCGCACTTATTTAATTTAACCTTAATATCTTTATTAGCACTTCATAGTAACCTATTTTTTTTAACTTTGCTATCCATGTTTTTATTTACAAGCGATTTACGATAACATAGTTCAGAAAGTAAATTTAAGAGGTTAAGACTTAATTAGGACGTTTTGAAACAGTCTAGTAAGTATTTTTTTAACAAATCAATTTATTTATTAACACATTGGCAACATCTTTTTCTACAATCTTTTATGATTTAAGTTATCTTTTAAGTTTTTTTAAAAAAAGTGTTTGATGGACGAGTATATTTTAGCCCATAAACGGAAGGGATATGATTAAAATGCAATATGATAACGAAAATGTACAAAACTTTAGTTTCTCTTGAACAAAGACTTCTTTTTTCCAACCAACATCCTGTATCATTGACAACAAAAATTCCATGGTTCTGTCATTTCAAAGTACAGTCGCAAGCTCATCAGGATATACGTTTTTATTGAAAACTTACCCTTATTACAACCGTATAAGATACCGCAGTGTTTACCTCGACGTGCTGTTGTCCGTACAAGGGTTATACATAATTTATAACTTAATCGTAGGCCACAAACATAAGTTTGTGTTGATAAATATAAGGTACATAACATTATACACTTCATTAAACATACAGGGTTACTGGTTAAGTCAACCTAAGTCAGGCAGTTAGAAAAGAGTAGTTTTTTTTCAATATTTCGTATTTTATTTTTATTTTTCAGAACCAAATCACTTAAATAAAATTTTTGGAAGAACAATAAATAAAAAGAAGATAAAATATCAAAATCTGTTTACTCAACTACGCAATTTTCCTTAATTGGTTCCTCTGATAGGATTAATTGAATTTCTTGCCGAACCCCTTAAATTAATTTATATTAGTATCACTTTTAGGTACTTGTACCTTGGTTTCTGCTATTTTTCTTGCAGCATTGGTTGACGACCTCTTCCTAAAGTTAAGCTTAATTGTATTTAAGATGTACTTAAAGACTATGCTTCCCATAACTTGCCTCTTTATATGGTCTTTTTCACATCAATACAAATTAAAGAGTAGTTATATCAAACCTCATTACAATAACAAGTATTTCGTACCAATATCTAAGGATCTGTTCAATATGGCACGACATACGAAACCGTAAAGATACTAAGGGCCGATTTTACCAACATCAGATAAGATGTATCCGACAGAATGAGTATAAAACAACCGATTATAAAGTGTCATTTATATTGGTATACGACAGTCTACAAGAAATCAGTGGTATTATAGTTTAATGATAGTTAATGGAAGAAGCTTAGGCTGTTAGGCTGGATAGATTAGTATTCTATAATATAATAGAGTGATTAATATTAGCTGAAGATTATATTACAACGTATAACATTCGTTCGATTTCCAAAATAGATCGTAACATTCGAGTGTGTTAGGTCACTAATTATGTAAAGGAAAATGATGTTGGAAGTTTCCACAACAGGGTGTGTTGCGGTTACAGTTAAATAGCTCAGTTTTTGAACGATTCGTTGCAAATAAGAAAAATCAAGTTTCAAGAATTTCATTCGTTGCAAGAAAATATATAAATAACATAATTATTATGAATTATCAATATCATTGCAGTTTTTGGCGGGTTCTGGCGTGGATTAGTTATAATCTTATGTCAATAGCCACCTGCACCCCGCAATCTCACCTCTCTACATACTTTAGCTGTCCCCGCTAATGTTGCTGCCTTGCTACCTTCTGGTATGCCTTATTGGTGGGCCGTTACACTTAAAGGCTTAACGGCAGACGGTGACTCGCGGGCTACTAGCGGCGAGTCACCGTCTGCCGTAATTATCAAGATGAGGCATTGGATATGGCAGACGTCCGACATAGTCTCCGTCATATCTGCAATAGTCCTTGCACCTAGCGGGCGCTGTCTTTGGCTGTATCTCCTCAATAAAGCAGGCAAAGATAGTACCCGCTAGGTGTACAAACCCCATTAAGGTACCAAAGAGGCCTACCTTTTGGGTCTATATCCCCAGTTAAGCCTTCCAAAAGGACCGGGTTCTGCTGTGATACAATAATGTATTATTTTATTGATAATTATATTCGGTTAGACAGAGTGTGTGAGGAATTTAAATCGCAATCAACAGATGATATTTAGCTGACTTTGATGACTTTCCACCAATTTATTGTAGACTGTAATACTATTATAATACATATTTTAAGCTATTATAAAAAAGCGATACCATTTCTTGGCCAAAGTTACTTCATAAATTTATTATTATTATCTATTTCCCTATTTAAGTATCTTTGTTATATTATTTGACAAAATATTTTAAATTATGTTCTGAAGTATCCGGTGGTCAATTAGTAGGAGATTATGCATAGATTGTCAAATTAATTGAAAAAGTTTGTAAGTAGAGTAGTTAATAAAGCTGTCAAAAAGTGGCCTGTAGTACATGATCATTCATTCATAAAACTCTCGAACTGAAAGAACTTATGCAGGAATAGAATATTTTTATATAACTGACTTCTTTAGTAAAATTATGTGGAAATATAATCAAGTACGCCAAGTAAGGAAAAAAACGACAGTCATTTGATGAATAAAAATGTAGTTTTTTAAGAGTGTATTATTTATTAATACAATTTTACAAATATGTAATTATTTTTATCATATAAAAATAATTACGCATCTTTTAATCGGAATTATGTTCATTCCAATTTGTCAACGAGTAATTACGAGTAGATACTATAGTACTATCGTCCGTTGGTACTATTAATTGCACAAGCTCATCCATTTAGCACTGGACAAATCCAAAGCATTGTATAAATAAATATACCGTTAAAAACCGTAACGGTAACCCTCTCACGTATATTCATTACGTTAATTCTTTACGAGCTCTAAACTACACATTTTTATTGCACCATTAATAATAAATTGCACTATGGAGGCGCTATAGAGGGGTTTCGTCACCAGGATCGGATAATGGCAGCCTCACTACTTTCGTTTCTAACAAAACTCCCACGCCTTCTAGGCACGATCTTCTATTAGCCAGAACATCCCTTAGAAAAGCTCTTCTAGGCCCTGCCAAATCAGTCCCGGTAATGGACCTAGTGAGCTTTCTTAATGCTGGTAGTCTTAAAGCTTCCTCATATGAAGGGGGCTCGTCAGTTGGAGTTGTCTGAGATCGACCACCGAAAGGATCTCGAGAACACGTAGGAGATAGCTCTCTTGAGAAATATAAAGTCCCTTCCCCGTGCGGAGCTTGGCCTTCAGGCATCTGCTGGTAATTGATCTGATTGGTGGATCTGAAGTCTTCCAATATTTGTCTCGCACTGCGAGTTGTTGTTAGCACTCCAGCCCAAGAGCGTCTGTTCTGTTGTTTCGCCTCATTAGGCCTAGCTGATCCAACGATATTGTTACTTGAATGAGTCCCAGCTATAGTGACTCTCGGTCTTCTAGGCGTCTCATCGAATGATGCTGCTTTTATCGTTGGCCTATTCGGTCTCTGTTCTGGTTCCACATCTATTAGGACGTTGGTATTCTCAGTTGGTTCCTCTCGGAGGGCTGCGTCGATGCGCATGGCTTCCGAGTAGGAGGGGACTAAGGCACAGTTGCCCCGGATGGCTGCAAACAGCTCGAGGCTATCTACAGTGGAGGCATGTGAAAGGGGCAGGGTCCTGGGAGGTCGAGGTGCTGAGCATAGTACAGCACTCTGCTCATCAGCGAGGGCCCATGCGTAGTTGGTAGCTGTAACTGGAGGCAGAGTATCTGACAGATGCGTGTCAAGATCCAACTGCCGGCTCGGATCTAACTCGTAGTTTGTTCCGAATATTTTTGTAATCTGAAACAAAAGATATTATAAAAACATGGACCAAACACAAGACAGCAGTTCAGTAGAATAATACTTACAGTATAATGTACATAAGCCGTGTTACACTCTATTAGGATTCGTAGAGGCCAAGAAAGAAGTAGACATGAGAGTGTCCAGAAAAACAGCTGTGAAGAATACCATGGACACCGATCAGCTTCCCTGAAAAGACATTTCAAATTTAAAACTCAACACACTTCTAGTAATTTATAGAATTAGTTTAATATTTTCTTAATAAATTACCTGTAAGCGACCATGTATTCCTTGAAAGAACTAACTCCTATTAGATCCAACCCCTCTCGCATCTCCATGAAATCGTCAAACCGCTCATGTTCTGCGAAAAATCTCGACCTTTGATCTTCAAATTCTGAAAACAACCATTAACATTAAAACATTAGAAATTTTGGTGGGCTTTATGACTACAATGTGAGTTACGAAAGTATGCCATTAATATGCTGCTGACCAGAGTGGTTTGAAAAATGTTGACCTTAATTGCTCAGTTGATAAGCCCGGTAAATAATGTTAGGTCCCGTCATAATTTTGAATTCTAACTTTCCGCTTTCACTCTAATTTTGTAGCTAGTATAATTATAATCGTAAAGTAAATGATAATTCATAAAACTCATTTTCGTCTTGCTACATGATGTTATTGGGATCTGAGTTTGTCTACTTCAAATCTAAATGTAAGTTAGTTTTATTTAACACCAAGGGCTATATCAACTTTCAGTACGCTGATTATACATTTAAATTTTCTCATTTTAACTGAAAAAAATGATACTAATCCCTGTCTGTTGTAAAATTTCTTGATTTTGGTACAATTTTGCGGATTGAAGCACATTTTGTTGAATGATTAAGGTGCTATAGCTAAATAGGGTCAGGATGCGGGCGCGGTCGTAGCACGGATATTTTCGTTATAGAAAAACGTTTCGTCATAGCGCGTCATGTTTTTAACCACCTCAATCGTTCGATATTTTTAGCGTCTACATAATAAATAATATTAAATATTTTGGCAGGCTAGTTTATGTAAGGTCAAATTAAAAAGACAGACCTATCCATAGGCACGCATAGGTTTGACTAAAAAAAAATTTTCGGTTGTAGTTTCATGTATGAGCCCTTAAATATCATAATTTTTATTTTTTGTATAAAAACCGACAGGGTACTTCTTTCTACCAAATTTTACCAGTGTCATGCCTATAGTTACAGAATAAAGTGGCTGTGACATACGGACGGACAGACAGACAGACAGACAGACTTGACGAAACTATTAGGGTTTCGCTTTTTGCCATTCGGCTATGGAACCCTAAAAAGCGTAAAACATCTTTACCGCTAGCAGCCTCAATGTTGGCGAACGCGAAGCCCTTGCTGAACCGCACTTTAGTGATGGGCGTCTTGCAGTCGAGGACGAGGTTTCTGGACGCGTCGCGCTGCCCGCAGCACGCGTGCGCGAACGACGTGCTCGCGCTGTGCGTGTTCACGCGCTCGTAGTATACCTGCGCATCAAAATCAAAGAGCCTTAAAGTTCATGCAACTTTATGACCCTGTGATCAAATAACAGAGTATGTGCGTGCGGAATATCTAATGCTGAGCTCACACGGTCGGTAATTGGTTATGCATAAACAAGTGTTTTATTCAGCTCCTTACAGAAACACAATCTGAATCCGGGGCCTACCTAGTAAGTATTTAGCGATACTTGTGGCATTCGTCCGCGCTCTTTTTCAATTGTGTAAACGCAGATATATGACGTCTTGCTTTGAACAGCGGTCAAAAGGCAATGATAACGTGATTCTGACTTCTTTGGTTTGCCCGTGTTACATAAATAAATACATCTTTCTTTCTATCTTTCTTTACACAGCTCTTTTAATTTCAGTGAGTTTATTATCAAGAACAATATTAGGTATGAACCGTTAGATCCGTGCTTTGAGCTCAGTCTAAGCAAAGATCTGAGGAACAAAATTATACAGGGAAGAGTTATTTTTAGAGCAATCTGAACTGTAGGAAAAACTTATTTAAGTCTGTTAATTTAGACATAAAGAATCACCGATATTTTTCAGAAAAAAAAATAGTATAATACTAGCATATTTTTTTGTTTGTAATATCATCATACCTGTGTGGTTGTGTACGCGTCCCCATTCCTGTACCTCGTCACCTGTCGCTTGCGTCTCACGTAGTGGTAGCATATCGCTTTCCACCTGAAAAAGGCTCTCATTAAATCACGAATTTAACCTTAACCATACCTGTCAAATATTTGTGTCCCCTCCCTGTGATCACACACAAGCTCGTAGGCGTAAGCTTACCAAAAACACAAATGTGCTAGTAGTAACTAAATTGGTAAAAACACATCTGAATTTACTCTTCTAATGCGAGTTCAAACGAGGGTATCACGTTTTCAGAGTAATTCTTGATTTTATTGTATCCTAAGATTATACCCCATTAGGGTTTCAGTACATAAGGTACGCTTTGATTTTCTAATCTGTAGTACAATAGAGACCGATTGAACCATTATCGGATTTATAGCTTTACATAACTAATACGGTAATGAATTCCTATTACACAATAACTGATTAAGTATTATTAATTTCTCGAGCCACTCAAAGGCGTGAGAGCATGACCTTGTTATAAGAATTGATTTTTGATCACGAGGTGGCTTGGGTGAACGTTACAATTTGCTCTTACTTTGCTCTAAGGCTAAGCTACGTTTCTGGGAAATGACAAAGATTAGATTAAGGTCAGTAGATGTCAAGTGCTAACAACCTGAGTTAATTAGTAGCACAAAAGAAGTAATAGTAGTTACGTGTTTGATAAAATTACATTTAGGGCAAAACAGACAGTTTAGCTTGATATTTCTATCCATGAACAAGGTGCCTATTTATTACAGATGGGAAAAACCTCTCTTCTTCTTTTCGCATTCTCATCTGTGCGTTGTGGTAAAACATACCTAAGCTAGAGTGCGACGAGATAGAAGATGACATTGATATTCGGGGATCGGTAGCACACAATCGTGGTAGCAAATTAAAAAAAACGGTCAAGTTCGAGTCAGACTCGCGCACTTAGGGTTCCGTGACAATATTAACTGAATTAGGGATTTGTTGACAGCAAATACAACTTTGTTTTTCATAGTGTTTGTATAAAGAACAAAGTTATGTTTGCGGTTGTTGAAAATGTGCTTTAACTCAAAAACTACATGTTCGATCCTGTCCAAACTAATTTTCGTTAAAAGTATTTGTCACGCTCTACATCACAATTTTGTTTCAAAATTATCACTCGCTTAGTTTAGAAGTTATAATTTTCAATGGTATTCATTGTTGAAACAATAGTTTAACAATGATACAAACATACATGTAAAGTACTATTATAATCATTATGTGATAGGCAAACAACATAAGGTAATAAATAAAAAGACCCTAATAAATAAATAGACTCCCTGAATCAAGGGAGATTTTCTTGCACTGAATGCTCATTGAATGCTAGCGCCCCCCTCTCAATGTCATCTATTGACCAGAAGATGCTTGCCGCACTGTATATCGTTTTATCCCTATCCCATAGACTACAATTTCGACGTTTCCCGGGCTATTTGTATTAAGCGACATTTTGTAAACTTTATACCAAAGCTGTTTAAAGTTTTGATTTAAAAAAAAAATAACTATCGTAAATTGTAAAGTTTTAGAAAAAAATGGATATTTATTGATTAGGTTACATAGTCTGCATAATCTGATAGGTTTTTTTTCTGATATTCCCATTATTAACGAAAATACATGTCGTTTAATGCAAAATGATCAATTTATTTTATTTTTTTGTTGCAGGCTAAAATGATTTAACCGCCTAAGATTAGTTTTTGTTGTCCCTGGCTAAGTGACCTATCCGCCTAGGTTTATTAATACTTGCTCTAGGTTAAATGACCTAACCACCTGGTACTGAATGTAATAGCTCCAGGTTAAATGGTTTAAATTGAAGATTTTTTCATATTTCATAGCTGAACTAAATGATTTAAGTGCCATAAACCATACAATTTCGTGTATGGCCTATTCAGTTTAAGCGCCGATTGACTTACGCTGATTACTAATTTGTTTCTAATCGTGCCTGAGTAATGAAGTTTACTGAAAGGGGCAGTTAAAATATTGTTGAATTGAAAGGAACTTAGGAATTATTATCTTGTCAATAATTAGGAAATGAGAAATAAAACAGATTGTATTGCTCAAATTTACTTTTTATTTTAATTATCATCAGCTAGGAACTACAGTAACTTTTCAGTTTACCAGAGTAACCACTAAGGTTTATATTACAATTGTATAGGAATCACAAGAACAGTATTTTATTTATGTAGCCCATAGTCTCATTATAAATAATTAAAACGAACTACATACATACTTATTTTAAATTTATTTAGGTACTTAGTATTCTAAACTCAGCTGGGAAGTGTTCGGAAAAATTGCGCAAGAGATGAGTGTCTTCGCATCTCAACTACCTCAGAGTCTGAAGACGAAAGTCTTCAACCAGTATGTGATGACATACGGATCCGAAACATGGTCTCTAACTATAGGCCTCATAAAGAAGCTCAAAACCACAAAACAAGTGATGGAGAGGGCTATGCTCGGTGTACAGACAGAGCCATCAGAATCAGTAAGCTCAAGTAGCAATAGGCGCGAAGAACTGATGGCCGTTGGGGCAGGAAAGTTCTAGATTGGAGACCCTACGACCAAAGACGTAGCGTAGGACGAGAAGACAAGATGGACAGATGACCTTGTAAAGATCGCAAGATCAAAACTGGGTGCGGACCGCTAGTGATCGGTCGCTGTGGAAATCCGTGGGGGAGGCCTATGTTCAGCAGTGGACGTCCTTTGTCTGATAATGATGATGATGACTTAGTATTCTTCCATATATAGTATCCTACCTATCTCAAATTAAAAACAAAACAAAAAATTAAGCACTTGAATCTTCTTTTCTTCTGGGAACCGTGCCTTGTTTCTCTTCCTTTTCAAAAAAAATATCTTAAAAACTAATAACATGTAGTTGTACTACAATCACATTTTGTTTTATTAATCACAATTAATAAAAAAATAACGCCTTTATTAAAATTCAACCAAACCTTTCCTTAATACTTATAGGTATAATTTCTTCTTTTTTTACTCTTTTTCTTCTTCTATAAACATACTTATTATTTTTTATTCCAACCTCACAACCTTTCTCATTTATAATATTAGTAGGATTAATAAATTTACTTCATTTATAATAAAAATTAAATACCCGCCTAATTTTTTTTGTTTGATACTGGTGCTTTTCTCATTTTACCACTGTTCTTCATCTTTAGTGTTCAGGTCATTTTTTACATTTTGGGAAACATTTTATAAATCTAATAGTTGCAGAAAAAGCAGATCTTTGTTTTGTACCATGTAAGACTGACTTCCGAAAACTGTTACCGCTTCAGGCAACGGATTCACTATTTTTTTTAGGTCTTGCACTTTATTTTCCTTAACCATTTTCTTTCTTTTTTCTGGTATTTCAGGCCCCAAAAATATTGAACTTTCTTTTTGAACACTTTTTCATTTTCGGTTTCATAATTGGAAATCGAACTGCAAAATAATAAAAATTTGAAATTATTTAAAATTACGCAGGTATCCAGTTTTTTAAACAAATGTTACTAATGGTGATGATAAGTTAATTCATTCGTTATATCGGTAAGTGGGACAATAATTATCATGTAAGTGCATTCCTCTGATGCCAGATGCCAGTAAGTAGCCGAAGCACTTGTATTATGAAAATCCGATAGTACCACAATCCGGGTATTGTGGTACTCAACTCAATATAGGATAACTAGTTTCAATATCGACCCGACCGAGAATCGGACTCCGGACCTCAGAGAAAGTTAAACCAAGAAAACCGGCGTCTTAGTATAGGAAAATATAAGGAGGTAACCAATGCTTCTTGTATGTTTCGATTTATACCTACCTTCATCAAGCAAGTAAAGTTAACATTAAACAGTGCTACTCTTAAAAATGCAAAACAATAATTAATGCATGAATATAAAAACTCACCAAAAATCCAGTATTGACGACGACTTTGCGCAGCCCGAGCTCCCATAAAACATTTAACACGTCAGAACCAGAGGTACGAACTAGTCCACGGTTTGCATCAACTGAAGCGGTGGTGCACGGGAATATAAAATCTCGTGCGGTTTGTTGCGCTGCGGTGCCAGCGCATTGGTAACAAAACCAATTTTTAATCAACGCCTCAATAGTTGATGGATAGTCAATTTTGATTGTATTAATTGTACGCGGCTATAATTTAATTTGTTTGAAATACTAAAATTTTTCTTTTGTAGTAACTGAAGCGACAGTACAAGTTTAATATAATAGTAAGGAATATAGGTTTATTCGCCGTCTTAACTTTAATGTTGAAACCTTAAAGCGAATTGTATGAAGCGACATTTCAAAATAATTATAAGGTGAGGCTAATTGGTTTAACGTACATTGCCTGTAAATTTTAATCCAGGAATGAGGGTTTAAGTAACTCCTTGGTATTTCATAGTGAGCTTAAGTACACAGTTCCTCAATTTGACAAAATTTTGTGTCGGTACATACATCGCAGAGCAAAATGGGCTCCGAAAATGCGAATGTATGAAGCGCCAAAAAAGTGCTCAGATCGTCACAAAATCCAGCTCAAACGACGCGGAAAAATTCGCTGATTCCGAATATGTATATAAGTCGATTTCGCCCAAAATGTCGCTTAATACAAATAGCCCTGGAACCGTCGATTTGATTGCTTTCAAAATTGCAAATTTTAAGCAATTTTATTATGAGTTTTAACATGAGCATAAATGTTCTTTATTAATAACAAATAAGAACAAATAAAACTAATACATGTAATATAAAAGAAAATAACTTAAAATCTGCCTATTCAAAAACAAAACCATTTCCTTGCGGCAAGGAGGTCATGATGCTGGCTGTGTTTCCGCGTTGGATAGCTATGCTTATCCTTTGAGCTAGGAACCTTAGTTGTGGCGCTATTTTTCTGAACACCGATTTAGCAGAAGGTCCAAACGGTCAAATATTTCAACACCAAACGGCGCAAACACATTATCACTTGCAAGCGAGACGTACTTGCGACGCTTGGCGTTTTCAGCTAACTCTCTGAGAAGGGAGGGGGTCAAAGTATCGGCACGAGTATGTAAGCTACATGAAATAAAGTTATAGCTACCTAAGCTGTACCCAATTTATTTTTGAAGCCTTCGAATTAGATGATATACCTGTTGGTCATCATGATTTTCAACTGGTACTGGGCATAAATATTACTAAATGATAATATTCCCGACTCACCAGACTCTTGGCGTAGCAGTGCGCATGGCATGCACTCTCGCGCTGACAGCGGCCACATCAGCTCGCCTTGCAAGCTGGATCCTCGCCGTGCTGTGGTAGCATTCCACAAGGTACACCAGGTACAGCAGCAACACGAAGGCGATGGGGATGTAAGCATAGCCCACATCGCAAGGGGACTCACGGACTGTCCTCTTGATTGGGTTCCTGAGGTTGATGAAACTGATTTAGAGGTTAGTAGGAAGTGGCTTGGTTAGCAATGAGAGGCTTAACTTGGCACTTTTGATTTAGGGTCGAGTGTTTAATGGATATGGCGCAATTGTTTTTCGGAATTGGGGTGCATGAAAGAAACCTCCCCGCGCGACGTGCCTACTTCACTACACGTCCGGTGCACCCTGGACAGTCAGCGAGTTCCTGTGCTGACTGACGAATTCTTTCACCACGATGGTAAACCAAAAGCGACCACCCATAGGTCCTAGCAGTCCACTTTCGAAACCGGCTCTGCGCGTCATTTCAATTAACATCGAAGGTTTCTCAGATGATAAAGCACAAATTCTTGCTGATTTGTGCAAAGTTAAAAATTGTGACATATTATGTGTCCAAGAAACCCACCGAGATGACAAGCAGAGTCGACCTTACATTCCTGGACTGACGCTTGTCGCCGAGATCTGTCACCCGAAGCACGGTAACGCAGTGTTTGTTGCTCCCGGCGTAAGCGTACTCTCGACTAAATGCTCCTTGGAAGGCGGAATCGAATCGATCACTATAGACCTTGGACAGTGCAAGGTTACTTCGGTATACAAGCCACCCAATACAGCATTTGAACTTACTATTCCGGACCTCTGCCAGTCGAATCACATCATCATTGGAGATTTTAACAGCCATAGTGCCAGCTGGGGCTATACTTCCACTAACAATGATGGGCATGCTGTTGAAAACTGGGCTGACAAAAATGACCTTACTCTGGTACACAACCCCAAATTACCAGCATCATTCAACAGTGGGCGTTGGAAACGTGGCTATAACCCCGACCTGATATTTGTGAATACTAGCCTCAGCTCCTGGTGTTATAAAAGTGTGTGTCCCCCAATCCCTCGAACCCAACATCGGCCAATTATGTGCTCTGTTGCTGCTGCTATCCGCCCAATCACTGAACCATTTAAGAGACGTTTCAACTACCAAAAGGCGGATTGGGAAAACTACAAAAAGGCTGTCGATGAAAGCCTAAAATCAGTTCCTGCATACCCAGAAAATTACAAACAGTTTGTTAAAGTGGTACATGTCACATCACGGAAATACATCCCTAGAGGCTGCAGGACTTCTTTTATCCCGGCCCTATCACGCCAATCTGTAGAATTGCTAGGACGGTACGAGGAACTATACGAGGCTGACCCTTTCTCTCAGGAAACGATTGACATGGGCGAACAGCTGCTGCTCTCAGTAAATAAGAGCTGTCGAGAAAAGTGGCTAGATGTGGTCACAAGCATAGACCTTACCCATAATAGCAAAAAAGCGTGGACTACTATCAGGAAACTGACAGGCGATCCTCCTCCACCAAAAGCAATTGGGAAAGTCTCAGCTAACCAAATTGCCACCCAACTTCTTCTTAACGGCAAAACCACAACGCGGCCCGAAAAAGTTTCTGTTTCGACTGATCAAATTGACTCGAACCACATAAGTTATCCCTTTGAGTTGGACGACCTCTTCTCTCAGATTCGCAACTTGAAGCTTGGTAAAGCCTCTGGTTTTGACGATGTGTCTGTCGAACAGATTAAGTGCCTTGGTCCGGGTGCGGTGGCTTGGCTTCTTGAGCTTTTTAATAACTGTTTGGAGTCACATAAAATCCCTCCACTCTGGCGGAAATCCAAAGTTATTGCTATCCTTAAACCAGGAAAGCCAGAGTCAGACCCTAAAAGCTATCGCCCCATCTCTTTGCTCTGCCACACTTATAAATTGTTTGAGAGAATGCTTTTGGCTCGTCTTTCCCCCTTTATAGACCCAAAGTTAATACCCGAGCAGGCGGGATTTCGTCCGGGAAAATCGTGCTGCAGTCAGACTCTTAAACTTACCCAACACATAGAGGACTTTGAAACACATAAAGTGACAGGCACGGTGTTTGTAGATCTATCTGCAGCCTATGACACCGTAAATATCAGACGCCTTTTGGGGAAGGTAGAGTCTCTTACTCAAGACCGTAGATTTGTGCAGATCCTAAGAGAATTGCTCCACAACAGGCGTTTCCAAGTTCATCTTCTAGAAGGGAAAAGTAGATGGAGAACACAAAAAAACGGCCTCCCACAGGGGAGCGTATTGGCGCCGTTGCTGTTCAACATCTATACTAACGACCAGCCAGTGACTATGGATACAACCCGTTTCCTGTACGCCGACGATTTAGCACTGACCTCACAAGCCGAGAACTTTTTGCAGGTTGAGGCAGCCTTGACTACTGCCCTTAGTGCTCTCGACGATTATTACACACAAAATGCACTAAAACCCAACCCATCGAAGACCGAATCCTGTGTTTTCCACCTACGCAACAGGGAGGCTAAGCGCAAATTAAACATCACCTGGAAGGGAGTGCCTATAACACACAATGACTACCCCAAATATTTGGGTATTACACTGGACAGGTCTTTAACCTACAAAAAACACTGCCAGAATACCAAGGCTAAAATTCATGCCCGCAACAGCTTAATTCGTCGTCTTACCTCCACTAAATGGGGCGCGTCACCGGATGTCTTGCGGACCTCCGCTCTGGCCCTGTCGTTTTCCGTTGGCGAATACGCATGTCCAGTTTGGGGTCGATCTGCTCATACAAAGCTGGTGGATATAGCCTTAAACGAGACTTGCCGAAGTATTACAGGCTGCCTAAAACCCACCCCGGTAGCAATGCTGTATTCACTAGCTGGTATCGCACCTCCGGACATTCGCAGACGAGTGGCTAGTGGAGTGGAGCGTCGTAAGCAGGAGACGAGCGCACTTCATCCAATGCACGCTTACTGTACGGTCAGTCAAAGACTAAAAAGCCGCAGAAGCTTCATGAAGTGCGTTCCTCCTCTTGACCGCGACCCCTCTACTGCGAGACGTGTCCTTTGGGAGAACGGCCCCTTACCACCTGCTCCTTTTGTTCCTCCTTCCGAACATCCTCCTGCAGGACACAAACTGCCATGGCCCACTTGGAAGTCCCTTAACAGACTCCGGACCCAAGTGGGTAGATGCAAGGACTCCATGTACAAGTGGGGATTTTCCGACGGAACAGATCTGTCCTGTGTTTGCGGGTTTACTCCACAAAACATGTCCCATTTACTGTCTTGTCCTGCGTGCCCTGATTCGTGCTTGCTAGAAGATCTTATGTGTGCTAACGACAAGGCAATCCGCGTCGCCCATTACTGGGCACAAAAAATTTAAGTCGGTTTACCATCGACACGATAAGAAGAAGAAGAAGAAGAATTGTTTTTCACTAATAATAATCCAGCAAAGCAGTTATTTATCCTTTGTATTTTATTTGAAATATGTAATATTTATATTTTTGTTTCTAAAGTGTTTTGTTACTGTAAAATTTAATAACATGACATGCACTTGAAAAAATCAACTACACATATATCAGACGAGGAATCGAACCTCGTGTCTGACGCTATCGGGGCGTATGCCTATCCCACTCGGCCACCAACACCAATGTGTGGCCGAGTGGCATACAACAAACCTTTTGAATTTTGCAAGTGTTTTATTTCACGCGTAGGCTGCGTGACCTCATTAATGTTGCGAGATATTGCGAGAGCAATCTCGCAACATTGATGAGGACAAGGCTTTTTTCAAGTGCATTTTACAATATTAATAATAGTCTCCCTAGCCGATTTCAACTACGGCGGCCAGTCACAACAACTAACTGAATGCGCGAGACATAATGTAGTGCACAAGTGTGTGCGCAAACACAGGTGCACACCCTATTTCTTTCACTCTCATAGCCCGATGGGACCGAAATCTGACACGGCCGGAGGGAGTTCAGGCGCAGGACGGCGGCCTTCGGCTCAACGGCTTTACGTGCTTTTCCGAGGCACGGGGCACGGGCCGCATTTTATATGAACTATATTATATAAACTATAATATTCTACCAAAATGTTTCGTAGTCTGCATATACTGTGTCTGAAATGGGGACCTATAAGAAGAACTTTACGTATTACGTATTACACATTCAAAACTGCTATCAGTACTTGGAAAATACTCACGTATTTATGTTAGTGCTGAAGAAGTCATATTGAGTAAAATCATGTGCCCAATCAACCGTCAGGAGACTAAATGCATTTACAAACACTTTCAATTTGAAGCATACTCTTTTTTAACTAAAATTACTAACAGCAAAAGCTCTTTGTGCTTGTATATTAACAAGATTTATCACCTGACTGCAGGTAGATGGAAATTAATTTATGGACCATCCATCCAGTGAGTTCCATATTTCACAGCGCTCATGTTCACAACGAACAAAGGGTGCTTCAAAAAGCTCATATTTTATCACTGAAGGGGAAATAAAATTATGCAGTCTACGCATTCAACGGCTTATTTCACTCCCGCATTTAAATAGAGAGGAAAAGAACGCAACTTTATATTCCAAACAAGTTTTATGAATAGTAAGTGGTCTCCTCAATGTTTCTTTGCGCCAGGTAGTTAAATGAAACTTAAGGGTGTTATTGATTTCACAAATCAATTGTTGGTTAGTGCTTTCCGCACGCGATTTTCCCGCGTTGTAATCTTTTTAGGAATTAGGAACTGTTCATGCCAGAATGGTACTCGAGATTTGCTTTTATAATTTTCGTATATTCTTATATATAGTATAGTGTATTTAAGAATAAAAAGCTACATAGTGTCACTAACAGACAATGAGTTTTGAATGTTGAAAACTTTTATCGCTCTTGGTTAAAGAAAATGAAAGGCTTTGTTCCAGGACCAATTTTAATTAAATTTGTTTTTGTAATAAATTATCACAACAGATTATACTAGAGACAAATACTATTGTAGTGTTAAAAACTAGCAGAAAACATCTAAATAGTTGAAATATAAACTAACAGAAAACTACCTCGAAACTCGTTAGTAAGCAATGAAATAGTCATCATTTAAGGTTAACCTTAGAACAAGGTTCTAACTCGCATCGATCATTACATTTGTCAAGGCGTTTGACCATTTGTTTCAAAGCTGTTCTCATAAACTTTGTTAGTCTACCAACGATAAACGAGGCTTCACCCGCAACGTCATTTATAAGCCCGAAGGGTACAGCGATCGAACATTGACGACGATAATTGGCCTTCCATAGGGCTCTCTCTTGAGACCACCTTGATTCTAACGCAATATACAGACAATGCCCCTGATTGTCGGTTTAGGTTAAGAAGATAATAGTTTATTGTTATACAAACGGTTGTAGTTATGTGTACACGATAATAATTTATGATTAGATAACTTAGTGCTGAAAAACTAACTTTGAGTCTCCACGTAGGTAACACAGTACTTCTAGCTAACGCTCAGGATCTGAAAAAGAGCTAAAGTTAACAGATAGAGAAAAAGTGAAGACTTTGAGGGTCAGCTAGAAGAACTATGTCTCTTCAAAATTAAAGTTGATAAGGCCACGGCCACGGTGTTGCTGTACCAGGCCATAGAGCCTATTCAGCCGGTGACTATGTGTGTTAGCTGACCGTGAGCGTACGAGCTAAGTCGATCAGATCTCGGTCTATCTCGGTGGTGCTACACCAGGCCATGAGCCGCGTCAGTTGGTGACCATGTGCGTCAGCTGACCGTTCACTTACGAGCTGAAGTCGATGAGGTCTCGGTCGATCTCGGCAGTGCTGCACCAGGCCAAGGAGCCGAGGCAGCCGCCGATCATCAACGTCAGCAGGAAGCACTTCCAGTTGCCTTCACGACGTAGTACGCCGCCCAAAGAGCTGTCGAGGTCGCTGAAAGAGAAATCGTGGTTGGTAAATGATCTTTTGACAAATGTTGTGACAACAATTAGCCTTGAATGGTGGAATTTCAGAGGAGTACCTACTTTGCTATTACATGGAAAGCTTTTATTTTCATGCCCACGCACGCATGCTTCTGTATGTACATTTAATTCAAATGGATAGCCACTGTCAGAGAGAGTTAGGAGTTAGGGTCATTTGGTTTGCTCTATATTTTCTTAATAAGGAGTTAATTTTGGGATATTACTCATGTTAGATAATATTTGAACCTTCTAATATAACGTAAGTCTGCTTAATAAGTTCTTGCTTCTACTGTCCTAAAGTTACCAAGTATATTACTATTCAAATACATACAAACTTGCATGTTACATCTATAAAACTCACATTTCACTTGTAATACCCATCATAAACAATAAATTTTGATATAAACCTGCCGAATTATATCAGGCAGTAAGCTGAAAGGGCAGCTCTATGGACTAGATTTTGAATAGTAGAGCGATTTTGACTGACGTCTAGGATTACAAAATCTACTCAGTCAGGTTCAAATTAGTAAAGATCTTATAGGAAACATATGAATCTATTGGACAGAGTCACAGTTTGCTGTAAAATGTAAGTGGTAGTTTACGATTCACAAGGTCTTGTAAACTACGGATTTTACTAATACGTTTTTATATGGGGGTTACTCTTTTACAACACAGTATCGAACTTATTCCACTTTAAACTCTTAAAAGCAATGCAAGTATTTGTACCGTTACCATGAGTTTACGGTGGTTTTAGAGACGACGTAAAAAAGTGTATGGAAAATTTTAATTCTGCAAGTGACCGCTAGAAGCGCTGTGAAATATTCCATAGTCTTTTTTTACGTCGTTGCTAGCGAGTAAACAATCTATGAACTCATGATAACGGTACTGTAAGTATCTGACACCAACAACGGTAGTGTATCCATACAACGAGTCGAGCTCGGGACACAAAGTCGCATGAATATGCAGCGCACACCGCAGACAAATGAGAGACTCATACTCCCAGTGACGAACAAACGTCAATGGTAAGCTTTCGAATATTTAAAAATCATAGTTGTTCTGACGACACGATAATTATAAAAGAAAATAATATATGAGCTACCGTGCTGTTAGTCCGACCCTGCGAAGCGACATCAATTTCCAAGTTGAATTTATTCTGTAAAGAATAACTGCTTGGGCCATCTGTTTCATAAACAGACGGCTAGATGGCGCTAAGCGTCACGCAATTGACGTTTTCATAAGAAACCACAAATTTCTCAGGGTCGGACTAACAGCACGGTAGCTCAATTGGTAATGGCGTTTGGTTCGGTTTGCCAAAAGTTTGCTGGTTCAAGTCCCGCCCGTGCGCAAATTTTTGGTTTCTTATTTCATCTTTATGAACATAAAATATGACACTGTGAGTGTTAAAAACATTCTAAAGCTTCATATAAGATTAGTTTTTATAGTGTTATAAATACTAAACTTCAGTGGTAGCCTTTATATAGATTCAACGACAACCATCAGCCATGATTTTCCGTATGGATTTTGACAGCCATTTCACGTATCTTATATATCGCCAGTCACATAATCATTTGCAACGGTGGTTGCCAATCTGGTGTAGTGCCTATACAAGAGATCACTGTTAAGGTCAATATACAATCGTTTTTTTTATTGACATTTAGGTTTAGGTTTAAAGACATTTATTCTCATAAAGACATAATACATTATATCACTTACATGAGAACATGGGCAAACAAAAGTTTTCAAATTCGTTGTCGTACATTGCATAAGTGCATAAATAAATAAACAACCGGCGATACAATGTTATCATGTTTAACATTGTCACAAACAAATCAACAGTGGGTACAGATCCGAATAATGCACAAAACTTCATGTAAGTACGTTAATTATTTTTCAATATGTAATTTGTTAGCCGTTTTTTGAACCCATTGAGCGTGTCAATATTTTTGATGACCGAGGGTAACTTGTTAAAATGACGCGCACCTTCGTATGTAACTGAGGTTCGGCCATACCTTGTCCGGGTCTTAGGCAGAACAATGAAGCTCGCGCGTCGAGTGCAGGGGCGCCCAACCTTCGGACCTTTGTTAAATTGTAGTTCAGTGCGGATTTTTTTGTTAATAGTTTTATAGATGAATATACAGGTATTGTAAATGTATAATTGTTTTATATTCATTAGATTAGTTTCGCTATATATTTTTGAGGTTGAAGACCGGAAATTATAGTTAAAAATGGTTTTAATTATTTTATTTTGTAGGACTTGCAATTTGTTTAAACTCGTTTTGGCAGCGCTTCCCCAGATTTCAATGAGATATAGCAGATGTGATTTAACTAAACTATTGTAAATTGTAAAAAGTAGTTTACGTGGTACGAATCGAACATTAAACCGGAGGGAGGCTCGGAGTGATATTAACTTGGTTGTTAACTGCTTAATGTGAGCATTCCATGATAAGTGAGTATCCATGTAAAGTCCAAGATATTTTTCATGCGTTTTTTCTTTCAAAGGGATATTGTTAATTACGAGTGGCAAGTAGGTAGGTATTGGTTTGTTTATGGCCTTGAAAATAACGTAGCTAGTTTTAGAGACGTTGATTGTTAGCAAATTGTATTGGAACCAATCGTG
Source organism: Pyrausta purpuralis (assembly GCA_963924145.1). NCBI lineage: Eukaryota > Metazoa > Arthropoda > Insecta > Lepidoptera > Crambidae > Pyrausta > Pyrausta purpuralis. The sequence goes on along the minus strand of OZ001664.1, from coordinate 4,915,285 downwards.
AAGAGTGTCGAGGTCGTGTTGGGCTTGAGAGACTAAATCATCCATTGATGGACCGAAGTAAAAAAGACATGTATCGTCAGCATATAGTGTAAGATGATCATTTAAGTCTAATTCGTGCATGTTATTAATGTAGACTAGGAAAAGCAGAGGTCCTAGTATAGATCCTTGCGGAACTCCACAAGTTATGGCATGTGGAGGACTTTGGGTGGTTCTGTCCATCCTTACTACCTGTGAACGATTTGAGAGGTAGGATTGGAACATTTTCAAGGCACTGCCAGCAAGACCAATTACTTCTAATTTTTTGAGAAGCAATTTATGGCTGACTGTGTCAAAGGCCTTTTTTAAATCGATAAATATTCCTAGCACAATGTTTCTTTTATCAATGTTGTGTTTAATTTTGGTGACGAGATCAATTGTTGCGGTCAGTGTATTACTTTTTGTTCGAAACCCGTATTGCCGTTCAAAAAAGAAGTTGATTGAGTCAAGGTAGCTTTGTAATCGTGTATGCAAAACTTTTTCAAGTACTTTCGATAGTACTGGCAATACAGATATAGGACGATAGTTTCCGGGGTCTGTTTTGCTTCCTGACTTATGAATTGGTGTTATTTTAGCTATTTTGAGTGTATCTGGAAATAATTCATCTTCTAAAAGTTTATTAAAGCATTTTGTTAGTTGAGCTTTTACTGAGTCTTTTACACATTTAATAACTTTTGTGCTGATGCCATCTAGACCTACACTAGCATTAGAATCGAGATTTTTGATGATATCAACGATCTCTTTTTCGGTACATGGATCTAGACTTTCCATTTGTGACTTGTGTAAGGTTGGCTTTGGTAGAGCACGCGTGTAGTTAACATGAAAATCTATTGGTATTTTCTCAGCTAAACATGGTCCTATGGTTGCAAAAAAGTTATTGAATATTTTACATATTTCGTGAGTATCTATTACCACTATTGAGTCGACAATGAGTTTTGAAGGAACATATTTTAGTTGTAACTTGTTGTTGGATAGTGTATTTAGTAACGTCCATAGTTTATTTGGCTTTTTACTGTACTTGTCAAATTCCTTCTTATAGTATGATCTCTTTGCTTCCCGTATCAGGTTAGTTACATGGTTTCGTTTTGCAATAAATCTTGATTTCAGGTTTTCGTCATTTGGGTTTTTCTTTAGTTCTACATATACTAGGTTTCTCTCATCGATTTCTGTTATGATTTTTCTGTTGATCCATTCTTTTTGTGGTTCATTGACAATCTTCGTCTTCGCAACTGTACTCTCTTCTGTGCATTTTTTAATCAAATTTTCTAGCGTTGTAAAGTCACCGTATGATTTCTGTGTCACTGAATTCTTCATTATCGTTGTAAGTTTGTTGTAATCGATGGCTTCATATTGATGATTTAGTCTTGAAGGTGGTTTTATTTTCTTGATTTCGACGTATAGCTGCCTATGATCAGAGAGGGATGAGTTGATATATACCATATGAAAGTTATCTCTGTCTAGGTTGGTGCTTACGTGATCAAGGATTGATTTTCTAGTGAGTCCATGTCTGGTGAAATAATTCTTAGTGATTTTATTTACTATCTTGTGTCCCATTTGCTTTAAGAGTTTATTGTATCGCTCGGTTTCCGTTTCATTCGTGAGTAGGTCAATGTTGAAATCACCAAAAACTATAGACCTTTTCCGTTCTTGTAATTGTGACTCATATACCTCTAGAAACTGCTTGAAATTTGTATTTCCAGGATTGTAAACGACTCCTACTTCAAGTGCATATTTTTCAAGTTGTATCCACAAGTAGTTATTACCTCCTATGTAGACCGATTCTGATAATCTGTGTTTTAGGTTATTATAGACATATGCAGATACCCCACCTCCACTACAATCGGTTCTGTAGTTGTAATAATGATAATAATTCGGTAGTTGTAGTTGCAGTGCTTCTCCTTCGTTACGGATCCAAGTTTCAGTTATTAAGATAATGTGCACGGTGTTTGGTATTGCTTGTAGTATACATTTGAGTTCATCGAGTTTTCCATGCTTCCGTATACTACGAGCGTTAAGGTAGAGGAAGGTAAATCGCGACTTGTTCGATGGGAAATTTTGATAACTATTTAGAATTTCGTAGGTATTACTATTTTTAGGAGTGTTGTTTGCTGTGCTTATTGTAGGTAGTTTTTTGACGTAGTAATGATTGATGGAGTTCCATTGATATACTTAATTGCGAGGTTAGTCTCACCATTATCTAGTCGTTGCTTTAGCTCCTCCCTTAGTTTTTTCATATAGTTTTGCTGGGTTGGCGTCTGGTCTGAGAATATTTTAAGACCATCCTGTAGCTTATTTCTATTGACGAGAAGTTTTTTGGCAGGTACCGTTGTGTCAAAGCATATTTTGATGCTACGGCTCTTGCCTGGTTCGAGTTTACCGATTCTAAAAACTTTGGATGGGTTTGGAATTCCAGGGCTCACCTGAGCAATAATTCTCAATACATCAGTTTCGTCTTTTTTTGATCTTTCTTCAGGAGAAGACACAATTTGTTCGGGTAAACAAACAAGCACAACATTTTTCTCCCTGTTACTGCGTAGCTGTATTTCCTGTATAATTTTTTCACCAAGAACGACATCATTCTCCGATTTTTTGAGTGTAGTTTTACTCATTTTAAGTTCATTTATGTCGGATTCAAGCGATTCCATCTTGTTTTGTATTGATTTGTGTGTTTGATCATTTGAAGATTGCATTTCAGTAATTTGATGCTTTATTTCAGTTATATTGCTTTGCATGGTTTTCAAAATCTGTTCGTTAGACACGACATACTTTTCTAACAGAGAACTTATACGAGACATTTCTGATCGCATTTCTTTTAAGTCATCTGAGCATGAGCACTCAATATCGCTAGGCACTTTTCGTTTACGAAATGTTATTGACGGTTCCAAATTAGAGCCCCTCATTTTCGATAAGTCTGGTTGCGAGCCTCCGGTTGGCGACCTCTGTACGCTCATCTTGTTTCGTTACGTCGTTACATTTACAAGTTACAAAGTTACAAAAGTTACAAAAATATTTATTTGCTTTAAAAATACATTATAAAAGTATTAACTAGTGGCAGGAGCCTCCTTTTAAGCATACAATGCCTGTGCCAGGAGACTCCGCTCTTTCTTATCTATAGGATGTTATTTTATCATGGTACGATGAGCTGTGTTGGTACTGTAGATGTAAAATATGTGTATATATGTATAGTATATAATATTTAGTAAGTGTGTGTTTTGTTGAGTAAATAAAAATATATGTTATATTAATAATGTTTAGTAGTGGTACGTATTTTGTATTATTTAAATAAATATATATTGAATAGGATTATGCTTACTTCATGATTAAAGAAGGTAATGATTTGTAACATAAAAAAGAAAGTTAAGGTAATAATATTGTTAGGGTTATTGTTATTCACAAGTAGGGATATTTTCACGTTGGGTACTCTAATATATTCTCAGTTTCGTCATAGTTTAACGCTTGCAACCACTTTATTAGGACCGATTTACATTCGTAGGAGGTTTTATGATATATGTTTAAAACTTTGTTTATTTTATTATATAAATAGGCTGACCGCTTTTCAAACTGGATGCTTGCAAATTTGGTTTTGACAACAGGAATCAGTGCTACATTTACTTTCCGTCTTTTATCTCTATCCGTGGAATCGAAAGTTAAAGTTTTATGTTTTCTTAAAATCACGTGCATAATATATAGTTTCCGTACGGACATTGTTTTACTAAATAAATGAAGGGTCTGTGTTGAAAATAAGCGATTTTTAAAGTACATAATTTTAAGAAGATCGCGCTGTGCCCTTTCGGCCTCAAGAAAGCGTGTTTTTAAAGCTCCACCCCAAATTGGGATGCAGTAGGTTATAATGGACTGGACAAGAGAAATGTAGATATTATTTAAGATATTTTTGGACGAACCGGTGTCTTCAAAAGGTTTCCGGGGCACAATATGTCTCAGGCTCTTAAATATCCATTTAAATTTTCGAATTCTACTCACGAGATGTTCAATTTGTGGATACCATGATAACCTCTGATCCAGAATCACACCCAAATATTTCACGCTTCGCACTTTATCTATGATTGGACATTTGCAGTCTACATTATCAAGATAAGAACACTCATGAATTTTTAATTTAATGTCGTAATTTGGTTGAGAATGATCATATATACCGTAGCAAATTTAATTTGTTTTGGTCGTATTTAGGGTAAGAAGGTTATTTTTTAGCCAAGATGCAATGTGGATCATTCCCTTTTCAGCATTGAGTTTTGTGTTTTGCCAATCGGAACCAGTAAATACGATTGCTGTATCATCAGCGTATGAAAATATTTTAGCATGTTTGATAGACATGTTACACAAGTCGTTGATGTAAATAAGGAATAGGGTGGGGCCCAGGACGCTTCCCTGAGGCACTTCGCAAGACACATCAACGTCATCACTTACAAATTGATCAAATTTAACTTTTTGTTTTCTATTTGACAAATAATCTTTAAAGATCGACAACTGTGTGTTCCTAATACCAATTCTTTCTAATTTTTCTATAAGGATGGGTATATGCACTGTATCGAAAGCCTTTTTAAGATCTTAAAAGACCGACATGCACTTCGTCCCCTTATCAAGTTGTTTAGTAATAAAAGTGGTTATATTTGTAACTGCATCTTCTGTACAAACTCCGCGTCTAAACCCAAATTGATACGGGGATAATACGTTATGATCAGCAAGGTAATTAAGTAATCTAGAGTTCAGATTTTTTTCTATAATTTTAGCCAAAACAGGGAGAACTGAGATAGGCCTATAATTATCTATGTTACTTTTGTCTCCACTTTTGTAGATAGGAGTTATTATTGATTTTTTTAAAGAATTTGGGTATATGCCTTTTTTGAAACAAAGGTTTGTGATGTGTGTGACGATAGGTATAATTTCGTTTTTTATATGTTTTATGTATTTGGTGCTAATGTTGTCCCAGCCCGGTGAGCTGTCAGATTTTAAGTTCATAATTATATTGTTTATTTCTACGTCATCTGTGTCTAATAAGGTATTCATATTGTTTATCTTTATTGAGAGTGGTGTGAATGTCCTGAGCTAGTCGATTGCCAATGTTAGCAAAATATTTATTTATCAGGTTTGCGGAGTCCGTGGGAGTTGATTTTAAATAAGATAATTCAATGTTTGCATTTTTAGATTTGTTTGTAAATGTTAACGTTTTAATATTTTTCCATAAGAGTTTATTATTATTGATGGAAATTTCAATTAAGTTTTTTTCGTATTCTGTTTTTAGTTTTTTAATTAAGTTATTGCAATGATTTCTATAGCGCAGGTATGTGATTTTTTTTTATCTCATTAAACGGGTCATTACGACTTTCTTTCTGGAGTTTATTGCGGTTTTTTATACATCTTAGTACGCCTTTTGTGATCCATGGTTTAATTATACGCTTACTTTTTGGAATTACAACAGAGGTTGTACCTTCGCGTAATGAGTCGGTGAGTTCCTGAATCAGACTGTCAGTTATAAAGTTTGGATCATCACTAGTAAATAAATATGAGAGATTTTTCTGTTGGAGGTATTTGAGAGATTTTTCGAAATCTGTTTTGGTAATTGTTATAGGCGCAGCTTGGTGATTTTTCAATTGCGATATAGAAAGGAAGGTCGTCTGATGGTCAGTAATTGTGGTGTTTAAAACAGCAATAAAAGCAGAATGTTTTATTCTGTTTAGTCTTAACATGAAATGGTCGATACATTTCTTCTCCCTTGTAGGAAGTGTGACCGGGAAGAATCCAAAGCCTGATAGCATTTCATGGTAAGTTGCTCTGTTTTTTATATCATAATGCTGTTCATCATCTAAAGGAAGAATGTTAATATTGATATCACCTGTGATAGTAAGATTTTTTCTTGAGTTTAGTGTACTTAAATGTATGTTTAAGGAGTTTACAAAACAATCTGCATTATTATTAGAAGGGGAGCGGTATATGCCTAGTATAGTCTGATCGTATATATCTATTTGTAAGCCCGAGGCATGAGTTAAAGTAATTTCTGTTACGTTTGATTTTAAAGTTTCTTTTATGTATACTACTACACCGTCGTTTTGATTTAATTGGCGAGTTGTAGCAAAAGAGTAGTAATTAATTAGTTTTGGAATAGGCTTATTTGCATTTAATCTGCACTCCGTTAAAATTATAATATCCACATCAAAACCCAGGAAAGACAAATTTATTATGAAATCGTCGAGATTACAATATACGCTTCGTATGTTCTGTGATACAACGGTGAGGTCTGATTTCCTTATTTTCCAGTAACTAGATAGTTCATTACAGTCACATCTAACTGATCTTGCAATGGCTAGATTATCAATTTGATTTATAGTTTGTAAGCGATCATCCATAGTACAATTGTAAGGGGAAAAGTGATTATTCTCTCAAGGAAAATACAAATAATATTTACTATAACAAGTGTTGTAAATAGAGAGAAGCTGTACATAATATTATTTTGCTGTGGATCTACGAGTATAAGAACCAGTTTGATAGACTGCATTAAGAGTTTGAAGTTTGTATAAAATGTAATACATAATAAACTCACCCGTATACTGTAGATATATTGTAGTAATGTATATTTTTTGTTATTTAAAAAATCATAATATATTGTAATATTTCTTGTAAGTACGTAATAACCTTTGCATAATATTAAATAAACTATTTTTGTAGAAAAAACTGTTGTTAGCATTGTTTTGACTATGTGTAGGCCTGCGTAATAAAAGCATTGTTTGTTTTCACCACTGATACTAAGCGCATTCGTTCGATTATGTATAAAAATGAGTTGCAGTATTTATTTAGTTGAAACATGTTAGTGTAAACACAATTGTAGAATGCGACCATACCTTTACATGACATACACTGATTATATTGATTATGCATATGCACCCAATTCAAAAGACACAAGTTAAGAAACATAATCACAGAGCAAAATATAAACGTATATACACTCAATTGCTTATTGTAGTATAGTCATTTATCAAGTAGATGATGTATTTGTGCTTCACTTTTTATTGATATCACTGGCGAGTTCTCGTCTTTTCTAACGTAAACCCTAAACGTAAACAAGTATCATAATTGATAGATATAGTACATGACTTATTGTTATGGGCAAGTTTGACTACCGAAATTCCGCTAACAGCCTAGTTATCAATCAAAACGTAATCCATCTTTAGCTGAAGAAGAAATACAACTATGGACAGTCATAACTATTTTCCTAAGGTTGGGTGAAAATAACAATTTGTGACGTCACGTTCAAACAAATAATAGTTCTGCTATTACGTATGTTTAACGCAAGTTTATTAAAAGTGAACTGTACTGCAAACCTAAATAATATGCGGTTTCGGATAAATAGTTTCTAAAAAGACATTATTATGTTTAGTTTATAGTTTAACTATTACGGTTACGGCACCTAAGTGTAAGGAATTAGTATACAATAATTTATAGGCAAATCAATTTTTGTCTCTCCCAAATGCCAGTGCACCGTTTTTTTTCTTTCTCTTACCACGTCTGTATTTTGCAACACCTAGCGACTTTATGTAAACTCTGTTACTAAATCTGTGGTTAACGTAGTGGGTATTAATCCATTAAATAATTTATTATGTAACAAATTCTTTGTAACATGAAGAATGTAACTGTATGTTATTCTTTAATAAATAAATATAAAAAAAAAACTAACATCTATAACAATTTGGTGTAACTCATTCGTACTGAATCTCGTAAGCTCACTCAAGATCTAAGCTAAAAGCTTTTCTTTCGATACATGAATCATATTGTCGATGACTCTTCTGTGGGGGAAACAAGAAGGTAAAACTACACAAATCAATTTATTTGAAGGCTAGGATTTTCGATTTATCAGCTCTCCCACCTAAGTAAGTGATATTTTATAGACGGCCCCAGACCCTACTCTATAAGCAATCGTCTATATTCCTGCCTCTATTTGTCTTTCTTGCTTTCACTGTTATGCTTATATTAGTGAAAGAGACGAGTATATAAGTGATTTTACATAGTAGGGCACTACGCTGAAGCTGAGACGACTTTGCACTAAAGTATTTTTCCATCGGTTTCGAATAAATATTTTATCGGCATAAGCCTGCTAGAGATGCTCAGTATTGATTTGTACTACCTATCGATATTCTAGCTATGTGTAAAATTTACAAATGTGGTATTAGCATATGACTTAATCCTGGTACTCCTGCAGGGCGATTCAGAACTTTCGATAAGCCATTCGGCTTGGGTTTTGACTAGATTTTCTATTCATTTTGAAATTAATGTCGTAGTTTGAAAGGATGCCAATATGCCAGTTCGGTAAAAGATATATTAAATGAACAAAATAATATTATTGCATGAGCTAAATCCACGTTACTATAATTATATTTATAAGTGAAAGCTATCGAAACGTAACTGAATCCGTAACCCGGTTCTGAATCGGGGGACTTGTGAGATGTAAGATTTGTAAATACTCGTAAATCTACATTGATCAAAAATGTTATAACTCTCAGATATTTACCGAGTCACTATTCTTCAACGTTATCAATAAAATATCTAAATACTGTGATGAAAAGTTGAAAATGTATTATCATTTTTTCATATGAAACTAGAGGACCCTCTAACTATGTTTCGCCCTCAGCCCCGTCCCGCTCAGCTCCGTAATTTTAAAAGTTAAGCGGTTCCAAAGAACGTTTTTTCGACCCAGCCCCATCTTACGGGATAATAAGTATCATATATCTTTCTCCTGGTTCTAAGCTACCTCCCCACCGTTTCGCCCCAGCCCCATCCCACCCAAGTCCCGGCCCCGTCTAACGGAATAAAATATCCTATGTTATTCTCTTGGTTCTAAGCTATTTCCCAACTAAATCGGTTCAGCCATTCTTCAGTTGTAAATGGTGCAAGTAACACACGGACTTTCTTTTATATACAGTGTTGTTTTGGTCAGTAACGAGCGACTCAGGGATGGCTGTACAAACGATACTAATGGCAAAAAAATATTTTAATATATTTATTTTTTTGTAATGGAATAAATCCACGATCGAATCAAAACTACCAACACCAGGTAGCCTCTTCGTAGTTTACCAGCTGTAGTATTTCGTAGATGTGCTAGCTACGCGCAGGGGTGCGAGTTTACCCATTCGTTTTGTCATTTTTTAGAATGTTGTGAAGAGGTATTCTTGTATAAAACTTGAATTTAATTCAAAGTTTGTTTTTTTAAATGAGTGTAACTCATATTTTTATAATCTCTGAGTTGGATGTCACTGACCAAAACAACACCCTGTATAACGATTGGTATTACAATACCTACAGCACTTAATGATGATAGCATAAAATGCAAACATGTTAGACTTACAATGTTACGTACCATAAAGTTTTTCCTAAAAACCAAAAGTAGACCTAAAAGAAAACTTTACAAAAACAATTTGGAACGAACTTTCATATCGACACGGCATTTCCATTGCTCCTAACCCGAGTCCATAGATCCCGTCATAATAGCACTAAGGTCCACCCATTCGCATAAAAAGGTGTATTTACCCGGGACATGGGACACTCAATTGCGAGCGTGAATACGTAACGTCAAGTTTTCTAGTTTATATGTGATATGCCATCGTAGCAATTCGCGTGGAGTATAAGTGCGCCTTCACATCAGAGCGGCAGCAGCACTGTCGCTCTAATCTGAAGACTTAGTGCGACTTTACATTAGAGAGACAACAGCGCTTCTTTCTAATATGAAAGGCTTACTGCTGTCATTTTATGTATGAAATTGACAGCAGCGCGACTGTCGCGAGACCGTGGTGCTGCTAAAGTCGCCTAAGTGTTAAGCGCTCTTACTGGCTGGATTAGGCATTGCGGGCATATTTTGAAAGTGTCAGAGCCAATTGTTTTTTAGTGCAGTGAAAGTAAAAAGCGCTAACTTTGGATCTTTAAAAATACAATCTATAATAAAAAATATAAATTGCACCTAAACAAATAACTTGTCTGAATTATATTGGGTTCTTAAGTCTACGCGAATACTACTCATTGAATGATCAAAAAAAACCCTTACGTATATATTTCCTGCACATTTATTTAAAACTGTACGCCTGACATTTTTTTTCGGAACTAACAAATAACACCTTAGTCTTGCCTGCTTTACAGCAGTGCTTGCTTACAAAGCATTCGAAACTTTTAAAATAAATGTGCGTGAAATAAATTAATAAATAAATCCGTTATGTTTTTTTTTTATTTCATTGTCTGATTTAACAAATTATAACATCCGGATGAATACGCATACCCCCCAGACGCTGGCAAAAGCATTCTAGCAAGTGATTTAAAGAGTATGCGCATCGGAAAAGGTTTAATCACCAGGTGTAAGATTAAGATTGGATAGTGCAACGTTTACTGACATTTAAAAAAACTTCTGTCATGTCATGACGTCACTAACAATTGCAAAATAACGACAATCGCGATACGTAATAGCCCTAAGGAACAATTCCCGTGTATTAACATTAACCTAATAACTCTCCCGGTCCTAAATAAATATTTTTTCGCAGGACGACATATTGTGTCCTGCCAGCAAATGGAATCCAATGTATTTGAATTTAATTTGGAACTCGTTGATAGAAACGCTCGTTATTTTGAACAAAGTGAGTCTAGTCTGGTGAATTGGACAGTGATTTGTTTATTGAGGTTTCTGATATTGGTTTCATGTTTTAGTAAAAGCAATCTAACATGGGCTAGACCAGAAATCTGATTGGTAACAAATTGTTTTCGTTACGCGTGTTTCGCATCGCACGAAAACATAAATCATTTATTTTTATACCAGATATTTGAAGATAATTGAGACAGTTACAGCTTCTAATCTATATCAACAGTACAACCTAATTAACCGATAACTATTGGCCTCGTGGCCCGTAAGTAATTAGGTACTTAATTAAAGGATCGACCCTTAACCCTTTCTGTGGCCCAGGTTAATTATCAAATAACATGCGAATATTTTGCTTAGCGTAAAATTAGATAAAAATACATAGATTATAAATTTATTAAAAAAATGTCTAGTAGATCATGAAACCATTTAATAAAAAGACATACCTTCTACCAAAGACATCTAATCGATCCCATCTCAATTTCGACATAACGAGAAATATTAATAAATATTTCAAAGATGTTTCTAGAAAGCATTTATAGAATGCTTAAAGCTTTTCGTACGTATCGATAGATAAATTCCATCATACGTGATTATAAATTGCATAACATTATTCATTTATCTCTCCTCTACGTAAGGTACGTACACAACATAGTTCAAGTTTGCAGTCACTAATAAGAGCCTTCGCAAAAACTGTGAGCAGTCACCGGATGAGCCTTAATTAGAAGATCCACTTAACACTTCCTGTGGCTAGGATAGGCAATCAAGGAGCGCCACTACTTGGATTATTTTTGCCAACCCACGGCTAAGGCCTCTTTTGTCGTTGATTAGCTGTAAACTTGGGCAGAGCTTTGCAGGGAATCGAGTTAACCTTTAACCTTGTTAAAGGATTTATTTAATGACAGTCCTTTAGAATGTTTTTAACACTCACAGTGTCATATTTTTATATTCATAAAGATGAAATAAGAAACTAAAAACTTTGCGCACAGGCGGGACTTGAACCAGCAACCTTTTGGCAGACCGGGCCAAACTCTCTTACCAATTGAGCTACCGTGCTGTCAGTCCGACATATCAGTTTGTTTACCGTCGTTATGCATAAAACACAAGATTAGAAGGACAGTAAAGGCACGGAAGACAACAGAGTATTACATAAAACGCGGACGGAAAATATCGATCGATTTTTTCTCAGAGACAATAACAATAGGAGAAGAACGCAACCTTGCGAAAACATGGTAACTTGTCACCAAAACTACCACAGATTATGTCAAATTCCAGGTTCAATTTTGCCTTATGAGAAAGCGCTATGAATGACAGCTAAAGGTGGAAGTGAGTAAGAAGATTATCAGGGCAAAGTCAAATTATCAAGAGGCAAGTCGCCTCCGCCTGCATAATAATCTATGCAATAATCGACCAAACTAAAAAAATATATCGTCAAAGACAAACAAAATGTGACAATTTAAAATGAAAAAAAAGTGGCACTATGTATGGCGGGAAACCGAAATATATTTATTTGTAGATTTTAAATTGTAAAAAAATTTAGACCAATTGTACCTACATTGTTCAAATCAGTGACCATAATAAACACGCTTATAATGTTTAGCCAATCTTAAAAATATGAAATGCTTGTTAATATTTTGCTTAGCGTAAAATTAGATAAAAATACATAGATTATAAATTTATTAAAAAAATGTCTAGTAGATCATGAAACCATTTAATAAAAAGACATACCTTCTACCAAAGACATCTAATCGATCCCATCTCAATTTCGACATAACGAGAAATATTAATAAATATTTCAAAGATGTTTCTAGAAAGCATTTATAGAATGCTTAAAGCTTTTCGTACGTATCGATAGATAAATTCCATCTTACGTGATTATAAATTGCATAACATTATTCATTTATCTCTCTTCTACGTAAGGTACGTACACAACATAGTTCAAGTTTGCAGTCACTAATAAGAGCCTTCGCAAAAACTGTGAGCAGTCACCGGATGAGCCTTAATTAGAAGATCCACTTAACACTTCCTGTGGCTAGGATAGGCAATCAAGGAGCGCCACTACTTGGATTATTTTTGCCGACCCACGGCTTAGGCCTCTTTTGTCGTTGATTAGCTGTAAACTTGGGCAGAGCTTTGCAGGGAATCGAGTTAACCTTTAACCTTGTTAAAGGATTTATTTAATGACAGTCCTTTAGAATGTTTTTAACACTCACAGTGTCATATTTTTATATTCATAAAGATGAAATAAGAAACTAAAAACTTTGCGCACAGGCGGGACTTGAACCAGCAACCTTTTGGCAGACCGGGCCAAACTCTCTTACCAATTGAGCTACCGTGCTGTCAGTCCGACCCGGCAAAATTTGTGGTTTCTCATGAAAACGTCAATTGCGTGACGCTTATTTCGCCGGGTCGAACTGACAGCACGGTAGCTCAATTGGTAAGAGCGTTTGGTCCGGTCTGCCAAAAGGTTGCTGGTTCAAGTCCCGCCTGTGCGCAAAGTTTTTGGTTTCTTATTTCATCTTTTTGGACAGTCCTTTTCCTACTTTTGCGCTCAATTCAAAGTGTATACTTCGTCATGTTGTTACCGATTGCGTAAAACTGCTAAGCCTTGTATTAATTATTTTGTTTTTAAAGTGTTTTGTCAGCGTCATCAATGTTGCGAGATTGATCTCACAAAAAAACGCATTAAAGAAAGCGCTTGCAAAATTCAACAGGCTTGCTAATGTGACGGTGGCCGAGTGGTATAGGCATACGCCCGGATTGCGTAAGACACGGGGTTCAATTCCTCGTCTCTCACAACAGTCCAAGTTGCTTTTTACAAGTGCAATTTGCTATTTATAAGCCTTGTATTATTGTAATGAAAATACTATAAATTGCTGTATATATGTAGTAGTGCAACTATGTCCGAAAAATCAATTAAAACATATGAATAATAAAAATAAATGTGACGTATTGTCAATTAACCAAAAAAAGAAAGTTTTATGTCGTAAACACGTCATGTAAGAATGTATCGTCAGCAACAAAGTATCTATAGTGTTTTTAGGGCTGGTCAAATAGGCCCTCTCACGTTAAACGCAACATACCTTCTCCAAGAAGATAAGTAGGTTTAAAAACTTTATTAGTGCAATAAATAAAATACTAATAATCCCTTTTTAGGGTTGCTTAAAAGAAATGTTATTGTTATTTCCGAATACGACATTAAAAAAGCTAAAACGCAAACTTACCTCCCAATGTCATCCACTGACTTGGTTACGGAATTGAATATTCGAACTAATCCTGAACTGGCACCGTTCAGCTGCAGTTATACGGGCTGGTAGGATATTGGCGGCAACTTTGCTAGGCATTGTGAGTGGTCGAGTAGTGGTGCCAAAAGTTTAGATAGCTCCAACTCGGACGGTTAAAGGGTTAAAAGATAAATCCGTACGAAATATTTTTATTGAATGTAACAATCAATTAAATTTTATTGGCATAAAATGGATGTTACAGCATCATAATATATAAATAAATAAATACAAATATGCGCCAGACAACACACCAATTGCCTGGTTTCAAAGTAAGGAGGAAGAAACTTCCTTGTGTTACGAATACCAGACAACGATTGTGACGGGGGTGTCTCCCATAAAAACTTAAATACATATTCAACATCCATAACTCAGTTACAAATATTCGTGCTTATCACAAAAACATTTTCCCTTTGCGGGATTCGAACCCGCGACGGCCGGCGTAATAGACCAAACGCGTCGTAAAATACTATTCTATTTAGTATTATATTTATTAATAGTAGTAATAATAATACTAGTTCCTTATATTTTACAATAATTAACACCTTGACTGCCTTAAGAAATCTGCAATTTTTAGACGTAATTGAATAAAAATATCGTAACAAAACTTGGTGTGGTCGGCACACAGCGTGTTGGTGGCCAAGCACTCAATTCCGGTGCTTTATATGTATAAAACGATATCGACGACGACGTCAGAAAAAGACGTCGCCGTAAATACACGGGCCTGAGTTGGCGGCACCGCTGGAATGGTTCGGGTGCACTCGGGCCCGAGTGCCCAGCACTTAACGTGTTAAGGCATATCATTGAAGTGGCGAGGAGGATATACTACTGCTTAAACTTTAATAATATTATAATATTTTTTCTCAGTATGTGTACTGGATGTAAGTCTTGAGAATAAAGTTACTCTAAATCTACAGTAATAACGTAATTAGGTACGTACCATATAAAATTCCATTATTAAGAGTTATATTGTTATACTTTATTTTAATGCCAACTAAATATCTCTCGCAAATATAGATACTTTGCGAATAGTTAAGAAATCGCAGATCATCATTTTGCCTGTGACCACGATCGATGAAACCCGATTGAAACGTTAGGCCAAAACATTAGGTATTTATGTTTTTATCGCGATCGCGTTGATTTCCGTTTGTTAGTGTATTTAAAATGCAACGCGAATGTTTAAAACTGTTAAAATATATCTCTTTATACGAGTATATATTCATAAATTTACAAAAATAAATAAGATGTCAAACTGTACAAAGAATGAGTTTACTTGAACCCAATACGTAAATGGAACTTTGCAAATTCATCTCACGAAATATTCAGTTAACCCTTCTGGTGCAGTCGTCTGAATATTGGCAGTAACTTTTCGAGTATCGGAAAATGTTCAAGTAGTAGTGCAGTTTCCGACGGTCCATCGATATTATAAGTCAATACAAAACTAAGTTAGTAGATTACGGAATAGTGTTTGAACAAGAACTTATGGGTGAGAGGGTGATATAAAAAAAACCTTTCCATTTGAGTAGCTACTTAGCGCTAATCTCCTCCTGTTTTAAATACCTATCTGATAAGATACAGCCATTTAGAAATAAAACAAGAGGAACTTTGGTGCATCACTTTTTTTAAGACTTCAAAGGAGGTAATAAATTCAGTGTGTATGTATGTAATATTATTAACTCTGCAATGGATCAAAGGACACAGTACCTCACTAGGTAACGACGCAGCTGACGAACTTGCCAAGAGGGGATCAGCAATGACAGTATATGGACCGGAACCCTTGCTGCCCCTACCGCTGGCCCAAATAAGAACTTGGCTACGTGAAGAAACTGAAGCAGCACACGAAGATGAATGGAGAAATGGCGATGGTTGCAGGCAAACTAAAAAGGCTGTTCCGGTAGCATCAAAAAGGCTTGCCCGCAACCTCATCCGATTACCAAGAGACAAACTACGCTTAGCCATAGATACCATAACTGGTCATAGTCTCTTAAACAAACACCTTTTCACAATAGGTGTCACAGACAGCCCCCTATGCAGAGGGTGCATGGGGGCAGAAGAAACACCACATCATGTGCTCATGGAGTGCACAAGTGTGGCAGAACAACGGGCAAATATTCTCAAATCCCCAGCTACTTTTCCGGAGGCCTTTTGTAATCTGAACAGGTTGCTAGCCTTCTGGGAAAGCCTGGGTTGGTTAGAATAAAAAGGAGTGACATACGTACAATGACCCAATCATGAGGCTAAGTGCGGAAAATACCCCAGCCAAACTAACTAACTAACTAAGTATGTAATATTATTAGAGTTTTATAAAATTTGAGTATGCTGTTCTAGAAAGGTGCACGTGTGCAAAATTTCATAAGTGTATGTATGTTTGTCAACGGATTTCTCGACAACCAGAAGTCATAGCGAGATGATTATTTTTTAGTTCAAACAGCTATACTTTTACTTAAGGTACAGTGCAAGTTTCATCAAAATCGGTCCAGTGGTTTTTGATATATGAGTAATAACTAAGAACAAAATGTAATTTAAAAAAACTGACTAAAAAGCTTCAAATAACGCATTTATCTTTTATTCGGGAGAAATAAATTCTTTTGGGGTCACATTTTTGAAGGCGGTTAAACTTCTCAAAATACTTTTTGAAGTTGAATAATTAGGATGCTGCAGATTAGTATCAATTTCAATGTCCACTTGCGATGTTTAGGAAACTTTTTTAATATTAAAACAAACTTTTAATGAAAGCTAAAAGCGGATACGTGGCTCCACGCAGCTAATAAGGTACAGTTAGGCGAAATACTGCTGGAAACTTCTCCCTTTACTTTAAGAGGCACTACTCATGAGGCACGAATGACTTTTTGTAGTCTGCTCGAGATAAGTGGAGCTGTGACTTGGCAATCGCAATGATGGTTATGAAAAGGTTGAGGGTTAAAGGTGAGCTTACGAAGTCAAATGATTGGGGACAAACGGCCAGTAACGTTTTCAGTTTTCAAATCGTGCACATATAGCTAATATTATTTTCATAGTTACTAAAACTATGTAGATCAAAGTGTAACACGATTGTGTTATTTGTATTTTTCGCAGTCACCGACTTATCAGAAGGCAGTAGTTCTATTTTTGGGCTACTCGCTTGGATATGGCATGAAATTTCCGTTCGAAAGCGAACTATAAAAGTCAACGAAAACCAAGTAAAATATATAATTCTGTGTGGAATACAACAGTTTGTCATTTGAACATCGGACAATAGCCAAAAAATATTACAAGCGATTTTGACGTTAGTGAGTCAAAAATAGGGTCCCAGATTTTCGTGCAATTCGTATACGAAAAAAGTTCACCGATCGAATTTTCATTGCCAAAGAAAATCATTTTATTATTTTTTCTGGGTCACGATTTCTATGCACTTTTATTTCGTTGGAGCGTGTAGATGATATTTAACTTGTTGTTTTAGGTAACAATTAAACTCGCAGTCGTTTCATCGCCACATGAAAAAAAAAACGATTTCCGTGAAAATCACCGCTCTGATTTCTGATTTCATAGAGATATGTCATTATTGTCTAATCTGAATAAGTAGTTTTGATTATCCTTCGTAGACTATACAAAGCAAAAAACGTTACACGGGAGACAGGCAGACGTTCCAAACTCTGACTCAGATATTATTTAACTTAAGGCGGTCGCTATGGCACATATTAATGAATTGGCTTACAGTCTATGTGAAAGTAAGTAAGCACTGCGCTAAGAAAAATAAATACACCGCCAAGTATTTCCAATAAGCTTTGACGACGCGTTTGGTGTAGTGGTTACCGCTCCTAACTACCGGCCATGTGGGTTCGAATCCCGCAAGGGGCAAATGTTTGTGTGTTAAGTAAGCACGGCCATTTGTACCTAAATCGTGGATGTTTACATGTATTTATGGGAGACGCGTTCGTTACACAAGGAAGAAAGTTCCTTACCACGAAACCACGGATATTATTGTTATTGTTATATTATGTGTTATCCGGTGCATATTTATTATTTTTGTATCTCTTCTGCGGGATACCACAGTAGAGATACAATAATAATAGCTAATTTTAATTTTATTATTTTTATGTCTATTTTGTAATTTAGTCTCGAAAACAAGGTGCATCCGGTTAGCACGACAAACTAAGCCTGAGCCAAGTAAGTTGCGTTTGTTGTATTGGAACTGGTGGAATCGTCCTGCGAAAACTTTCTGACAGTGCGGCAGGTATTCAGTATGGTCACCTTCTGTATTGTTATGCATAATCTGTGAGCGCATTTGATAGATTTAAAGCTTGAGCTCTCTTCACCACCACCACTCAGGTCTTAGAGCGGTTTATGTGTAGACCAAATTCAGACCAAGATCAGAGCCATTTCGGACTCACTGGCTGCAAGGATTGTTGTGTCATCCTTGCAGCCAGTATATTTCAGTTTTATATTAGTTCAGTATATCTATGTATTTTTTTCTGTAATATTTTTGTTACTATTATTATTATTTATCACTGCTGCCAAAATGCGTCATTGACGATGGCAAGATACGAACGCAATCGAGTTCGGTAATAACACTGTTGGTAAAGAGTCGCGAAGCGTAACTGAGCGACCTACGGGAAAACGTAACTAGGGTAACGAGAGTATCGTGATGAGATTACATGAACTCTAATTATGTTAAAAACTGCTTTCAAAAAAGGACACATTTTTGTGGTAGAGACGTGACATACGTTAGGCAAATGTTAGGATAAACAGTCAGGAAATAGAATCTGTACCTATTTTGAAAATTGATTCAGAAAGACATACTTATCTTAATAATTACGACTATAATTCAGAAGGAAACTTCCACATATTATGTGATCATCATACATACCTGATCTTATTCTATGAATAATTTGATATCATCAGTTGTATATTTAAAGAAAAAACAAAACAAATATTATATTTGACAAGTAACATTTAAAAAATAAATTAGCTTATGCTTTTCATATAACAAACTTTGTTTGATGTGTGTATATGTCACCCTGATAATGTGAAAGCCGCGTGTGCGCGTATTTATTGTAAACAACTTGGATATGGTTTAGAAATTTCGCTTTTATAGGTATTTACATGTCAACCCAACACGAAGGATAAACCTATTACGTTAACTTACATTTATCCTTCACCTCTTCACAACATTCTAAAAAAAAAACAAAACGAATAGAGAAACTCACACCGTCACGCGTAGTTCGCGTGTATCTACGAAATAATACGCCGTAGCTAGCAAGCAACGAATATTTTTTTGGCATCAGCGCTGACCAAACTGCACCTGTATAAACATATCTTCACACTTCACTTTACTGTAGTATAACTGTTTGTGTTCACTCAGCTTCCCCGTCAATAATACTCATAAGGACTACTTCCGTTACGTTTGAACCATTAAATCCAGTTTGGCGCCTTGCTTGAATAAACCATTTGTAGCCTAAAAGCGTTTCAAACTGTTAAGAACGTGCCAGCGTTGGAGGAAAATAGCACATAACAACTTCGATGCACTGCACACAACTCACAATGCTCCAAATTTTTTCCAACAGCCCCTCAATTTTAAAGCGTGGCCCCTAGTGGGCTCCAGGGAGTTAACTTTATTCAGGGGCGAACAATGTTTTCAACAACCCCTACTCTGGAGTCTGTTATGACGTATGACGTACAACGTATTTTTGGGCCTACTATACCATTAAGCTCGTTATACAGGGTGTTTGGTACATCACATGCCAAATAAAAATGGCTTGTAATGTGGATGATTAGATATCATTTCCTGCTTTAATATTTTTTTGGCAGTTTTTTATATCGTTTTATGTAAAAATATCCGAAATCATATCCGGCATTCTTGTCATATATTTTTTGGTTTTCTGCATATTATTTTTGTATGTTATTGTGCATTATTTTGCGGTTGTTCTCACATCACATCATAGTCTTTTTAGGGTTCCGTAGCCGAATGGCAAAAAACGGAACCCTTATAGTTTCGTCAAGTCTGTCTGTCTGTCCGTCCGTATGTCACAGCCATTTTATTCTGTAACTATAATCACCACACATTTTCTACAACCGCAAACATAACTTTGTACTTCATACAAACACTATGAAAAACAAAGTTATATTTGCTGTCCACAAAATATTGTGGATTTTACTAAGTGTAAGTAAGTGGATTCCCAAATTCAGTTAAAGTTTGCACGGAACCCTCAGTGCGCAAATCCGACTCGCACTTGGCCGGTTTTTTTATTTACATGCAAAGTTGCGCGACATAATTTTCTCAAATTTGACCTGAAACTTTATATGGCTGTGACAATGAACAAAAAAACGACTGGACTTGTCGGCCTTCATAAAAAATCTCTAGACCTTGTTTATAGTAAATATATATGCCGCATGTCATGAAAACTATGAAAAAAAATTTAAAGATAAAAAAAAGGATTGGGCTTTGAAATGAGACAGGCGAAACCGATGACGTAGAAAACTTTTTAAATTTACAGGATGTTGTTTTAAAAAATGATATTTTCATCGTTAGAGAAAAGAAAATGACCAATTTCCAAAAAATCATTATAGTGTCCTGTTTCTATGGTGTATACAAAGAGACATTTAAAATATTATCACTTAAAACGATTTCACCTTATAGGGTAGGTAAAAGGAAACAAAATAAACGTGGTGTTGTCATATTTATGTCTGAAAATGACACTAACAGACATTTTATGCTACTCATTTTATAAAGAAGCCACTTATTACGGGAATCATTCAACTTGAATGTCTGCCAGTGGTGCTTTTGCATTGACGAATCCTATGTCTGTACGAGTAAGTAATTTGATTAACACCTAGCAAGGTATCAGGAAAAAAGATTGAACCCTAATATCAACAAAATGGATGGCACCAAAAGGGAAGAGGAATGTTGGGAGACCGAAACAAAGGTTGCCTGACGACCAATATCAATAAAACAGCCGGAGAAGATTGGCTTAGAACAGCTAAGGAGCGTAAGTAAGATGAAAGAGGTCTTTACCCGAACAGGGATTCACAGCAATGTAAAAAAAAAACATGAAATGATAATTTACTTAAGTGCTAAGAAATAAATAAAGACTTTATTTAAAAAACAATAATAAGTAATATGATTTGTTTTTGTTCATGAAATGCAGGAACAGAATATCATTGGATAGTCGCATAAATTCATAAAAAGCGAATGCCAACGCTTAGCTACCTTTGTTAAGTTTAGATTATTTATAAAATCTGTCTAGAATTATCGCTCTCACTATTGCCGTTGTGGATTGAAAGAGAATACTGAACAGAAAAAAAATACCCTCCTTCTGAATCATTTTTTAAATGGACATAATCTCCCAGAGAAGAACCACAATCCCCGCAAAATTCGTAATCGGTCTCGCAAGTTATGCGAGGAAATCTGCTTGCGTCGAATTTATTTTTACACTGCGACGTTATTATTTGCACGCTTATCCATTTTACTTTGAAAGCAAACTTTTACTTTTAGAGATAAATATAGACCTTACTATTTCAAACAGGTTATTATTTATTTCACACTAATCTTCTAAAGTAATAGAAATTTGTATTAAACATTCTCCTGCCATCTTATTCTTAGTAAGAGGATGACCGGATAAACTCTTTAAATATTTTGTCTTTAGAAAGGCTATATTAGCTTTATTTTGGCTTTTAGTATTTTATATGAAAATCAGTAAATACAGTAGTTACCAATAATGAGGGGCAATTGTTAGGCGTAATTGTTCGGGTCAGTGTAACCATTTAGCTCGCAATCGCAGTGGGCCCGGGCTGGCTGTCGATCTATACAGGGTGTCTGTGTTATCGCGCCAAACAACTAAACACACTTATTTTTTTAATCTTGTATCCATTAATCCCTCAAGCGTATGTGAACAAGACACAATGCAAATTCTATTGTTATGCGGTTGCCTGCAACCGCTCGGGTGTTGAAGCATTAAAATAATGTGGTGGTGAAAGAGATGTTAAAAATATAGTAAATTATTAGTCTTGTTTATGTAATATTCTATGTAATCCATTTTCTATATCATTTGACTGACGCTAGTTTTTGATGCAGTTGCAGTTTTAATGAAAATACACAGCAACAGAACAATTTATTTAAGTTAATTAAAAAATAGCAGCAACTAACTTTATACAACGTTATAAAAATAATTACAACCCTTGGAATAAAAATAAAACACACTGTTCTTGCCTGAGAAAAGATAAATAAAGGGTATATAGATAAGTTTCTCAACCATGTCCGTAGCCAAACGACTTTCTTACCAGACAATTACAAAATTCTTTTGGGTTTGTTAACATTATAGTAACTTTGCTAAGAATCTGATGAGATATTTTAATTCCTGAAATTTTGGTTATTCCGGTTTAAGATTCTTATACGAATTCCTTTTTATTCACTTGTTTTAAGAAATATAATCTTCACTGTGACAAGCGAGTAACTTTAGTACTACTTGTAGTTAAGTATGTAGTTATATGAAAATACTTATAAATAATTTTGTGCAACACTATTTTATCATGCTCTTAATTATCTTTTGACTCACTTGACTATACAGTGCTTTCAGACAGCTTTAAAAGATCAGCCTCTCTATAAAAATAAATCACACAAACTTTTAAAGATCAAATGCTATGGTTTAGAATGTTTTTAACACTCACAGTGTCATATTTTATATTTATAAAAATGAAATAAGAAACGTCACGCGAAATGACGTATCCATAAGAGACCACAAATTTCGCAAGGTCAATTGGTAGAGCTTTTCGCCCGGTTAGTCAAGAAGTTGCTGGTTCGAGTCTCGCCCGTGCGCAAATTTTTGGTTTCTTATTTCATCTTTCTGAATGATATGGTTAACTATACCATAAAGTACCAAGTTTATTATTTAATTGAACCATCTTCTCAACATCTAGAGATTGAGTGCCAGTGTTCGTTATCATAAATCTTCATCAATCTCTCAGACAGATTATATCCCCAGCAAAGGTTCCTTTTTTCGTCAACGCTACCTCCCCGACTTTTCATAAACATTGTTCAGGGTTCCGTAACATAATAACTGTAGGGTTGCGTATACGTGAAAGGGAAATTGACTTTATTGGTTGTTCTCGATACAATTACTCAGTATTGGTTGTTATGCGCTGTTCGGGGGCTTCTTGATTGTAATTTAGAGGAAGTATATGTTTTGTTTTGTGATGTAATTTTATTGCAACCTTCTGGAATATTTCTTATTTATGTTATACTTATGAATTCTCATACATTTTACCACTGGTGGTGACACTCAAAATATTACCCTTAGTAGTCAAAGAAAACTTTATACTTACGTTATTATTACAATAATTTTGAGAATAATTCGATTGCACGGATGTCTAACATATTTGAACGTTATATCAAAACATTAAACAAAACAATCACGACCCAAACAGTCTGTGGATGCAAGCAAGTATTAATAATTAAAAACTACCGTAAGTAAGGGACTACTAGTAAGAGAGAGTTGTAAGCATCGTCTCAGGATAAAATGACGGCATAATAACTTTAATCGAATTCAATATTTATATTATTAGTGACCGTACCTTTCAAAACATTGTAACACTATTCCCCCATTTGCATAAAAGTCTAAAAGAAGCAAAGTACACTCAACGTCCGAATGTGATTCAAGGAGTTTTCGCCGAGCCTCGTTATGCAACATAATTTCTCGAGGATGCCCTTTGTAATGGTCACGGATAAAGGCGTTCGTGTTTTCTTAGTTGAGAGTGAACTGTGAATGTTCGGTATCCGTAAAGATAAAGATATTTATTTACTAAACATGTGTACATAAATGATGACAATAAAATAGTGATTATAGTATCAACATGTTTCGCCAACATACGTCGTGTAAAAATGACAATTATTATCTTAAAAAATATTGTACATTATAATAACACACATAAATATTGCATACACATTTGTGGACCAAGATTGCTTAGAGTTTATTTTTAAATAGGTCCTTATTCAAAAGGGTTAACTAATTGGGGAGTTTGTTGTAAATTTTAGGGGCCATCCATATACAACTTTTACTTAAAAATGCTGTTTTTAAAGGATGTAAGCATAAACGGTTTCCACCACGGCGATTGGCTAATTGTTTTACCCTGGTACGATATAATAATGTCAGAAGGAGTTTCAGATCTTTGGTTAATATCGGTTGGTAATGGATCGTAGTAATATGTTTGGTCATGTATATCATACCGATGAATAAAAACTGTTTTCGCTGTTTTTGATTATTTTCTGAGTGTAGATAGCCAAAATACAGGATGAACTTTATGATTTCTTTTTTTTTGCCATATTGTTTTAAAAGTATTTACGGCCTTAATTTCTATATATACTAGGACAGTGCGCGACGACAACATCAAAAACTATTGGCGGACAATGAAATGACAAATGTCATTACGAAAAGCAATAAAATCAAAGTTATGTCAATGAAATATTGTAATTGTTTATTTAGTTAGTCTACAATAGATTTTTCGACGAGAAATGGTGACAGACGTGAGAAATCTTCCAAATATGTATTTTCATTCTAAATAACTTTGTTTATTGAAGTGAAAACTTCTTTAGCGGCGTTGAGCACTTTTGTGGGATGGGGGATAAATGTGAAACTCGCGTCAGGACACGTGGGCTGATCGAAAAACCGTAAGACGGTTGGCGAAATTATGGATGTAAGTTGATTTTTCTGAGAGATAAACTTTTTAATGTAATTTAATATAATATAAATTGTAATGTTTGTGTACGATAGCGCAATAAATAAATATGGTATTGTATAAAAATATTATATTATTATTATTATTATTATTATTGTATTCTATCACAAAAATGATAGTACTTTTATATTGATAATAAGAGCAATTCATTCAAAATTATTCCATAACTATTCCAAAAAATCAAAAATGCACAACGTTGATATTCAAGTTTTCACTTCTGCCGGCACTCCCGGAGTGCAATTTTGTGTTTTTTAAATTACAGAGAGTACTGAATATTTTTATTTTAAAAGTTTTAATACTATTACAGCAGGGATTATGAGAAATCAGTGGAAAAAATGCTAGGTATAGTATTTAATATACTCAAAACATAGTTCGACAGGAAAATGTAAACATGTGGCCTACGCCCACACAACTGCTCTTGTAACAAACAAATCCTCCATACACCCAGGAATCCTTTGAATACAAATTCATACTTAGGTCGAGTAATCCTATTATAACGGCGTTCAGGCCTACTTTAATGTTTCGCTCCTCCAGAAAGGGCTGTAAACATGAATGCGGGCTACTACTGGTACTAAAATACAGATTGAACTCCGTTAAATTTGTCATTAGGGTAGTATGGGTCGGAGTTAGATCGTAAAGTAACATAACAAGGTCAGAGAAGACTTAAGACGCTATAGACAGCTTTTGTAGACTTATGTTAGGCATAAAAGTGTGTTACACAGCCGAGGTTGCGACTGGCTGAAGTGTTTCTCAAACACTTATTATTTGGATGCTTTCAAATAAAGAGTGTTTTATAAGATGTTTTTGGTAAGATATGGACCATCCTCGGTCGTAACGTCACTTTTCATCAGATGTAATTGATCTCTCCATCAGATAGACTTTCAATCGCCTTATATTGATAAATATACCTACAGACTGAGCTCTGCGCTGATGATATTCTTATACATTTCTGGTTTAGCTATTGGCTATAATTTCCGTTATAGTAAAAACACTTTGCACTTATCTTTAATTAATGTAAACCAAAATTCACTACTGGAGTGAGGATTACAATTATTATTATATGGTTTAATTATTATTAATAAGTAATACATTACTAGCCCACAATTGTCCCGAAGCTGCAGTAGAGTCAATGTTGGGACGTGTATAAGTGCTAGCAATAGCCTGCCACAAAATAAATTAAATTTGAATCGTAAAAGCAGTCAGCTAGTCATAATAATATTTTTTTCTATAATACTGTGTTCTAATTTTATCAAAACAGTAGTACATGTTGCAAATGTCATTAAAGGTTGAAGCAGATCTAACCACTCGTAAAGGTAGAAGCACCGTATCAACTCGAGGCGTTCAGTTTTATTTGTATGAAACGTCATACTTCAAGGCATACTTAACGAATTCGTAACGTAACCATCTTGGATTGAGATCATCTCGGGAACCACTTTCAACCATCGAGGCATGCGCTTACGGCTATTTATCCGATGTTCGTCGACTATCTGACCAGCGTGTCAAACAAGAAAGACATAGACCAAAAAAACTGTCATAAGTTGTGGCAAACGCGATCTGTCTGATCCCTTACATATCGTGCTTTCGTGTGGTTGATGCCTTTTTGATGTCAATATGGTGCTGTTCCCTTTACGAGTCGATAGATTAGCTACACCCTTTTATGCCAAAATATTAATTTAATAATGAACTACAACCCAAAACATCGCAAAACTCTATAACTTGGCTAAGCATAATGATGCTTAAACTTGCAGTGTGTAAGGGATCTTAAATGGGTGCACGAATCTGGGGATTTGATATAAAGGAGTGTATGTAGTATTTGATCGTAGTGGTACCTAGGAACTGTGTCAAAAATACGTAAAGTAATTAAATATTACTGTCTTTACATTTTCGTTACGCTTACGTTTTATTACGTTCATTAATTCTGCAGGAAAATCACTTCGTACAGTCGATTATAACTGAAAGAAAAAGGACCGTAGTTTAGCCTCGCCTAGCCATCGCCCGCTGGTTGATCGCATCGCACCCTGTCATTCCCAAGAAGAACTGTCATAAGTTATAGCAAACGCGATCCGTCGAGGCGTCTTCTATTCGTAGCCGATCCGATGCCGCAGCGTTACTGTTCCCTTTACGTAACGTGCTACTACTGCCTTTAATTTAGTCACTCACTAGAAAATACGCACAAGGGGTGTTTAATTTTTCGTACAACTTGGCGATAACTCAAGTGCACAAAACGATTTGCGGATGCCTGAGGGTGAAGGCATTCGCTGGAAGTTCCAGCTTGAATACCACAAGCCTTTGATGTTTCTTGAGGTCTACTCTCAAAGGCAGTTGTATTAAATCCTTGTTTCGAACAAACACAGTGGAGCTATTACTAGAAAATGAGTTTGCTCGTAAAACGTTTTGTACATGGTTTAACACAAATACCGGTATTATCAACTCTTAAGACTATTCGTGTACAGGCGGAGCAATTAGCAGAATTGCATACGTTTGCAGTCGAAATATTATGCTTACGGGCGAAAACGTTTACTAACCTGTAAACCTTTATTAAACGATATGTCATTCGTTTTCATAAATCATTAAGCTTGTACTAAAGTAAAAGTAAGTATAAAGAAAGCTTGTAAAAAAATATAATCGTCATCAAAATCCGTAGCTACTTCCATCGTCTTTTGTTTTGAGTGACGTCCGTTTCTGTGTGCAAGCAATTTTCGTTTTTAAGAGGATACGCGGCAGAGACCTCGACCATAAGCAATGAAGTTGATTCTAAAAATCCAATCATATCAATAAAGAGTGGGTAAGACTTGTTACGGGATATTCTACCGCACAACTAAACCAAACCAAATGCTAGCTCTGTAACGGAGCAAAAGAATAGTGCAAACATTGATAATTATGGCCTTTTTCATGATGTTTGTAACAGCAACATCGAGTCTGAGAGACTTGTTGTCCAAAAAAGCGCGCAAGGCATACAAAGCTATTTGCAGTTACAAAAACACTGTCAAATTACGCACAAAAATCAATCGTTCCGAGAATTCACAGATGTAACCAACCAAATAATTGGTGAAAGTAATTCCTTCATAATATGTAAATCCGTCATTGGCTGTCAAGTCTTACATGTCTGTTTTAAGGGTTCCGTAGCCGAATGGCAAAAAACGGAACCCTTATAGTCTCGTCAAGTCTGTCTGTCTGTCTGTCTGTCAGTCCGTCCGTATGTCACAGTCATTTTATTCTGTAACTATAAGCATCACACTGTTGAAATTTGGCAGGAGTATGTATCCTGTTAACCGCTTTACGATTCTTGTACAAAAAATAAAAAAATATGACATAAAACTAAAACCAAAAAAACAATTTTAGTCAAACCTATACGTGTATACATGTTTGATGTCTATGGATAGGTCTTGTAAAATGACACCGAGGTTCCTAAAACCATTTTCTTAGTCTAACGTTTCATAGCTAGACGCTTCCAAAGTGGTAAAATGGGCGTCGGGGGGGGGGGGGGGGGACTAACTTCTAAACTAAGCGAGTGTAAATTTTTAAATTTTTTTAAAAAAATTAAAAAAAATACATAATGTAGATCTTAACAAATACTTTCAAAGAAAACTGGTTTGGACAGAATCGAACGAGAAGTTTTTGAGATGTAGCATATTTTCAACAACCGCAAACTTTGTACTTCATACAAACACTATGAAAAACAAAGTTATATTTGCTGTCAACAAAATATTGTGGATTTTACTAAGTGGAAGTAAGTGGATTCCCAAATTCAGTTAGAGTTGGCACGGAACCCTCAGTGCGCGAGTCCGACTCGTACTTGGCCGGTTTTCTTATGTTTATATCATTAAGAGCAGTGGATTTTGAAATACAAATAAAATAAAATAAAATTGGTTGTCACAACATTCCTAGGATTTGTTGTCTTGTTGGGAAATACGTTCCCCTGAAAGTTGAGGGACGGCTCCATTTTATTAATTAACCATTTGTACAAGTTAAGAAACATTTTGAGGAACACCCTGTCTTGGTTTATTTATTTTCATGTTTCCAGGACCCGTCTGCGTAATTCACTTAAAATGAGTTATAAAGCTGCATCCTAATATAAGATCCATAGTAATAAATCTAATGGCAACAAACAATTTTGAATAATGTGAAAATGACGGATGTCTATACAAACTCATTTATTCGCTTTATGCGAAGTAGGGGGGGGGGGGAACCCGTTCACAGCGTTGGCGGACTTTTGTCACCATTTTCTCTAGAAATTTTAGTACATTAGCGAAATTTGTAGTTTCTTATGAAAACGTCAATTGCGTGACGCTTAGCGCCATCTAGCCGTCTGTTTATGAAACAGATGGCCCAAGCAGTTATTCTTTACATCAATTTCATGTATCAATTTTTGGTATCTTATTTCATCTTTATAAATATAAAATATGACACTGTGAGTGTTAAAAACATTCTAAAGCAATAAGGACTGATTTTTTAATGGTCAGATAAGAAACAATCATCGAACAAAATACAATACCTATAGCTAATTTGAAAACGTCATCTAATTGTCAGCAAGCATACGTAACTGTCATTTTTAGGGTTCCGTAGCCGAATGGCAAAAAACGGAACCCTTATAGTTTCGTCAAGTCTGTCTGTCTGTCTGTCTGCCCGTATGTCACAGCCATTTTATTCTGTAACTATAACCATCACACTGGAACTGAATAACGCATTAAAAAATTTGTCCTAAACATAAATCACCACACTTACATCGTTCGTTCCACAATTTACTAAACTTTTCATTTACACTGCGAATGCGTCGCGTCGGCTAAGCATCTCATCCAAGTAATTAAAGTTTGTTCGTTTTGACGGCCCTGTGGTTGGAGATCGCAATCTTTGAGTTCTGGCATCTGCCACCCTTGCTTTGTGCGAAGTTATGCTTGGTAATTCTTGCGATTAGTTAATTCAAGATGTTCTGTTCGCGAATTAGCTGTGCTGACAAGCTTCGTTTTGAAGATAATATCGGGAATATTACAAAAACAGAAATCTTTAAGTCAATTGAGCATAAAATACAGGATGTTGGTTTTGATTAGCGACCCCAGCCTCTTAGAAAGCATTTATTAGGTTCTTTTTTGTCTAAGGATCGTAAATCGGTTAACAGGATACACCTAGCTACCAAGTTTCATCTATGTAATGCTAATAGTTTCAGAATAGAGTGACTGTGACATACGGATGGACAGACAGACAGACTTGACGAAACTATAAGGGTTCCGTTTTTTGCCATTCGGCTACGGATGTCCATTAAAAATGATGCATTTTTTGGCATCACTATCGTTTGTACAACTCTTGTGTCGGTGGTCGCTGACCAAGAAAACACCCAGTATAAAAGATTATAAAATTGTATTTCTAATAAGCTAGTACTATAATGTACAATGTATAATAAATAACGTAACTCACGATATTTCAAGCTAACAGTTTCAGTTGCTCACAATGTAGAGCGATAAAAAATGGCTACTAATTTCAAACGTAGGATAAATCAAAATAAAGTAAGCTACCGCATCTAAATATCCTTCAATAATAGCTTTATTAATACCTACGTCGAAATACAAGTAAGATGAGTAAAATTAAAAAAAAATGAGAAAGTTAGCCTATTTAACCTCTTGTCTCGAGGGCCGGGGTCGCTCTCCACCGGAGTGCTTTTAAACTTAGTGGTCGGCTCTCATGTCTCGTTTCTGTCACGAACTTTTGTAAAATATTTATTTTTTGTGCAGATGACATTTAACTGTCATATCTAGTGCTTTACGCTTCGAATTTTAAAATCATGCCATATACTCTATTGTTGGACTACAGTTTCGTCTGTATTTAGATCTTTAAGTTAAGCAAGTTAAGACTTTAATCTGTTTATGTACTTTATAAATAAAATAAAATAAATAAATTTACAATACGCTTTAAATAAAAATCAAGCCATACCATCCATAAACATAGCGGAACCATTCGAACCCGGGACCTTTTGGGTAACAACCAGCGAGCTAACCGCTACACTAACACGAGACACAAGATTTATGTAAGTTCCAGCTAGTGATCTACCAGATGCTTCCTACGAAACTATGATCCATATTTGAATTGTTCGATGGTTAACTTATTTTTCATTGGTGACACATTTATACTTATTATTTATTATAGAATAATAAATTCACTTTGTAACCATTACAAATAAGTGCAGTTAATTGTACTCCTGATTTACTGGGTGAGTGATTAGAGACTAGAAAGAAATAAATATTTTAACTGCCTCGGTGGCGCAGCGGTAGGAGGGTCGCATTTTAAAGCGACGGATGCGCCAGAGGCCCCGGGTTCGATCCCCGGGTCGGGCCAAAAAAATATATACCTTAGTTTTTCTATTCAGAAATTCTTAGGGTAGCCCGAAGTTTGGAAGTTGGCGGTGTTTCACCCCCGTGCCTCAGAAAAGCACGTAAAGCCGTTGGTCCTTAACTCTCTCCGGTCGTGTCAGATTGATGTCCCTAAGGGCTATGAGAGTAAAAGGAATAGAGAGTGCACCTGTGTTTGCGCACACACTTGTGCACTTTAATATGTCCCGCGCAGTCGGATAGTCGTTGTGACTGGCCACCGTAGTCGAAATAGGCTAGGGGGACTATAGATTAGAGACTCTATTATTAACTGTAAGACAATTCCAAAAATATAAATTTCAATTGAATTTTCAGTCAAATTATATAATCTTAAGTAAAACCACCGTCTTTTCAAAAGAGTATTGTTAAATCGTTTTATTCACGCATTTGCCTCAACAAATCTTCATTTCAGACTTCAAATATTTCACCAATAATCCCGTAGCAGGTTATAAAAGCGATACAAAAAAGCCAGAGATAATCGTCCTCTTTTCAAAATTATGTAAATTCATTTCATGGCAATCCTATCTTTGTGATCGAGAGAGATAAAAAGACCGCAGTCAGAAAATGTATTTCTGTGACAAAAGCTTTTTATGTTCTACCTCGCTGTCATGGAGGCACTCAATCTTAAAATTATGTAGGCTATGACGTATCTAGCGAATTTAACAACTCACAGATGATTTCAATCTGCGTTTCTGATGCTTGAATCTTCAGCTAGGGAATGAAATTACCCGGCCAATTGAAGTGTACGTTAATTCACTAATATGATCTAGACAATTCCTTATTATCACTTAGTCAGTAACACTCAGGTAGAATAAGAAATGCTATTTTTACAGACGTTCACTTATACAAAAAACATTTCAATGTTGCCTCTTCAAATAAAAATAAAATAAATTAACTCCAAAGTGAGCTCAATTCATCATCATCATAATCAGCCACAGGACTTAGACTGCTGAACATAGGCCTCCCCCACAGTTTTCCACGGCGACCGATCACATGCGGTCTGCATCCAGTTTGGTCCTACGATCTTTACAACTTTGCGTCTGTCCATCTTGTCGGTGGACGTTCTACGTCGCGTCTTTGTTCGAAGGGTCCCCAATCTAGAACTTTTTTGCCCCAACGGCCATCAGGTCTTCGCGCTATGTGACCTGCCCATATTCAGTTTTGCTTACTGATTGACGGTTTGCCAGTAACTCAACGACCTCAATTGCTTTAAACTTTTGCTTTAAGAGAGGTATACCACTGCCATTAGTTATATTTATGTTAATATTTAATAAGAATCAGCGAGTATTTTGCAATGATTGTACAAATATTATCTTAATATACGCAATCGCCCCGCATGCTTTTATCTGTAATAAATCATTAAAAATATAAGCTAAATTGGCATTGACAGTTCGATCGCTAACCGTGAGTTGATAATTTCGTCGCTAACTAAAAAACGATTAATAAATCAGACCTTCACCTCTTAACCTAGTTCTAAAGGGTAGTATTACTTGTAGTAATTTCGGCTATAGTAGGTCAAAGCTCCAGTTTTATTATTGGGGTTTTCGTCTTCGGTATTGAAATAAAACCTATTTCCATTTAATATGCAAATTAAGTAATTTATGTTGAATGATATCACCCTAGATTACTACTATGCTTTTTAACTTTTAGATTGTTATTTTTTACACATGCAAGCGAAGGTTTCTAATCGGTCCACAGCAAACATTACCGATTACCGCGAATACCCACAAACATAAGGAATAAAACAACATGTTCATTCGGACCTTGGGGCGGAGTGAGCCGCCTGATACAAATGTAAACTCTATGCACGATACCAGTAATATGCAATGCACGTGCCTGCCTTGTAGTGTCTTTTAAAAAGTGTCGTCACCGGGAGTTTTCCTTAAAGTTTGAATTTTTAAGATGTAAATGTCACGTCACACGTCAGTCTATGATTTCAGGACCAAATAAATTCGAATTTCATCTTTTGTATGTTATCTTAAAAGATAATCAAGAAGATATTCGAGGACATTTGATCAAGTCTTATAGCTAACCTACGAATAACACCGAAAGTAGAAAATATAACAACAGGAATGACCATAATAACATTCGGCAACAGTTGCCAAATATTATCCCCATTATAGCGATACTTTAATAAAGTTTGAACTCGATACCATTTATTTATAGTTTAAGACTTTTAGTATAAAAATGTTTATAACAACTCCTTGCATTTATCACGCAAGTGACAAATTTTCCCATTCCCTTCCTTATTCCAACTTCATAGAACCCATTTAACCCTAATTACGAAGATAAAAAAAAGATGATATTATTTTCTCATAAAACATTTAAAAATGCACTTCATAGTCAACTAAAATTTTCGACGATGATATAAAATTTGCTACACATAGATCTGCATTGTGGTAGATTGTATTGTCGTTTATTTTAACTATCGCATTGGGTATTATGTTATTATGTAATGATAGCTTTAAATTAGGAAAATAAATAAATAAACCAATGTACAAATAAGAACCATCAGCAGCATTACTGCGCCTAGTTGAAAGTTGTAACATAAGCTGTTTATGTATTTATTTTCCTTACTTATAGCTATCATTACATAAGTGTGTTTATAAGTACTAGTTAGGGTATAAGCTGTCTAAATAAGCACCTACCAGCTTTTAATTATAAAAGATCTATAGTTTTTGAATTAACTGATTTGCGCCGAATGTACAGTTGAAGTGAGTGCAAAGTGGGACCTACCCTAGTCGTCAGTTGCTCAAGTAAACGGTGTTTCATATAATCAAAGTTATAAATGCAAAGGAAATGTTACGGAATGAAATATTCTACGTTTTCGTTGGACTAATACGGCTAATACTTTCAATGGTTTATTTCCATAATAAAAACAGCTGATAGAGTTTTATTTGTTCAAACATAAATATTATGGTTTATTATCAGATGAAATAAGAAACCTAAAGGATATTGATCAAAGCTGAGCCCACATTGCGTCTTTATAGTTTATATTTCAAACATCTTGTTTGAATTATAATTGTAGGTACTGGTATTTTTAGGGTAACTAAGTAAGTAAGTATTAAATTACTTTAGTAAAATATAACCATTACCTTCTGAATGTATCAAAATGAATGTAGGTGAGGTGTAATAACCCTGCAATCACAAAACATAACCATAAAATGTCTAATCTGCCATTGAATTCCTCGTAAACCTCTAATCATTTTTCAAAAATATTTTTTGTCTGTATTCCTTCAAATATGTATATATTTTATCCGAACATTTTGTAAAGGCGCATGCAGACGCAAAGTGGGCCGAGTTCCTATAGAGTTTTGGTCAAGATCCATTGCGCACCTGCGGGACTCGAAACGTTTGGCTACCGTGCTAAGGCTCTTTCCAATCGAACTACTGTGCAGTCGGTCCCACCGCGCCAAATTTCTGGTCTCTTATGGATAAGTCATTACGCGTGACGTCAGAGTCATCTACCCAACTGTTGTGCAATAGTGAATCTTATGATACAATCTTTAATGACAGATTTGATATCCCAAACAGAACCATGGAGTAGGCAATATGAAGTAAGCATTTAAGATAGTATTATACATACATATAATTGCACTTAGTAGTTAGTCGTTATTAATGTTATCACTTCCAACGTCAAGCATATTAACAGGTAAGCCAGGGTAAATGAAAAACAAAATTTGAACCTTATATCTGCAGAAATAAAGTGTAAATCTCATTTATTATGCGTTGCGTGTCTAACAGTGGCATAAAGTGTAGTCTTAATGGGCTATTATTTTGATTAAAACGCAAGAACAATAATTATTTTGCCATGGATATGCGTGCTAATATACTTTGAATGAACCTTTCTATTTTTGAAACCATTAAAGTCTGTGTTATTTTTTGCGATTTCAGCAAAACTGCCTAAAAGGTGCCAAAGACAAGATGTTTTTTCATATATTCATTAAACCTCATTACTGAGTATCGATCATGTACAACACACACGGGATTCTTGTCTTTTCATAAAAACAAGCGAACTGCCTCGCTGCTTGAATAAAGATTTTATTGTTATTTTCTATCACGCAGATAGTTTAAAAAATCTCATGATACAGGCAAGGCATATGAACGCACAAAAGGTATGCAAAATTTCAAATGCACTTCATACTTTTAAAAAGTAGACGCAAGGGATACAACTTGTCTAAAGCTGACTGAAGCTGGTTTTAGAAACATCCATGTCATTATCAAAGACCTATCCATAGACATCCAACATGAATAGGTTAAAAAAAACGGTTTTAGTTTCATTTATGGGAGCCCCTCTTAAATATCATTATTTTATAAGAATCGTGAAGCGATTAACAGGATACATCTTCCTGCGAAATTTCATTAGTGTGTTGTTTATAGTTACAGAATAAAGTGGCTGTGACATACGGACTGACAGGCAGACAGACTTGACAAAACTATAAAGCTTCCCTTTTTTGCCATTCCGCTACGGAACCCTAAAACGGGTATATATTCCCGGACATCCGCACTTCTAGAGAAGCGTGGTAAAAGTAGGAAGTTGAAACAAATACGTAACGTTACGCCGACACGTCGCGAGTTTCTGGTGGGCGGATTTACATCGAGACAAGGGGCTACGGATGAAGTGAAAAGTCAGTCGTTTTATGAATTGTCTAAGCCCTTTAAAAAAAATATGGTAGAGTGCGAGTCGGATTCGCGCACTGAGGGTTCCGTGCCAACTTTAACTGAATAAGGAAATCCACTTAGTTCTACTCAGTAAAATACCACAATATTTTGTTGACTGCAAATATAACTTTGTTTTTCATAGTTTGTATGAAGTACAAAGTTATGTTTGCGGTAGTTGAAAATGTGCTATATCTCAAAAACTAGTCGTTCAATCCCATCCGATACAATTTTCGTTGAAAGTATTTGTTAAGGTCTACATATATTTTTTCAAAATTTACACTTGCTTGGTTTAGAAATTAGATGGGGGAGGGGACGCCCATTTTCCCACTTTGGAAGCGTCTAGTTATGAAACGTTGTACTTTAAAAGAAAATGGTTTTTGGAACCTTTATGTCATTTTAAAATATTCATGGACACCCCACACGCATATGTTTGCCTAAAAACATTTTTTTGGTTTTAGTTTCATGTATGGGAGCCCCCTCTTAATTGTCATTATTTTTTATTTTTTGTATAAGAATCGGTAAGCGGTTAACAAGATAAATCTTCCTACCAAATTTCAATTGTGTATTGCTTATAGTTACAGAATAAAATGGCTGTAACATACGGACGGACAGACAGACAGACAGACAGACTTGACGAAATAAAACAACTTTTTTACGGATTAACTTTTTAAAAAAAAGTTGTTTTATTTCGATGAGTAATATTCGCGTAAACTTCAGAAACAAGTAGACTTGACGAAACTATAAGGGTTCCTTTTTTTGCCATTCGGCTACGGAACCCTAAAACGGTTATTATTTTACAACGTTTATAATTTTGAATTTATGCGTTTAACCATGAGTTTTAGTCCATCCAATTTTCGTCCATTGTAATTTTATCTTCGTAACAGAAAGCTGTAACGCAAAGCTTGGGATAAAAATACGAGTAGTAAATTGTAATAGTCTGATAGCTTATCTTCACCTCCGATAACAAATGATAAAGAATTTCTAATATCCATGAAGTATCAAGTTTCTACAAACTTTTCATGAAGTGAAAAAAACTACGCAATAATGTTACCGTGCTTGCGTGCTTACCCAGCACGCTCGCAGGCCTTTTTGACTTCCCCTGCTTATCTCCGAACATGCGACGTGACATATTGGGCTTAGCGAATGACATGGATTTGCCATGTTACAACAAAGATACAAGGAGACTGAAGTTTGTTACTTACTGTTTCTTTTCCTTTTTCCGGGGAAAGCCGTGAGTTGACATCTTGTTCTTACAGAAAAAGTCGATGAAACTGGAACGTTACTTTGATTCTTCAGGTTTGTACTACAAAACTATAGAATGCCATATAAATTAGTTTCTCCTAAGTAGAGGGTAAATGCGTAATTTTAAGCTTTTTAGTCAGTTTTTTTGTTTTTAAATCGGTGATATTTTTATAAATTATTTATTGCTTCTATTTCAGGCCACACCCTGTATTTCGCTTGTAATACTGTTAGTTTAAGGCGAAAATGATAAGGTTTACCTTTATTTTGATTGTGCAAATATGTTTTACCTCATGATATATGCTCACCGTAACGAATTTACATTATGGAGATAGGACGTTCGTCGGGGTGTATCAAACCTTTTTGTTTGCACTGTTATTAAATTAGAGTCACGTAAAAGCGTAAAAAAAAAAAATATTACATTCCTTTTAACCGATTTCAAAAAGGAGGAGGTTGTAAATATGTTTTTATTTGTATCTATGTTACCTCATATGATCATATCTC
The DNA here is from genome assembly GCA_963924145.1 of Pyrausta purpuralis. NCBI lineage: Eukaryota > Metazoa > Arthropoda > Insecta > Lepidoptera > Crambidae > Pyrausta > Pyrausta purpuralis. Next base: position 4,877,873 of record OZ001664.1, on the reverse strand, counting down.
TTTAGTTTGTCGACCGATTCGAATTTTTTTTCCCCTACTTAGAGATTCTACCTTTTAGTTTGTCATGTTGTTGCTAAGTCGGGATCTGATGATGAGATCTTGGTGCAATTGAGGGAAACGCTCAAATTTTTGAAAAAGGCACGTATACAATAATGTTACATTCTACTTGAAAAGGTTTTGAAATAAAATATAGAAGCGTAAGGGATTTTGAAACATTCTTATCAAGGTCAGCATTCATATAGTTATCTATTGATATGTCAGTTAATTATATTTTTAGTTTATAATTCTAGCTTAAATGCAAAAAAAGTAATTAATGTTTCGGTTCTGTTTTTCTATATTAAAACTGAAAAAGATTTAATATTCTGTGACTGCTTTGATTACAAGATACGCAGGTAAGTAGATAATTTCAATAAAAATGAGCTGACACTAAAAAAATATACGGGTATTTTCAAAGGAATGTCATGAATACAAAATGAAATTGACCTCGTACGTGTTTTGTTTAGAGTTAGTGGTATTCTGTGAAATATTCCAATGTTTTTATCTAATAAAGGACCTTTGTTATTAATACTTAATATAAGTAAATTATTTATGTTTTCTCGGTAAAAGTTTTATTTATTTAAAAATATTGTACGAAGCTGATTTAATTTTCATTAACATTACAATAATTAAATATAAGCACAATGGTACGAAAAACATTACAACCTATTTTTGAGTACAACTTTTTTTAATGCGTACCTAGATCTTGTTTTGTAAACTTTTTAACACTGGCAGGGGCGTTAAACAAAAAACTGTAGCGAAAAAACATTTGACAACGCAACTTTTAGACACAAAAAATTTGGCAATGTTTTTAGTAAAACAAAGAGGGCCCAAAAAATAAAGTGAGTGTGTGCTTGTAACAAAAGGGATATCTAATTTTAACATTTCATTGGTCACGTTGCTAAATCGTTTTCGGAATAAAATGTTACGTATGTACCGTTATCGAATGAGCGTAGGTGTTCTTCCTAAAGAGGTATCAGTTGCGAGATTATTTTACACATTTACTCAATCCGTATTAGTTAATTATTAGAATTTAGGCATTATGCTATACTGTTGTCCCTGTATACCCCGTTATCTGTGTAAATTATAAATTTTGATGATTAAGGAATAAGGAGTTACATTAGTATACTCCTTATCTAGTATTATCCAGATATCAAGCCTAATCCTAAATATTTCTTGACCTAAGTGAAAGTTCTATTAAGTATTGGATACCATTCAACCAAAGACGCAGCGTAGGACGTCCACCGACCGTTTAAAAAACGCAGGATCAAACTGGATGCAGACCGCTAGTGATCGGTCGCTGTGGAAAGCCGGGAGTGGGTCCTTTGGCTGATAATGATGATGATGAATGATAAATGTAACCAAGATTAAATAGGTTTCCTATTAGATGGAGCTTCAGGTCAGCTATTTTCAAAACACTCGCTTGTTTATGGCGTGTGACTTACGTATTTACTAAAAATAGACAAAAGTACACACTAAATTGAGCTATATTTTGTCAATGCCTCCTGTGTGGATTACAACTAATTTTCATTCCAAAATTGGACTTTTATCCAAGGAATATCATACGCCATCTTGACGCGAGTGATTCAATAATAGGCCCCTCCGGTAGGATTATAGCAATACGAGTTGAGGCTACAAAATTAATGTGGAATAAATATGAAGTTTGCCCTCAATTACCGTGGTGTAGTGAGCCAACAGCCAATGTCTGAATAATGGATATCGATTGTCCGGTATTGATTTAAGGGAATGGACAAACATAATATAGTTCTTAACTAGTACCCAGTTACTAATAAAGTAGTTATAGTATTCAGTAGTTACTGCACTAAGGGTCGATTTTACCAACGACAGAGTACCTAACCTTATCTGACTGAATAAGTCTTAAACGACTGATTTTAAAATGCCATTTTCATAAATGATTGCTGACGTAGTTTACTGTAGTTAGAGTTAGAAAAACTGCTAAATATGGCCACTTTTGGCAATTTTTCTAACTGTAACTGCAGATAACTACTTTAGGATCAATTTCAACGTACTATATAAACTATAGAACCTGTACTACAATCGTGTATACCAGATTTTTGATTGGTCTTTTATTTAACGTATTATGATTTTTCTACTAAAGTGGCGCTAGTGTGCGCGTTAAAAATCCGGGTAGCGCCTTAACGTTCAATATCAACGGATATTAGCCAGGACCAGCGGCTTGACGTGCCTTCCGAAGCACGAAGATACTCGTATTATTCGTCACTTATATGGTCGGAATGGTCAACCATTCAAACACGACTACGAGCCACCTATTCTACCACTGCATGCGCTACGAGCACCTATTCCCTATCTAACGTTGGATAAATGGGTTTGACCTTGGTGGGACAGGCGTTTCTAAGCTCATTTTAACATGTCAATCGAATATTGAACTGTTACCATATAGGAGAATCAGGGAGGGATCAACATAAAATAAAGCTGCATTTTACCTATGATGCAGAAAACTGGACGTTACAATTAGTAAAAGCATTTGAGCACAGCTCGATCGTTGGCATCATCAGCAATACAAATCCCAAGTTAACAATCTACATAAGTAACATCTATTTAAAATCCACCACTACCACTTTTAATAAATATCAGTAGTCTAAGCTTCGATCATCGGCTGGGCAGCGTTCCGAAAATTGCGCAAGATTGTCTTCGCGTCTCAATTAACAACCTGAAGACGAAAGTCCTCAACCAGTGTGTGTTACCAGTGATATGGATCCGAAACATGGTCTCTTACTATGGGCCTGACGAGGAAACTTAAAATCACACAGCGAGCGATACAGAGGGCTATGCTCGGTGTTTCTCTATGAAATCAATGTAAAATGAAGAGATACGTAGAAGAACTAAGGTAATGGACATAGCCCTGAGAATCAGTAAGCTTACGTGGCAATAGGCATACAGCGCAAGAACTCATCAACAAATTCATTTGAAGTCGAAACATGATGTGCGCACGTAGACTGCTGGTGTCCGTTAAAGTTGCCATCATGCACCGACAAGCGTTATTTTGGTCAATTAAGTGTTTGTTTTTGAAGGCTCTTTGTGTCAAATTTTTACTAAAAAAAAAAATTTGGTTATAGTTTAAGTTACAAGGTTCTTGATTAAACTAAAATAGTTCTCCTTGGTGTAACAAATACTTTGGTGCATCGAAATCGGTCCAGCCGAACGCGAGATATTCGCAGACAAACATTCATACAAATATACAGGTCGAACTCAGAACCTCCTTTTTTGCAAATATATTAAAAACAGCGGCACTGCTGCCATTTTATGTATGAAATTATCAGCAGCGCAACTATCGCGCAACCGTCGCGCTGCTATATCGACTTAATGTGAAAGCGCTCTAAAACAATCTGGACTTTGCTTGCGTAATTTTAGCATTGTTATAATGAAATAGACCCAAAAAATGTTGTTATTTGAAGTGATTTTTGTGACGTTTTCATAGAATTGAAAGAAACTATAAAAGTGATTTTCGTTTGGTTTTGATTGAAAATTTGTTGTTAAGTAAAATATAAAATGTTTCTTGTAGACCAGTGTTGCACTACCAAAGAAAGCCACAAACACAGTCTTTGAATCTTTTACACAAAAGAATTGGATACCTATATTTTATTCGGTTGTAAAGGAACGTTGAGTGAATTAATAAATTACTCTGTTGCATAGCTCTGTCCTGGACTGAAGTGGCGTGAAACGGAGCGTTCGTTTGGCAGCTTTGTTTTTATTCGGATTAGCTTTTTTGGTGTTGAATTCAAATTATTTTGGACGTTTTATTGTGATTAGAAAGGACTCTGTCCCAATTCGGACCGTTTTTAGCGGCGCACCTTTTTTCAGTAATAGCATAGTATAGGACAGCCCTTTTAATGTTTTTTTAGCATATAAGCTAGGTAATATTGAAATATTACTAGTACGTCATATTGGCTCAAATTGTTTTCCTATTGATGGTTACATGTTTGTCTGTTAACTGTCCTCGTAGTGACATTGTATCGTACTCTGAGACCTAGGTTACGTTTTAGTTACCGTGACTAGAAACAGGTTAAGTTTTGAAATATCTATGAATGAAAGTTTTACTTACTTTGAATTCTTTAAGCAAGTAATATATTTTAAAGCCAATTTATCAAACGTCATGAGAAAAAACTGACTGATAATTCTGATGAAATTATAACGCGGCCAATGTTAAAAGGACATTTATTTAAAAAAAAACAATTTCGCGATGATCTTATCAAATCTGCAATATTGTAGGTACTTTATTCGACGCATATTTTTAGCTGACTATTATTGGCTAGAGATAAAAATGTAGTCGTTTCGTAATGAAAACATTAAAGTACTTAAAAATCTAAACTTTACTACCCACTTTTATTCTCTTGTTTGCACCCAGAGCTTTAATATTTTATTACAGTCGTTTGACTATAACAAATTCTACAAATTTGGTTTAAGTGTTTCAAGAAAACCTTATCTACCGACACTTGTCAAACTTTCTAGACGATGATAATGAATTTCAAAATAAATTAATAGTAACCCTTTTACATTTCGGTTAACATTTATAAATCCACTTTGAGTGTTATTTTGAGCGTTTTCAGGTTAAATTGTAATTCAAAACAACCGTTTTGACATCAAAGTTGCGGCTTTTTAATTACATTTAAATTAAATAAGTCAAATACTTAAAATAATTCAAAGTACTTCAACCCTTTTTAAGGATATATCTTTAAGTTAGTCAGGTTTTCAGAAACCGAATGATGTATTAACGGCCTTTAAAATCGACGTCTTTCTCATAGACACTTGTTTTAAAGTTATCTGAAAAAAAAGTCGATTTCTGGGAAATGTACATACATATTATGTTAAGAAAGTGTCTGAGAAACTTAAAAGAAATCTTATTCAGTAATATCTTGATCCAAAAGTTATATCTTCTTTACATGTAAAAGTAAAAAGCAAAACAAACTTACAAGAAAACGCTTTGTCAAGCGCACTACCGAAGCGGCAAAATGTTTTATTACTAACAAAATATCACCTTTTCGCACCCACTTATCTGACCTCCAACTTCGTTCATTACGTCACATAAAAATCTGAAGGCAAAACTCTCTTTAAGATTGTAGCACACCCAAGCGCGAGACCATTCAAGATACATTTATACGTGTAGGGCTAACATCTATGCAGTTATAGTACCTTAAAGATCACTAATAAGTAGGATATATCTCCTTTAAAGAGCTCTGTAAGCCATTTTTAAACTTTCTTTCCTAGGGGCAGAGAGTGATTAACATCAGGACTAAGTCCTATATAGCAAGTCTAGAATTCTGGATGCTTTAATCATTATATCATTGTGTCTAGCCACACACATTTAATGACTTTATCATAGCCCATGAAAACCGCTAAGCAGATTATTTATATACGGTCAAGGCATGTCGAATTCTCTCCTGCGTTGGCATTTTTTTGCACACCACAAAAACGGGCGTATTGAAACGAAAAACGGACGTAAGGTGCAATCGATTTATGCTCTTAAAGTGACAGTCAGCGGTGACCACGATAGTACCTATCGATTGTGTACGTCATACTATGTTGAATGAAACTTACTAATCACGTTTAGTACACGTTCACTATAAAAACCTCATCTTGTCTTTCAGTGTGTAACAACCTTACAGGTGGGCTGCCAACGGAATGAAGTTACCGAAATGAGCCGGAGTTCCTTTGAGCGACCAGAGTTACTGCCGACCCAACTTATTCAATGCAACTTGTTATGCCGGCAACCTAATTGAGATAGTTCATGAATTATTTATTTCCGTTATCGAGTTTTTAAATGTTGTTTAGGTTTGGAATATGTACGAGTATTTGTAAACTATATCACTACTTTAAATGGAACTCAAGTGTCTTTATTAAACTCCGACTTCATTTTCTTCTGTCGATGGTATATCGAGATACATTTGGGTCATTAATGGTAGTGTAGACAGAGATACGCTCTTTAAAATTCTAAGATCCTTTAAACTAACACTGAAACTAGTTAATTGGTCGAGGTTCCTACAAAATACAGCAAGATGCGGGTCAGGGTAGGCTCCAGCTTAACTGATGAGTTTGAAGTAGTGACAGGCATTAAAAAGGGGATACATTATATCCGATGCTTTCCACTTATTGCTCAAATACATCATCCAAAAAGTACTAGAAGTCGACTGCGGAGTGTAGTTGAAAGGCATGCACAAAATAATTGGATATGCCGATGATTTGGCACTCCTTGGGCAGCGCAAATCAAATGTACGGGCAGAGGTCTTGGAAGGAAGAGGAAAGAAATTCGGTCTCAGAATCAACTGCAGGAAGACAAAATACTTTCAGATAAAGAGATAAAGTAACACAAGGGACAAGTGAAAGCATCTGGAAGTGAGCGGCTACAATAATATTTGGGGTGTACCGTTACAGATACTAACCTCAGAGAGGAAGAGTCATTTTCGTATCCAAAACGCTCTCAGAAGTACGGCAGTTCTTCACAAGTTTCTGCTGTCTAAGCTGATACGTAGAAATAAAATAAATAGACCAATTTTACCGATTGATGCGGAGCTTGGACACTGACCTTGAAAGAAGTGAATAAGCTGTTAGTAGCGAAAAGGAAAATTATTCCAAAGATTCTGGGGCTGAAAAAACTGGCAGATGGCAGGTTGAGAGTCAAAAACAACACGGAGATTGAAGATCTATGTCCGAATCTAACATTATTGGAAAGACCAAAGCAGCTGAGCTCGATGGCTCGGACATTTAGAGAGAATGGAAGAGGAGGGTGCCGTGAAGAGAGCGTGCTTGCGAAAATCAAATGGTTACGCCCGGGCTCATGATCAGCTTAATCTCGGCCATAGCGACTGGCAAGAATTATCGCAAGACCAAGATGCATGGCGTGATCTGGAGTCGGAGGCCAAGACTCACTTTGGGTCGTTGAGTCATCATAGTAAGTAAGTAAGTAAGTAATAAAAACGTAATAACCCACTTACATAAACAGACGTAAATAGCCCAATTATGGACAAAGGCATACTCTGCTAGGTTAAATGTTTTTTAGAGGAAGGGTTGACCTATTATTCTACCTCTAATTATATTATTATTAAATCTTTCTGCATTATCTAAAAATATGTCTGAGAGAGCATGCTTTTAGCATTGAGTCTACTTATTGTACACTAAAGTTTTTGTGCAATAAAGTTTTTAAATAAATAAAATAAAATATTTATATTGGCGGAATCGTGACGCATTCAATTCCAATCACGGATTGTGCTACCTACAAACCAATAATATCTAAAAACTATCCAAAAATAACACAGCACACACGTAGCAGTTTATGCGCTTTATATAAACACCGTAGATGACTAAATACTTAGCCATAACTCTATAAATACCCCTTTTTTTTTTTTGTTGCGCTGGAAAATGCCTTACGCACACCGGCCGCCCTCGGGGGAAGGCAGCAGGTTATGTGGGACTCTCCCCGATCGGGGCATACCCACTAAAAACCAGCGGCGTTCTCGGGAGCCATGAGTTCGGGGCCACGAGTCAGCGCCATAAGCACACATCCGCGGCCCCTCACTGACTAGACCGACACACGGTCTCACCCGATCTGAAGAGGGCAAGTGCCCCTGCCTCCAGCGCCGAAGGAGGTTATTCTCCGGCTTGATGTCCCGACGATGCGTAGAACGCATTACACACCATCGCACCTCTTAGTGGGAAGCGGACGCCCCCGCGTCCACGACCCGAGGCACAGGGAGGGGCATGTGCAGGTGGTGGAGGTGCCTCCTGCGCCCAGTACGCCTTCGGCGCATAAGGAGTGCGTCAGCCGCAGCCTCTCGCTCTCGCTCCGCGCTCTCCTTTTCGGCGATCACCCGCTCGCAAAATGCGGCCATGGCTCGCCATGCCTCCCTGTCTTCGACCATACGCCGGACTATAGAGCCCAGGCTGAGGTCGGTCCCCACGTGTTCTCGGAGGGCACGGCGGTCAGCGACCCACGCCGGGCACACCTCGAGGGTGTGCTGTGTCTATAAATACCCCTAAGATATCTTACAAACTAGTCTATAACCTCTCTTCCCTTTCCGCCGTATTAGTAACATCATACATAACAGTGCAGTGCGGGAACGTATCCTGGGAAGGAGGACAAACTCGGGAATGCGAAGGTGTTTAAATGACCCATAAATATTGCGTTTTCCTCTGTAAGGGTGGGTATTTGAGGTAAAGGACACGTTGGGGTAAAATACGAACTTTTGGTGGGTGGGGTAAATCTTGAGGTAAAGTTGACACATGGTTTGTAAGATTTACTTCTTGCACCTCTTTAGGTAGACGTAGGTAGCATTAGACTTTACTCATGTACGGTTGAGGTCTTTAGCGCTTAATTATTGGAATCGCTCTTACCTTGCGTCATCATCTGACGACCCGTCTGGTGCAGTGGTCAAGAAATCGCCTACTACGCATCGGGTGCGGGTTCGATCCCCGCACAATACAAACATTTGTGTGCATGAACATGTCTGTTTGTATTGGTCTGGGTGTTGTCTATGTATATCATGTATGTATTTACAAACAAAAAAGTATTTAAGTATTATATCCGTTGTCTGGCACCCATAACACAAGCTTTGAGTAGCTTACTTTGGGGCTAGATGGCGATGTGTGGGAATGTCCAAAAAAAAAAAAAAAAAAAAAAAAAGATATATATATCTTTTGTTTTAATTGATGCCCTGTTTGTGTCGTGTACGCAGATGATTTTCGTTGAAAAGTAGTCACGTGCGGCCGAGGTCTTTTGCACCTATATAACCTCGTGATCCACAATGTCTTGCCCACCAGATTCTTAAACTACCTCTCATCTATAGATAATATAACTTGTAAATATATTTGTAATCGAGCCAAGGTAGTTTTGTATGCTCCTTAATATCAAGCCCTTTAAAACTCCCGTTACGTAGGTTAATAAAACCAAAAACTGAACTGAAAAAAAATCTATTCATTTTTATTTTTTTCTGCGTAGCGCCTTAACGACAACTCTTGAAATGGGCAAGGCTTTTTATGCGGACAGTGCGAAACTGCGAACTGAGTCCCATGTTAAATCGTAACTTTGAATTATTTATCGCGACCTTCCTTTAGCACTCCTAAATCAAGGGTCGTAAATACTGAATTCCGTTCGCGAAATGAGGTAATATGAGGTTATTTTTCAGGATCATTTAAAACTCTTTGTTTCGAACTCTTTCTTCTTCTTAGCTTTTTCCTTCTTCAGATTTTTTTTCTTCAGTTTTGGTTTCAGTGTTTATTTATGTTCTGCCTACGTGAATCATGTAAACAATCTTTTCATAACTTTTAAAATAATACTATGAGTAAAATAAATTATCTATTAGATTTCATTGTTTAACGATGAACTACCAATGACGGTTGTGTATATCTTATTTTGAAATGAATTATTTCGTTAAAAATAAATGCCTTCTGATTCGTTGAAAGATTGTTTAGAATATTTGTCAAGTTAAGAAGAACAGAATTTATGTAATTGGTACCTTGTAAACCAATTAAAGTATTGTTTAGTATGTGTATTACGTACAAGTCAGCGTTCTTGGTGTATTAATTGTTTAATTTTTTAATTAAAAAAAAAAAAACTAAACACGAATTTCATTAAGTAAACCTAAGACAGGTACGTACATGCATACTTTTTGTTTTGATTTTCTATGGTATTCATATGTTATTTAAATTCTCTAAGTTTTAAAATTTATTCATCGAATTTTGTATTTAAATATTATCATAAATCCAAAATACCCGAGTCTGAGTTATCAAAATACTTGAAACTCGTTCCGCAAGGAAAAAGTGAAAAATAACATTTCCAGTTAAAAATGAATGTTTCATTCCGGAGTGAGAAAAATATAAAGCACCCAATCGGAATTCACAGTTCATTTTATTTTTATTTCTGTCAACGTTTTGTGTAACTTTTCATTCGTTGTGTAGTGGTATGCTGAGGCCCAAAATCAAGAGGACCACTTAAGAATATTGAGCCACTATTATGTGAGAGCTTTCATAATACTATCAATACTTTGATTTGTTATAATATGTTTATAATAAATATAGTTATTTATGTAAAAAAAACTTCATAAACCCTAGCGTTACTAAACCTAAAACAATAACGTCACTTATCTCCAGTAAGGTAGTTATTTCTACGTATAGAGAAGCTATGCCGAGCAAACAGTATATCGCATATACGACACGGCATGATTATGACGTATTTCTTAAATTTTGTATTTTGAATATGAAACCATTAATATGAGTTGATGTCACGTGGCGTCAATTCATAGAGCACGAAATGTGTTTGTGTTGTCCATTGTACTACTATTACTAGCGTAAAACTGACAGTTGTAAAACAATTGAGTAGTTGGTATTTATTTCCCTGTATTTTGTTTCCTAGTTTGTGTTTTTAGTTTCAGTAACAAGTCACCAGATATTATGCTTGGGCTGTTAATTTTATACTTGTTTCTGAAGTTTACGCGAATATTACTCATCGAATTGAAACACTATTTTACGGATGCACTTTTCGCGAATTTATTAAATTTTATCCCGATGTTTCGGATCGTATTAGGATAAATGTCGGGATAAAATTTAATAAATTCGCGAAAAGTGCATCCGTAAACAAGTGTTTCATTTCGTCATTTTTTTTAAGAGGAACCACTCCAAAAAAGGAGGCTATGAGTTCTTGGGGGAAAACTATCTACAGTACACTCCAGTAGGTACCTACGAGTACATTTGTCTGAATAGTTCAATATCATAAATAATCATCACAATCATTTTAATCCTTTTTTGAGAAAAGTGACGCAAATAGTATTAATCGATTATCAAACAAACTATGATCACTGGTACTAAGAAATGTTTGATTTCCAGCATTAGTTTGTACTAAAATGTTAAAACTCTTTAATGGTATACAATCGAGATTCCACTTAGCAATAATTTTCAATAGTAGATAGTACTGCAGCGTATCTGCAGCGGTTGTAAACCGAGCGGTACTCTAAAAAACGATACCCCTATTTTCCAATTTAGCTGTCTCTGTTTTTCATGCTTGTAAAGCGGTGCCAGTAAAAGAGACGGCAATATCGGAAAATACATTTTTTTAGAATAGAGCATTTGAAAGCTTAATCCAAGCGATCAGCAAGAGATATTCATACAAAATGCAATTTGTGGCGGCTCTGACAATAATTCAATATTGTTCCATGTGGTACGGTGGTAGTATTGTGACGTGATGGTACATTTGGGCTCGATTTCAAAATTGTGTTTCAATTTATGTAAAGCTTAGCGCGGCTGACTGTCGTTTAAAATGTAAAACTTATGCGAATTTCCATGTCTATGAATCGAGGCGTATGTTTGTTTATTAAATCTTGTCTAACGCGTGAGAGGGAGATTAGTAAGAGATTATAGAATTTAGAGTTTATATTAATTTATTTCTCAAAGCTTGATTCATACTAATTGTATACAAGAAAAAATTAAAACTAAGACTTGCTATATAAAAATAACTAAAAGCCAACCTATCCAAAAATTAAACCATTTGCTTGCGGCGAGGAGGTTATGATGCTGGCTGCATTACCGCGTTGGGTAGCGATCCTTTGAGCTAGGAATCAGCCGCTTTATTCTTTGCCGTTTTGTTTTGGAGCAATTTTTCTGAACAGCAATTTAACGGAAGGCCCCAAATGTTTCAACGCTAAACGGCGCAAACACATGATCGTGCTTAGTGTTTTCAGCCAACTCCCATGCTGCTTCAGCTTCAAGGGCTGATTCTCTTAGATGCGAAGGGTCCAAAGTATCGACACAAGGTGCATACCAAACTAAGGCTCGACCCCGTTTCCAGGGCATGAGCGTAAGTCCATCGAGCCTCTTGCTATCATCACGGAACATACCACGTTCTTAACGTCGAAGGAGCATTCATGGTGGCAAGAGCTCTTTTTATATTTACATTACATTATATGCAAGTTTTATAAAATAAAACCTCTTCACAACATTTTTAAGAAGTGCAAAACGAATAGGGAACCTCGCACCCTCGTGCGTATCGGATCTACGAAATACTACGCCGTAGCTAGTAAGCTACCAAGAGGCGATCTGGCGTTGGTGGTTTTGACTCGCTCGCAATAATAAATTGCGTCTGTGTTTTTTTTTCAATGTTTTTTTTTGTATTAAATACCTGAGTCGGGCGTCGCTGACCAAAACAACACCCTGTTAATTCTACTTAGGTCTGGTTGGTACCTTAAACTTACAAGGATAAAACGTCAATCATAATTTAGTTAAACAAGCAAATTAAAAATTTTCATTTGGATAAACGGTTATTTATTTACATACAGCTTCAAATTTAAGCATCCTCGTAGTTGGCACCGAGCCAGTCGCAAAATTCAAAACTTTCGTTCCCGAAATTGTAATTGCAATACATTGTGAGCAATTAATGCTTTTAAAATAATATGCACCGAGTACGACCCTGAACTTTCGGTTGTTAAGTGGCGATATTATGACATGTACAAAAGATCACGTATGTTGCAAAATGTAAACTATTTTGGCTCTTGATGTTTAGGCGCGAGAGACCGCGACCGTACTTAGGCCTTTTTTCTTCTACAAATTGCATACTTAATAGTATAGTAGGTACAGTTACTATCATATTTACTGCCTCGTTAGTGTAGGGTTAGCTCGCTGGTTGCCACCCAAGAGGTCCCGAGTTCAAATCCCGGGTCGGGATTCGAACCCGGATATTCAAAATACTCGGAAACTCGGAAAACACGTTTAACTGTTCAAAAAATGAGTATTTATTCATGACCACAAACACTTTTCCTTTTTCCTTTTAATGTCGGCTCTTTACTTACCTGATGTGATTGCTGTGCCGTCTGTGCCTGTTGTAATTATTTTTTTTACTAATATTAGCATAAGTGTATTATTAATATACTATGGATCTATGATCAAAAATAAAGAGTAATTTAATTTATCGTAGACGCCTCCGCCATTATCGTGTCTGGTATAAGTAGCACATAGAAAAAAGTCCTTTAGTGCAAAACCAATTGGTGTGTTGTCTGGAGCTTTCTGTTAATTTAGATGCTCCGAATTAATGTAGGAGGCTAAAGAAAAAAGGCAAATATGATGTTAACGTAGTTTATAAATCTAAGATATACATGATCGATTATACAGCCAAGTAAAACAGAATTAATATGGGCCTGTTACATCACCCGCAAATAAGCACCAACCAACGAATAGTTCAAATATGGAACGTCATTTTATATGAAATAGTAGAAAGATACAGCTAATAGGAACTTATTTAGACATTTTAAAACATGCCGTAAGAAGAATAATAAAACCCTTACCATCATCTGATTCTGCTAAAGCTATTAATAGGATCGTACTGGCATAAAATGTGTGCATTATAAAAGCATGTCTCCGTCATGCCGTCATATAAAGTGCACGTGATATCATGCACTCGTTTCACAGCTGTTGTGGTGCGCTCGAGAATGAGTTGAAAACATTCTGTTTTGCGAAATTGCTTTTCGTGATACAGTCGGATATATTGCGGTGTTATCGGGTAAATTGAATCATATCCTGCCATTGTTTTTGTTACGGGTATTTTACATCCGAGGGCTCTTAAAAAGCCAAGATTTCTTAAAGATCTTAAGCATGGAACAATTGTGTTTCAAAAAATGATTTTGTGACTTTAAAAATACTCAAATAAAAATTGGTGTCGTTTTTAGGGTTCCGTAGCCGAATAGCAAAAAACGGAACCCTTATAGTTTCGTCAAGTCTGTCTGTCTGTCTGTCCGTCCGTATGTCACAGCCATTTTACTCTGTAACTATAAGCATCACACTGTTAAAATTTGGTAGGAAGATGTATCCCGTTAACCGCTTTACGATTTTCATACAAAAATAAAAAATAATGATATTTAAGGGGGGGGAGGGGGGGTCCCATACATGAAACTAAAACCAAAAAAAAATTTTTAGTCAAACCTACGCGTGTGGGGTCTATGGATAGGTCTTTTAAAATGAAATTGAGGTTTCTAAACCCATTTTGTTTTAAAGTCTAACGTTTCATAGCTAGACGCTTCCAAAGTGGTAAAATGGGCGTCCCCCCCCCCCCTCCCCCCATCTAACTTGTAAACTAAGCGAGTGTAAATTTTGAAAAAAATATGTAATGTAGATCTTAACAAATACTTTCAACGAAAATTGGTTTGGACAGGATCGAACGAGAAGTTTTTGAGATATAGCACATTTTCAACAACCGCAAACATAACTTTGTTTTTCATACAAACACTATGAAAAACAATGTTATATTTGCTGTCAACAAAATATTGTGGTATTTTAGCTAAGTGGAAGTAGTGGATTCCCTAATTCAGATAAAGTTGTCACGGAACCCTCAGTGCGCGAGTCCGACTCGCACTTGGCCGGTTTTTTTTATTTTTATCATATTATGACGTGTGATCAAAGCTTAATTTAATAAAAACTTTGTTTTCTGACGCTAGACACTTAATTATCATAGCTTATTTTTAGATTTCTGTTTGAAGGAAAAAGGTACCTTTCGAAGCTGCTATCAAAAAAGGGTGACGCTTTAAACAAGTTATTCGAATATTATAAATTTATTGGATTGATAATCTATTCTTGTGTAACGTTAACCTTTCAAACTTACAAAGCGAGCCAACAAAATTGCCGTTTATCCGTCAAAATTGTTTAATCAAACAATCCAACATTATAATAACGTCCGAACTTGGCGCATCGAGACCGGTGTTGTTTCAAGATAAAATGAAACATGAAAATTGAGAGTTGGCAATAAGCGCAGTGGAAAGTTTCAGCAGTGATGCCAACTAACTATCGATAAACATAAGCCTCCTTATTCTCTGTCGACGATTTTATTGATGGACTGAAGATGAGCTTAGTGCGCAGGGTGCGTGCAATACATATGAGCATTGATGTCTCCTCTTTGTCGCATCTATATACCTCTAAAGCTTTATATTGCATTTTAATTCTGAAAGTTCAACGAAACGGCCATTTTGATATGCTGGTCATTCAGATATTTCTGTTTAGGTTGGCGCAGATCTAACCGCGTATAAAGGGAAGGATATCGTATTGACATCAACCAGGCATCAACCGTACGGAAGCACGTTATGTAAAGGGATCAGCAACGCCACGGCATCGGATCGGCTACGGATAGCAGACGGTCTCGTCTACGGATCGCGTTTGCATAGACTTATAGGTCGTTGCGCGTTTGCTACCACTTATGAAAGTTCTTGTGAATGACAGATACAGACAATGGACAGATATTTGACGAACATCGGACAACTAAACGTAAGCGCGTGACAACGCATGCGCCGCTGGTCGAGAGTGGGTCCTGTGTTGGGGTGGTTACGCTACGAATTTAATAGTTCTGCGGTGGAGTGTGAACCATCATACAAAGATTTGAGTTGATACAGTGCTGTTACTTTTACATGTAGTTAAATTTGTGCCCATTAATGTGAATAATTGCAGGTAGGTAGGTACTACAAGTTATAACAAACAACAAGTTATATTTTTCAAGTTACGAAAAGACGCCAATCTTTACTAAGACAATGTTGCGATATCTCAATTCAACCGTAACATTATGGTTGACTATGAAGAATGACGAACCCATGTTTCTCTATGAAGTTGGACAGCTGATACACTTTAGTTATACTTAAAGTAAGATCAAATATTTTTTGTTATATTTTTTATCGATAGTACAAATAGTTTAATAGCATTACTTCACACAATTCCTCGTAGAGTAATTTGTTTATTTAAGAGGGTCTATGGCTCGGGGGAATCACCCAAAGTCTGTTTAAGAATTCAGCTTTTGTTCATATTTCACTGTTAGTTATTTTTGATATTTAAATTAACTCTTAAATTAATTATTCTGATAATAACCAAGGACGGATGTAAAAAACATATCCGAAATGTTCACGGCTCTAGTCTATTAAAATAATTACTTTGCAAAGAAATAAAAGATAGTACTTCAAAGCGTCCCTATAAATGGTATTCAGGAGGTCTCTTTGAGTTTGATAATTAGAACTTTTCATAAACTTCTTAAATCCTTCAATTTGCCCGAGAAAACCATTCAACTATTGTATCTCGCCGTGAAGTCATTTTTATTTTGTGAATTATGCTACGAGTGCTCGGAACTGAAGGTACTTTATCTTTTTAAGCACGTCATATTTTCAGTTTTAATTAAGAAAATTAACAACAATGAGATGAACATTTTTTTCATCTCATTGATGAATTGAAAATGATTCAATCATTATTGTGATTATAATCAATTAATCTTAAAAGTTAATTTTATAGTCACTGTCAAAGATTATTTATCAAAACATACGTCTTTTGTAAATAATAAATAAAAATTAAACTAAGTGTTTCTTGGTTAAGATTGTTTTGAACACTCACAGTGTTTTTTTTTTTTGCATTCTTTTAAGATGAAATAAGAAACCGAAAATTGCGCATGGGACGGGACTCGAACACCCAACCTTTGGCAAACCAGACCAACGCTCTTTCCAATCGAGTTACTGTGCAGTTGGCCCGGCCGTGCGATATTTCTGGTATCTTATGGATACGTCATTACGCGTGACGTCAACCCTATCTACTCAACTAGTTTATAACAGCAGTGGATTAAGTAGTAGTTATTCATTACAGAATAAATTCATGTTGGATTGGTTAAGTTATAATTAAAATATTCGTGACAACAATCACTCGTTATTTCTTGCTACAGCTTTTAAGTCCCTTGTAAATTTTTAACCTACTTCAAAAAAAGAGGAGGTTATCAAGTCGACTGTATGTTTTTTTGTATTTATGTTACCTCATATCTGTGTCGTTTGTCAACCGGTTCGAAAAATTTTAGATTTAGATTTAGATTTAGATTTATTTATTTGCATAAGAACACGGTATAATAGGTGTTACAGAGATCAAAGTGAGCACATACATGTCTTGCCAAATTATTAGCATGCAAATATAAAGTCAAATTAAGCAAAATCAATAGAATTATCATTTCATAATTAACAACATAAAAAAATAAAATAAAAAATAAACATGTCATGGCACTGTTAAATAATGTTATGAATGAATTTCAGATATACATAGCATTTACAGATTAGAATCTACGGTTCAATAGGTCTTTTATGTCATAAATATTATTATCTACTAGCCATTTATACAACTTGGCCTTAAAAGCGCTAATGGTCAGAATTCTTATGTCATAGGGAACTTTATTGTATACCTGGATACACATGAAAGTACAGTTCCTTTTAAATTTTTCCGATTTTGGAATGATGTTTAATACTAGTTTCTCTGGATATCTTTGAAGTCTTGCATTTCTATCTTTGGCCTTTAAGAACAGTTCCGTATTTTTTTTTACAAAACAACAAATTTCGTATATGTACAGAGCAGGTAGTGGTAGTAACCCAAGATGTGCAAAGGCCTGTCTACAAGAATTATTTTTTCGCCTACCTAGATCTAAGACCTTCTAGTTGGTCCCATTGTAGCCAATTTAGGATCTGATGATGGAATCTTGGTGCAATCGAGGGAAACCCTCAAATTTTAAAGGCACGTATAGTGTTTTTTTACTAGAATCTTAATGTTGACGTGTTGACGTCTGAAAGTCAAATCTTGGGGGCTGAGCTGATGGTGGAACTCCTTAACGCTTAGGAGTTTAGTATTTATAATGACAAAACTTATAATAGGTAGTTTGTAGCTTCTTAAAACACAGAGTCATAAGGTAGTATCTCCCCCCCCCCTCTTATAATCTCTAAAAATTAAGAAACTTAAATAAAAAAGGAAAAACTGACTTCAAAACCAAAATGCACAAAAAAATCTAAAATAAACTCTTGACCATTGAAAGGAAAGGAATCCATTTAAGGAAAACAATTTCTTTCGGAGTCGGTGCCATCACTTTGACCATCAAGCATCAACAATCACAGCACCAGTGGTCAAGAGTTTATTTTAGACTTTTTAGTGCATTTTGGTTTTTGTATCTAGTTTCAAGAACACTATTAAACTGTTTCACTTATTAATTTGGTCTTAGCTTAGACGAAATCTTCAAAACTTCCATAACTTAAATAAAGACAAGGTACAATGCTATTTCTATACAAATCTTGCAGTGGTGGACCTGTTTTCAAAATACCTATCCGAGACCAAATTACGATTAGAAAAAATGATTTCTGTAAATCAATATCCACTGTGTGGATTTTAACAGATTTCCATACGAAAATCAAATATTAATCAAAGGAAATGACACGCCATTATCATATTCACGAAAGTTTTCAAAAATAAAGTCCCTGTACCAAAATAATTTATCAGAACCTAAAAAACTGAAAACATTCGGAGTTGAAATATAATATGTTTAGATAAAATAAATCTCGACATAAAGGGCAGTACCTTATCTTCCTTTGTACTCAAAGAAACCAAGCAAAAAAAATATGATCTCGTAATGAATAAAATATTGTGCGCGTTCCGAGATTGACAGGCGGGAGGTTTTCGCAGAACACGCTTTATCTTCATGAAGATTGGCGCGCCCATTTATAAATGTGACTCAATTTTTACCGACCTTCAAATTGTGATATACAAAATAAAGTGAGTAGACCTAAGTACTTATTATAAATTGTATGCACAGTTCGGTGAGTTTGTCAGTTTGCTATTAAACGTGTTACTGGTTACTCGAGCGTCTTTTTTCTCAATTCTAAAGATGATCTACTTAAAATGAGGATTTATTAATCGAAATTAAGCTAAGACACTCGACATCTTTGAAGTTTAGATTGCACGGTAACTTAGTAGGCGGTGTTTTAACGAAGTTATTTATTGATTCGTCTCTGTTGGATAGAAAATTGATATTTACTCTGGTTATCTAAAAATAACATTTAGAATGTTTATGTTCCTTGTTATAGTTTCTTAATAGGTCGCTGATAGGTTTGTAGGTAAAATAAAATTCTTGAGATGATATATGTACACGTTATGATTTGAAAAGAGTTTTTAAAAATATTTACATTAAAATTGAAATTGTTCGCTTTGAAAAGTTTTTTGGGCACGGCCTATGTGATTTGTATCAAATTATCTTCTCAAAAAAGACAATCGCCGCGCGCCAGTCGCCTTTCTTCTTCTTTTTCTTCTTTTCTAACCGACCAGTGCGCACGCTGGGCCTTTTGGTACCTATCCAGTATTCGTAACAATCTAGAAATAAGTTTTAAACATCTGACATAGCTTAGTTGAGCTACTATAAAGAATATAACTCAAATGTTTAAAAAAAATATTAAGGGCAGAATCAGCCAGGATCTTCATAGTTAATTCGAAAATGAAGAGTTATAATATTTTACGAGCGTACATACACAGCCATATTCTTGAAGATTTGCTTGCTATCAAGCTAGGATGCAATCTTTACCTTCAGTGTCAGTACAGTTTTTATGAACCTTCATATTAAATACCTACGCAAACATATTACTAAAAATAAGTCCCTCTACTAGCCGACTGCACGGGAGAAATTATTTAGTTTACAAATGTGTGCGCAAACACAGGTGCACTCTCTATTCTTCTCACTCTCATAGCCCGATGGGACAGCAATATAATACGACCGGAGAGAGATCAGACACAGGTACGGTTTTTCCTGCTTTCCGAGGCAAAGGGACGAAACACCGCCAACTTCCAAACTTCGGGCTACCCTAAGAATTTCTGAACAGAAAAATCCAGATACATATTCTCTCCCCAATGAAGTCCAAATATCTCCCAACAAATTTACTTTTAAAAAGTCTCTCCGCACCCACTATCTCAACCTTGTCTTATATCAGAATTAACAACCATTTTTTTTAAAGTCGTCAATATAATACCTTTATCATTTATAATTTTGTATTTATTAAGTATATGTATTCTATGTTTGTTTATTAGTCATTTGTTTATGTATCCTATATATATTATATATCTATGTAATACTAGTATGTATGTTTATGTTATTACTTTTTTACCACTCTGCTTACTTAATATTAATATTCTGCCACTGATTAAACTCTCTGCATTACCAGATGGTTGACTGGTAGAGAATGCCATTAGGCATGAAGTCTGCCAATTGTACAACTTAAACTTACAATTTGATTTGATTTTGATTTGATTTTTGCTTCTATTGCGTGCCAAGCCCGCGCATAAACATTTTTTATGCGAACTTCGTCGCATCGTACCGAAGTCATAAAACTTTAAAAAAAGTAAAATCGACTTCAAAACCAAAAAGGCACTAAAAAGTCTTAAATAAACTCTTGACTATTGAAAGGAAAGGTGGGGTCTAGGCAAACAATTTCTTTTTGCAGTCGGTGCTGTGACAGTTTATGCTTGATGGTCAAAGTGATGGCACCACCACCTTTCCTTTCAATAGTCAAGAGTTTATTTAGGACTTTTTAGTGCATTTTGGTTTTGAAGACGGTTTTTACTTTTTTTCATTTTTAGTGATTACATAAGAGGGGGGGAGGGAGTTGCACCTTATGATTCTTTTTTTTTAAGAAGCTACAAATTACCTATCATAAGTTCCGTCATTATAATTACTGAACTCCTAAGAGTTAAGGAGTTCCACCATTAGCTCAGCCCCACAAGATGTTTGCTATCAGACGATTAGACATTAAGATTCTAGTAAAGAAACACTATACGAGCCTTTAAAATTAGAGGCTTTCCCTCGATTACACCAAGATCCCATCATCAGATCCCAAAATGGACAAAATGGGACCAACTAGAAGGTACACCCTCTAAGTAGGCGAAAAAGAATTTCGATTCGGTTGACAAACGACTGAGATATGAGGTACCAAACATACAAAAAAAAACATACAGTCGAATAGATAATCTCCTCCTTTTTTGAAGTCGGTTAAAAATTGCCCTCAATATTCACAAAGTACTTTTAGCTCCGGTAATGTGGGCAGTGGATGTTAATGACAAAGTTTATTGAGGGCATATTTTGGAAGGTCAAAGAGATTTGTTGCTTAAACCCTTCAAAGTGTATGAAAAACAACCTTACCTTTGTACATAGGTAGCTTGGATGAATTAACCACTGGATATGAAACGCAAGCGCGAATGTATGAAAACATCATTAGCCGATTTCAGCGGGGCGGGGGAGCTTGTCGTGTCAATTTTTGACATTTAGTGCATGAAAGTGTCGATTTTTTTTATCGATATGTGTGGAACGAATGAATGAACGATAATGTCTTTTGTTAAAAGACATATATTTTTTATCACCAAAACAATAAATTACATCATGGGCATGTAATACACAAACCATCAAATGAACGATTGAAACATAGAACGTCGTTTTATATGAACGGTCTGGCAAGTATCACTTAGTTAGTGTGAACTTCCTAAGACATTTTAAAACAACCCGTAAGTACACAATATAGCCTTGCACCATTAAAATCCTCCTATGGGATAATTAAGCTAAAGCGGTAGATTTTTTGCGTTGGCATTCAATCACGCTTGGCGTAAAATGGATACCACATATTCGGTGATGTTTTGTGGGGATCCATTTTGCCACTCTTCGGACTGCTTCTACCCATTTTATTATCCTTAATGGATCTACAGGAAACCTGAAATAATATTATAAAGATGTATTGTGAAATATAAAGATTAAAATTTGAAACTGAACTGTTGTATTTTTAAGATTACCTTAATCTACTCTCGAGTGAAACATTTTACAGATTTATTATTATATTTAAAATAAAAATAAAATTCCATAAATGTTTATCGACATGAATTATCGACAATTGTCAAGCACAATTAAAATGAAACTGACAAGAGAACGAATGATAAACATACGACATTCTTACCGTTTATAGTATACGTTATCTTGTTGATTTTGTAGTAACTGACCACCACTTTTTTAAATGACAACTTTACTTTTCTCTTGGAAAACACATTTCATTATTTCCATGAAAAATAACAGCTGTTTTGGGATAAAACGTTACTTACGGATAAAAATAAATATTTTTTGTCTCGCCGCTATAATTTTTACACAAAAATAAGCCATATTTACCATTTTTTTTCGTCAATGTTTCTCACTGAGCTCTATTACCGTACTGACAAGACGTCACCAGTAAGTGAGGCCAAAAAGCCCGCTTCGTGGCTAAGGGGCACAAGCGAAATTGCCCGTCACTGCGCGTCCAGTGGTTTATTCGTCCAAGATAGGTAGGTACATAGGTAAGGTTTTTCATACACTTTGAAGTGAAGCAACAAATCTCTTTGACCAACTGGTCAAAGTAAGTCAAGAACAGTAGAAGATCAATAATCAGTAGTAGAACTAGATACCCTTCGATAAGAAGCCTTCATAAAGATAACTAGTTATTATTAATTTGTTTAAATGTTACTCTGAAGAAACATACTAATATCATTGAGGGCCCATTGGTGCCCCGGGGCTTCATTTATGAATCACTCGCGTCAAATGGCGTTAATTCAAAACAGTAAAATTTCACTAAAGAGTAATTTCAAAACACTGATAGAAAATATAGCTCACAACGTACAAAATAAGCGTTGTCGATAGTTTTTTGCTTGTGAGTCAATATTTACATAGTTATAGTGTCAATTCTAATATTGTCAGAATTAAGTTGTGCTATACTCAATTTGAATGTTGTCAATTTCAAGAGAGATTGACCATATTGCCGGGCGAACAATACACATTGTTAATTCGTTAATGTTTAACGTTGTGTCGAAAAATAAAACAAGTTGACAAAGTAAACATATAGAAATTGACAGAAGAAGAAATTGTACTTGTTCATCAAACATAATAAATTGACAAAGTTTATTACTGAATATTAATGTATATTTATGGAGGCACAATATGCAGGAAATGAGGCGTGAGGGGGTATGACGACTGATCTAAACATTTTATAATCGTTTGTTCATTCCTGTGACGTATCGCGATAAGTGAACGTGTGCGCACTGCGCAGTGTGATAGATACATAAATGGAGAAATTTCCGACTAATGCCAGGTTGGCCCACCTCATAAACAATATGTCGGGTAAGTTCACTTTTTTATACCTACTAGATTAACGAGGTTAATCTTTGTTGTTTCTTATAAAGTTTAACTTCTGTTGTTTTATGTGTGTGCATGTTTGTATAGTTTCCCATTATTATATCTATCCTATTTGCCTTAAAGTAATTTCAATAAAGAGAGGGCATCCTTATTTGTGTATGTAGCTAGGAATTTCATATACGTACCTACGTAATTTGTTACTGTAGGCCAACAAGTTAGGGCCGGTTGCCTTTCAACAACTGTCATTAGAGGTAGGTACCAACCTCTAATGACAGTTGTTTGCCAGCGGTGGTGTTTAAACTGAGTGTTTTAATTAGGTATTTGCTATGATTTGATATGATATGTATGACCAATGTAGTGATAGACGTATGTGTGATGCATACCTGATCTCAGGCGCAGGCCGGACAGAAAAGGCGTCCCTCCCAAACATTTTATAAGAAGAGGCAGCGAGACATATTCAGCCCGCCACGGTTTTAATGTTATCCGGGTATATCGCTATAAATTAGTACTGTTAGTGTCTTAATAAAAAATACCTAACGATTGCCCATTGCGCGCTGCGGCGGCGTGGCCTTCTGTCTGGCAGACCCTCACTATCACAATGTTACTTGGTTCTACCAACAAAACTCTTTAGTCTCTGTAAATATATTGTAGGTTTCTTGTGTTGCCAAACACGCCAATATGACAATGTTTTTTATCCTTCCAACTAAGTTCTTTTGTTATTTCGACTGATCTTTGTCCTTCCTTGGTCCCTGCAACAAAACGATATTGTCTCTCCTACTGCTGAACTTTGTAGTGGAGTTCATTTAAATCTCTCGCTCAGTCAACCTAAGAAATGCAGACTGATGAGTAACGGCCGCTTCACGGCGAGACGAAACGTGACGTGCGCGTTTGGTATCATAATGGCGGGTATCCCGGAGCCCGACCAGTCCAAGGATGCCGTCGTATAAAAAAGTTATCATGCATTACATCTTTTGCATGCAATTCAACCAATTTATACCTAAGTAACGGCCTTAACAGAATCGGTTCATAGTCAACGCGGTGTCGAATAGAATCTAAAGGCATAGTACTATATAAATTCTGTGCCTAAGGCAAAATACGTATTAGGTACCTGCCTGTATATGTAATGCTTTATTTGCTTTCAGCGGAGGGAGAGACATTGCAAGATTTATTAGAAGCAGCGAAAGTGGTAACAGCAACGACAGTGGCTGCAGCTCCAAGAGTTCAAACCCTTCTGAAAGGAGCAAGCGGACATAGCCTTTGTCTGATGGACTGAATCTGAGTGACCAAGAAAGCTCGAAAAATGCATAAAATTGGCTTCAAGGATCCTCTTCTCGGAACGACATAAGAACGTGGCCGATTACCGAGTCTATTATTTTTGTATTGTATAAACTAATTGATTTGATTAGGTAACCGTTTGATTCTGTACTAATACATAGTTCTTTATTATATGATGTATAATAATAATCAAGTGTTTAATTTAATATTTAAAACCCCTCGTCTGCTAACAGTATTAATTACAAATGCATAGACAAGAGTAAAATACATTTTTAATAGGAAGTTTTACTATGTCAATTACAAATTTTCAAATACAACAAAATGTGTCACAATTAGCCAAAAAATACAAGCAACTGCTAGTCAAATAAACCACCTCGAATAGTTTCTTGCGAGGAGGTTTTCAATTTTCGGTTGATTTACTTTTTTACAATGTCTCTTTTCAACGGAGCTTTGCCTTCAACGTTGTAAAACGGAGAACTTTTTTAAAAGCAAATTACTTTTTAATATTATTTTAAAAATTGTTGTTGTTGTTTAAATTTTCTGACAACAACAATAATTTAACAATTTTCATTAAAAAGAATTGCTCTTTTAAAGAGTTGTCCCTTTAACAACATTGGAGGCAGTGCTCCAGAGACAAAGATCAGTTGTCAAAAGGACAATATAAGAGTTTTTAGATTGCCAACATTAAAGAGTGAGATAGGTAAGGTTACATTGATACATGAACAACGCAGAATTGTCAATGGGACAATATTAGAGTTTTCAGATTAACAACGTTTCGGAGAAGGTTTGGTTAAGTTATATTGCTACAGAGACAAAGCTCAGTCGTCAATAGGACAATATAAGAGTTGTCAGATTGCCCACATTAAAGAGTTGGATAGGCAAGGTTCCATTGCTACAAAGTCAATGTTTTAATATAAAGATGACAATGTTACGCTGTGACTCTATGACAACGTTAAACGTAGTTTGTAAACTAGTACTTCTGACCAAGTCTTGGACGAATAAACCACTGGACGCGCAATGACGGGCAATTTCGCTGGTGCCCCCTTAGCCACGAAGCGGGCTTTTTGGCCTCACTTGCAGGTGATGTCTTGTCAGTACGGTGATAGCGCTCAGTGAGAAACATTGACAGAAAAAATGAGTAAATGTGGCTTATTTTAGTGAAAAAATTATAGCAGCAAGTTTAAAAATATTTATTTTCATTCGTAAGTAACGCTTTATCCCAAAAAAGCTGTTATTTTTCATGAAAATAGTGAAAAGTGTTTTCCAAGAGAAAAGTAACATTGCTATTTAAAAAAGTGGTGGTCTGTTACTACAAAATCAACAAGATAACGTATACTTTATACGCTAGGATTGTCGTTTGTTTATCATTCGTTCTCTTGTCAGTTTAATTTCAATTGTGCTTGACAAATGTCGATAAATCATATCGATAAACGTTCTTTTATTAAATTTTTGAATATAATAAATACGTTTAAAATAAAATTATAAATCTGTAAAAGTTTCACTCGAGAGTTGATTAAGGTAATCTTAAATATACAACAGTTTGCTTTAAAAATTTTAACTTTATATTATATGACAATACATCCTTCTAATATAATTTCAGATTTCCTGTAGATCCATTATGGAAAATAAAGTGAGTACAAGCCGTCCGAAGAGAGTCAAAATGGATATTTAATATATTTTTATATATATATTTAGGTAATAGGTCCTTACATTATGAAATTAGCGTTTTGTCGTACTGACCACTTCGATCTGAAATATTTCCTCTTTGGTTTTCCAAATTCAAATTTATAAATTCATTTAGCTGGTACGTTTGAGTTTTGAAAACAGTCATTCATTTGACGTCGCTTATTACCGCACAATGGAAAACCTGAAATATCGGTATATCGGTACGAGTTCTATCGTGGCACCAGTGCTGCAGAAACAGCTCGAAGGATTAGTGATATGTATGGCACTGGTATCGCAAAAGAAAGCACGGTACGTTTTTGGTTTCAACGTTTTCGTTCTGGAAATTTCGACCTTCAGGACCAACCCCGGATCCGTCACAAAGCACTTCAGAGATAGCTGCATGTTTCTGAGTAAGTAATAAACCTGTTTTAATCCACTTGAAGCAAATTGGGAACATAAAAAAACTTGAACGATGGTTACCTCATGAATTGAGTGAATCGAACTTGGAAACACGCGTCGTCTGCTGTGTTACTTTGCTCAACCGACACAATAATGAAGGGATTTTAAATAGAGTCATTACTTGTGATGAAACAGTATCCACCTGTACAATAACCGGAAACGCTCGTCACAATGGCTGTACAGGGCAGGGCTGAAGGGCAGGGTTTGGCTGGGTCTCCAAGGAGACCCAGCCAAACCCTGCCCGAACCCTGCCCTAAACGAAAATTGTCTCAGAAAAAGTTGCTTGTGAGTGTTTGGTGGACTAGCGCCGGGGTCGTTCACTACAGCTTTCTAAAATCTGGAAAAACGATTACGACAGATATCTGCAACTATATCATATATATACAATATATATATGCAGATATATTAGCAACTGCAAACCATGAAGGAAGAACTAGCTGCTAAACAACTGAGATTGGTCAATCGCTCTAGGCCACTGCTGCTTCACGACAACGCAAGACCACACACCGCACAAAAAACCACCACTAATTTAGATGAGCTACAATTGGAATGTCTGCGACATCCACCGTACTCTCCGGACCTCGCTCCAACAGATTACCGTTTTTCCTGAATTTATACAACTTTTAACAGGGAAAAAAATTAAACTCCGAAGGCGGTTTGGACTGCCGCATAGTCCAAACCGCCTTCAAAGAGTTTATTGATTCTCGTCCCCATAGTTTTTTTAGTAAAGGGATCAATGAACTACCTATGAGATGGCAAAAGTACATAGGTAACAACGGAGCATACTTTGATTAATTAAATAGGTACGAGTATATTTTACAAAAAAAAAATGACTTTATATTCCTCCCTTACATAACGCCAATTTCATATGCAAGGGCATAATATCTTCTTCTTAAATTTAATAGCTTCGCTCTAGTCGGTGGAGTAATCGCCATACTTTTTTTTTATTTGCCTTTTCCTTGACTTCCTGGAACGACATGACATTTACTTTTTCCTTCACTTGGTCGAAATAACTTCTCCTAGGTAAGGACCTAATGTATGTGTAGTAAATTTACCTTTAGTTAATTACCTCTTCTCTATTGCTCTATTAATAAAAATGAATCCTTTTTACATTGGTCTCTGCTGGAACGATGTCGCTTATTCTTCATTTGTTGTGTTTGTTATCATTAGATGAAGGTTCTTATGACATAAGTAGTTCAGAAAATTAAGCAGCTGGACCGATTCTCATAATTTTTACTTTGCTTGATTCATCATCTTTAAATTGTGGGGCCTGGGCTCCTATTTTTGAATCTCTCGCTTGGATATGGCGTGTGATTTTAATCCGAAAGCGAACTAAAAATTAAGGGAACATGTATAAGTATTCACTCAAATTCACACAAAGTTATATTAATTTCAATAACCCCTATTTGGAAGCACACTGTTTTTAATTCTAAAAACGGATATTAATCAATAAATATCACATGCCATTTCGACGCAATCGTTACAAAAGTAGGGCTCCGGGACGGGACGGGGCCGGGAGCGATCCAAGTTCTCTGAGTCCACCAGTACTAATTAAAACACCTGTTTAATATATCGAGGTAATGGCAGATTTAATGAATGAAGTCTATAATTTTATCACAGGTTTGTAAACGAAAATTAATAACGTGAAATATAGCGGCTCGTATTTTAACAGAGCGAAACAATTAATATAATAAAATTAGGGCATTTATCATGTTAATTAAGAATTCAGCAAAAAAAAAGAAGACACGTAGAAATTTACATTATGGAATATTCAAAGTGGAATAATCTAAGAAAACTCAAACGATTTTAAAGGAGATGGCTAAATGACAGCCCTTAGAATAACTAAAGATTTTAATTCTGAGAAAAAAAACAATGTTTTAGGTCTGCGGGCG
Organism: Pyrausta purpuralis; assembly: GCA_963924145.1. NCBI lineage: Eukaryota > Metazoa > Arthropoda > Insecta > Lepidoptera > Crambidae > Pyrausta > Pyrausta purpuralis. The sequence goes on along the minus strand of OZ001664.1, from coordinate 4,849,583 downwards.
ACGCTCTGTCGAGGGAGGAATCGGTAAGTAGTTTAACTGCATTGAAATTAGAACGAAAAAAACGTAAATAGATAAACAGTTTAGCCGTTTGGCACACGCATACTGGATGTGTTTTGGCGCTCGCGATCTCTTAGCTTATTAAAAAGGTGACCAATATATAAAAAAAAGACAGTTGATTCTGCTCGTTGTACGGATCAAATTATTTTAAGGTTTTACCGAGGGACACAAAACATGCTATTTACTAACTGTAAAGATATATTAACATTAGTTTAATAATTTAACCAAGAAGTAGGTACCAACGTAAAAGTAAAGAATATCTTTAATTACAAGTTTTTCTAAGCGTAAAAACATACATACATACTAACATACAGGTTGACTAGAGAAATAAATAAAATATTTGTAACTTATCACTTTTATTTATGTTTTATTTATACATGTTTTTTTTTTTTTTCATGGAAGAGCCCATGCATCAGCGGGCTCCCAAGAGGATATATTGATTGTTAACTTTCTCCTAAACGTGTAAAAAACAGATCTGCCAGTTCCAACCCTGTTGGATCATGGAAATAAACGATGATTTCTGTTTTTTTAACAGTTATTTAAATAAGTTTGACAATTGCAGGGTGGCATTTAAATATCCTCAAATCTCTGTAAGGGTTGTTCTGACCTTTTTTCAACTATAAATCGACTAGCAACTGGCATGAAATATGTAAGATGTTTTCTGTGTCATACAATATCTTCATAAGAATAATATTTACAGTACATAACTTCATAAAATATACTGAATGATTTAGAAAAATCGCGTAGTTAAGTAGGGCGCGTCAGAGGCCAGGAGTGTATATAATATATCTATAGGTACTCTGATGATAATAATTCATACATACAAAACAATAAATAAAAGTCTTCAACTCTTTGTAACATGTAGTTTATTTAAAATAATAAACTTTCTCTTGCTCGTATTTTACATTCGAAAACATTATTTTTAGCGTTACTACTTATTCATAGTTAGATTATAGTAATTCTTTATGTGCAACATGAAAAGCGGCTTCTTATATCAAATGTCTTCATATATTTATATACTTACTCAGGTACTTTACATACCATTTTTATAAGTAATACAGTACAGTATTTATAATTATTATGTCAAATGTCTTAGATTGCAGTCAATTATTGCATTAACATGATAACATTTTACACAATCAGTATTCAAAAGAATTTTTAATTTCTATTTCAAATAAAAACAATATACAATTATAAGGCCGGTGACTGACTTGAGCATGTGGCCGTAACGTAACATTCGGGGCGAGCGCGCGTTACACGAATGAGCGGTTCGGTTCGCTGTAAAACTTTGCCTATTTGCATTAATAAATGACTTTAATGTACTGGCCAGTAAAATTATGCCAAAATGTAACGTAACGTTACAATAAATTGTAACGGGGTCCTTGTTTAGAATCACTCACGTCAAGATGGCGTGTGATATTCATTGATTAATGTCCGATTTTCCAATGAAATTTAGTATTATTCCTCGCGGACGTGAAATGAAAATAGCAATAACTGAATTTTGTTAGTACCAACGTTTATATTTTACCTTACGTTCAACTTGTTTTTTGGCCGAAATTCACGCGCTATATCCAAGCGAGGGATTAAAAAAAGCTCCAGAGCCCTTGTTTTTGATTCACTTGCGTCAAGATTTTCCAAATAAAATTAGTACACCTATATTTACACATGGGAGTGATAAATAAAAAGATAACTGACATAAGCGTGCACTAACTTTTACATTTTGGGTTAATTTCATTGGTTTGTAATTAGTTTTCGAACGAAAATTACACGCCATATTCAAGCGAGTGATTCAAAAATAGGGCCACTGGTCAGTCATCCTGTATCATTGACAACAAAAAATTCCATGGTTCTGTCATTTCAAAGTACAGTCGCAAGCTCATCAGGATATACGTTTTTATTGAAAACTAACCCTTATTACAACCGTATAAGATACCGCAGTGTTTACCTCGACGTGCTGTTGTCCGTACAAGGGTTATACATAATTTATAACTTAATCGTAGGCCACAAACATAAGTTTGTGTTGATAAATATAAGGTACATAACATTATACACTTCATTAAACATACAGGGTTACTGGTTAAATCAACCTAAGTCAGACAGTCAGAAAAGAGTAGCTTTTTCAATATTTCGTATTTTATTTTTATTTTTATTTTTCAGAACCAAATCACTTAAATAAAATTAATGAAAGAACAATAAATAAAAAGAGGATTAAATATCAAAATCTGTTTACTCAACAACGGAATTTTCCTTAATTGGTTCCTCGGATAGGATTAATTGAATTTCTTGCCGAACCCCTTAAATTAATTTATATTAGTATCACTTTTAGGTACTTTTACCTTGGTTTCTGCTATTTTTCTTGCAGCATTGGTTGACGACCTCTTCCTAAAGTTAAGCTTAATTGTATTTAAGATGTACTTAAAGACTATGCTTCCCATAACTTGCCTCTTTACATGGTCTTTGTCACATCAATACAAATTAAAGAGTAGTCATATCAAACCTCATAACAATAACATGTATTTCGTACCAATATCTAAGGATCTGTTCAAAATGGCACAACATACGAAACCGTAAAGATACTAAGGGCCGATTTTACCAACATCAGATAAGATGTATCCGACAGAATGAGTATAAAACAACCGATTATAAAGTGTCATTTTCACTTTAGGTGGTACTTTCGTTTTCTAATTAGGCGTATTATATTTTTTTTCGACGATTATTTCTTATCTGACTTTGGTAAAATCAGGTCTTAGCAGGTTAACATATATCATTAGCTGTGCTTAATTATCCATCAATACTACCTTGAAGCTATGAGAAGCAAATCTAACTGTACAGCTATAGCTAAACAGTAATACAAGGCACAGCCTTATCATATTGGTATACGACAGTCTACAAGAAATCAGTGGTATTATAGTTTAATGATAGTTAATGGAAGAAGCTTAGGCTATTAGGCTGGATAGATTAGTATTCTATAATATAATAGAGTGATTAATATTAGCTGAAGATTATATTACAACGTATAACATTCGTTCGATTTCTAAAATAGATCGTAATATTCGAGTGTGTTAGGTCACTAATTATGTAAAGGAAAATGATGTTGGAAGTTTCCACAACAGGGTGTGTTGCGGTTACAGTTAAATAGCTCAGTTTTTGAACGATTCGTTGCAAATAACTCATCCAAGAAAATATATAAATAACATAATTATTATGAATTATCAATATCATTGCAGTTTTTGGCGGGTTCTGGCGTGGATTAGTTATAATCTTATGTCAATAGCCACCTGCACCCCGCAATCTCACCTCTCTACATACTTTAGCTGTCCCCGCTAATGTTGCTGCCTTGCTACCTTCTGGTATGCCTTATTGGTGGGCCGTTACACTTAAAGACTTAACGGCAGACGGTGACTCGCGGGCTACTAATGGCGAGTCACCGTCTGCCGTAATTATCAAGATGAGGCATTGGATATGGCAGACGTCTGACATAGTCTCCGTCTTATCTGCAATAGTCCTTGCACCTAGCGGGCGCTGTCTTTGGCTGTATCTCCTCAATAAAGCAGGCAGAGATAGTACCCGCTCGGTGTACTAACCCCAACACATTAAGGTATCAAAGGGGCCTCTTCCTTTTGGGTCTATATCCCCAGTTAAACCTTCCAAAAGGACCGGCTTCTGCTGTGATACAATAATGTATTATTTTATTGATAATAATATTCCGTTAGACTGAGTGTGTGAGAAATTTAAATCGCAATCAACAGATGATAGTTAGCTGGCTCTGATGACTTTCCACCAATTTATTGTAGACTGTAATAATATTATATTACATATTTTAAGCTTTAATAAAAAAGCGATACCATTTCTTGGCCAAAGTTACTTCATAAATACCATAATTATCTATTTCCCTATTTAAGTATCATTGTCATATTATTGGCCAAAATATCTTAAATTATGTAAAGAAGTTTAATTAGTAGGAGATTATGCATAGACATTGAAATTAATTGAAAAAGGTTGTAAGTAGAGTAGTTAATAAAGCTGTCAAAACGCGGCATGTAGTACATGATCATTTATTCATAAAACTCTCGAACTGAAAGAACTTTCAACTAATGCAGGAACTGATTTTTTATTTTTTAACTGGCTTCTTTAATAAAATAATCTGGAAATGTTATCAAGTACGCAAAAAACAAGGATAAAACAACTGTTATATGATGAATAACAATGCACTTTTTTATAAGGGTGTATTAATTATTAATACTATTTTACAAATATGTAATTATTTTTATCATATAAAAATAATTACGCATCATTTAATCGGAATAATGTTCAGTCCAATTTGTTAGCGAGTAATTACGAGTAGATACTATAGTACTATAGTCCGTAGGTACAATTAATTGCACAAGCTTATCCATTTAGCACAGGACAAATCCAAAGCATTGTATAAATAAATATACCGTTAAAAACCGTAACGGTAACCGTCTCACTGTAATTTTGTATATTCATTACGTTAATTCTATACGAGCTCTAAACTACACATTTTTATTGCACCATTAAAAATAAATTGCACTATGGATGGAGGCGCTATAGAGGGGTTTCGTCATCAGGATCAGATAATGGCAGCCTCACTACTTTCGTTTCTGACAAAACTTCCACGCCTTCGAGGCACGATCTTCTGTTAGCCAGAACATCCCTTAGAAAAGCTCTTCTAGGCCCTGCCAAATCAGTCCCAGTTATGGACCTAGTGAGCTTTCTTAATGCTGGAAGTCTTACAGCTTCCTCATATGAAGGAGGCTCGTCCGTTGGAGTTGTCTGAGATCGACCACCGAAAGGATCTCGAGAACACGTAGGAGATAGCTCTCTGGAGAAATATAAAGTCCCCTCCCCGTGCGGAGCTGGGCCTTCAGGCATCTGCTGGTAATTGATCTGATTGGTGGATCTGAAATCTTCCAATATTTGTCTCGCACTGCGAGTAGTTGTTAGCACTCCAGCCCAAGAGCGTCTGTTCTGTTGTTTTGCCTCATTAGACCTTGCTGATCCAACGATATTGTTACTTGAATGAGTCCCAGCTATAGTGACTCTGGGTCTTCTAGGCGGCTCATCGAATGATGCTGCTTTTATCGTTGGCCTATTCGGTCTCTGTTCTGGTTCCACATCTATTAGGACGTTAGTGTTCTCAGTTGGTTCCTCGCGGAGGGCTGCGTCGATGCGCATGGCTTCCGAGTAGGAGGGGACTAAGGCACAGTTGCCCCGGATGGCTGCGAACAGCTCGAGGCTATCTACAGTGGAGGCATGTGAAAGGGGCAGGGTCCTGGGAGGTCGAGGTGCTGAGCATAGTACAGCACTCTGCTCATCAGCGAGTGCCCATGCGTAGTTGGTAGCTGTTACTGGAGGCAGAGTATCTGACAAATGCGTGTCAAGATCCAACTGCCGGCTCGGATCTAACTCGTAGTTTGTGCCGAATATTTTTGTAATCTGGAACAAAAGATATTATAAAAACATGGACCAAACACAAGACAGCAGTTTAGTAGTATAAAACTTACAGTATAATGTACATAAGCCGTGTTACACTCTATTAGGATTCGTAGAGGCCAAGAAAGAAGTAGACATGAAAGTGTCCAGAAAAGCAGTTGTGAAGAATACCATGGACACCGATCAGCTTCCCTGAAAAGACATTTCAAATTTAAAACTCAACACACTTCTAGTAATTAATAGAAGTAGATAAATATTTTCTTTATAAATTACCTGTAAGCGACCATGTATTCCTTGAAAGAACTAACTCCTATTAGATCCAACCCCTCTCGCATCTCCATGAAATCATCACGCTCATGTTCTGCAAAAAATCTCGACCTTTGAGCTTCAAATTCTGAAAACAACCATTAACATTAAAACATTAGAAATTTTGGTGGGCTTTATGACTAAAATATAAGTTACGAAAGTATGCCATTTATATGCTGGTGACCAGAGTGGTTTGCAAAATGTTGACCTTACACACACACACACACACACACACATACACACACACACACAAACCACCCACATCACACACAGAGACACACTCACACACACACGCACACACACACACACGCACACACACATGCGTTTTGTTGTTGTTTAGTTTATAAATAAGATTTGTATTGATAAGGAACAGTGACTCCTTCTGGCACAGGTGCTATGCACTTAAAAGAACGAGTCTACATCTAATATTGTTATATGTCTTTGCAACTAATAAAGATTTTTTGGTATATTTCAAATCTAAATGTAAGTTACTTTTATTTAACAGCAAGGGCTACATCAACTTTCATTACCCTGATTAAACATTAAAATTTGCTCATTTTCACTGAAAAAAATGATAGCACCATTTTTTTCAGTGAAAATAGTCCCTATGTCTGATGTAAAATTTCTTGATTTAGGTAAAATTTTCCGGATTGAAGCACATTTTGTTGAATGACTAGGGTGCTATAGCTACATAGGGTCTGATGTGGGCGCGGTCATCATCATTATCATCATTATCAGCCAAAGGACGTCCACTGCTGAACATAGGCCTCCCCCACGGCTTTTCACAGCGACCGATCACTAGCGGTCTGCATCCAGTTTGATCCTGCGATCTTTATAAGGTCGTCTGTCCATCTTGTTGGTAGACGTCCCACGCTGCGTCTCTGGTCGAAGGGTCTCCAATCTAGAACCTTCCTGCCCCAACGGCCATCAGTTCTTCGCGCTATGTGCCCTGCCCATTGCCACTTGAGCTTACTGATTCTCAAGGCTATATCCGTTACTTTAGTTCTTCTACGTATCTCCTCATTTCTGATTCGATCCCGTAGAGAAACACCCAGGATATTTTCGTTATAGAAAAACGTCTCGTCATTGCGCGTCATGCGTTTAACCACCTCAATCGTTCGATATTTTTAGCACCTACATAATAAATAATATTAAATATTTTGGCCGGCTAGTTTATACATGGTGTTGTTTTGGTCAGCGACGTGCGACTCAGGGGTTAGCAGTTGCTGTACAAACGATACTGATGCCAAATATATATATATATATATATATATATATACAAAAAATGGGAAAAAACCACAAAATCTATTTATTAATGCCAGACAGCGATCGACTAAGTAGCCTCTTCGTAGCTTACTAGCTACGGCTTAGTATATTGTAGATACATAGCTACGCGTGAGGGTGCGAGTTTCCCCATTCGATTTGAAATTTATTAGAATTTTGTGAAGAGGTTTTCTTGTATAAAAATTGCATAAAATTTAAAGTTTTTTTTTAGATAAGTTTAACTCATGTTGTCATCCCTGAGTTGGATGTCACTGACCAAAATAACACCCTGTATTTACCGCTAGCAGCCTCAATGTTGGCGAACGCGAAGCCCTTGCTGAACCGCACTTTAGTGATGGGCGTCTTGCAGTCGAGGACGCGGTTCCTGGACGCGTCGCGCTGCCCGCAGCACGCGTGCGCGAACGACGTGCTCGCGCTGTGCGTGTTCACGCGCTCGTAGTATACCTGCGCATCAAAATCAAAGATAAAATAAATAAATAAATATCATTTGGACATTCCCATACATCGCGATCTAGTCCCAAAGTAAGCTACTCAAAGCTTGTGTTATGGGTGCCAGACAACGGATATAATACATTAATACTTTTTGTTTGTAAATACATACATGATATACATAAAAACCACCAAGACCAATACAAAGAGACATGCTCATGCACACAAATGTTTGTATTGTGCGGGGATCGAACCCGCAACCCGCTGCGTAGTAGGCGATTTCTCGACCACTACACCAGACGGGTCGTCGATAACAGAGTATGTGCGTGCGGCGTAATACTGAGCTCACACGGTCGGTAATTGGTTATGCATAAACAAGTGTTTTATTCAGCTCCTTACAGAAACACAATCTGACTCCGGGACCTACCTATGAAGTATTTAGCAAAACTTGTGGCATGGCTTAGAATGTTTTTTACACTCACAGTGTCATATTTTTGAATTGTGTAAACGCATCTGTATGGCGTGTTGCTTAGAACAATGGTCAAAAGGTAATTATGACGAGATTCTGACGTCTTTGGTTTGCCGGCGTTACATCAAAGAGCTCTTGTGATTTCAGTAAGGCTTTTTTATCACAAACAATATTTAGTATGACCCTATATATTAAGCTCAGGCTAAGCAAAGATCTGAGGAGCAAAATTATATAGGGTAGTGTAATTATTAGAGTAATCTCATCTGTACGAAAAAACTAATTTGAATCAATTTAAATTAGACACATAGATTCACTTTTTTTAAATATTTTGAGTAATTTTAGTTAGTACTAGCATTTTTTTGCAGTTAGCAATATCTTATCTTCATACCTGTGTGGTTGTATATGCGTCCCCATTCCTGTACCTCGTCACCTGTCGCTTGCGTCTCACATAGTGGTAACATATCGCTTTCCACCTGAAAAAGGCTCTCATTAAATGGAATCATGAATTTAACCTCAACACATTAACCTGACAAATATTTGTGTCTGCCCCTGCCTGTTAATTAAGTAAGTGTGTGATAGGCGTCAGCTTACCAAAAACACAACTGAATTTACTCTTCTAATGCGAGTTCAAACGAGGGTATCACGTTTTCAGTGTAAGTCTTGATTTTATTGTATCGTAAGATTATGCCCATTAGGGTTCCAATACTTGAGGCACGCTTCGATTTTCTAATCTGAAGTACAATGGAAACCGGTTAAACGATTAACAGCTTTACATAACTAAGTATAACTAACATTCCTATTGAAATACGGTAATGAATTCCTGTTGCACAATAACTGATTAAGTATTATTAATTTCTCGAGCCACTCAAAGGCGTGGGAGCATGACCTTGTTATAAGATTGATTTTTAGTGACGAGGTGGCTTGGGCGAACGGTAGAATTTGTTCTTACTTTGCTCTGTGGTTAAGCCACGTTTCTTGGAAATGGCAAATATTAGATTAAGGTCAGTTGATGTCAAGTACTAACAACCTGTGTTAAGTAGTAGCACAAAAGAAGTAATAGTAGTTACGTGTCTGATTAAATTAAATGTGTGGAAAGACAGACAGTATAGCTAGATATTTCTTTCCATGAACGAGGTGCCTATTTATTACTGTTTGGAAAAACCTTTCTTCTTCTCTTCACATTTTCATCTGTGCGTTGTGGTAACACGTATCTACGCTACAGTGCAACAACATAGAAGATGACATTGACATTCGGGGATCGGTAGCATTCAATCAGGTTAGCAAATTAAAAAAAAACCGGCCAAGTCCGAGTAAGACTCGCGCACTTAGGGTTCCATGCCAATTTTATGTTTAAAGATCTTTGTTCTCATAAGAAATACAAGTTTCACTTAAAATGAGATAAAATAAGATTTAAAAATAAATAAATACTAAATATACTGGCGGCCAGTACTCACTTCAATATGATGCTTAAGCTTCTTTTTGAAGGAATTCAAAGACTTACAATTTCTTATGTCAGATGGTAGATTGTTTTAAAGCTTTGCTCCTTCAAATAAAATAGTTTTCCTTCCATAACCAGTCCTAGGAGTCCCTATATTTAGTTCTTTTTTATTCCGAAGGCTACGAGTGTGATTACTTTTTTCTAGTTTCATATTAGATTTAACGGCATTGTTTACAATTTTATAAACTAAGAGGCAAGTATTGTAGTGGTATAATTGACTTATGTTTTTTTTTTGTTTTTTTTATATAATTGTTCGGTCGGTGTATGCAATGGATAGCGATATAGGACTTTTATTGTTTTGTTTTGGCACCTTTGTAATGAATCCACATGAATAGGTAGAGGTATGAATAGGTACTCAAGGTGCGATTTCACGAGGGTGTTATAAATAATAGGTCTTACATTTTTTGGGATATAATTTGCTATCTTGCAAATTGCTCCAAGAACGGATGTTAGCTTAGACTTGATATGTTCAATATGTGGTTGCCACGTTAATTTATCATCAATATGTAAGCCTAAGTACTTTTCTAAATTCGATCTTTTAATTAAGTCATTGTTAATTTTTACAGGGGAAAGTCGGGAATTAATTTATTATTGGCAGCCAAAATAATGAAAGATGTTTTTGAAATATTAATTGTAAGCAAATTACGCAGTAACTATTCATTCAGTAGGTTTAAATCATTCTGGGCATCACTAATATTTTGTGGATTGAATCACCAAAGTAAAACAGACACGTGTCGTCGGCGTACGGTGAAAGCTGTCCAGTAAGTCCTATTTTGTTAATATTATTTACTTAAATTAAGAATAATAATGGGCCTAGTATGGACCCTTGCGGAATTCCAAATGAAATATTCTGGGAAGAGCTCGTGAAGTTGTTAATTTTTACCACTTGACGTCTACCACTCAGGTATGATTTAAATATATTTAAAGCTGCGCCACTGATACCTATGTCGTTTAGTTTTAATATGAGCTTTGGATGGCTCACTGTGTCAAAAGCCTTTCTTAGATCAATAAAAATACCCAAAGATATATTATTATTGTCTTTATGAGTTTTAATTTTAGTTATTAGGTCCATGGCAGCGGTAAGTGTGCTCGATTTTGCGCGGAATCCACATTGTTCGTCAATTAGAAATTGTTTTTCTGTTAGGTATTCATTAAGTCGATTATATAGATATCAGATAGAATATCGACCATATTGGTCCGTAGGTTGGCTAAGAAACAAAACTCACTAATTTTATTGAAAATACTTCAATCATGAATGATGATGTCTTCATTAAATACAATTTACTTAACGAAAATATGATATTCGGACTGTTTTTTATTTTTTACTTTGTTGTTGCTGCAGTTTTAAAGGCGCACTGAGGCATTGAGACACTGTAGCCATCACAAACAGATTAAGTCAAAGTTAAGACCTCACTTTGACGTGAGGTGGTGTTTGCTTGACTACCTTTTAGCCTCTCACCGCTGATCTAGTTCTTAATACAATATCATTGAGTGGCTGTGACATATTCAATTCAATTCAATTTAATTCATTTGTTCATATAACAATAATACATTGTGTTTGAATTCATGGGAAAAATAATAATAAAATAACAATAAAAAAATAATAATGACATAACAAATGTCAAAGCACACCAATATTCGAAAGTTTATTTGTCAATATTCAATTAATCAATGTTAACCGCAGGATAATGTTGTTAAATTGTACCCACTTTAAAATAAAATGTCTATGGTTTAAAAAATGTCAAATCATATAAATCAATTAATATTAGCAAAGTAGATTATATCAAAATTCAAAAACATTACCCAAGATATCATTTAAATAAATAATGTCAACTACCGGATGGTGTTATAAAATTGTACTTAAAGATGTCAAAAATTATAAAACTTAATTCTTATTTTCTTTTGGTATTTCTAAATTCCTCTACAGAATAAAAACATCCTTCCAACAAAATACTCTTCAAATTTGATTTGAAGCTACTTGTGTAAACTAAGTTTTTTAATTCGACTGACATCACCATCATCATCATTATCAGCCAAAGGACGTCCACTGCTGAACATAAGCCTCCCCCACGGCTTTCCACAGCGACCGATTACTAGCGGTCTGCATCCAGTTTGATCCTGCAATCTTTATAAGGTTATCTGTCCATCTTGTTGGTGGACGTCCTACGCTGCGTCTTTGGTCGAAGGGTCTCCAATCTAGAACTTTTCTGCCCCAACGGCCATCAATTCTTCGCGCTATGTGCCCTGCCCATTGCCACTTGAGCTAACTGATTCTCAAGGCTATAAGGTATATAGATGCCCGTTACCTTAGTTCTTCTACGTATCTCCTCATTTCTGATTCGATCACGTAGAGAAACACCCAGCATAGCCCTCTCCATCGCTCGTTGTGTGACTTTGAGCTTCCTTATAAGGCCCATAGTTAGAGACCATGTTTCGGATCCGTATGTCATCACTGGTAACACACACTGGTTGAAGACTTTCGTCTTCAGACACTGAGGTAAATGAGATGAGAAAACACTCTTGCGTAATTTCCCGAACGCTGCCCAGCCGAGTTGGATTCGTCGAATGACCTCTTTCTCGAAGTTGGACCTACCCAATTGGATCACTTATCCCAGGTAGACGTACTCGTCGACAACTTCGAGAATTGAGTTCCCAATGGATACTGGAGTGGATAACAAGGGAACTCGACATACTTTTCGTCTTCTCCATGTTTATTTTAAGACCCACTTGTTGGGAGACTCGGTCAAGGTCTTCGAGCATAGTGCCAAGATCGTCCAGCGTCTTTGCAACAACGATTATATCATCGGCAAATCGGAGATGTGTGATGTATTCGCCATTGACATTGATGCCGAATCCTTCCCATTCCAGAAGTTTGAAGGCGTCTTCCAATGCCGCCGTAAACAGTTTCGGAGATTTAACATCTCCCTGTCTCACACCTCTCCGCAGTGGAATCGCCATCGTATTCTGTTCCTGTACTCGGACCGACATGGTGGCGTTGTTATATAGACACTTTATTACCTCTATATACCTATAGTCTATGTGACACCGCTGAAGAGACCGAAGCACCGCCCAAGTTTCGATCGAATCAAAGGCCTTCTCATAGTCCACAAAAGCTAAACATAGAGGCATATTATACTCTTCGGACTTCTGTATAATTTGCCTTAGCGTATGAATGTGGTCTATGGTACTGTAGCCTTTTCGGAAACCGGCTTGTTCGAGAGGCTGGAAGTCATCAAACTTACGTGCGAGACGATTCGTGATGACCCTTGAATTTCGACTGACAGCTTATTAAATATTGCAACTGACTGATAGTACGAACTCTGCTTGACTATGTTCAGATGGGGTCCACATTTGTAATTAAAATCTTTCCTCCTTGTGCTCTCTAATATTTTTTTCTTCTGGGGTCTCATAGTCACTGATATGCTTTGCAAAATTCGTCAGTAAAACCAGAATGTATAAACATGGAACAGTCAAAATGCCAAGTCTTTTAAAGTGCTCGCGACACGACTCCTGTTGTTTAATACGGATAATGGTTCGAATGGCTGGTTTTTGCTGAACAAATAAATAAACAAAGCTTTATGTATATTATATTAATAACTTCTTCCCCAGCACTATATACTTTAGCGCAGTCTCGATTCTACCAAGGCGTAGTATACCAGCTTTAGATGTTTTTCATCTGCTTCATAGCGTAGGCTCCTCAACACGTAGCAGGCAGAGCTTATTTTATTCTCAATGTCATCTAATTCATGTTTCCACTTTAAAGTATCGTCAATATATAACTGCACATTTTTATCATTTAACTTGCACTCTAAGTCATACGGACCAATAGACAGACAGACTTGACGAAACTATACGGGTTCCGTTTTTTGGTATTCAGCTACGGAACCTTAAAAATCTCCCTTGATTCAGGAAGCTTAGGAAGCTGCTTAATTAATATTTTTTATCCAACCATGGCAAAGTCAAAGAGAAGGGCACTAATCAGAGAACCTCCTACAGTAAAATTTGGCTACACACTAGATCTGACTACGTATTGTTCAAAATATCTGCGTTAGTTCTTATTTTCGTCGTCGGTCAAAAGATCTATGTCGCACTGTAGGTACAGTACAACGGCAAAAATCAGAACTAACACTGTCAAATTATAAAATGCGTTTGCCAGATCAGTGTAGCGAAAACTTCGCAATCTATCAAGAGATTTTCCGATTTTACCTTTTCGTTTATTTTTGTACGTGTTCTGTGTAAACTATTAAATGATTGTTTTAAAATACCGTAGAGCTAAACTCCATAAATAAAGTTATAATTTTTAATGGTATTCATTGTTGATACAATAATTTTACACTGACACAAACATACATGTAAAGTACAATTATAATCATTACTTTATAAGCAAACAATACATATAAGGTAATAAATAAAAAAGACCCTAATAAATAAATAGACTCCCTGAATCAAAGGAGATTTTCTTACACTATATGCTCATTGAATGCTAGCGCCCCCCTGTCAATGTCATCTATTGGCCAGAAGATGGTTGTCGCACTGTATATCGTTTTATCCCTATCCCACAGACTATAATTTGATTGCTTTTAAAATAGCAAATTTTAAGCGATTTTATTATAGGTTTCAAACACTAGCATAAATGTTCATTATTTATAACAAACAAGAAAAAAATAAAACTGAGACATGTAACCAACCAACCAACCCGCCTGCCAAGCGTGGCGAGTACTGGCAAATACCCCCCTAAATGGTAGGACACAAAAAAAAACAGGCACCCAGTCTCCGGCAGCCCCACTATTCCTGATTCCGGTAGCGGTCACGGTAACGGCGGGGCAGGGGGTGCTAAGAATCCCCGGAGGCGATCTCGATACCACCCCCAACGACAACTGGCCCTGGTAACTTATAACGCGTGTACACTGAGGACAGACGAGAAGTTGCTCGAGCTGGAGGAAGAATCGAGCAGGTTACACTAGGACATAGTGGGTTTATCAGAAGTCCGTAGAGAGGGCGAGGATACGATAACTCTGAAGTCTGGCAACCTGCTCTTCTACCGGGAGGGTGACCAAAAGTGAAGTGAGTGATATACCTTATACTCAGAATAACCGAAAGGTATTCGCTGAAGGTCATACAGGTATATGCACTGACCTCGAACCACCCGGATGAAGAGGTAAAGGAAATGTATGAGGACGTAAGTAGAGCCATACACTCTTCCAAAACCTATTTCACTGTTGTTATGGGGGACTTCAACGCAAAACTCGGCAAGCGAGGCGAGGATGAGTTGAAAGTGGGACCTTTTGGATATGGTCAAAGGGACGCCAGGGGAAATAGGCTGGCCGACTTTCTGGAGAAGGCCGGACTCTTTGCGATGAACTCTTTCTTCCAGAAGCCGCCTCAAAGGAAATGGACCTGGCTGAGTCCGGATGGCAAGACGAGAAATAAGATAGACTTCATCATGACCACCAAGAGACGGTTATTCAATGATGTCTCCGTGATCAACAGTGTAAAAACCGGTAGTGATCACCGTATGGTCCGAGGCATATTGAATATAAACGTCAAATTGGAAAGGTCCCGCTTGATGAAGTCCACGCTCCGACCTACTCGTGCCCATATCCAAAATCCCGAGAGCTTTCAACTCGAGTTGTCAAACCGCTTTGATTGCCTAGAGAATTGCGTATCAGTGGACGAAATAAACAACGGGTTTGTGGAAACTGTCCAAACGGTCGGATCTAAGTTTTTTAAACCTGGCCGAAAAAACAGACCTCAAAAACTCTCGGTCCACACTCTCGACCTTATGGCAGAACGTCGATCTATGGCACTGCAGACCTCCGTTAATGCTCAAACCTACAGGCAGCTTAATAGACGAATATTGAAGTCTCTGCAACATGACATTCGTTCCTTTAACACGAATAGTGTTAAAGAAACAATAGAGCGGAACCAAGGCTCCAAAGTGTTTGCAAGGGACATGTCTATTGGGCAAAGCTTGTTGACGAAGCTTAAGACGGAGGACGGCAGTGTAGCGTCGAAGAAAGCAGAGGTTTTGAGGGCGATCGAAAGGTTCTATGGGCAGTTGTACACCTCTGTAGCCAAACCCGTTGATAGCTCGACCGGAGACCCACGAGCTATCCTGACCCGACACTACACTGAAGACATCCCGGATCAGCCTCTACGAGATTAGGATGGCCCTGAAACAGCTTAAAAACAATAAGGCACCTGGCGAAGACGGAATCACAGCAGAGCTCCTGAAAGCGGGTGGAACACCGGTACTTAAAGTCCTTCAGAAACTCTTTAATTCCGTTCTGCTAGAGGGCATCACGCCTGAGGCATGGAACAGGAGTGTGGTGGTGTTGTTTTTCAAAAAAGGAGACAAAACCTTATTGAAGAACTATAGACCCATCTCACTCCTGAGCCATGTCTACAAGCTGTTCTCAAGGGTCATCACGAATCGTTTCGCACGTAGGTTTGATGACTTCCAGCCTCCCGAACAAGCCGGATTCCGAAAAGGCTACAGTACCATAGACCACATTCATACGCTAAGGCAAATTATACAGAAGTCCGAGGAGTATAATATGCCTCTATGTTTAGCTTTTGTGGACTATGAGAAGGCCTTTGATTCGATCGAAACTTGGGCGGTGCTTCGGTCTCTTCAGCGGTGTCACATAGACTATAGGTATATAGAGGTGTTAAAGTGTCTATATAACAACGCCACCATGTCGGTCCGAGTACAGGAACAGAATACGATGGCGATTCCTTTGCGAAGAGGTGTAAGACAGGGCGATGTTATATCTCCGAAACTGTTTACAGCGGCATTGGAAGACGCCTTCAAGCTCCTGGAATGGGAAGAATTCGGCATCTCCGTCAATGGCGAATACATAACACACCTTCGGTTTGCCAATGACATAGTCGTTGTGGCAAAGACGCTGGATGATCTAGGCACTATGCTCGAAGACCTCGACCGAGTATCCCAACAAGTGGGTCTTAAAATGAACATGGAGAAGACGAAAATTATGTCGAGTTCCCTTATTGTACCCACTCCAGTATCCATTGGGAACTTAACTCTCGAAGTTGTCGACGAGTACGTCTACCTGGGACAAGTGATCCATTTGGCCTACCCAAACAACTTCGAGAAAAGGGTCAATCGACGAATCCAACTCGGCTGGGCAGCGTTCGGGAAACTGCGCAAGAGCGTCTTCTCGTCTCAATTACCTCAGTGTCTGAAGACGAAAGTCTTCAATCAGTGTGTGTTACCAGTGATGACATACGGATCCGAAACGTGGTCTCTTACTATGGGCCTTATAATGAAGCTCAAAATTACACAACGAGCGATGGAGCGGGCTATGCTCGGTGTTTCTCTACGAGATCGAATCAGAAACGAAGAGATACGTAGAAGAACCAAGGTAACGGACATATCCTTGAGAATCAGTAAGCTTAAGTGGCAGTGGGCAGGGCACATAGCGCGAAGAACTGATGGCCGTTGGGGCAGGAAAGTTCTAGATTGGAGACCCTTCGACCAAAGACGCAGCGTAGGACGTCCACCAACAAGATGGACAGACGACCTTAAAAAGATCGCAGTATCAAACTGGATGCAGACCGCTGGTGATCGGTCACTGTGGAAAGCCGTGGGGGAGGCCTATGTTCAGCAGTGGACGTCCTTTGGCTGATTATGATGATATGATGAGACATGTAACATGAAAAATAACTTTAAGCCTGCCTATTTAAAAACGAAACCATTTCCTTGCGACAAGGAGGCTATGATGCTGACTGTGTTGCCGCGTTGGATAGCTATGATTATCCTTTAAGCAATTAGGAACCAGCCAGCTTTATTATTGACTGTCAAATGGCGCAATTTTTTTGAATACCAATTTGCAGAAGGTCCCAATGGTCAGATGTTTCATCACCAAACGGCGCAAACACATTATCACTTACAAGCGAGACGTACTTGCGATGCTTGGCGTTTTAGCTAACTCTCTGAGAAGGGAGGGGGTCAAAGTATCGGCACGAGTATGTAAGCTACATGAAATACAGTTATAGCTACCTAAGCTGTACCCAATTTATTTTTTAAGCCTTCGAATTAGATGATATACCTGTTGGTCATCATGATTTTCAACTGGTACTGGGCATAAATATTACTAAATGATAATAATCCCGACTCACCAGACTCTTGGCGTAGCAGTGCGCATGGCATGCACTCTCGCGCTGACAGCGGCCACATCAGCTCGCCTTGCCAGCTGGATCCTCGCCGTGCTGTGGTAGCATTCCTCAAGGTACACCAGGTACAGCAGTAGCACGAAGGCGATGGGGATGTAAGCATAGCCCACATCGCAAGGGGACTCACGGACTGTCCTCTTGATTGGGTTCCTGAGGTTGATGAAACTGATTTAGAGGTTAGTAGGAAGTGGCTTGGTTAGCAATGAGAGGCTTAACTTGGCACTTTTGATTTAGGGTCAAGTGTTTAATGGATATAGCGCAATTGGTCAATAATCCAGCAAAGCAGTTATTAGCGCGAGACATAATGTAGTGCACAAGTGTGTGCGCAAACACAGGTGCACACCCTATTTCTTTCACTCTCATAGCCCGATGGGACCGAAATCTGACACGGCAGGAGGGAGTTCAGGCGCAGGACGGCGGCCCTCGGCTAAACGGCTTTACGTGCTTTTCCGAGGCACGGGGCGCGGGCCGAATTTTATATGAACTATATTATATAAACTATAATATTCTACCAAAATGTTTCGTAGACTGCATATACTGTGTCTGAAATGGGGACCTATTAGAAGAACTTTACGTATTACGTATTACACATTCAAAACTGCTATCAGTACTTGGAAAATACTCACGTATTTATGTTAGTGCTGAAGAAGTCATATTGAGTAAAATCATGTGCCCAATCAACCGTCAGGAGACTAAATACATTTACAAACACTTTCAATTTGAAGCATACTCTTTTTAACTAAAACAATAACTGTATTTACTACTGCTACAGCAAAAGCTCTTTGTGCTTGTATATTAACAAGATTTATCACCTGACTGCAGGTAGATGGAAATTAATTTATGAACCATCCATCCAGTGAGTTCCATATTTCACAGCGCTCATGTTCACAACGAACAAAGGGTGTTTCAAAAAGCTCATATTTTATCACTGAAGGGGAAATAAAATTATGCAGTGTACGCATTCAACGGCTTATTTCACCCTCGCATTGAAATAGATAGGAAAAGAAGGCAACTTTATATTCAAAACAAGTTTTATGAATAGTAAAGTGGTCTCCTCAGTGTTTCTTTGCGCCAGGTAGTTAAATGAAACTTAAGGGTGTTATTGATTTCACAAATCAATTGTTGGTTAGTGCTTTCCGCACGCGATTTTCCCGCGTTGTAATCTTTTTAGGAATTAGGAACTGTTCATGCCAGAATGGTATTCGAGATTTGCTTTTATAATTTTCGTATATTCTTATATATAGTATAGTGTATTTAAGAATAAAAAGCTACATAGTGTCACTAACAGACAATGAGTGTTGAATGTTGAAAAGTTTATCGCTCTTGGTTAAAGAAAATGAAAGGCTTTGTTCCAGGACCAATTTTAATTAAATTTGTTTTTGTAATAAATTAACACAACAGATTAAACTAGAGACAAATACTATTGAAGTGTTAAAAACCAGCAGAAAACATCTAAATAATTGAAATATAAACTAACAGAAAACTACCTCGAAACTCGTTAGTAAGCAATGAAATAGTCATCATTTAAGGTTAACCTTAGAACAAGGTTCTAACTCGCATCGATCATTACATTTGTCAAGGCGTTTGACCATTCGTTTCAAAGCTGTTCTCATAAACTTTGTTAGCCTACCAACGATAAACGAGGCTTCACCCGCAACCTCATTTATAAGCCCGAAGGGTACAGCGATCGAACATTGCCGAGGATAATTGGCCTTCCATAGGGCTCTCTCTTGAGACCACCTTGATTCTAACGCAATATAAACACAATGCCCTTGATTATCGGTTTAGGTTAAGAAGATAATAGTTTATTGTTATACAAATGGTTGTAGCTATGTGTACACGAGAATAATTTATGATTAGATAATTTAGTGTTCAAAAACTAACTTTGAGTCTCCACTTAGGTGACACAGTTCCTCTAGCTGACGCTTAGGATCTGAAAAAGTCCGAAAGTAAAAAGACCATAGAAAAAAGTAAAAACTTTGAGTGTCAGCTGGAAGAACTGACTCTCTTAAGAATTAAAGTCGATGAGGCCATGGCAACGGTGGTGCTGTACCAGGTCGTAAGGCCTAGTCAGCCGGTGACTATGTGTGTCAGCTGACCATGAGCGTACGAGCTAAGTCGATCAGGTCTCGGTCTATTTCGGTGGTGCTACACCAGGCCATAGAGCCGCGTCAGTTGGTGACCATAAGCGTCAGCCAGCGGCGGTCACTTACGAGCTGAAGTCGATGAGGTCTCGGTCGATCTCGGCAGTGCTGCACCAGGCCACGGAGCCGAGGCAGCCGCCGATCATCAACGTCAGCAGGAAGCACTTCCAGTTGCCTTCACGACGGAGTACGCCGCCCAAACTTTGCTGTCGAGGTCGCTGAAATCGCGGTTGTTCAATAACAATTAGCCTTAAATGGTGGAAATTCAGAGGAGTACCCACTTCGCTATTACATGGGAAGATTTTTTCATGCCCACGCATGCTTATGTATGTAGGTACCTTTAATTCAAATGGATAGCCACTGTCAGAGAGAGTTTGGTGGCTAGGGTCATTTGGTTAGCTCTATATTTTCTCAATAAGGAGTTAATTTTGGGATATTACTTATGTTAGATAATATTTGAACCTTTTAAAAAGTCTGCTTAAGCAGTTCTTGCTGCTACTGTCCTAAAGTTACCAAGTATATTACTATACAAATACATACAAACTTGCATCTTACACCAATAAAACTTATATTTAACTTGTAATACCTGTCGTAAACTATAAACTTTGATATAAACCTGCCGAATAATGTCAGGCAGTAAGCTGAAAGGGCAGCTCTATTCACAGCACTTTGACCTATGGACTAGATTTTGAATAGTAGAGCGATTTTTACTGACGTCTAGGATAGTCAAATTAATAAAGATGAATGAATGAATGAATTTATTGGACAGAGTCACAGTTTGCTGTAAAATGTAAGAAGTAGTTTACGATTCACAAGGTCTTGTAAACTACAGATTTTACTGATATGTTTTTATATGAGGATTACTATTTTACAACATCGCATCGAACTTATTTAACTTTAAACTTTTAAGAGCAATGCAAATATTTTTACCGTTACCATGAGTTTACGGCAGTTTTACTCAGTTCAGTTTTAGCGACGACTTAAAAAAGTGTATGGAAGATTTTAATTCTGCAAGTGACCGCTAGAAGCGCTGTGCAATCTTCCATAGTTTTTTTTACGTCATCGCAAGCGACTATAAACTCATTGTAACGGTACTGTAAGTATCTGATACCAACAACGCTAGTGTATCCACACAACAAATCGAGCTCGGGACACAAAGTCGCATGAATATGCAGCGCTCACCGCAGACAAATGAGAAGACTTCTATTCCCGGTGACGAACAAACGTCAATGGTAAGCTTACGAATATTTAAAAATCATAGTTCATCTTGTTGACACGTTAATTATAAAAGAAAATATTCTATAAAGAAACATTCTCTTACTGTATTCACAAATAAGCACTTACCTAACCTAACTCAAATACGGAACGTCATTTCGTATCAAAAATTGAACAGATACGGTAACCAGAACTTATTAAAGCTTCTATTAGAGTCATTAAAATGTTCAAACGAGCAAATGCAACGTCCAAACTCTGTTTATCGAACTTCAAACAAAAGTGCAGTATCCACACGATGCAGATAGACATTTAAGCCTACACAAAGCGTTCGAATGAATATAAAGCACTCACATTCGATCCGGCGAGGACAAATGGGACTATTCTCTTGTCACGGACACCTATTACAAATGTGGGCCGGATCTCGGAAGTTGGGATGTATTGGGGCTGCTTGTTTATTGGATTGTTACTAGGAATATTTTGATGTGAGTATGTGTTTATATGACAGGCTGTAATAATGTGTTCTTTTATATACTTCTTTTGAAAACACGGTTAGTTTGACGATCTTATTTTAACGCATAAACACCGAAGCGGTCGCATGCGACCGCATAACAATAGAATATCCATTGTGTCTCGTTTACATATGCTTGAGGGATTAACTAAATCAAAACTCAAATAACTTCATACGAGATAACATGGATTCTTCTTCTTAATTTAAGATCTTTGTTCTTGTTATCGTTGTTGTTATATCTCCATTTTCTTTTCCATTCTACCTCCATGGGTCAAAATAAGTTTAATTGAGAAGGTACAATAGAGCCTGAGCAGTATATATTGCTTTGTTTACGGGTCTTAATTTTGTTTCAGGGCTATGTATCCGTTATTTTTCAGGGTGTCACAGTACTTTTCAACCGCCACAAGATCGAAATTAATTTCGTTAACAAAATAATATAAACAAAATAATAATAATAACTTAAAGTTAGACTGGGTAACAAAGTTAACGAGTAATTACTTATTTCTTTATTTATTTAGCACTTTCTTTGCAAGCATTTGTGAGACGTAATTCTGCTAAGTTAATTTCACCCATTGAGTGATAATTTAGTTACTCAAGGTCAAGAAACTACAGTGTTGCGCACACATAATTTTAGGATACGTTTATCTGATAGGGTTTTAATATTCGACACCGATCACATTCATTGCTCTGATCCCAAAGTAAGTAGCTAATGCACTTGTGGTATGGAAATCAGAAACTACAGTGGTGCCGCAACACGCAGACCCGAGACAATGTAGAAAGTCCTGATATCTACATTGACCCGACCGAGATTCGAACCCAGGACCTCGGAACGGCAACGCCATGAAACCAAGCGTGCTTATAGCCACTGGTGTAGTAAACATAATAATTAATGTTTTCATAGCATGATCATTTCGAAAAATATAAATCTTTGCAATATTTGATAAAAAAAAAGTTTACTGAGCAAAATGCTTTACTGATTTTGATTAGCCGTAACAAGGAATTAGATAGAAACTCGGTAACTAATATAAGATTAGTTTTACAGTGTTATAAATACTAACCTTCAGTGGTGCCCTTACATAAATTCAATGACAACCATCAGTCATGATTTTCCGTATGGATTTTGACACCAATTTCACGTATCTTATATATCGCTAGTCACATAATCATTTGCAACGGTGGTTGCCAATCTGGAGAGTGCCTATACAAGCGACTACTGTTAAGGTCAATACACAATCGTTTTTTTTATTGACATTTACCAATATCATAATTGATTGATATTGTACATGACTTATTGTTATGGGCAAGTTTGACAACCAAAATTCCGCTAACAGTTATCAATCAAAACGTAATCCATCTTTAGCTCAAGGAAAAGTACAATTATGGACGGTCATAACAATTTTCCTAAGATTGGGTGGAAATAACAATTTGTGACGTCGCGTTTAAAACCAATAATAGTTCTGCAATTATGTATGTTTATTGCAAGTTTATTAAAAGTGAACTGTACTGCAAAACTAAATAATATGCGGCTTAGGATAATTAGTATTTATGAAAGAAATAATTATGTTTAGTTTGTAGCTTAACTACTGCGGTACTTAAGTTTAAGGAATTTGTGTACAATAGTTTATAGGCAGACCAATTTTTGTCTCTTCCAAATGCCAGTGCACCGTTTTTTTTTTCTTTCTCTTACGACTTCTGTATTTTTCAACACCTAGCGACTTTATTTAAACTCTATTATTTAATCTGTTTGTTTAAATAGTGGGTTTAAATACATGTAATGTTTGACTGTTTGTTATTCCTTAATAGTTAAAAATAACTAAACAATATCTTCAATAATTTGGTGTAAGTCATTCGTACTGAATCTTGTAAGCACACTCAAGATCTAAGCTAAAAGCTTTTCTGTTGATACATGAATCAAAGTGTCGATTACTCTTTTGAGGGAGGAACTAAGAAGGTAAAACTACACAAAACATTTAGGTGAAGACTAGGTATTTCGATTTATCAGCTCTCCCAGCTAAGAAAGTTGTGATATCTTATAGACGGCCTGAGACCCTGCTCTATAAGCCATCGTCTATATCCCTGTCTTTAGTTGTCCTTCTTGCTTTCATTGTTATGCTTATATTAGTGAAAGACACAAGTATACAAGTGATCTTACATAGTAGGCCACTACGCTGAAGCTGAGACGACTTTGCACTAAAGTATTTTTCCATCGGTTTCGAATAAATATTTTATCGGCATAAGCCTGCTAGAGATGCTCAGTATTGATTTATACTACCTATCGATATTCTAGCTACGTGTAAAATTTACAAATGTGGTATTAGCATATGACATAGTCCTGGTACTCCTGCAGGGCGATTCAGAACGTCCGATAAGCCATTCGACTTGGGTTTTGGCTAGATTTTCTATTAATTTTAAAATCAATGTCGTAGTTTGAAAGGATGTCAATATGCCAGTTCTGTCACAAATATAATGAATGAACAAAATAATATTGTTGCTAGACTAGTTTTTTTTTATTGCTTTTACTAAAACATGAAACCAATATCAGAAACCTCAATAAACAAATCATTGTCCAATTCACCAGACTAGACTCAATTTGTTCAAAATAACGAGTGTTTCCATCAACGAGTTCCAAATTAAATTCAAATACATTCGATTCCATTTGCTGGCAGGACACAATATGTCATCCTGCGAAAAAATATTTATTTAGGACCGGTAGAGTTATTAGGTTAATGTAAATACACGGGAATTGTTCCTTAGGGCTTTTACGTATCACGATTGTCGTTATTTTGCAATTGTTAGTGACGTCATGACATGATAGAAGTTTTTTTAAATGTCAGTAAACGTTGCACTATCCAATCTTTATCTTACACCTGGTGATTAGACCTTTTCCGATGCGCATACTCTTAAAATCACTTGCTAGAATGCTTTTGCAATAGAATCTGTACCTATATTGAAAATTTATTCAGAGAGTCATACTTATCTAAATAAATACGAGTATAATTCAGAAGGAAACTAACACATATCATGTGATCATCATATGACATATCTGATCTTACTCAATGACTAATTTTTAAAAGTTACTTTTGTTAATGATTTTATTTACTTACACACACCAAAAAAAAGTTTGTGATCACTTTGAAAAATTGAATTTATTGTAAACAAGTTTGATGTGATTTAAAAACTAGGCTTTTATTGGTACTTAAATGTCAACCCGTCACGAAGGATAAACCTATTACGTTAACTTACGTTTATCCTTCACTTACCCTAACCAACCACTATGTCTAGTTATTCGTCATTTCAGTTTACGTTCTATATATATAATAAATTGATTTTTAAGTTATTGCCTTTTTTATATTTGTTTGGCATTAGTATCGTTTATACATTCACCCCTGAGCCGCTCGTTCGCTGACCAAACTACACCTGTATAAACATATCTTCACACTCCACTTTCAAGCTTCCCCATCAATAATACTCATAAAGGCTACCTCCGTTACGTTTGAGTCATTCAATACAGTTTGGCACCTTGCTTGAATAAACCATTTGTAGCCCAAAAGCGTTTCAAACTGTTCAGAACATGCCAGCAATGGAGGAAATAAGCACATAACAACATCGATGCACTGCACACAACTCACAATGCTCCAATTTTTTCCCAACAGCCCCTCAATTTTAAAGCGCGGGCCCTACTTTATTCAGGGGCGAACAATGTTTTCAACAACCCCTACTCTGGAGTCTGTTATGATGACGTACAACGTATTTTGGGCCTATTATACCATTAAGCTCGTTATACAGGTGTTTGGTACATCGCATGCCAAATGAAAATGGCTTGTAATGAGGATCATTGGCTATCATTTCCCGTTTTTTTTTTTACTTGGTAGTTTTTATATCGACTTTATGTGAAAAATATCCGAAATCATATCCGACATTCCAAACATATTTTTTTTGCTTTTCTGCATATTATTTTTATATGTTATTGTGCATTATTTTGCGGTTGTGCTTATATCAAGAATCACAATCATACACAACCCATTTAGTATTTTTTTTATTTTATTTGCAAAGTTGCGCGACATAAATGACCTGAAACTTTGTATGGCTATAAAAAACAAACAAAAGAACGACTGCACTCGTCGGACTTTATAAAAACTTTTCTAGACCATATTTATAGTAAAGATATGCCGAATGTCATGAAAAAAAATAAATTTTTTTTTACACATAAGAAAAAGAGAGGAATTGATCTTTGAAATGAGAGAGGCGAAGGCGATGACGTAGAAAGCTTTTTAAATTTACAGGATGTTGTTTCAAAAAATGATATCTCCATCGTCAGAGAGAATAATAGAAAATGAAAATGACGATTTAAAAAAAAGCGTCCTGTTTCTATGGTGTATACAAAGACACAGTTAAAATATTATCACTTAAAACGATTTGACCCTTTAGAGTAGGTTAAAGGAAGGAAGGAAGTAAACGTGGTGTTGTCATATTTATGTCTAAAAAAATACAATAACAGGCATTTTTTATGCTACTCATTTTAAGAATAAGCCACTTATCACGGGAAATATTCAACTTGAACGTGGTAGACGTGATATTGTGAATGGTGCTTATCCTATTTCTGTTCGAGTAAGTAATATGATTAACACCTATCAAGGTATGAACAATATATTGATCCCTAATATCAAAAAAAAATTCGGGACTAAAACGGAAGAGGAGAGTTGATAGACCGAAACAAAGGTTGGCTGACGACATCAAGAAAACAGCAGGAGAAGCTTGGCTTAGTACAGCTAAGGAGCGTGAATAGGATGGAAGAGGTCTTTACCCGAACAGGGATTCACAGCAATGTTAAAAAAATAATATTACCTCGAAATGTAATTGACTTACGAGTAAGTGCTGAGAAATAAATAAATACATAATAATTTAAAATAATAATAATAACAGACCCGATGGCCTCACGCTTATTCTTTGGGAACGGGGTCGGGCCTTAGTTTGGGATGCAACTTGTGTCGTTACTTTGGCTCCCTCCCATCTCAGAGAATCAGCCCTTAAAGCTGGAGTAGCAGCGGAGTTGGCTAAAAACACCAAGCGTCGCAAGTACGAATCACTTGCAAGTGATTATGTGTTTACGCCGTTTGGCGTTGAAACATTTGGGCCATGAGGACCCTCTACTAAATTGCTGTTTAGAAAAATTGCACAGCCAATAGTAAGGCTGGCTGGGTCCTAACTCAAAGGATTAGCATAGCTATCCAACGCGGCAACATAGCCAGCATCATAACCTCCTTGCCGCAAGGAAATGGTTTCGTTTTTGAATAGATTTAAAGTTTTTTTTTATGTTGCATGTCTTAGTTTAATTTTTTCTTGTTTGTTATTTATTGAGTATTAATATAAGTGATATGATTTGTTTTTATTCATGAAATTCAGAAACTGATTATCATTGGACAGTCACTTATATTCATAAAAAGCGAATGCCAACGCTAAGCTACCTTTTTTTAGTTTAGATTATTTACAAAATTTGGCTAGAAATATCGCTCTCACTGTTGCCGTTGTGGCTTAACAGAAAATACTCAGCAGAAAAAAATACTCTCCATCCGAATAAGTAGTATGAATAAAGAAGTCTTGAGAAGGTAAGGCAAGAGAAGACTGAAAATACCTTTTATTCATCACACTTCTATATTCATGAACTAGCTCACATTTCCTATCGAATACGCCGCAACTTTTCAAGTTATGTATTATCCTAATGCATATGGTAAACTTATTTACCTCCTGTAACTACTTCTTTACTGTAAGCCACCTGTGAGGGGGGCCTGGTGATTTGTATCACAGCTTTTTCTGATTCCTACTTCAGACACCAGTCTCTCACAAATGTCTGGTAATCATTTCATGTGTACCCTTAACTTAATGTAAAGTTGCTTTGTAATTTACCTATTTGTGAAGAAAAATAAATATATTTATTATTATTATTATATTAGGGTAAAATATGGGCATAATCTTCCAGAGTAGAACCACAATCCCCGCAAAATTCGTAATCGGACTCGCAAGTTTTCCCCTATTCGGGGAAATCTGCTTGCGTCGAAATTATTTTTACACTGTGACGTTATTATTTGCGCCCTTATCCATTTTACTTTGAAGGTAACTTACTCGTAGAGATGAATATAGACCTTACTATTTCAAACATATATTTTGGACTAATCTCCTAAAATAATGGAAATTTGTGTTAAACATTATCCTGCAATCTTATTCTTAGTAAGGGATGACCGGAACTCTTTAAATATTTTTTCTTTAGAAAGGCTTAATAATTTATACGAAAATCAGTAAATACAGTTGTTACCAGCAATGAGGGGCATTTGTTAGGCGTAATTGTCCGGGTCAGTTCAACCACTTAGCTCGCAATCGCAGTGGGCCGGGCTGGCTGTCGATCTATACAGGCTGTCTGTGTTGTCGTGTGAAACTACTGAACACACTTATTTGTTCAATCGGATATCAATAAACATACTGTAATGGTGAGAGTAATATTTAAAATAAAAAAATACAGTCCATTTCTTGTTAATGTAATATTTAATGAAGATCATTCTTTGTTAATCGAGTAACGCAAGTTTTTGATGCATGCGTATTGTTTTATCAAAAAGTTTTAATTTTATTTCCACTTGATTCTATGAATTGGATGATATCAAAATACACATAGCAGCTGACTAGAAACAATGTGACAAATATTATTAAAATGACAACCTTAAGGATTTATTTTTCCAGCGTCAGCTAAGAAATATTCGTAGAATAAAATACTATGCGCCTAATTTGAAAAATTAAAAGTCATCTATTTGTCAGCAATCATTGATGTAAATGTCATTTTAAAATTCGTCGTTTTATACTTATTCAGTCGGATAAGTCTTATCTGATTTTGGTAAAATCGGCGCTTAAAATAAAATAAATCACGATGCTCATGCCTGAGATTAAATAAATAAAGGGTATAAAGATAAGTTTCTCAACCGTGTCCGCAGCGAAACGCCTTTCTTACCAGACAATTACAAAATTCTTTTGGGTTTGCAAACATTATGATAACTTTGCTACAAATTTCGTGAGATATTTTAATCCCTGAAATTTTGGTTATACTGGTCTGAGATTCTTTTACGAATTTCTTTTCATTCACTTGTTCAAAGAAAAATAATCTTCACTGTGTCAAGCGAGTAACTTTAGTACTACTCACAGTTAGTATATATTAATATGAACATACTTATAAATAATTTTGTGCAACATTGTATTTTCATTCTCTTAATTATCTTTTAAATTTGTTCACTCACTTGACATAAAGTGCTTTAAAAGATCAGCTTCTGTATAAAAATATAATCTCACAAACTTTTAAAGAAATACTATGGTTTAGAATGTTTTTAAGACTTACAGTGTCATATTTTATATTCATAAAAATGAAATAAGAAACGTCACGCGGAATGACGTATTCATAAGAGACCACAAATTTCACAAAATCGGACAGACATCATGGTAGCTCAATTGGTAGAGCGTCCGTTTAGTCAAGAAGTTGTTCGTTCGAATCCCGCCCGTGCGCAAATTTTCGGTTTCTTATTTCATCTTTATGAATCAAATGCTATGGTTGAATATACCATATTATTACCAAAATTTATTATTTAATTGATCCATCTTCTAAACATCTACAGATTGAGTGCCAGTGCTAGGTATCATAAATCTTGATCAATCTCTCAGACAGATTATATCCCCAGCAAAGGTTCCTTTTTTCGTCAACGCTATCTCCTCGACTTTTCATAAACATTATGCAGGGTTCCGTGACATAATAACTGTAGAGTTGCGTATACGTGCAAGGGAAATTGACTTTATTGGTTGTTCTCGATACAATTACTCAATATTGGTTGTTATGCGCTGTTCGGGGCCTTCTGGATTGTAATTTAGAGGAAGTATATGTTTTGTTTTGTGATGGAATCTTACTGATACCTCCCGGAATATTTCTTATTTATGTTATACTTATGAATTCTCATACATTTTACCACTGGTTGTGACACTCAAAATATTACACTTAGTAATCATAGAAAACTATATATTTACGTAATTATTACAATAATTTTGAGAATAAATCCATTGCACGGCTCTCAAACATATTTGAACATTATATTAAACATTAAACAAAACAATCACGGAGCAGTCTGTGGATGCAAGCAAGTATTAATAATTAAAAATTACCAACTTACACCTTGTGTATGTTGTAAGGGAGAGTTGTAAGCATCGTCTCAGGATAAAATGACGGCATAATAACTTTATACGAATCCAATATTTATATTGTTAGTGACCGTACCTTTCAAAACATTGTAACACTATTCCCCATTTGCATAAAAGTCTAAAAGAAGCCAAGTGCCCTCAACGTCCGAATGTGATTCAAGGAGTTTTCGCCGAGCCTCATTGCGCAAAATTCATAGACGTCCCTCCGCCCCTTCACAAAGAGTTTCTGCCACATAATTTCTCGAGGATGCCCTTTGGAATGGTCACGGTCATGTCTGTTTTATCCGTATAAAGGCGTTTGTGTTTTCTTGAGAGCGAATTGTGAATGTAAGGTATTCGTAGTAAAATGTTTGGTCATGTTTTTCATACCGATGTATTTCTAAAAAACTATTCTCGCTCTTTTTGTTTATTTCCGAGTAGAGATAGCTAAATATACAGGCTGAACTTTACAGAGTCTTCTTTGTTTTCTTGCTATTTTGTTTTGAAAATTTTCACGGACCGTATCCAGTTCATAAATATTTCTATACGTACATCTGTTTGGCGGACGTTGAAATGCCAAATAGTTGGCTGTCATTTCAAGAAGCAATGTAACTAAAGTTATTTTTATGAAATATTGTGGTATTCATTTATTGTATGCAATTAAGTTATTCTATCGTGTCGATTTTAATTAATAATAAAATATAATTCACAGAGACGTAAGTTTTGTATTGAAATTGCAAGAGAAATGGTGGTCTGTCTGTCTGTCTGTCCGTCCGTCCGTCCGTCCGTCCGTCCGTCCGTCCGTCCGTCCGTCCGTCCGTCCGTACGTCCGTCCGTCTGTCTGTCTGTCTGTCTGTCTGTCTGTCTGTCTGTCTGTCTGTCTGTCTGTCTGTCTGTCTGTCTGTCTGTCTGTCTGTCTGTCTGTCTGTCTGTCTGTCTGTATTGTCTATTGATTCTGATCTGTTTATCTATTGGCTATAATTTCTGTAATAGTAAATACACTTTGCTCTTATCTTTAATTTAGGTGAATCAAAAATCACTGCTAGCGTGCCAGAGCTTTATTATTACAATAAAATGTTCAAAGGATTACAATTAATATTATTTGCTTTAATTACTACTAATGAATCACTAGCCCACAATTGTTTCGAAGATGCAGTAGAGTCAATATTGGGACGTGTATAAGTGCTAGCAATAGCCGTTGCACAAAATAAGTTAAATTTGAATTGTAAAATATAGCAGTCAGCTAGTCATATTAATATTTTTGCCATAATACTGTGTTGTAATTTAATCACAATACATATTGCAAATGTCATTTAAATTTGAAGCAGATCTTCTTACCCGTAAAAGGAAGAGAACCGTATAAATAAACTCGAGGCGTTCAGTTTTATTCGTATGAAACGTCATACTTACTTCAACGCATAATTATCAAATTCGTAGCTTAACCACCTCGGATCGAGATCATCTCGGGACCAACTCGACCATCGGTGTATGCGCATACTGCTAGTCATCCAATGTTCGTCGACTATCCATCCACCATGTCAAACAAGTAAGACATACACAAGAAAAACTGTCATAAGTTGTGGCAAACGCGATCCGTCGAGGCGTCTTCTATTCGTAGCCGATCCGATGTCGCAGCGTTACTGTTCCCTTTACGTATACTGCCCCTAATTTAGTCACTCACTAGAAAATACACGCAAGAGGTGTTTAATTTTTTGTACAACCTTGGCGATAACTCAAGTGCACAAAACGATTTGCGAATGCCTGAGGGCAAAGTCATTCGCTGGAAGTTCCAGCTCGGATGCCACAAGCCTTTGATGTTTCTTGAGGTCTACTCTCAAAGGTAGTTGTATTAAATCCTTGTTTCGAACAAACACAGCGGGGCTATTACTAGAAAATGAGTTTGCTCGTAATACGTTTTGTACATGGTTTAACACAAATACTGGTATCATCAACTCTTAAGACTATCGTGTACAGGCGAAACAATTGGCAGGATTGCATACATTTGCAGTCAAAATATGCTTACGGGCGAAAACGTTTTCCAACCCGTAAACTTTTATTGAACGAGATCTCATTCGTTTTCATAAACCCTAAACTAAACTAGTATGAAAGTAAAAGTAAGTATAAAGTAAGCTTGTAAAAAAACATCAACAAATCCGTAGCAACTTCCAACGTCTTTTGTTTTGAGTGTCGTTCGTTTTTGTGTGCAAGCAATTTTTGTTTAAAAGTGGTTAGGCGGCAGGGACCTCGACCAAAAACGATGGAGTTGATTCTAAAAAATCCGATCATATAAAAAAAAGGTAAATCTTGTTACGGGATATTTTACCGCACAACTAAACCAAACCAAATGCTTAGCTGTGTAACGGAGCAAAAAAATTGTGCAAACATTGGTAATTATAGCCTTTTTGCATGGTGTCTGTAACAGCAACATCGAGTGCCCTGAACTTGTTGTCCAAAAAAACGCACAAGGAATACAAAGCTATTTGCAGTTACAAAAACACTGACAAATTACACACAAAAGTCAATTGTTCCGAGACTTCACAGATGCTACAACTTAAAATTTCACTCGACAGATTTATTTCACACTGTAAAAAGTCATTTTTTTCATTTCAAAATTCTCTGTCTATCTTTTTTATCAATAAAAGTTACAACATTGCATAACTTATTACATTGCATACTGTAAAAAGTGGATTCCGATAAGAGGTACTTAAGATAATTGGTGAAAGTAATACCTTCTTATGTAAATCCGTCATTGGCTGTAAGTCTTACATGTCTGTTTGTTATGTTTTTATCATTAAGAGCTGTGGATTTTGTTATACAAATAAAATAAAATAAAATTTGTGGATTTCGTGTTTGTCACAACATACGAGGGTCAAACTGAAAGTTCTTAG
Source organism: Pyrausta purpuralis (assembly GCA_963924145.1). Classification (NCBI taxonomy): domain Eukaryota; kingdom Metazoa; phylum Arthropoda; class Insecta; order Lepidoptera; family Crambidae; genus Pyrausta; species Pyrausta purpuralis. The sequence goes on along the minus strand of OZ001664.1, from coordinate 4,816,933 downwards.
AAAATCAAAAACTGATTACATTAGCCAGTTATTAGTTTTATTATATCTTTTCAAAATATTGTCCATTGACGTCAATACACCGCTGCATGCGATGGAACCACTGGGAAAAGCACTTTGCCCACTCGTCCTTAGGGGTCTCTTCAATGGCATCGCGATACGCAGCCACCGCTTCTTCAGCATTCATAAACCGCTTTCCTTTAAGTTTTTCTTTAATTTTTGGAAATAAATAAAAATCACAAGGCGCGAGGTCGGGGCTATACGGCGGGTGACCCAGTAATTCAACGTTTGATGTCGCCAAATAGTCGATCGTTCGCTTGGCGGTGTGCGACGAGGCGTTGTCGTGGTGAAGGAGGATCCTACTGCGAGGTCGTTTCTCTCGAACTTTTTCCAAGACAAGTGGCAAACAATTGGTAGTGTACTATTCTGCAGAAACTGTTTTTTTAACCTCTAACACAATTGTTGCGAAATGACCTATCCTTCCAAAGAACGAGGCCACCATTTTTTTTCCCGTACTTCGATCTCTCTTCACTTTAGTTGGCAACTCCTCGAAAGGAAACACCCACTGAGCAGATTGTCTTTTGGTTTCAGGATCATAACAGTAAATCCAGCTTTCGTCACCTGTTAGTATGTCGAACACAGCATTTGAGTCACCTCCGTTAAATCTTTCAATCATTTTACGGCACCAATCCACACGATGGAGTTTTTGAGCCTTAGTCAAATTATGAGGTATCCACCGGGCGCAAAGCTTCCTGACCGCTAAATGTTCGTGGAGGATTTTGTGCACTTGACTCATACCGATGCCTAAGCTTGTCCAAATCTGCTGATAGGTCACTCTTTTGTCAGTCTCTATCATACGCCGCACAACACAGAAGTTATTTTCAGTCGTCGCCGTAGAAGGCCGTCCCTCACGTACATCATCAGTGAGATTAGTGCGACCACGTTTAAACTCATTAAACCAGTTGTAAACAGTCGCACGAGATGGGGCTTCATCGTGAAAGGCCAATCGTAGTCTATCATAACTTTCTTGTTGACTTAAATGACATCGAAAGTCATAAAAAATCATTGCACGAAAATTTTCTCGTGTTAAATTCATGTTGACGTGACACAGACAATTTTCAATTTGCCGCCAAATCGTAAAACAAATGACAAATGAATGAAATATATACTCAGTAATATTGGAAAAGAGTTCTATTTTCAAATTTTAGAATATTTTTTTTATTATATTGTTTATAAGTGGCCAGTTCTAAGAACTTTCAGTTTGACCCTCGTATCTAGAATTTGTTGTCTTGTTGGGAAAAACGTTCCCCTGAAAGTTGAGGGACGGCTCCATTTTATTTACCGACTTCAAAAAAGGAGGAGGTTATCAATTCGACTGTATGTTTATTTTATTTATTATTATTTTTTTGTATGTATGTTACCTCATATCTCAGTCGTTTGACGACCGAATCGAAAAAATTTTTCGCCTACTTAGAGGGTGTACCTTCTAGTTGGTCCCATTTTTTCCATTTTGGGATCTGATGATGGGATCTTGGTGTAATCGAGGGAAACCCTCAAATTTTAAAGGCACGTATAGTGTTTCTTTACTAGAATCTTAATGTTGACGTGTTGCTACGTCTGATAGTCAACATCTTGTGAAGCTGAGCTGATGGTGGAACTCCTTAACGCTTAGGAGTTCAGTAATTATAATGACGGAACTTATGATAGGTAATTTGTAGCTTCTTAAAAAATATAATCATAAGATGCAACTCCCCCCCCCCCCTCTTATGTAATCACTAAAAATGAAGAAATAAAATAAACTTTAAAAAAAAGTAAAAACCGACTTCAAAACTAAAATGCACTAAAAAGTCTTAAATAAACTCTTCACCAGTGAAAGGAAAGGAATCCGTTTTAGGCAAACAATTTCTTTTTGGAGTCGGTGCCATCACTTTGACCATCAAGCATCAACTATCACAGCACCGACTCCAAAAAGAAATTGTTTGCCTAAAACGGATTCCTTTCCTTTCAATGGTGAAGAGTTTATTTAAGACTTTTTAGTGCATTTTGGTTTTGAAGTCGGTTTTTACTTTTTTTTTTATTAATTATTTGTACAAATCAAGGATCATTTTGACGAACACCGGTCTTGGTTTATTTATTTTCATGTTTCCAGGACTCTTCTGCGTAATTCACTTAAAATGAGATATAAAGCTGCATCCTAATATAAGATCCATTGTAATAAACCTAATGGCAAACAAACAATTTTGAATAATGTGAAAATGACGGATGTCCATACAAACAAATTTGGGGGGGGGGGGGGGGGCTGAATCGATGACAGCGCTCGCAGTGACCAAAAAATTTACAGCGTAGGCGGAATTTTGACACTATTTCTCTAGCAATTTTAGTACAAAATTAGTGGTCCCCTGTGACTTCCTCCGCGCGTTTTGAATTTGCTTCCTCCTCTCCCGTCGCATCATGATGTACTATAGCTTTAAAGCTTCCTCGATAAATAAGTTATCCAACACAAAAATAAATTTTGCGAATCAGTCCAGAAGTTGCTGAGATTAGTGCGTTAAAACAAACAAACAAACTCTTCAGCTTTATAATATTTGTAAAGATTTACGTAGCCGTACATTATAGTTTATCAGTACCTAAGTCAAAATCGAAAACACGATCTATACGATCGTGTAGATTGACGTTATTGAATATAATATGTATGTAGATCTTAAATATATCATTGAAATAACTTTGGCTGAATTAATTTTAGCTATGTTTTAATTTTGACGACCTCCGTGGTGAAGTGGCTGTGCACGCTTACATGGCGGAGTGGATTTCAAGAAGTCGCCGCTCCGGGGTCTCGGGTTCTATTTCCCGTCGGGTCAATGTAGAAATCATAATTTTCTATATTATCTCGGGTCTGGGTGTTGTGGTACCACCGCTGTATCTGATTTCCATAACACAAGTGCATTGGCTACTTAGTTTGAGATTGGTATACAGAGCAATGTATGTGATTGGTGTCCAATATTTATTTATTTTATGTTTTGTTGATACCCAGCCTTCTTATTTCAGTGTGTACCCAGATTTGTTATTTCAACGTCTGCCAATAGTTTGTCTAGCGCCGTCGTCGCGCCCGGTCCCAATACAGAACACTTTTTAGGTTTTCATAAGTTTTTTAACTTTCGCTTAGCATTACAATGAGAGCTAAATATGACGGGTCTAAACACGAAATAATATAATAATAATAAATATCCTTTGGACATTCCCACACATCGCCATCTAGCCCCAAAGTAAGCTACTTAAAGCTTGTGTTATGGGTGCCAGACAACGGATATAATACTTAAATACTTTTTGTTTGTAAATACATACTCGTACATTACATAGAAAACACCCAGACCAATACAAACAGACATGTTCATGCACACAAATGTTTGTATTGTGCGGGGATCGAACCCGCACCCGCTGCGTAGTAGGCGATTTCTCGACCACTACACCAGACGGGTCGTCTGGGTTGTAATATGAGTAAATGATTTCAAGTTTTTACCGGAAAGTTTTTAATAACAGGTACAGACAACAGCACGTCATGGTAAACACTGCGGCATCATTCAATTGTAATAAGAGCTAGTTTGCAACAAAAAAGGATAACCTGATGTGCTGGCCAGTGTACTTGTAAATTGATAATGAAATTAGGCAGTCGTTCTCCACTCAGGTCAAATTAAGGGAAAATTAATATTAAACCTAGGAAGTTAAAGCAATATTTTTTCGAAGGAATTTAGTTATATTCTAAAAGAAGCGTAGTGCACGTATAATATTGTATTTTTTAAATTATTTGCTCGTAGTGTTTTTGTGCGACAATGACAGCTTTATCTTCATTCTATTAATATTACAAACCCGAAAGTTTGCGAGGATTAATGTATGATTGTTACTCCTTCACGCTGAAACTACCCGACAGATTTTGATGAAATTTTACAATAATAGAACTTATACATTGGAATAGCATATATGTTATCATTTCCAATTGTCTTTTGTGAGATACGATATTCACGCTGGTGAAGCCGCGGGAAACTGCTAGTTCATAATAAGCGTGGCATAGCACGCTACATTGCCAACTTTACTGCGAATGGGTGCGCTTAGGACACTTGCTCTAGGTAAGGTGGTACTTAATTTAATATTTTTGTATGAGAATAGAAAAAAAATGCTAATATGCGAATTTTAGAATATATCTTTTAAACAACCATTACTTATGCATTTTCACTGCCTCGGTGGTGCAGCGATTAGAGGATCGCACTTTAAAGCGACGGCTGCGGCAGAGGTCCCGGGTTCAATCCCCGGATCGCACCAAAATTATGCACCTGGGTTTTTCTGATCAGAAATTCTCATGGTAGCCCGGAGTTTAGAAGTTGGCGGTGTTTCACCCCCGTGCCTCGGAAAAGCACGTAAAGCCGTTGGTCTTGCGCCTGATCTCTCTCTGGTTGTGTCAGTTTGCTGTCCCATCGGGCTATGAGAGTGAGAGGAATAGAGAGTGCACCTGTGCTTGCGCAGTCACGTGTGCACTATAATATGTCCCGCGCAGTCGGTTAGTGGTTTGTGACTGGCCACCGTAGTCGAAATCGGCTAGGGGTTACTATTATTTATAATTTTCCGAAAAGTAAAAAAGAACACGTTATATAAATAGTAAAAAAATAATAACAAAATGAAAATTTGTCATCAAACTGAATCAAGATTCTTACATCGTTTTATTTTAATTCGTTCCACAATTTACTAAACTTTTCATTGAAACTGCGAATGTGTCGTCGCGTCGGCTAAGCATCTCGTCCAAGTAATTAAAGTTTGTTCGTTTTGACAGCCCTGTGGTTGGAGATCGCAATCTTTGAGTTCTGGCATCTGCCACCCTTGCTTTGTGCAAAGTTATGCTTGGTAATTCTTGCGATCAGTTAATTCAAGATGTTCTGTTCGCGAATTAGCTTTACTACAAGCTTAATAAACTAATCAACTTATAGCATTTTTCAAAAAGTATAACGTTCTAAGTAACAGTTAGTATGGGTTTCAAAAAAATAAATCAACAGCCTTAGCAGCTTTTGACCTCGTTAATAATATACTTCAAAGCATTAATAACGATAATTATGTAACCGTTCTATTCTTTGACATGTCAAAGGCATTTGATTTTGTGTCACATAAACAGCTTCTAAAAAAATTAGAAAATTGCGGTATCAGAAGTGAAGCCTTAAGTTGGATAATGACGTATTTACATAACCGAATGCAATTGGTAGAAATTACGCAAATTGACGGGAAAAACAAAATTATTAAAGCATATCAATCAGAATATAAAATCAATAAGACTGGGGTCCCACAAGGCAGTATATTAGGTTCCCTACTATTCCTTATTTATATCAATGATTTCCCAAACTGTATTGAGCATAAAAGCATACTTTTTGCGGACGATATATCAGTGATTGTGACAACAAACAATAAAAAAGGAATACTTGAACATGAAAATGAAGTCAATAGAACACTAAAGTTAGTTGTCACCTGGCTTAGATCAAATAACTTAGTTACGAATATTGACAAAACATGTAACATTAATTTTAATAATACTGTACAAAATTTAAACATCCATCATCAAGGACAAGTGATGAAACATGCAAATAGTACTAGATTTTTAGGTATACAAATTGATAATAAATAAGACTGGAAGCAACATGTAGAAAATGTGTGTAATAGAATTAACAGATTTTCATTTGTTTTGTATAAATTAGCAAGAGCAGCTACAAGAGCAACAGCACTCACAGCCTATTATGCCTATATAGAGTCGGTGCTACGTTTCGGGTTAATTGTTTGGGGAAACAGCACTGATATGCGCAAGGCATTTGTAGCGCAAAAAAAGTGTATAAGGGCCATCTGCGGTTCAGCACCAGATGAATCATGCAAGCCACTTTTTAAATTATTAAATATACTATCATTGCCCTGCCTGTATATATTTGAGGCTGCAAAATTTGACAAACAAAACCTCAATCATTTCACACAGGCTAAAGATTTATATGCACGCTGTACTAGAAATTGCAACCGGCTAGTACTTGATTTTATACCAAAAAGTGCACAAATCCAAAAAAACTGCTTTTGTATGTGTGTAGTAATCTTTAATAAAATTCCGGAATATATTAAAGACAAACCCTTTAACCAATTTAAAAAAAGTTTATATGAATGGCTGGTAGACTGTGCATTTTATTCGTTTCAAGAGTTTTTGAATAGCTAGGAAATATTATGAACAATTATTACTTAGTTTAACTTGACATTGCTGGATTTAATAATAATAGGAATAAATGACAACATTTTTAATAAAAATACTATGTGGTAAATTTGACTTGTTTGTAATTAATAGAATAAGTATTTGACATTTGTAAAATCATACTCATTTCATTATAGATTGACTTAAATGTGATATAATAATAAATGTTTGCATGCTATTTTTTAATAGTTAAATAGGACGAACATATTTTAATTAAGATCTTTATTGTAACCCTATTTATGAGCAAATAAATATTCATTCATTCATTCATTCATTCATTCGTTTTGAAGATAATATCGGGAATATTACAAAAACAGGAGCCTTAGATTAAACTAATGCACTTGGTTAAGGCAGACAAGTCGACAAGCGCGACTCAAAGCCGAGAGCATAAAATGCAGGATTTTGTTTTGGTCAGCGACCCCAGACTCAGGGATGTTGGCTTAATTATGCTTTTATAATTGAAAAAAAAACCGACCAAGTGCGAGTCGGACTCACGCACTGACGGTTCACACAATATTTTGTTGACAGCAAATATAACTTTGTTTTTCATAGTGTATGTATGAAGAACAAAGTTATGTTTGCGATTGTTGAATGTGCTTTATCTCAAAAACTTTTCGTTCGATCCACTCCACTTTGGAGGCGTCTAGCTATGAAACGTTTGACTTGAAAAGAAAATGGTTTTAGGAACCTCCATGTCATTTTTAAAGACCTATCCATAGACACGTAACAAGCATAGGTTGGAGTAAAAATGTTTTATTTTTATTTTAGTTCCATGTATGGGAGCCCCCCTAAAATGCAATTATTTGTTATTTTTTGTCTAAGGATCGTAAAACAGTTAACAGGATTAACAGAATGCACCTAGCTACCAAGCTTCATCCATGTAATGTTAATAGTTTCAGAATAAAGTGACTGTGACATGCGGACGGACAGACAGACAGGCAGACTTGACGAAACTATAAGGCTCCTTTTTTTGCCATTCGGCTACGGATTTCCAATGAAAAATAATGAATTTTTTGGCAACAGTAACGGTACTGTTGCCTAGGGTTGTACTAACGGTAGTACAACCCTTGTGTCGGTGGTCGCTGACTAAAAAACACCTGTATAAAAGATTATAAAATTGTATTTCTTATAAGCTAGTGCTATAATATTCAACGTATACTAAATAACTTAAGGGGTCTCACGATACTTCGAGCTTACAGTTTCACTTGATCACAATGTAGCGCAATAAAAAATGGCTACTATCTTCAAACGTACGATAAATCACAATAAAGTAAGCTACCGCATCTAAATATTCTTCAATAACATCTTTTTCAACACACTTGCTCAAAGTGACGTTTTTATTCCACCGATTTTTGGCTCATAATCCTAGATATTAAACACGCGTGCTTTTTCAGTATATTATTGCACTGGTGCCTTTAGTTTATTAACCCGACCAACTCACATTTGTACCCTTATACCAAGTAGTAAGTACGTAGATGCAGCGATATAATTTAGTCAGGTTATAACTTTTATTTTAGCAACAAAAAGTATTTATGTGAAATATAACAGAATGTACATTAAATGGTAAATCCAGCTTTATTACTAAAAATAACTCAAATTCATTTAAAATTTCTGGTATTTGTGTTTTAAATACGAATTATTACATTTTTAATCTTGGCTGTTGGCCAATCTAGTTCGCGCCTTAGCCTTGCGCGTGCATCTGTTTCGCGGCAAGATCATAAGCAATCGCGTCATTTTTCCACAGATTAGTAGGTAAGTGCATTTTTCGTAAATAATTGTCGGCTGTGGTGTGATGAAGTTTGGATTCATGGCAAGTGTGTTGAAAAACGTCGTATGAAACACGTGTGCCTGTGACCATAATATACGCGGCTTTCTTATGGCGCACTCGCTTTCGCTCGTGCGCACACAATATCGCCTTGTCTATAATGGTCAACTTAGCACACTTGTATCATAATGTACTATATAAGTACCTAAGTCAAAAAAACAAGTTAGATGAGCAAAATTAAAAAGAAATGAGAAAGTTAGCCTATTTAACCTCTTGTGTCGAGGGCCGGGGTCGCTCTCCACCGGAGTGCTTTTAAAGTTAGTGGTCGGCTCTCATGTCTCGTCTCTGTCACGAACTTTTTTAAATATTTATTTTTTGTGCAGATGATATTTAACTGTCACATCTAGTGCTTTACGCTTCGAATTTTAAAATCATGCCATGTACACTATTGTTGGACTACAGTTTTGTCTGTAATTTAGATCTTTTAGTTATACTTCAGTATTCGTCCTCGATATTAGTATTATACAAATGTAGTATCGCTTGCACTTATTACCACATAGCACAATTTTAGAGCTAGAAAAAAATCAATTACAACAAAATACAACCAATTTCCGTGTCCGGTAAAAATAATTAAATAAATTATGAACATTTCCGTTACGTCACATCCTCCACGCCATAGTTTTCGCAGTCTTCCATTCGCTTATTGTGCTTCGCCACTAAAGCACGTCTATTTTCGTTCCGTGCATAAAACATTTATTTATATTTTTTGTGATTTCAGTGATTTTAGTGAACTATCAAAAATCGATTCTATTACTATATATATACTATATCGGTTGTAAGCGGTCCGCATCCAGTTTGATCCTGCGATCTTTACAAGGTCGTCTGTCCATCTTGTCGGTGGACATCCCACGCTGCGCTTTTGGTTAAAGGATTTCCAATCTAGAACTTTTCTGCCCCAGCGGCCATCAGTTCCCTGCTACGTGCCCTGGCCAAGTGCCCACTGCCACTAGAGCTTACTGATTCGTAGGGATATGTCCGTTACCTTAGTTCTTCTACGTATCTCCTCGCTTCTGATTCGATCACCGAGCATAGCCCACTCCATCGCTCGATGTGTGATTTTAAGCTTCTTTATGAGGCCCATAGTTAGAGACCACGTAACGGATCCGTATGTCTTAACTGGTGACATACACTGGTTGAAAACTTTCGTCTTCAGACACTGAGGTAATTGAGACGAGAGGACGCTCTCACGCAGTTTCCCGAACGCTGCCCAGCTGAGTTGAATTCGTCGATTGACCTCTTTCTCAAAGTTGGACCTATCTAATTGGATCTTTCATCTTAGGTAGACGAACTCGTCGACAACTTCGAGAGTTGAGTTTCCCACGGATTCACACATGCGCGAGATTAATCATAGCCTCTGTTGTACATCAATTTCATTTATCCATGCATGCATACTAGGTGTTACAAAATTACTTAGGTGATATGAAGATGCCGAAGGTTGTATTAGTTGTGGCTTCCGCTCTGCAACTCGTTAGTTTGTTTAAATACTTGAATATCTTGTGTAAGAAAGTGAAAAGGAACCGGCGACGCAGACGATGGTGTGGTGAATGATAAGCTTAGCTTTTAGGTCAGTATGATAAGGGGCCATTTTTTTAAAAAATTGTACCCTTTTTCGTGATATTCAGGTATTAAATTAATAACCCATATCACGAAAACTACTGGTTTTGATGGAACTTACACTGTAGGTAAGTAGCAATATATTTGATTGAACAAAAAAATAATCATCTCGCTATGACTTCTCGTTTTCAAGAAATCCTTGGTAAAAAAAACATCAAAACACACATACACTTACGAAATTTTGAACACGAGTTTGAAACTTTGGAAGCCTTAATAGATTACCCCACTCGAACAATATAAAATTCTAACAATATCACATACCCTATAGGTCGAATTGATAACCCCCTTTTTTAAAATAAACATTAATATGTTTATATTACAAACACAATATCACTCATAAATTAAAAAGCACAAAACAAAAATAAACCTAATAAATATATTTTTGTGTGATTTGAATCCAGCCCAACAGTTCGTGTTCGTATTGGCATGTAAAGAAGTATCATCTTGCTAAGACATTAAAAATGAGTGAAATGTTATTCATGCTGATTTGGTAAAGGATTTAAGTATATTTATACATTAAGTTTTGATAATTAAAACCATTTGAATAATTTACCAGTCATCGGTAATTTTACCGAGTAAATTACATGTTTTTGGTAATTTACTCGACATTGAGTAAATTACCGGTCACAAACCCAACGCTAGCCTCTACTGTTCAGTCAATACGCATCGTACAGTATTTTGGACTGTTTTGTGCGTACTACAAGGTTTCTAGTACTCGGATTTGTATTTCGGACTCTTCCACGCTAAAACCATTTAGCTTCGTCTCAAGACTTAGCTTGACTGAACACGGCCGCTGCAGTTGACGGGCAACGAAGAAAAAGCTACACATGTGCAACCCGCATGGGCGGCGTCGCATCTGCCCCTAACATCTAGAGATGATGTAGTCCTGCCACCATCAACACCGCCGAGCCACCCACGTCTCGCATGTATATATGTGTGATGCAGCTGGGACAAAGGGCGGTCGACGACACCACCAGAGATCGGGATACAACCGGTGAGTCGTTACAAATCCTGCAATAAATGGACGGTTTCCATTCCAAACCTATTAGATATTTTCTCTGGACCGATCCTACTACTTGCCTAATCATGAAAATTGCCACACATACCTTTTTTTGTTTGAGTGTGTTCATCTGAACACGGCCAAACCTGGCTACGAAAGCTGAAATATTTATTTCACGCCACTGCCCTCGCCTTCTGTGCGACGCGCAGATTCACCATTCATCATCATTTTATTTTATTTCACTTTTACCGCCTAAGAAACGACAAAAACTGCCTACTAGGTACTTTTTTGAAACTCTAGGTATAGTGTTTTATCACTACACAAACTTTGTATAGAACACGGGTAGATTCCTTGTCTCACGACGTTGTTTTTTACAAGTGTCTTTTATATAATTTATAATGGTTTTAACAATTTTGAAACAGTTTTATTTCGATTAGTGAGAGCGCAGCTCTATTAGTTGCCAAAGGTTGCAGGTTATTAAATAGACCTACTTAAATAAAGAATGTTTTTTTATGCAAAGGAGACATTTTTTTATTGTATGGAGGATGGGCCCACCAAAAATTGTGACGTCTAGTAATGAAACGTGTACATCCGGCCGTCTGAGCCAGGCTTCCATAGAGATCTTGCATATCTAGGCTTATAAGGAATCGTTAGTGACGCTGATGTATCCAGGTTTCATCGTTTGTGACGCAATAGTTTTCTTGGAAAATCAAAAAAACTAGGCTCAGACAGCCAGAATTTCGCATTTTCTGACTTTCCAGATCTCAACTATCAGAGGGTTTCAGGTCGCTGTTTCTTATAAAATGTGATGTGACGCGTTAGTGACGGTCATCCGAAGTAGTTTCATCCATTTTAATCCAGTACTTTTTGAGAAATCGTGATAAACGTGTGGCTCAGACAGCCTGATATCCGGTCGTCTGAGCCAACTTGTTTTTCTCTATATTTCACGAAATGTTACGTTTCGGACAAATGTTTTTAGGATTTACTGATGTGACGACGTTAGTGACAGCTCTCGACCAGATTTGAACCTTCGTGACGCACGCGTTTTGGAGAAATTGAGAAAAAACTGCTGGCTCAGACAGCCGGATGCTGGCTGTCTGAGCCACCCAGTTCTACCACTTCCAGGTGTTGTACGAAGCTGAAAACTCATCTAATCTGATGTGACGCGGCCTCTAAGTACAAAAAATCGTAAGTGACGGCTCTATATGCCGCCAAACAAAAGTTATAAGCATTTCAAATGTTTTCCATACATCGATGCATTTGGGTGGCCACACTTCGCACTCTTTATGGAAACGGAAACACAATTTAGTAGAAAATGTAAGCTAAAGCCCCTCATATCAAAGCGGATGCTTTCTCCAGCTATTTAAATATTTAATTACGTAGTCAAAAACTACGCCGATGAAGGAAAATATGTTAATTATTTATGGTCTCAGGTATTCCAAGGAAAAAAGTCGTTAGATTACTATTTATTTGAAAACAACCGCTAGTTTATCGAAGGTATTACAATATTAGAGGATTTTGGTAAGGTACATACTACTTACATATTACTCGACTCTTCCCATGTGATTTTACGGCCCACTTGGGACAAGATGAATATAAATACTAACTTAATCCTGCAAGTCGTTTCCTTTTTTGTTTGGATGGAAAACTTAGTAATTCATTGACTCGTCCCACCATGCCTATATAATATTTGGGACGAAATGCGGAAAATCAAATATATATTTACAAACTGCAACTCGTCCTGAGTTATTCTTAAATTTTCTCAACGTTTAAAAGAAGGCTTTTATTTTTATTTCTAGTTTAAAGAGATGATCTTACCAAGATTGTCAGACCATGTACACTTGTACAGGCTCATATATTATTCACCATTTAAAAAATCAGGAATATGCTATCAAGTTAAAGAAAATATGTTAAATAAGAACATTAAAACACTTTTTAATCACTGTTAATTCGACATGCAAGATAGCGTCAGGCAAAAAATAGACATTTACAGTGATGACAGTTGCTGAAAAAAAATCCGCACTACTGATTAGTGACTGATGTACTGACAAGGAAACCTGCACTTACGAAGTTAATCATTAAAAATGCATTTAAAGAAATTTATGGTGATAATGTTGGGCTAGTAATACTAAAAGGGGGCACAAAGACTTATGACAACAATCAGGCATGTTTTGACATGAGCTCCAGACTGAGACCTCAGTAAGCAGAGCAGTATTTAGTTGGACTAATTACTACTTTTACTAGGCGTAGTCAGCGTTCTCTTGAAAAAAGCTAGGCTCCGGGCTCCAGGCATACTCAGCGCTTTGCACTTACTTTTTTACTCGGCGTTTAGATAGCTGTTTACTGATAATTCTGATATCACCCAACGTCTAAGAATTACCATGTGGAAGTCTCCTGTTATTGATATTTTAGTAAATAGTAAAGTTATTTTACGAATTGTTTCTGGTGTAGCATTTATACAAATAGTAGTTCATCAATTCATCCCATACATGTCTACAGCTTATTTTGGACGAGATGCAGATAATTTAATCAAATTATTTTTAACGTCATTTAATGTAATCAAAAAGTTAAAACTATCAATATGAGTATAATCAGAAAAAAAACAATAATATTGTTACAAAAAAGTTAACACAATTTTGTTGTATGAAAGGAAACCCTTTTAATGATTACAAAGTAAAATATAATATACATCTAATAAAACAATTTTAGTCAAATGTGAATAATACTCCTCGTAAATAGGTATACTATACTCGTCATAAATTCAATAAAGTCTACGAACTAAGTAAAAATCCACGAGCACAAAACTTATATCATTGCTTTATTAAAACAAAATAATTATTACTTGTCCTATGAACATAAACTTTAAAAGAATATAAACGCTACAACCTGTGGTAATAAACATGACAGGTCCAAAACAAAATATATGTTTTTCATTTTATTTCATTATTTTCGTAAGTTGGTTTCTACGCACTTCTCTTACCGCCATATCCATTGTTACTTCCTTACATTTTTATTTATTATGTATACATTTTGTAACATACATATTTAAACTTTCTTGTTAAATTCAACAACAATCTTTTGGGCTATAAAAATAAATGATATTAAGTGGATGATTTCTTTCCATCCTGCATAATTTTATAGTCTATCTATATATTTTTATATATATGTTCAGCCATTTGACCACTATCACAACTGGTGGTAAGTGATGATGTCATCGAGGATTGGTCATGTCTGATCAGCAATAGCGTAATCATTCTTCTTTTGAAAATGCCCAAATTAAGGGTTTCGGGAACACCTCAGCCGGTAGCGCATTCCATTCTTTATTCCCCCGCATCAGAAATATTGTTCGAACAAAGATGGACACAAAGATGGCGCGCGTCTCGTGTTCCGAAGGTGAAATAAGGCTGGCTTAGTAATTTTTGTTCGTAATAATAATAAGCGGTCCCAGAGAACTGCGTTTCACCTTCTGCGCTGTTTTATGGTTACTATTTTGCAACCAAAAAAGCAGGAGACGATTTGCATAATGATTAAAAATAATTATTGCATCTTGTCCCAAATGGGCCGTAAAAATATGGGACGAGTTGAGGAATGAGTACTTAGTATGTATTTTATACCGAAAAAGTCTTATATTGTAGTAACCAGCTGGAGCTTGTGATTATTTTTAAATAAAGAGTAATTTTAAAACCTGGAATACCCCATACATAATTAACATATTTTCCTTCATCGGCGTAGTTATTGACTACGTAATTAAATATTTAAATAGCAGGAGAAAGCATCCGCCTTGATATGAGGGGCTTTAGCTTACATTTTCTACTAAATTGTCTTTCCGTTTCCTTAAAGAGTGCGAAGTGTGGCCACCCAAATGCATCGATGTATGGAAAACATTTGAAATGCTTATAACTTTTGTTTGGCGGCATATAGAGCCGTCACTTACGATTTTTTGTACTTAGAGGCCGCGTCACATCAGATTAGATGAGTTTTCAGCTTCGTACAACACCTGGAAGTGGTAGAACTGGGTGGCTCAGACAGCCAGCATCCGGCTGTCTGAGCCAGCAGTTTTTTCTCAATTTCTCCAAAACGCGTGCGTCACGAAGGTTCAAATCTGGTCGAGAGCTGTCACTAACGTCGTCACATCAGTAAATCCTAAAAACATTTGTCCGAAACGTAACATTTCGTGAAATATAGAGAAAAACAAGTTGGCTCAGACGACCGGATATCAGGCTGTCTGAGCCACACGTTTATCACGATTTCTCAAAAAGTACTGGATTAAAATGGATGAAACTACTTCGGATGACCGTCACTAACGCGTCACATCACATTTTATAAGAAACAGCGACTTGAAACCCTCTGATAGTTGAGATCTGGAAAGTCAGAAAATGCGAAATTCTGGCTGTCTGAGCCTAGTTTTTTTGATTTTCCAAGAAAACTATTGCGTCACAAACGATGAAACCTGGATACATCAGCGTCACTAACGATTCCTTATAAGCCTAGATATGCAAGATCTCTATAGAAGCCTGGCTCAGACGGCCGGATGTACACAATGAAACATATATCAAATTGTTCCTTATAATGTCTTAAAAATATTAGCAATATTAGCATTTCTTTGTCTAACGGGAATATTTGAAAATTCATCAAAACGTAAATGACATAACCTATAAACTTCTTAGACATTTTATTTCATTATTTGCATAAACAAGGTATTTATGTCAAAGATATTATAATATAGTCATAAAAACAAATAGTAAAAGCGAGTAAAGGTAGATTGCACTTGTCCAAGCTAGGAAACGAACTCACACCCCTTCGCTATAAAAATATAAGTATTCATAATATATACAGTTCAGGTGTTATCATTGTGATCATTATCAATAATATTATGTAGGTACCTACATGTTAACCACATGTAAGGAAAAAAATAGCAAAACAAATCAAAATACATTTATTTATTTTAAGTAAAGAACATAAGTCTTCTATTTGCGTTGCAGTAAAATTCGCACAATTACTAATTGTGTACAAATTATTCCAGTCATTATGAGTTTCGTTCAAATGGTAACCACAAATATGAGCACTGCGGGGGACATAAAATGAATAATCAATTAGTAATCTTTCTTTCAAAAGTGTTGGTACCAGAAATCGAGAAGAGTTTTCACATAACCTAAATATACAGTGACGAGATGTATAAGCAGCATGTTTGTAATTGTGCATAGTAATTTCCGATGCAGTCCTGGAAATAATGGGCTCAGTAGATGCAGGCATGGGAGGTGGTGGCGGGAAGTAAATGCTATCTGCAATCACTGGCTAAATCACAACAGCTCTGTTATTATCCTCTTGTCTTTGCCTGCTCACGGCACAAGAAGCTTTCAGCAAGCCCTACAGACTTGTTCCAAGCGATTCATCTGGAAAAATATTAAAATTATAATTATCTACTTTAATTAATTCAAAGCTTTCCAACCATAAAACAAAAGGAAAAGTCATTTTAAAAGCACCTTCCTATTTGTAAACATATTGAATGCAATGTTGATAACATGTGACTAACAAAAAATATAATTTTAATACATCCCATCTCATTAGTCGGTAGGTAAATAAATAATTTAATTACCTGGTGTGGTGGTATCCAATGCAGAATAATGTTCCTTTGTGCAGAATCATTGGAAATACTTTGTGTTTGCCGTGCTCTTGAAACAGAAGCACCACATGGAATACAGATATTCCAATATCTAAATCTTCTTATTTTAGCAGGAGTACTTTCTTGCAATATCAAACAGTTCAAGCAAACTGCATCAAGTGGATTTATCTGAAAAATAAAAGCGTACAGGAGTTTTATTACTGTAAAACCGAATGTACCTAAGATAGAAGAATAATACGTGGTGTAATAGGGTTTCAAAATGGTATAAAAAGGTTTAAAACCTCACCTCGCGAGAAATCCACTCACGTACAAGTTGACGCATATTTTCAGTTTTTTCTGAAAGTAATTATCTTTGCACGTTCCGTTGAAATCTCACAGCACAGTTAACACAACGGTTTAGTGTAATAGGGGCTGTAGTTGATGCCATTTTCTTATATTTTACGTTAAAAATAATGAAAAATACGTAGAACACAAACACTCAATTCGAAACAAACGGAAAGTATGACAAATGACAGCCCACTCCTGTCAATGTCAGTACTGTCAAACATCAAGACAGAGTTGCTATCCGTTCCACGGCTTTACTTGATAACCAAAAAAAGTCTTAAAAGGCAAAAAGTCTTAAAAATTCAATTAAAACATTTTTTTCGGAGATTTCAATTGTTTACAATAAATAAAACTTGACCTCAACAAAATATCATCTTTGAAACAATTGATTTTGTTTTTATATTAACCAGCCGGTCGTTCCTTTACACGTATTGTTGAACAAAAGATCTATACTCAATAGTTATCTATGCCTTGACTTTAAAAGAAGGAATGGCGTGATGCAAAATAGTCAACACAACTCATTTTAAGTTTGATTTTAAGATTCCGGTTACATTTAAGCGTTATCTTTCGCCTAATTGTCTAAAAAAATAAGTTATTAATTTAGGGTGCAATGTCATCATTAGACGCAACCGTTGCTACTGGGCCCAAAAAAAAATGTCTCCTTTCTTATTTTATTTTGTTTATAACTTTCTCGTCATGAACAAACAGGTATTATTACCAATTAATAAAAGTTGGAATACAATGAGTGCACCGCACAGGTATCAAGCAGCTGCTAATGGTTTTAACATCAGCTACCTCCATCGCCGTCGCAAGTGACGTCCTCGAGCGTGGGATCGCATCGGACCGCAACACACACGCAGACTGCAGAACACGAGGTAGGTACCTACGCTACGAGAGTCGACATGAGTCATTTGAAAAATAGTAGCATAATATGATCAGACACTATCTTAGTGAAAGGTTAATGAAACATTTTTGACAAGATGCGAGTCGCACCTTATTAAAAATTCGAATATCGAGCGAACATAGTTTTACAAATTAAACAAGTTTTTTTTCCATTGCTGCTGCATGTATGATGGACAGAGCGTGATGTCATACAAGTCCAGTTATTTCTTTTTTAAATTTAATATGCATTATAAGAAAAAATAAAAACACAATTTAACAGATGATATCTGTACAGTGCAAATCAATTTAAAAAAAAATGTTTTATAACCATCATCACCTTGAATACCCCTGTCGTGGCAGATTTTGTACTTTATTATAATATTGCTTGTTTTATAAAGGAAATGAATATTGTAGGTTTATTTCAATTTTCCTTAAGATATTTTTGAACTATTTTCCACAGCAATTCTGTTGCTTTTTTCTCTTTTTATATGGAGATTTTGGTTAAATAGAAGAGATAACTAATTTTACAAGAATTTAAGATGTCAAATATTACTGTTAGTTGGTTGGTGCACGCCAATTCACCATTACATTTTGATATATTAACCAAGGTAGACTTAAATTACAACCGTGGTTTTGTATACTTTTACTAATTAGACTACAATTATTTTTTGGAGTACAAAAAAGACCTCAAAAATAACTAGACAGTTGACACAGTAGACACAATGCTTAAGTATAAGGATATCTTTACTTTATTCTAAATACAGGAATAAAAAGCTACACATAATATTTAGTTATACAAGCCTAAATATTTATACTTTACTTTTTAATTCTAAACATTGACACATTAGTTTACTACAGGAAAACGGTGAAAAATCAAGTTAATTATTATCTTTGCTCACCTTTTTATTATTTGTTTCCTAAAAACATGCAAAATCTGCATGTTTTGTTTTTGTTCTCAGCTGGTTTCGACTATGAATCAAAGCATATATGTAAATTCAAAAGGCTATGACGCTTATGATCGCTATATGAATATTATACCGACATACATTTTATCCGATATTATTTCTGATTAAATATTATTTATTAATTCTGTCCAGAAACTTAGCGATATTACTTTGGTTGCGAGATTATTCTGACGCCTCAACTACGGGGTAGGGCGCGGCCTGTGAGAACGGGTCAGCACGCGCTCAGTGATTATAACTAGACATACTATTTTTTATCACATCGAATTTTGTGAAGCTCGAATATTTACTGCATAATTTCGAAATACCTTCATTAGGTACCTAACGTAGCCGCATAAAACTTATGAGGGTAAACAATAATACCTATCCACATTTACATTTCTATAAATATTTGCAATTCTGCTAAATATAAAATCCGTTGGTTGATAATACTGTTTTATAGGAATTAGTGACGCGCTGTCACCCGAATATGAAAAAGCCATTATTTTACACTGGGTTAGATTACAGTGTGTGATTTGTTAATTTGGTACACCTATGACTGCTAATTGGCTAACCGCATTTACTAATATTAATAAAATATGTGCCAAATATGAGTCGTGATTGGAAGCGGATGCTATTGTCTTTAATACACCTATATATATATTTTTAACTTTACAGTTTCATATTTTCTCAAACGTGTAAAAATAAAATATTAATTATAACAGCAAAAGCAATAATCACGTTATTGTGACACAAATATTATCGTTTTGGTTTTTACTGTCGATACTGGCAGATTCCAAGCGTAGATCTTTTGATGCCAGTAATTACTATAACACCATTATCCTTTTTTGTCTAGATTTAAAGACTGAAATTTGTGATTTGTACAAAATAACCTTTTTTCTTCAGTAAATTGTGCCGAATTGGCCAGTAGCAACAATGATACCCTTTTTTCGTTATGTCTGTGAGAGATTGTAATAACAGACTTATTTTTTTTTAAATGGTTCAATTCGGGTTCGATTCCCGGTCGGGTCAATGTAGAAATCAAAATTTTCTATATTGTCTCGGGTCTGGGTGTTGTAGTACCACCGATGTCTGATTTACATAACACAAGTGCATTAGCTACTTACTTTGGGATCAGAGCAATGTATGTGATTGGTGTCCAATATAATACAATACTTTTATTGTACAACAACACTTTGTAGCATTTCAGAATGATATTTTTATCAAAATATGGTATTGTTATTGCATAACTTACAATGTATATTGATTTCTATCAAATGAATACTAAATGGATTTCAGATTACCCCACAACCAGAACCATAAAATAAAAAATAAAACAGTATTGAATATTTTTTTTTAGAAAAAAAGGGCATTTATGTTGCTTGAAATTTGGTTTTAAAGATTTTGAAAAATAAAGTGTATTCAGGATATTATATAAACATAATATTACTTGGACTTTTTGATCAGTAAACTATCTGGATAAACTTTTCAATCGTGATGCAATTAGAACAAATGTTTTTTTGTTACAACTCGTATTGACTACGACAATTTATGAGTGTATAATATTTCAATAATCTATAAATATGTTCTTTTCTGATAACCTAAAAACGGACTTAAACTATTCCTTTCAGGCGCATCTCATGCGTTTACAATTCCAAAATGAACCCTTAAGAAAATCTAGTAATCTAGAAGGTATAAGTACCTTCTGATTAGAAAACCTTTTAAACCGTATATCAATGTGACTTTGCGGACTAGTGGAGTTGACATATTATCCATATTTTTCTACACAGCCCTAGGCATGCATCGACGTCCGCAGCCGATAGTCTAATTGTTCATGTCAACCTAATGCAGTAACTTGGTTGGAAAACTCCAAAATACCTTCGCACGGGTAAAAACCCGTAGTAGTAAAACTATTTTAAAAGTAGTCATTGTACACGGTACATATTTTTCTGATTTTGCCACTAGGGGCACTTTTCCTATATACATATTCTCATAAGTACCTATTTTTTTCATATGATTCTTTATAAGAATAGATCTGGCACTTACTCATAGATGATATTTCCTTCTTTCATGCTCTAAACATCTACATGTGTATAATACTAATATCGAGGACGAATACTGAAGTATAATTAATGATTAAACGAACTTACCTGTACGTGAAGTTCTATCATAATTATACGAAGTATTCGTCCGAAGATATTAGTAGAAAGTCCCACCCACCCGATGCATATTTTTTGTGTTGACAACAAAAACCCCTCTAGGAAATATCATCATATTATTATCTCTAAACTAAATGAAGACTGCGAAAACTATGG
Source organism: Pyrausta purpuralis (assembly GCA_963924145.1). Lineage (NCBI taxonomy): Eukaryota > Metazoa > Arthropoda > Insecta > Lepidoptera > Crambidae > Pyrausta > Pyrausta purpuralis. Next base: position 4,796,153 of record OZ001664.1, on the reverse strand, counting down.
CGTGGAGGATGTGACGTAACGGAAATGTTCATAATTTATTTAATTATTTTTACCGGACACGGAAATTGGTTGTATTTTGTTGTAATTGATTTTTTTCTAGCTCTAAAATTGTGCTATGTGGTAATAAGTGCAAGCGATACTACATGTGTATAATACTAATATCTTCGGACGAATACTTCGTATAATTATGATAGAACTTCACGTACAGGTAAGTTCGTTTAATCATTAATTATAAGCAAGCTAAGACTTTAATCTGTTTGTGTACTTAATAAAAAAAAAAATACAATACGCTTCAAATAAAAATCCAGCCATACCATCCATACACATAGCGGAACCAATCGAACCTGGGACCTCTTGGGTAACAACCAGCGAGCTAACCGCTAACGCGAGACACAACATATAAGTACGTTCCAGCTAGTGATATACCAGATGCTTCCTACGAAATTATATTTCCTATTTGAATTGTTCGATGGTTAACATATTTGTCGTTATTCTTATTATTTACGCTCTTTCACTTTGTAACCATTACAAGTAAGTGCAGTTAATTGTACTCCTAATTTACTGAGTGAGTGATTAGAGACTCTATTATTAACTGTAAGACAATTCCAAAAATAGAAATTTTAATTGAAATATCAGTCGATTATATGATCTTAAAAAAACCACCGTCTTTTCAAAAGAGTATTGTTAAATCGTTTTATCCACGCTTTTGCCTCAACAAATCCTCATTTTAGACATCAAATATTTCACTAATAATCCCGTAACAAGCTCTAAACGCGATACAAAAAAGAAAGAGATGATCATCCTCTTTTAAAAAGATGTAAATTCATTTCACAGCAATCCTATCTTTGTGATCGAGAGGGATAAAAAAAACCGCAGTCAGAAAATGTATTTCTGTGACAACAGCCATTTATATATGGAGCGGGCTATGCTCGGTGTTTCTCTACGAGATCGAATCAGAAACGAGGAGATACGTAGAAGAACCAAGGTAACGGACATAGCCTTGAAAATCAGTAAGCTTAAATGGCATTGGGCCGGGCACATAGCGCGAAGAACTGATGACCGTTGGGGCAGGAAAGTTCTAGATTGGAGACCCTTCGACCAAAGACGCAGCGTAGGACGTCCACCAACAAGATGGACAGACCACCTTTAAAAGATCGCAGGATCAAACTGGATGCAGACCGCTAGTGATCGGTCGCTGTGGAAAGCCGTGGGGGAGGCCTATGTTCAGCAGTGGACGTCCTTTGGCTGATAATGATGATGATGATGAGTCATTTATATTCTACCTCGCTTTCACGGAAGCACTTAATCTTGAAATTATGTAGGCTATTACGTATCTAGATACGTGCGATAGCAGAAATTTAATAACTGACAGATAATTTCAATCTGCGTTTCTGATGCGTGTATCTGCAGCTAGGGAAAGAAATTCACTGGCCGATTGAAGTGTACCTTAAAGTTCGAAGCCGACTTATCAACCCGTCACGGTGACAGCACCGTATCAACTCGATGCGTTCAGTATGAATCTCCATACTTTAACGCTCATCTATCAACTTCGTAACGTCACCACCTCGGATCGAGACCAACTCGGGACCCACTCTCGACCAGCTGCGCATGCTTACCGCGCTTACGGAGCGTAACCCGCTGGTTGAAGACTGTCCGTCCACTCTGTCAAATGGACTGTCATGATTTGTAGTAAACACGATCTGAGGCGAAGCGTTCGCTATCCGGTGCCGATCCCATCCGAGGCGTTGCTGTTCCGTTTACGTAACGTGCTTCCGTATGGTTGAAGCCTGGTTGGTGCTGTATTCCCGTGCGGGGGTAGATGTACTTCAACCTTAATTCACTAATATGATTTAGACAATTCCTCATTATCGCTTTGTAAGTAACACTCAAGTGAAATAAGTAAAGCTTTTTTTACAGACATTCACTTATGAGAAAAATATGATAAATAATAATTTTGCGTCTACAAATAAAAATAAAAAAGATTAACTCTATTAATCATCATCATTTACACCAGTTTTCCACGGCGACCGATCACATGCGGTCTGCATCCAGTTTGGTCCTACGATCTTTACAACTTTGCGTCTTTCCATCTTGTCGGTGGACGTTCTACGCCGCGTCTTTGGTCGAAAGGTCTCCAATCTAGATCTTTTCTGCCCCAACGGCCATCAGGTTGTCGCGCTATGTGACCTGCTCATTGTCACTTGAGCTTTCTGATTATCACTTCAAAGAACTCAATTGATTTAAACTTTGGCTTTAAAAGAGGTATACTACTGCCATAAGTTCTATTTTTGTTAATATTTAATAAGTATCAGCGAGTGTTTTGCAATGATTGTACAAATATCGTTATCTTGATATACGCAATCGCCCCGCATGCTTTTATCTGTAGTAAATCATTAAAAATGTAAGCATTGTCTTTGACAGTTCATTCGAGCTAACCGTGAGTTGATAGTTTCGTCGCTAACTCAGAAACGATTAATAAATCAGACCTTCACCTCTTAACCTAGTTCTAAAGGGTAGTTTTACTTGTAGTAATTTCGGCTCTAGTAGGTCAAAGCTCCAGTTTTATTGTTGGGGTTTTCGTCGTCGGTATTGAAATAAAACCTCTTTCCATTTAACATGCAAATTAAGTAATTTATGTTGAATGAATTCACCCTAAATTACTACTATGCTTTTTAACTTTTAGGTTGTTATTTTCAACACGTGCAAGCGAAGGTTTCTAATCGGTCCATAGCAAACAATACCGCGAATACCTACAAACAGAAAAAACAAAAGCGCGGCGGCGAATAAACAACATGTTCATTCGGAATTCGAGGCAGAGTGAGTCGCCTGATACAAATGTATACTCTATGCACAATACCAGTAATACGCAATGCACGTGACTGCCTTGTAGTTAGGGAGGCGGGGTAGCTAAATGGCGTAATTCAACGGCGCCGTCGAGACCTATCAAAATCGAAAGATAAAATAATTTCGAAAAGAATAGCTCGTATGGTAAAAAACCGGCCAAGTGCGAGTCGGACTCGCGCACTGACGGTTCCGTGCCAACTTAAACTGAATTAGGGAATCCACTTACTTCTATTTCGTAAAATACCACAATATTTTGTTGACTGCAAATATAACTTTGTTTTTTATAGTGTTTGTATGAAGTAAAAAGTTATGTTTGCGGTTGTTAAAAATATGCTATATCTCAAAAACTACTTGTTCGATCCCATCTGAACCAATTTTCGTTAAGATCTACATTCCATATTTTTTTTCAAAATTTACACTTGCTTGGTTTAGAAGTTAGATGGGGGAGGGGGGACGCCCATTTTACCACTTTGGAAGCGTCTAGCTATGAAACGTTAGACTTTAAAAGAAAATGGTTCAAGGAACCTCGATGTCATTGTATAAGACCTATCCATAGACCTGCATAGGTTTGACTAAAAAATTTTTTTTGGTTTTAGTTTCATGTATGGGAGCTCCCCCTTAAATGTTATTATTTTTTATTTTTTGTATGAGAATCGGTAAGCAGTTAACAGGATACATCTTCCTACCAAATTTCAATTGTGTAATTCTTATAGTTACAGAATAAACTGGCTGTGACATACGGATGGACAGACAGACAGACAGACAGACAGACTTGACGAAACTATAAGGGTTCCGTTTTTTGCCATTCGGCTACGGAGCCCTAAAAACCATTTAAGCGGTGGGTTTGGCGTGTACGGTTTTTCAAAAATGTAAAAAAAAACAGTTACTTGAGCATTCTCGAGCGCGTCAGATATTCATACTACGTATGCCCCAAGTGCCTCTGATAACAACGGTATACTAATCTGCCGGTTTGCGTAGTGGGGGTAGGCATATATGCCTTTAAAATTTACTCGAGCGCGTCAGATTTAACGACATAAGTTACGGTGTATTTTTGAAAATGCAAAAAAAAGTTTTTTTGAAATACTCGAGCGCGTCAGATTTTCATAGGGGAGGTTTATCTTGGTATCCTGAAAGCATATTTTCTTAATCTGACAAAAATGTTGGTGGGTTCTCTTAATCTGACCGGAAAGGTTTTTTGGTTTCTTTTTTTTTCCTTTCTTCTTTCTTTTTAGTAATTCTTCACTTCGTTTTGCTTACGGTATGTCCAAAAATAATTTGAGGATCAACAGGCTATTGAAAATATAAATACATGAAACTATACATGTTAATAATACTTTTGTATACAGATACGCGTTACTTTTTCCGAGTCCACGAAAATTGTCGAGAAGCTTTAGAAAAAAAAAATTTGAGATATAATTAAAGTAACAATTTAAGCATCGTTATTTCATATCATATTTTTTAAAACACCCTCAGTTTTCAATATATACTCAAAAAACCGGGAGTTTGAATTTTTATGATGCTTCAAGTCAAAAAGATTTTGGACAAAAATGTAAAGAGACCTTTTTTGTGTAAAATAAAATTACCGTTTTTGTTTATTTAAACTTTTTTTTGTAAAATGTATCGTCCGCGACTTATATGCCTCTACGCGTTTTTCGGAAGACGAAATGGCTCCTCCACACTCCCGGTCATGCGGAAACCGGCAGATTTTGTATTTTAGTACGTTTCAAATTATATTCTTCAAAATAAAAGTAAAAAATTCGCGCTCGAGAATGCCGGATTAACGTTTTTTTACAAGTTCGCGACCCTATAACTCGGCGGCGTCAAGGACTTATCGTCAGATTAGTTAAATTTAGTCTTAAAATACTAAAATCAACCCCCAATATCTTAATCTGACGCACTCGAGTATTTCAGACTGTCGATTTTTTTTACTAATCTGAGCGTCTATCCTAGGCGTGCGTCACTACATAAAGAGCTAAATACTTTACAAGGTTGTTCTTTTAGGTCCAAGGTATCTCTCATATCTTAAACTGCCACGCTCGAGAATTACCGAAAATTCCCCTATTCGCCTCCCTAACTATTATAGTGTCTTTTACTATAAAAGCGTCGTCATCGGAAGTTTTCCTTAAAGTTTGAGTTTTTAAGATGTATAGGCACGTCAGGCTTTGATTGCAGGACCAAATAAATTCGATCCTTTTGGTTCATTAGCAGTTGATATATAATAATAATTTTCTCGGTGGTTTTTTTTTTCGTATGAGATGAAATAAGAACCAATTGCCCGTGCGCAAGTTTTGGTTTCTTATTTCATCCTATAAGTATATTATCTATAAAGATAATATTCGAAGATATTCGAGGAAACATAATTATAGTCGTAGAAATCCAATTAATTATCACGTTTTCGTTGAAGAGACTCTATGTCGTTGTGTTATGCAGTAAATAAATATGCATCATTTACTCAAATGTTATATATCACTAATTTGAGAAAGGTCACGTCTTATAGCAATAAAACAACAAAAACAAACTTAAGGCACCATTTTCCAAATTAAACCTATACACGTCGGCTTCACATTCAATGCCCATTAAAATATATTGTGACCGCGTGTGGGGTGCTTGAATAATAAACACGTAGTACAAATCTCCAGGTTCTTCTCCAATAGTTTTATTCCAACAAAATAGCACAAAGATAGGGCACAAAGTGAGAGTAAGTACAAAACATAGGCTATATTCTGGCATGCAGCTCGCTTTTATACAAATCAAATACAAATACAAATACAAATACAAATATCTTTATTTGTTATTAAGTAGGGTAGTACATAAATAAAAATGTGGTCTTCAATCAGTAAATAGAACAATGACCTACTTAGCTATACAAAACAGCATACAAATAATTAAGTTAGTTACAATTATGAATAAATTTATCAACCGAAAATAATAATAATTTAATCATACAATCAATATTATAGCAACAATGTCAGAAAATTACATCAAGAGTCTTTATGCTTCAAAAACTCGTTAATACTATAAAAAGCATTATTTATCAACCACTTGCGCAGTGAATATTTAAAATTATTTTGCTCGAGTTCTTTGATTTTAATGGGTATTTTATTGAAAATAGTTTTACACATAGCAAATGAATTATTTTGAAATCTAGCAGTTTTTGGTACAACCTCTAATATCAGCCTATCACAATTACGTGTTGATCTTGTGTAGAAATCTTTCGCTTGTTTGAACTTGTGTATATTCCGCTTGACAAATATACCTACTTCAAATATATATAAGCATGGTAGGGGCAATATTTGAAGCGATTTAAAATAAGACAAGCAGGATACATCTGGCGCTATGTTACAGATAGCTCTGATACACCTCTTTTGGGCACTGAACAGATTTTTCATATCAGTACCGTTACCCCATATTATTATTCCGTATCTTAAAACTGATTCAACGTATGCATAATAAGCAGTAACAGCAGTGTTTATATTTGCAACTTTAGCCAGTTTGTACAGAGCAAAAGCAAACCCATTTATTTTGCTGCGAGTTTTCTCTATTTGATCCTTCCAGCTTAGTTTTGGATCTATAATTAAACCTAGGAATGTTGCATTGTCAGTGTTCCTTAGAATTTGTCCATTGAAATATATGTCAACCGATTTATTTTTATAATTATTGAAATTTATTAGATTAGTTTTTGTCAAATTTATTTTAAGATTGTTTTTGTCAAGCCATTCAATTATAGATGTTAACGTATTTTTAATGTCGTTTTTGTGTTGTTCTAATGAAGCCGATTTATTAGTCTTAACTATAATTGATACATCATCAGCAAAGAGGATTGTCTTTTGTTTCGACACATTTGGCAAATCATTGATATACAATATAAATAATAACGGGCCAAGCACGCTCCCTTGTGGGACGCCGCACTTGTTGGTTTTTTCATCGGATTTGTACACCTGAATTGTAGAATTTGAGCCAAGTTGTGTTATCTCTACATATTGCGTTCTATTCGTCAAATACGATTTTAACCAATTCAATGCAGGTCCCCTTATACCACTATGTTCAAGCTTCAATAACAGAAGATCAAAAGATACGCAGTCAAAAGCTTTGGACATGTCGAGAAATAATACTGTGGTAAAGTTATGAATATTTGTACTTTGCATTACCTCATTTACCATGTCAAATGCCGCTTGTGTCGTGGATTTATTTTTTTGAAAGCCATATTGACATTCTTTAATAATGTCATATTTGTTAAAAAAGTTTGTCAATTGGTCATGCATTACCCTTTCAAATATTTTTGACAGAATAGGAAGTAGCGCAATTGGTCTATAGTTAGTAACCTCACTTTTATCACCCTTTTTAAACAATGGTTTAACAATTGAAACTTTTAGTTTGTCAGGGAATTGTCCCGTTTGTAATGACAAGTTTACCAAAAAAGCTAACACTTGACCTAATTCATCTGTACATAATTTAATTACTTGCGTACTTATACCGTCGTAACCTACACTTTGCGTATTATTGAGTGACAGTATTATCTTTTTTAAGTAGTCCTCGTCGACTGGTGATAGAAAAATACTGTTTTGCATTTTGGTCTTTAATGTGTTTTCCATGATATTATTGTGTACGCTTGTAGTTTCATTTATGAAGTGATTATTGAATGTCGAGGCGATAATTGTAGGATCAGTCATATCTTTTTCATTATATAATATGTTATTTATAAATTTTGTGGCATAAGTACCCCTTGTCTCTTTTTTTATGATCGTCCATGTAGCTTTGCATACATTTTTACTTTTTGTAATAAATTTTTGGTTCGTTATACGTTTTGAAAGATTAATACATTTTTTAAACAGTTTAGTATACTTCATGTACTTTGACCTATTTGCATCACTTTTTGTCGAATAATACTTAAAACGAAGGGTTCTCTTTACAATGCTACTCTTTTTGAGACCTTTTGTAATCCATTGAGGCTTAGATATGGTATTGCACTTTATTCTGATAGAAGGAAAACAAAGATTATATAACAAAAGCAGCATATCATAGAACTCATCAAAAGCACAATTTAGATCACTTTGGTTATAAACATTGGAAAACGATAGACTACCGATATGTTTCTTGAATTTCTGAAGATTTTCAGCCGAGTAACATTTCTTATTAATAAAAAAAGAATGCGGTATTTTATTTTTTTGCTTGACTTTAAATTTTAAAATTTGCGCAGTATCGTGGTCTGATAGCCACAATGTTAAAATAAAGCCAGTCGCATTGTCTATGTTACTTGCTATATGGTCAAGACATGCTGTTCCTCTTGTAGGTACATTTATATGCAATTTTAAATTGTATTTCGCAAAAATATTATGAAGTTTTTGGCTGTGTGGACTATTTATAAGAATGTCAATATTTAAATCTCCGGCTATTATTAATTTATATTTTGCAAATTTAAGCAGACATTTGTGCAGAAGCATGTCAAGCTTTTCAAGAAAGCAGTTCACGTGATCTATTTTTTTTGATGGAATCCTGTATATGCACACAACTATAATACCATTTGCGATCAGATTAACTGAACAACATTCAAAGTGAAAAGCTGTAGCTAGGTTATCAAAACATGTTATTTTCTTATATTCTAATCCGTTTTTTATTAAGATGCAAGATCCGCCTCTTTTTCTTTCTCTTGAGTAGTTTGAAGTGAGTTTAAAGTTGTTGATATTTATGTTTTTTTCGTCACCTCTTTTAACAAATGTTTCAGTAAGACACACTACATCGGGGTCTATAATCGTTTTTATATTAGAAAAAGTCAACTCTAATGTTTCCTTTTTTGAAAGAAGCCCTTGTATGTTTTGATGAAAGATAGTAAATTGGTGACCAGTATTAGGCTCGAAAAAACAGTTCATTATCACTACGTGAGGAATTAATTGTTGGCTTATAGTTATTTGATTTAGAGTCAAGACGTATTTTCTGAAAATAATAAGGGATTGTACCCTTTTTAGGCGAGATATCAGTTTTAGTTCTTTTTGATAATTTTAATGTACTTTTGATGTGTTTTCTAATGTTTTCATATGATAAATATTGCTTCTTATAATCAATATAGTCTATGCAACTGTTGACTCTGTCACACATATAATTTTTAAATTGTATGTCATTAAGATGCAAGTAATACATGTCAATATGAGAACAGAATGTAAAATGTCTAGTCCATAATTTAATATTATAATTTAATATTTTTTCGTTAAAATAGGGATTATATGCTATTGGTAATAGGATGACCGAAGCTTTGCTCAGATTGTTTAACATAATACAAATATTTGAGTGTAATTTATGTAAATCAGCATCATGTCTACCAAAACCTAATATCACAACATCATTTTCAGTGAGATTATTTACTAAACCATTACAATAGGCAGATATTTCAGTACTGGTTGCATCAGGTATAATGTGAGCATAGGTTTTATATGGGTTGTCACGTTGCTTAAGTCCAGTCTTCATGATGTAGGCAGATAGGCCTCTCAACTGCTCATCTCCAACAATATAAATCAGATTTTGAGTAGGTGTTTTTTCCATAACTCTTTCACCTTCTGTTGTAGTTACATGAAGTTTTTCGAAAGAAGTATTATGTGTCGATGTGTCATCTCCCACTACGTCTCTTTGCGATATCTGCTGTTTACAGTCTTCCGTGTGTGATAAATTTTGCTGTGTCGTACTGGTGTGAGTTTTTTTCTTTTTAATAATAGTAGTTTTTGGCGATTTGCATATGTGTGTCAATTGGGTTATTTTCAATTCGTATTCTGCAAGTTTTTTAAGTCAATGTGTAATTTTCTGATACTAAATTTGATATTTCATTCTCTGCTATTTCAAGTTTTTTTTCTAATGCTGTTGTCTTTTGTTTTAATTCATTGATTTCTTCTTGGAAGTTCGAACGCGACGTTGAGAAGCTACGATTCATATCAGTGTTCGGTGAAAAAGCTAAAGAAGATTCTAATTCTTCTTCATCCGATAATGCAATAAACGAGTTCTGCGTGGATACATTTATTTTACTCTTTTGACGTTGAGTCACATTTTCTCTGTCATGACTTAAATGACTGCATGGCGTAGCAGGACTTACTGGCTGAGATATAGATTTTCTATCTGCCAGGAAGCATGAATTGCATTTAAATCATTTTTTGTTAGCTGGTGTCATAATTTTAAAACGTTGAAATGATACATTTGTGCAGTCCAAATGAAAATATTTATTGCACAATGAGCATACTAATTGCTGTTTGTTTGTAATGTTTTTTTTGCATTTCATACAATTAGGTGCCATTTCCGCCGCGAATATGTCTGTTTTGCTACCGTGTACTTAAATGTCCGCTTTGCTCACGTGCTAATGGTCGATTCGGTTGCCCGCTGTCTCGATGCGATGCGGATGACTCAGCGTCCTGCCACGGCCGGCCGGTGGTCAGACCGTAGCGAGCGCGATGCGTAATGTTGATAAATACGTTAGATTTATTTTTTGAAATGTTTCTTCTTATAACTTTGGAACCAGTACATAGATTTTAACACTGTTTTCACTATCATAAGGCTCGGAATAATACCTATACAGTAGTATAAAATACGTCTCAAAATAGCAACTTTTTACACCGTTTCCGATTTAATATGCATAGAACGCACTGTAACGTGTCTGCTTCGTTAGGCGCCGCGCGCTGTCTCTCAAAACCCTGAACAACGGTAGGAAAACAGTGGGGACGACATCCGTTTCCATATATGAACATTTACTATAATATTTATAGGGTAGGGATAAACAATCTGCTTATTAAATATATAAATTCATTAATTATTTAGTTATTTGTCGTACTGAATTTAGTAAGCCTTTTAGATTATTATTTTAATAGTTACAATATTAAAAATAAATCTAACCTCCACCAAACAATCAGAGTCAACTTCCTTTTGGCGGCAAAATGAACATTTGTTATACGGCAAACATAAAATCTAATAAGTGTCCCAATAATCTTTAAATAATCAATTTACAATTAATAAAATATTATTACAATAATAAGGTAATCTAAAAATTAATCCAAAATATTCTTATATCATAGCCAAGTTACATTCAACATGGTGGACACTTCCGGCATTTCAATAACAAACGTTAAATAGGTTAGACACCTAGATAGGTGTATAAATTATGATGTATTGAACATAATATGAGGAAGAGAATGTGTAATTTAGTGAATACAGTGGGGTAACATAAGTCACACACAGTGAGTATATGGTTTAGTGCATAAGTCTACTATTACAGAACTAAGTAAATATGTGGGGCAGACTAGGATCGGGAATCATCGTGTAACAATATAATCATATCCCAAATGATATCAGAAATATAGAAACAACAAAAATTTTTGAAATTGAACTGAAAAAAATACTAATCAAGAAATGTTATTACAGTATTTCCGAATTTTTCGAAGAGACCACCTAAAAACTACAATACTATTCAATCTTAAAATACAATTTAATGAATCCAATATCTTCATATAAATATTTCATTTTGTAATTAAGTATTTCAATTTGTAATTAATATTGTCCATCTTATATTTTATAATTAATTAATATTGTATGTTGAATTAGTATAAGTTAAGTTAAGAATCTTTGTAACGCCCTTTCAGGGCGTCACATGCTAGGTACCTTATTTTGTAATTACGAACAGCTTACCAGTATGTGACTTGCAATAAAGATGTTGAATTGAATTGAATAGAATAGCAAGCCTACGAAGGCTTTCATCACTCGTGTAGCTATTTCTCAATAACCCCAATATTAGAAAATATTACGCCAGGACCATGTAAATGTAAATACTTTAATAAAGTTTGAACTCGATACCATTTAAACATTATTACTTATGTAGATATAAAAATGTTTAAAACAAATCCTTGCATTTATCACGCAAGTGAAAAGTTTCGCATTCCTTATTCACACTTCATAGTACCCATTTAACCCTCATGCAACACATGTTCTCATACAGCACATTTTAAAATGCACTTCATAGTCAATGATATAAAATTTGCTACACATAGATCTGTATTGTGGTAGATTGTATTGTTGTTTATTTTTACTATCGCATTGTGTGTTGTGTTATCATGTAATGATAGATAAAAGTTAGGAAAATAAATGAATAATTCAATGTTTTGATAAGAAACATCAGCAGTCTATTTGAAAGCAATAATTGTGAAAATGAATTTACTGATATGCACCGAATGCACGGTTAAAATGAGTGCAATGTGGAACGAACCCTAGTCGTGAGTTGCTCAAGTAAACGGTGTCTCATACGATTAAAGTTATAAATGCAAAGGAATTGTAACGGAATGGAATATTATACGTTTTCGTTGGACTAATACAGCAATTACTTTCAATGGTTTATTTCCATAATAAAAAACAGCTGATAGAGTTTAATTTATTCAAACATAAATATTATGGTTTATTATTAGATGAAATAAGAAACCCAAAGGACATTGACCAAAGCCGGGCCCAAATTGCCTCTTTGTAGTTTATATTTTAAAAATCTTGTTTGAATTATAATTGTACTGGTATTTTAAGAGTAACTAAGTAAGTAAGTATTAAGTTACTTTAGTAAAATATAACAATTACCTTTTGAATGTATCAAAATGAATGTAGGTGAGGTGCAATAACCCTGCAATCACAAAACATAACCACAAAATGTCTAATCTGTCATTGAATTCCTCGTAAATCCTTAATCATTTCTCAAAAATATTTTTTGTCTGTATTCTTTCAAATATTTAGATATTTTATACGAACATTTTGTAAAGACGCATGCAGACGCAAAGTGGGCCGAGTTCCTATAGAGTTTTGGTCAAGATCCATTGCGCACCTGCGGGACTCGAATCGTTTGGCTACCGTGCTAAGGCTCTTTCCAATCGAACTACTGTGCAGTCGGTCCCACCGCGCGAAATTTCTGGTCTCTTATGGATAAGTCATTACGCGTGACGTCAGCGTCATCTACCCAACTGTTGTGCAATAGTGAATCTTATGATACTATCTTTAATGACAGATTTGATATCCCAAACAGAACCATGGAGTAGTAATATGAAGTAAGCATTTAAGATAGTACTATACATACATATAATTGCACTTAGTAGTTAGTCGTTATTAATGTTATCACTTCCAACGTCAAGCATATTAACAGGTGAGCCAGGGTAAATGAAAAACAAAATTTTAACCTTATATCTGCAGAAATAAAGTGTAAATCTCATTTATTATGCGTTGCGAGTCTAACAGTGGCACAAAGTGTAGTCTTAATGGGCTATTATTTTGATTAAAACGCAAGAACAATAATTATTTTGCCATGGATATGCGTGCTAATATACTTTGAATGAATCTTTCTATTTTTGAAACCATTAAAGTCAGTGTTATGTTTTGCGATTTTAGCAAAACTGCCTAAAAGGTGCCAAAGACAAGATGTTTTTTCATATATTCATTAAACCTCATTACTGAGTATCGATCATGTACAATACACAGGATTCGTATCTTTTCATAAAAACAAGCGAACTGCCTCGCTGCTTGAATAAAGATTTTATTGTTATTTTCTATCACGCAGATAATTTAAAAAATCTCATGATACAGGCAAATGAACGCACAAATGGTATGCTAAATTTCAAATGCACTTTATACTTTTAAAAAGTAGACGCAAGGGATACAACTTGTCTAAAGCTGACTGTATGAAATAAAAAGAACATAAAAACGGCCAAGTGCAGTCCGACTATCCATCAATATGGTTCCGCGCCAATTTTAACTGAATTAGGGAGTCCACTTACTTCCACTTAGCTAAAATACCACAATATTTTGTTGACAGCTAATATAAATTCATACAAACACTATGAAAAACAAAGTTAAATTTGCTGTTGTTCAAAATGTGCTATGTCTCAAAAACTACTAGTTCGATCCCATCCAAACCAATTTTTTCGAAAGTGTTTGTTACATCTACATTACATTTTTTTTTCAAAATTTACATTCGCTTAGTTAAGAAGTTAGAGGGAGGGGACACCCATTTTACCACTTTAGAAGCGTCTATCTATCAAACGTTAGACTTTAAAAGAAAATGGTTTTAGAAACGTCCATGTCATTATAAAAGACCTATCCATAGACACCCAACATGCATAGGTTAAAAAAACGGTTATAGTTTCATGTATGGGAGCCCCCCTTAAATATCATTATTTTTTATAAGAATCGTAAAGCGATTAACAGGATACATTTTCTTACGAAATTTCAACAGTGTGATGTCTATAACCATTCGGCTACGGAACCCTAAAACGGTTATTATTTTACAACGTTTATTATTTTGAATTTATGCGTTTAACCATGAGTTTTAGTCCATCTAATATTCGTCCATTGAAATTTGATCTTCGTAAAATAAAGCTGTAGCGCAAAGCTTGGAATAAAAATACGAGTAATAAATTGTAATAGTCTGATAGCTTATCTTCACCTCCGATGACAAACGATAAATAATTTCTAATATCCATGAAGTAACAAGTTTCTACAAACTTTTCATGAAGTGAAAAAACTACGCAATAATGTTGAGGAAATTCCAACATCGGTTTCCCAAGTGTAAACAGCAAAATTGGTACTTAAAGCCTCACACATAGACGTCATGTAATGTTTATCACCAATATTAAAAATAATCCTAATGCGTAAATCGATGTAAGTATCACTTTAATAAATTTCTCTGACTACATTGTCAATCATACAAAATGTGTTTTAAAATTGACTGATTTCCTAGTTTATCTGCTACGTAGATAAGCCAATATCTTCGCTTACCCAGCACGCTATCAGGCCTTTTTGACTTCCCCTGCTTATCTCCGAACATGCGACGAGACATATTGGGCTTAGCGAATGACATGGATTTGCCATGTTACAACAAAGATACAAGGAGACTGAAGTTTGTTACTTACTGTTTCTTTTCCTTTTTCCGGGGAAAGCCGTGAGTTGACATCTTGTTCTTACAGAAAAAGTCGATGAAACTGGAACGTTACTTTGATTCTTCAGGTTTGTACAACAAAACTATAGAATGCCATATAAATTAGTTTCTTCTAAGTAGAGGGTAAATGCGTAATTTTAAGCATTTTAAACAGTTTTTTTAAAGCGGTGATATTTTTATAAATTATTTATTGCTCCTATTTCAGGCCACACCCTGTATATCGCTTGTAATACTGTTAGTTTAAGACGAAAATGATAAGGTTTACCTACATTTTGATTGTGCAAATATGTTTTACCTCATGATATATGCTCACCGTAACGAATTTACATTATGGAGATAGGACGTTCGTCGGGGTATATCAAACCTTTTTGTTTGCACTGTTATTAAATTAGAGTCACGTAAAAGCGTAAAAAAAAGTTACATTCCATTTAACCGATTTCAAAAAGGAGGAGGTTGTAAATATATTTTTATTTGTATCTATGTTACCTCATTGATCATATCAGAGTAGTTTGTCGACCGATTCGATTTTTTTTCACCTACTTAGAGATTCTACCTTTTAGTTGGTAATATTGTTGCCTCGGTGGCGCAGCGGTAGAAGGGTCGCACTTAAAAGCGACGGCTGCGCCAGAGGTCCCGGGTTCAATCCCCGGGTCGGGCCAAAAATATGTACCTGAGTTTTTCTGATCAGAAATTCTTAGGGTAGCCCGGAGTGTGGAAGTTGGCGGTGTTTTACCCCCGTGCCTCGGAAAAGCACCGTTGGTCCTGCGCCTAAACTCTCTCCGGTCGTGTCAGATTGCTGTCCCATCGGGTTATGAGAGTGAAAGGAATAGAGAGTGCACCTGTGTTTGCGCACATACTTGTGCACTATAATATGTCCCGCGCAGTCGGTTAGTCGTTGTGACTGGCCACCGTAGTCGAAATCGGCTAGGGGGACTATTATTATTATTAGTATTATTAATATTGTTGCTAAGTCGAGATCTGATGATGAGATCTTGGTGCAATTGAGGGAAACGCTCAAATTTTTGCAAAAGGCACGTATACAATAATGCTACATTCTACTTGGAGACTACTATAACAGTGCAAACAAAAAGGTTTTGAAATAAAATATCGAAGCGTAAGGGATTTTGAAACATTCTTATCAAGGTCAGCATTCATATAGGTATCTATTGATATGTCAGTTAATTATGTTTTTAGTTTATGATTCTAGCTAAAATGCAAAATAGTAATTAATTTTTCGGTTCTGTTTTTCTGTCATAAAACTGAATTTTCCCGAAAAGTGAATTGAAGATTCCCGAAAAGTGCATCCGTAAACAAGTGTTTCATTTCGTCATTTTTTTTTAAGAGGAACCACTCCATAAAAGAAGGCTATGAGTTCTTGGGGGAAAAATATCTACAGTACACTCCAGTAGGCACCTACGAGTACATTTGTCTGAATAGTTCAATATCATAAATAATCATCACAATCATTTTAATCCCTTTTTGAGAAAAGTGACGCAAATAGTATCAATCCATTATCAAACAAACTATGATCACTGGTACTAAGAAATGTTTGATTTCCAGCATTAGTTTGTACTAAAATGTTAAAACTCTTTAATGGTATCCAATCAAGATTCCACTTAGCAATAATTTTCAATAGTAGATAGTACTGCAGCGTATCTGCAGCGGTTGTAAACCGAGCGGTACTCTAAAAAACGATACCCCTATTTTCCAATCTAGCTGTCTCTGTTTTTCATGCTTGAAAAGCGGTGCTAGTGAAAGAGACGGCAATATCGGAGAATACATTTTTTTAGAATAGAGCATTTGAAAGCTTAATCCGAGCGATCAACTAGAGATATTCATACAAAATGCAATTTGTGGCGGCTCTGACAATAGTCATAATTCAATATTGCTCCATGTGGTACGGTGGTAGTATTGGGACGTGATGGTACATTTGGGCTCGATTTCAAAATTGTATTTTAATTTATGTGAAGCTTAGCGTGACTGACTGTCGTTTAAAATGTAAAACTTATGCGAATTCCCATGTCTAACGCGTGAGAGGGAGATTAGTAAGAGATTATAGAATTTACAGTTTATATTAATTTATTTCTCAAAGCTTGATTCATACTAATTGTATATTTATAAAAACAAACACGAAAAAATAAAACAAAGACTTGCTACATAAAAATAACTAAAAACCAACCTATCCAAAAATTAAACCATTTGCTCGCGGCGAGGAGGTTATGATGTTTGGCTGCATAACCGCGTTGGGTAGCGATGCTAATCCTTTGAGCTAGGAATCAGCCAGCTTTATTATTTGCTGTAATATTGTTTTGTTTTGGAGCAATTTTTCTGAACAGCAATTTAACGGAAGGTCCCCACGCCCCAAATGTTTCAACGCCAAACGGCGCAAACACATGATCGCGCTTAGTGTTTTCAGCCAACTCCGATGCTGCTTCAGGTTCAAGGGCTGACTCTCTTAGATGCGAAGGGTCCAAAGTATCGACACAAGGTGCATACCAAACTAAGGCTCGACCCCGTTTCCAGGGCATGAGCGTAAGTCCATCGAGCCTCTTGCTATCATCACGGAACATACCACGTTCTTAACGTCGAAGGAGCATTCATGGTGGCAAGAGCTCTTTTTATAGCGTCATTATTGGTAGCGCGGCGGGCGAGACGCCCAGCGCTTTTTAACCTCCTTGCCCTGTTGGATTTCAAATTGAAACGATACTGGTTGTTGTTTTGGTCAATGACATCCAGCTTACGCGTAACCTTTTTAAAAATAACTATTTTGTTTACATTATATGCAAGTTTTATAAAATAAAACCTCTTTACAACATTTTTAAGAAGTGCAAAACGAATAGGGAACCTCGCACCCTCGTGCGTATCGGATCTACGAAATACTACGCCGTAGCTAGTAAGCTAAGAAGAGGCGATCTGGCGTTAGTGGTTTTGACTCGCTCGCAATAATAAATTGCGTCTGTGTTTTTTTTTCAATGTTTTTATTTGTATTAAATACCTGAGTCGGGCGTCGCTGACCAAAACAACACCCTGTTAATTCTACTTAGGTCTGGTTGGTACCTTAAACTTACAATGATGAAACGTCAATCATAATTTAGTTAAATAAGCAAATTAAAAATTTTCATTTGGATAAACGGTTATTTATTTACATACAGCTTCAAATTTAAGCATCCTCGTAGTTGGCACCGAGCCAGTCGCAAAATTCAAAACTTTCGTTCCCAAAATTGTAACTGCAATACATTGCGAGCAATTAATGCTTTTAAAATAATATGCACCGAGTACGACCCTGAACTTTCGGTTGTTAAGTGGCGATATTATGACATGTACAAAAGATCACGTATGTTGCAAAATGTAAACTGTTTTGGCTCTTGGTGTGTAGGCGCGAGAGACCGCGACCGTACTTAGGCCTTTTTTCTTCTACAAGTTGCATAGGTACTTAATAGTATAGTAGGTACAGTTACTATCATATTTACTGCCTCGCTGGTGTAGGGTTAGCTCGCTGGTTGCCACCCAAGAGAGAGGTCCCGGGTTCGAATCCCGGGTCGGGGTATTCAAAATACTCGGAAACTCGGAAAGCACGTTTAACTGTTCATAAAATGAGTATTTACTCGTATTTATGACCGCAAACACTTTTCCTTTTAATGTCGGCTCTTTACTTACCTGAATACGCGAGCTAAGTGCGGATTGCTGGAAGAGTGTCAGATGATATCAAGCCATCCGTGACTCTTTGACTAGGATCATCGACTTAACAGAGATTATCGATAAAAAAATAACTTAAATGACTATGTTCTATTCAATCCTCTAAGTAACTTCTATTAATATGCAATGCATGACTCATAGCTTAGGGCCTGTTTCTCCATTGTCAAATAAGCACTAACACACAAATAATGTCCTGTCCTGCGCCTGATGTCATACTGGTCATATCGGTTTGCCGTATCACCGAATTAATAAGAGTTTACTTGTGTATTGCGCACACATCTGGGCACTATATTATCTCCTGCGTACCTGGCCTATCTCTGTTGAGAGGGACAGCCATTACTGAAAATCGTTAGCCGAATATATTAAATTTACAAAGCTCATGCTCATAATAACCTCAACGGACACGTTACGATTCTTTATTAACATAATTGTATATATATGTATATATATAGTGCCCATTAATGTTAAAGAAATCTTATGGCTATATGAATTTTCGTATCACTGCGACTCGTTAGCAAAGGTCTTCTTTCATTCTTCACCTTGGCTTCAATGACGACACGTTTGGTGTACTCCTATGCCAGCGGTCGTTGGCGTAAGCATGAACAATTGTACGTAAGTCATGGTTGTTTATATGTATTATAGTATTTATGCCTACAGCTTTTGGTCAATGTATACTCAAGAATCGATCGGCGCTTTTCGTTTTCAGTATAACAATGCCTTTAGGCTGATGTTGGGACTTCCGCGCTTTTGTAGTGCCTCTGATATGTTCGCTGAAGCTCGAACAGATATTTTTCAAGCTTGCCTACGAAAAAACACTGCGTCACTACAGGGCAGACTGCGAGTTTCGATTGTTTTTACACTGTGACACTGTGAGTGTTAAAATCATTCTAAACAATAAGATAACTAGTTTTTATTAAGAAAAAATAATTAAAACTATTTAATACTAAAACGATTTGTAACTAAACTTATATGCATATAATATTATTAATAATATTCTATGTCATTAACGTTTTAACTGTGTGTATTATTTTTAAGCACGCTGTGTGTATCTGTAAATCTTTTTTTTTTTTTATATATCCTTTGGACATTCCCACACATCGCCATCTAGCCCCAAAGTAAGCTACTCAAAGTTTGTGTTATGGGTGCCAGACAACGGATATAATACTTAAATACTTTTTTTTTGTAAATACATACACGATATACATAGAAAACACCCAGACCAATACAAACAGACATGTTCATGCACACAAATGTTTGTATTGTGCGGGGATCGAACCCGCACCCGCTGCGTAGTAGGCGATTTCTCGACCACTACACCAGACGGGTCGTCTCTATAATCTATTAAAATAAATAAAATAAAATAAAATAAAAGTAAATCTATAGAGCAATTTTACTTGTAATTCAGATTATATTTTAAATTTACAAAACATTATTGTATCTGTAGTTGCTAGACCTAATAAAAAAACATTATTATGACTTTTTAAGGTTTACTCTGAAGGAATATCATTAAGGGCCCATGGGTGGACCCGGGCCCTATTTTTGAATCACTCGCGTCAAAATGGCGTGTTATATTAATTGATTGATGTCTGATTTTCGAATAAAAAACAGTTAAATTCACTACAGAGTGATTTAAAAAACACTAAATTTCGTGAGTATTAACGTATAATATTGCTCGGTTATTGTTAATTCAGAATTCCCTTTCGAACGGAAATCACGCGTCAAATCCAAGCGAGTGATTCAAAAAAAAGCTAGCAGAGTTGCCATTTGCTGTTCCTGTATTTGCTTATTTTGACATTATCAAGTAGTGACGATCTTTTTAAACAAGTAGTAATATATTTGTCTCTAGGTATACGAGTATGTGTAATATAATTTTAACTTTAATTAATTACCTCTTCTATATATTTACATCTAAATGTATAAATGAATCCTTTTTTCCCTTGGTCACTGTTGTGTTTGTTATCATTAGGAGAAGGTTCTTATGATATAAATAATTCAAAAAATTAGGCGGTTGGACCGATTCTCATGATTTATACTTTGCTAGATTCATCAACGTCAAATTACTGGGCCTGGGCCCCAATTTTTGAATCACTCGCTTGGATATGGCGTGTGATTTTCGTTCGAAAGGGAATAAACATTAACGGAAAATGTATAAGTGAATACTCTAAAGTAATATTTAATAGAATCACCCTTTTTTGGAAGCACACTGTTTTTAATTCTAAAATCGTATATTAATCAATTAATATCACATGCCATTTTGACGAAAGTGATACAAAAGTAGGGCTCCGGGACGGGACGGGGCCGGGAGCGATCCAAGTTCTCTGAGTCCACCAGTACTAATTAAAACACCTGTTTAATATATCAAGGTAATGGCAGATTTAATGAATGAAGTCTATAATTTTATCACAGGTTTGTAAACAAAAATTAATAACGTGAAATATAGCGGCTCGTATTTTAACAGAGCGAAACAATTAATATAATAAAATTAGGGCATTTATCATGTTAATTAAGAATTCAGCAAAAAAAAAGAAGACACGTAGAAATTTACATTATGGAATATTCAAAGTGGAATAATCTAAGAAAACTCAAACGATTTTAAAGGAGATGGCTAAATGACTGCCCTTAGAATGACTAAAGATTTTAATTCTGAGAAAAAAAACAATGTTTTAGGTCTGCGGGCGACGCTCTGTCGAGGGAGGAATCGGTAAGTAGTTTAACTGCATTGAAATTAGAACGAAAAAAACGTAAATAGATAAACAGTTTAGCCGTTTGGCACACGCATACTGGATGTGTTTTGGCGCTCGCGATCTCTTGGATTATTAAAAAGGTGACAAATATATTTATAAAAAACAGTTGATTCTGCTCGTTGTACGGATCAAATTATTTTCAAGTTTTACTAAGGGACACAAAACATGTTATTTACTAACTGTAAAGATATATTAACATTAGATTAATAAATTAACCAAGAAGTAACGTAAAAGTAACCTACGTAATGAATATATTTGATTACAAGTTTTTACTAAGCGTAAAAACATACATACATACTAGCATACAGGTTGACTAGAGAAATAAATAAAATAGTTGTAACTTATCAATTTTATTTATATTTTATTTATACTTGTTTTTTTTTAATGGAAGAGCCCATGCATGAGTGTCTATCTCAGCGGGCTCCCAAGAGGATATATTGATTGTTAACTTTCCCCTAAACGTGTAAAAAACAAATCTGCCAGTTCCAACCCTGTTAAATCATGGAAATAAACGATAAATTCTGTTTTTTTGAACAGTTATTGAAATAAGTCGGCCAATTGCAGGGTGGCATTTAAATATCATTAAAACTCTTTAAGGGTTGTTCTGACCTTTTTTCAATTCTAAATCGACAAGCGACTGGCATCAAATATGTAAGATTTTTTCTGTGTCATACAATATCTTTATAAGAATAATATTTACAGTACATACCTTCCTAAAATATACTGAATGATTAAGAAGAATCGCGTTGTTAAGTAGGGCGCGTCAGAGGCCAGGAGTGTATATAATATGGCGGTACACTGATGATAATAATTCATACATACAAAACAATAAATAAAAGTCTTCAACTCTTTGTAACATGTAGTTTATTTAAAATAATAAACTTTCTCTTGCTCGTATTTTACATTCGAAAACATTATTTTTAGCGTTACTACTTATTCATAGTTAGATTATAGTAATTCTTTATGTGCAACATGAAAAGCGGCTTCTTATAGCAAATGTCTTCATATATTTATATACTTACTCAGGTACTTTACATACCATTTTTATAAGTAATGTTCGTGCAGTATTTATAATTATTATGTCAAATGTCTTAGATTGCAGTCAATTATTGCATTAACATGATAACATTTTACACAATCAGTATTCAAAAGAATTTTTAATTTCTATTTCAAATAAAAACAATATACAATTATAAGGCCGGTGACTGACTTGAGCATGTGGCCGTAACGTAACATTCGGGGCGAGCGCGCGTTACACGAATGAGCGGTTCGGTTCGCTGTAAAACTTTGCCTATTTGCATTAATAAATGACTTTAATGTACTGGCCAGTAAAATTATGCCAAAATGTAACGTAACGTTACAATAAATTGTAACGGGGTCCTTGTTAAGAATCACTCACGTCAAGATGGCGTGTGATATTCATTGATTAATGTCCGATTTTCCAATGAAATTTAGTATTATTCCTCGCGGACGTGAAATGAAAATAGCAATAACTGAATTTTGTTAGTACCAACGTTTATATTTTACCTTACGTTCAACTTGTTTTTTGGCCGAAATTCACGCGCTATATCCAAGCGAGGGATTAAAAAAAGCTCCAGAGCCCTTGTTTTTGATTCACTTGCGTCAAGATTTTCCAAATAAAATTAGTACACCTATATTTACACATGGGAGTGATAAATAAAAAGATAACTGACATAAGCGTGCACTAACTTTTACATTTTGGGTTAATTTCATTGGTTTGTAATTAGTTTTCGAACGAAAATTACACGCCATATTCAAGCGAGTGATTCAAAAATAGGGCCACTGGTCAGTCACCGGTTAAACATTTAAAGCAAATAAATGGACATGGATTTTGGTTTGCTAGTAAATTCTAGCTGCACTACATTAAGCCTGCACTTTGTGCAATTGCGTAATAATAAGTACAAATACTATGAAAATTCCATTACTTTTATTCCGCACTTATTTAATTTAACCTTAATATCTTTATTGGCACTTCATAGTAACCTATTTTTTTTAACTTTGCTATCCATGTTTTTATTTACAAGCGATTTACGATAACATAGTTCAGAAAGTAAATTTAAGAGGTTAAGACTTAATTAGGACGTTTTGAAACAGTCTAGTAAGTATTTTTTTAACAAATCAATTTATTTATTAACACATTGGCAACATCTTTTTCTACAATATTTTATGATTTAAGTTATCTTTTAAGTTTTTTTTAAAAAAGTGTTTGATGGACGAGTATATTTTAGCCCATAAACGGAAGGGATATGATTAAAATGCAATATGATAACGAAAATGTACAAAACTTTAGTTTCTCTTGAACAAAGACTTCTTTTTTCCAACCAACATCCTGTATCATTGACAACCAAAAATTCCATGGTTCTGTCATTTCAAAGTACAGTCGCAAGCTCATCAGGATATACGTTTTTATTGAAAACTAACCCTTATTACAACCGTATAAGATACCGCAGTGTTTACCTCGACGTGCTGTTGTCCGTACAAGGGTTATACATAATTTATAACTTAATCGTAGGCCACAAACATAAGTTTGTGTTGATAAATATAAGGTACATAACTTTATACACTTCATTAAACATACAGGGTTACTGGTTAAGTCAACCTAAGTCAGGCAGTTAGAAAAGAGTAGTTTTTTTCAATATTTCGTATTTTATTTTTATTTTTCAGAACCAAATCACTTAAATAAAATTTTTGGAAGAACAATAAATAAAAAGAGGATAAAATATCAAAATCTGTTTACTCAACTACGCAATTTTCCTTAATTGGTTCCTCTGATAGGATTAATTGAATTTCTTGCCGAACCCCTTAAATTAATTTATATTAGTATCACTTTTAGGTACTTGTACCTTGGTTTCTGCTATTTATCTTGCAGCATTGGTTGACGACCTCTTCCTAAAGTTAAGCTTAATTGTATTTAAGATGTACTTAAAGACTATGCTTTCCATAACTTGCCTCTTTATATGGTCTTTTTCACATCAATACAAATTAAAGAGTAGTTATATCAAACCTCATTACAATAACAAGTATTTCGTACCAATATCTAAGGATCTGTTCAATATGGCACAACATACGAAACCGTAAAGATACTAAGGGCCGATTTTACCAACATCAGATAAGATGTATCCGACAGAATGAGTATAAAACAACCGATTATAAAGTGTCATTTTCACTTTAGGTGGTACTTTCGTTTTCAAATTAGGCGTATTACAATTTTTTTCGACGATTATTTCTTATCTGACTTTGGTAAAATCAGGTCTTAGCAGGTTAACATATATCATTAGCTGTGCTTAATTATCCGTCAATACTACCTTGAAGCTATGAGAAGCAAATCTAACTGTACAGCTATAGCTAAACAGTAATACAAGGCACAGCCTTATACATATATTGGTATACGACAGTCTACAAGAAATCAGTGGTATTATAGTTTAATGATAGTTAATGGAAGAAGCTTAGGCTGTTAGGCTGGATAGATTAGTATTCTATAATATAATAGAGTAATTAATATTAGCTGAAGATTATATTACAACGTATAACATTCGTTCGATTTCCAAAATAGATCGTAACATTCGAGTGTGTTAGGTCACTAATTATGTAAAGGAAAATGATGTTGGAAGTTTCCACAACAGGGTGTGTTGCGGTTACAGTTAAATAGCTCAGTTTTTGAACGATTCGTTGCAAATAAGAAAAATCAAGTTTCAAGAATTTCATTCGTTGCAAGAAAATATATAAATAACATAATTATTATGAATTATCAATATCATTGCAGTTTTTGGCGGGTTCTGGCGTGGATTAGTTATAATCTTATGTCAATAGCCACCTGCACCCCGCAATCTCACCTCTCTACATACTTTAGCTGTCCCCGCTAATGTTGCTGCCTTGCTTCCTTCTGGTATGCCTTATTGGTGGGCCGTTACACTTAAAGGCTTAACGGCAGACGGTGACTCGCCGCTAGTAGCCCGGTGAGCCCGCGAGTCACCGTCTGCCGTAATTATCAAGATAAGGCATTGGATATGGCAGACGTCCGACATAGTCTCCGTCTTATCTGCAATAGTATTTGCACCTAGCGGGCGCTGTCTTTGGCTGTATCTCCTCAATAAAGCAGGCAGAGATAGTACCCGCTCGGTGTACTAACTCCAACACATTAAGGTATCAAAGGGGCCACTTCCTGTTGGGTCTATATCCCTAAGTAATGGTAGTTAAGCCTTCCAAAAAGACCGGCTTCTGCTGTGATACAATAATGTATTATTTTATTAATAATATTCCCTTAGACTGAGTGTGTGAGAAATTTAAATCGCAATCAACAGATGACAGTTAACTGACTTTAATGACTTTCCACCTATTTATTGTAGACTGTAATAATATTATAATACATATTTTAAGCTATAATAAAAAAGCGATACCATTTCTTGGCCAAAGTTACTTCATAAATACCATAATTATCTATTTCCTTATTTAAGTATCATTTTTATATTATTTGACAAAATATTTTAAATTATGTTCTGAAGTATCCGGTGTTCAATTAGCAGGAGATTATGCATAGATGTTGAAATTAATTGAAAAAGTTTGTAAGTAGAGTAGTTAATAAAGCTGTCAAAAAGTGGCCTGTAGTACATGATCATTCATTCATAAAACTCTGGAACTGAAAGAACTTTCAACTTATGCAGGAACAGAATATTTTTTATTTAACTGACTTCTTTAGTAAAATTATGTGGAAATATAATCAAGTACGCAAAGTAAGGAAAAAAACAACAGTCATCTGATTAATAAAAATGTAGTTTTTGAAGAGTGTATTATTTATTAATAAGATTTTACAAATATGTAATTATTTTTATCATATAAAAATAATTACGCATCTTTTAATCGGAATTATGTTCAGTCCAATTTGTTAGCGAGTAATTACGAGTAGATACTATAGTACTATAGTCCGTAGGTACTATTAATTGCACAAGCTCATCCATTTAGCACTGGACAAATCCAAAGCATTGTATAAATAAATATACCGTTAAAAACCGTAACGGTAACCGTCTCACTGTAATTTTGTATATTCATTACGTTAATTCTTTACGAGCTCTAAACTACACATTTTTATTGCACCATTAATAATAAATTGCACTATGGAGGCGCTATAGAGGGGTTTCGTCACCAGGATCGGATAATGGCAGCCTCACTACTTTCGTTTCTGACAAAACTCCCACGCCTTCTAGGCACGATCTTCTATTAGCCAGAACATCCCTTAGAAAAGCTCTTCTAGGCCCTGCCAAATCAGTCCCAGTAATGGACCTAGTGAGCTTTCTTAATGCTGGAAGTCTTAAAGCTTCCTCATATGAAGGGGGCTCGTCAGTTGGAGTTGTCTGAGATCGACCACCGAAAGGATCTCGAGAACACGTAGGAGATAGTTCTCTTGAGAAATATAAAGTCCCCTCCCCGTGCGGAGCTGGGCCTTCAGGCATCTGCTGGTAATTGATCTGATTGGTGGATCTGAAGTCTTCCAATATTTGTCTCGCACTGCGAGTTGTTGTGAGCACTCCAGCCCAAGAGCGTCTGTTCTGTTGTTTCGCCTCATTAGACCTTGCTGATCCAACGATATTGTTACTTGAATGAGTCCCAGCTATAGTGACTCTCGGTCTTCTAGGCGGCTCATCGAATGACGCTGCTTTTATCGTTGGCCTATTCGGTCTCTGTTCTGGTTCCACATCTATTAGGACGTTGGTGTTTTCAGTTGGTTCCTCTCGGAGGGCGGCGTCGATGCGCATGGCTTCCGAGTAGGAGGGGACTAAGGCACAGTTGCCCCGGATGGCTGCGAACAGCTCGAGGCTATCTACAGTGGAGGCATGTGAAAGGGGCAGGGTCCTGGGAGGTCGTGGTGCAGAGCAAAGCACAGCACTCTGCTCATCAGCGAGTGCCCATGCGTAGTTGGTAGCTGTTACTGGAGGAAGAGTATCAGACAGATGCGTGTCAAGATCCAACTGCCGGCTCGGATCTAACTCGTAGTTTGTACCGAATATTTTTGTTATCTGGAACAAAAGATATTATAAAAATATGGACTAAACACAAGACAGCAGTTCAGTGGTATAAATACTTACAGTATAATGTACATAAGCCGTGTTACACTCTATAAGGATTCGTAGAGGCCAAGAAAGAAGTAGACATGAGAGTGTCCAGAAAAGCAGCTGTGAAGAATACCATGGACACCGATCAGCTTCCCTGAAAAGACATTTCAAATTTAAAACTCAACACACTTCTGGTAATTTATAGAAGTAGTTAAATATTTTCTTAATAAATTACCTATAAGCGACCATGTATTCCTTGAAAGAACTAACTCCTATTAAATCTAACCCCTCTCGCATCTCCATGAAATCATCAAACCGCTCATGTTCTGCGAAAAATCTCGACCTTTGATCTTCAAATTCTGAAAACAACCACTAACATTAAAACATTTGAAATTTTGGTGGGCTTTATGACTACAATGTAAGTTACGAAAGTATGCCATTAATATGCTGGTGACCAGAGTGGTTTGAAAAATGTTGACCTTAATTGCTTTGTTGATAAGCCCGGTAAATTATGTTAGGTCCCGTCATAATTTTGAATTCAAACTTTCCGCTTTCACTCTAACTTTGTAGATAGTATAATTATAATCGTAAAGTTAATGATAATTCATAAGACTCATCTTCGTCTCGCTACATGATGTAATTGGGCTCTGTGTTTTAGTTAGTTAGTTTTATTTAACAGCAAGGGCTACATCAACTTTCAGTACTCTGAATATACATTAAAATTAGCTCATTTTGCACTGAAAAAAAATGTTATTAATCCCTATATTTATTTTCCTTATTTATCTATAGTCTGATGTAAATTTTCTGGATTTAGGTACAATTTTACGGATTGAAGCACATTTTGTTGAATAATAAAGGTTCTATAGCTACATAGGGTCTGATGTGGGCGCGATCATAGCACGGATATTTTCGTTATTTTAGCATCTACATAATTAATAATATTAAAATTTTTTGGCAGGCTAGTTCATATAAGGCTAAATTAAAAAAAGACCTATCCATAGACACGCATAGGTTTGACTAAAAAAATAATCCCCCCCCCCCCCCTTAAATATCATAATTTTTATTTTTTGTATAAAAACCGTAAAGAGATTAACATGATACTTCTTTCTACCAAATTTTACCAGTGTGGTGCCTACAGTTACAGAATAAAGTGGATGTGACATACGGACAGACAGACAGACTCGACGAAACTATAAGGGTTCCATTTTTTGCTATTCAGCTACGGAGCCCTTAAAACGTAAAACATCTTTACCGCTAGCAGCCTCAATGTTGGCGAACGCGAAGCCCTTGCTGAACCGCACTTTAGTGATGGGCGTCTTGCAGTCGAGGACGAGGTTCCTGGACGCGTCGCGCTGCCCGCAGCACGCGTGCGCGAACGACGTGCTCGCGCTGTGCGTGTTCACGCGCTCGTAGTATACCTGCGCGTCAAAATCAAAGAGCCTTGAAGTTCATGCAATTTTATGACTCTGTAATCAAATAACAGAGTATGTGCGTGCGGCGTAATGCTGAGCTCACACGGTCGGTAATCGGTTATGCATAAACAAGTGTTTTATTCAGCTCCTTACAGAAACACAATCTGACTCCGGGACCTACCTAGTAAGTATTTAGCAATACTTGTGGCATTCGTCCGCGCTCTTTTTATTAAATTGTGTAAACGCATCTGCATGGCGTGTTGCTTTGAACAGTGGTCAAAAGGTAATTATGACGAGATTCTGACGTTTTTGGTTTGCCGTTGTTACATAAAAGAGCTCTTGTGATTTCAGCGAGGCTATTATCACAAGCAATATTAATTTATGACTCTATATATCCGTGCTTTAAGCTCAATCTAAGCAAAGATCTGAGGAGCAAAATTATGCAGGGTAGAGTAATTATCAGAGTAATCTCAACTGTACGAAAAAACTTATTTAAATCAATTTAATTTAGACATATAGATTCACTTTTTTTAATATTCTTAAGTAATTTTAGTTAGTACTAGCATTTTTTTTGCAGTTAGCAATATCTTATCATCATACCCGTGTGGTTGTATATGCGTCCCCATTCCTGTACCTCGTCACCTGTCGCTTGCGTCTCACGTAGTGGTAGTATACTACCACTATGAGAGCCTTTTTCAGGTGAAAAGCGATATATCGCTTTTCACCTGAAAAAGGCTCTCATTAAATGGAATCATGAATTTAACCTCAACCATTAACCTGACAAATATTTGTGTCTGCCCCTGCCTGCTAATTAAGTAAGTGTGTGATAGGCGTCAGCTTACCAAAAACACAACTGAATTTACTCTTCTAATGCGAGTTCAAACGAGGGTATCACGTTTTCAGAGTAAGTCTTGATTTTATTGTATCCTAAGATTATGCCCATTAGGGTTTCAGTACTTAAGGCACGCTTCGATTTTCTATTCTGTAGTACAATGGAAACCGATTAAACGATTATCGGATTTTTAGCTTTACATAACTAAGTATAACTAACATTCCTATTGTAATACGGTAATTAACTCCTGTTACACAATACCTGATTATTATTCTACTAAGTATTATTAATTTCTCGTGCCACTCAAAGGCGTGGGAGCATGACCTTGTTATGAGAATTGATTTTTAGTCACGAGGTGGCTTGGGCGAACGTTACAATTTGCTCTCGCTTTGCTCTGTGGCTAAGCCACGTTTCTAAGAAATGGCAAAGATTAGATGAAGGTCAGAAGATGTCAAGTGCTAAAAACCTGTGTTAAGTAGTAGCACAAAAGAAGTAATACTAGTAACGTGTCTAATTAAATTACATTAAGGACAAAAACAGACAGTCTAGCTAGATATTTCTTCCCATAAACGAGGTGCCAATTTATTACTGTTTGGAAAAACCTCTCTGCTTCTCTTCGCATTCTCATCTGTGCGTTGTGGTGAAACGTACCTACGCTACAGTGCAGTTCTTTGGCTGATAATTTTGAAATTGACGTTCGGGGGTCGGTAGCACTCAATCAGGGTAGGAAATTTAAAAACAAAAAACTTCCTTGATTCAGGAAGCTTAGAAAGATGCTCAGTTAATATTTTTGACCCAACCATGACAAAGTCAAAGAAAGGGGCACTAATCGGAGAACCTCCTGTAAGATTTGGCGACACACTAGATCTGACTACAGCTTTCTTCAAAATGTCTGCGTTAGTTCTTATTTTCGCCGTCGGTTAAAAGATCAGTGTCGCACTATACAGTTCAACGACAAAAATCAAAACTAACACTATCAAATTCTAAAATGCGGTTGCCAGATCAGTGTAGCGAAATCTTCCTAATCTATCAAGAGATTTTCCGATTTTACCTTTTGGTTTATTTTAAACTATTAACAATGACTGTTTTGAAATACCGTAGAGCCAAACTCCTTAAATGAAGTTATAATTTTCAATGGTATTCATTGTTGATACAATAAATTCATAATGATACAAATACATGTTAAGTACTATTTTAATCATTATGTTATGCAAACAATATAAGGTAATAAATAACACGACCGTAATAAATAGTCTCCCTGAATCAAGTGAGATTTTCTTACAATGAAAGCTCATTGAATGCTAGTGGCCCTCTGTCAATGTCATCTATTGGCCAGAATATTCTTGTCGCACTGTATATCGTTTTATCCCTACTGGCCACATATACATACTATAATTCGATTGTATTAAAAATATCAAATTTTGAGCGACATCATTATGAGTTTCAAAAATAAGCATAAATGTTCTTTATTAATATCTAACAAACGAGAAAAAAATAAAACTAAGACATTTAACATGAAAAATAACTTAAAAACCTGCCTATTCAAAAACGAAACCATTTCCTTGCGGCAAGGAGGTTATGATTCTGGCTGTGTTGCCGCTTTGGATAGCTATGCTTACCTTTTGAGCTAGGAACCAGACAGCTTTATTATTGGCCGTCAAATAATTTAACTGTGGCGCAATTTTTCTGAACACCAATTGGGCAGAAGGTCCCAACGGTCAGATGTTTCAACACTAAACGGCGCAAACACATTATCTCTTGCAAGTGAGACTTACTTGCGACGCTTGGCGTTTTCAACCAACTCCGCTACTGCTCCAGCATTTAGGGCTAATTCTCTTAGATTGGAAGGGGCCAAAGTATTGACACAAGTACGTTAGCTACATAAAATTCAGTTATAACTACCTAAGCTGTACCAAATACAATTTTGAAGCTTTTCAGTTAAGTTATCATGATTTTGATCTGGCATTGGATACAAAAATTACTGAATGATTTCATTCCTGACTCACCAGACTCTTGGCGTAGCAGTGCGCATGGCATGCACTCTCGCGCTGACAGCGGCGACATCAGCTCGCCTTGCCAGCTGGATCCTCGCCGTGCTGTGGTAGCATTCCACAAGGTACACCAGGTACAGCAGCAGCACGAAGGCGATGGGGATGTAAGCGTAGCCCACATCGCAAGGGGACTCATGGACTGTCCTTACGATCGGGTTCCTGAGATTGATGAAACTGATTTAGAAGTTAGTAGGAAGTGGCTTGGTAAGCAATAATGGTTAAGTAATAAGAGACATAACTTGGCACTTGTAATTTGGGATCGAGTGCTTAATGGATATGACGCAGTTGGTTCTAATAATAATCCAGCAAAGCAGTTATTTATCCTTTGTATTTTATTTGAAGAATGTTATATTTATATTTTTGTTTTTAAAGTGTTTTGTTACTGAACATACTTAATATTATGACATGCACTTGAAAAAAGCAACTATGTCAGACGAGGAATCGAACCTCGTGTCTGACGCTATCGGGACCACACTGATGTGTGGCCGAGTGGGATACAACAACAAGCCTGTTGATTTTTGCAACTGTTTTCTTAAACGCGTAGGCTGCGTGACCTCATTAATGTTTCGAGATATTGCGAGAGCAATCTCGCAAAATTGATGAGGTCAAGGCTTTTTTCAAGTGAATTTTATAATATTAATAATAGTCCCCCTAGCCGATTTTGACTACGGTGGCCAGTCACAACAACTAACCGACTGCGCGATACATATTATAGTGTACAAGTGTGTGCGCAAACACAGGTGCACTCTCTATTACTTTAACTCTCATAGCTCGATGGGACAGAAATCTGACACGACCGAATAGAGATCAGGCGCAGGACCAGCGGCCTTACGTGCTTTTCCGAGGCACGAGGCGAGAAATATGTAAACTATAATATTCTACAAAAATGTTTAGTAGTCTACAAATACTGTGTATGAAATGGGTACCTATTAGAAGAATTTTACGTATTATTAATTCTAAACTGCTATCAGTACGTGGAAAATACTGACGTGTTTAATTTAGTGCTGACAAAGTCATATTGAGTGAAATTATGTGCCCAATCAACCGTCAGGAGACTAAATGCATTTACAAACACTTTCAATTTGAAGCATACTCTTTTTAACTAAAACAATAACTGTATTTACTACTTGTACAGCAAAAGCTCTTTGTGCTTGTATATTAACAAGATTTATCACCTGACTGCAGGTAGATGGAAATTAATTTATGAACCATCCATCCAGTGAGTTCCATATTTCACAGCGCTCATGTTCACAACGAACAAAGGGTGTTTCAAAAAGCTCATATTTTATCACTGAAGGGGACATGAAATTATGCAGTGTACGCATTCAACGGCTTATTTCACCCTCGCATTTAAATAGATAGGAAAAGAAGGCAACTTTATATTCAAAACAAGTTTTATGAATAGTAAAGTGGTCTCCTCAGTGTTTCTTTGCGCCAGGTAGTTAAATGAAACTTAAGGGTGTTATTGATTTCACAAATCAATTGTTGGTTAGTGCTTTCCGCACGCGATTTTCCCGCGTTGTAATCTTTTTAGGAATTAGGAACTGTTCATGCCAGAATGGTATTCGAGATTTGCTTTTATAATTTTCGTATATTCTTATATATAGTATAGTGTATTTAAGAATAAAAAGCTACATAGTGTCACTAACAGACAATGAGTGTTGAATGTTGAAAACGTTTATCGCTCTTGGTTAAAGAAAATGAAAGGCTTTGTTCCAGGACCAATTTTAATTAAATTTGTTTTTGTAATAAATTAACACAACAGATTAAACTAGAGACAAATACTATTGTAGTGTTAAAAACCAGCAGAAAACATCTAAATAGTTGAAATATAAACTAACAGAAAACTACCTCGAAACTCGTTAGTAAGCAATGAAATAGTCATCATTTAAGGTTAACCTTAGAACAAGGTTCTAACTCGCATCGATCATTACATTTGTCAAGGCGTTTGACCATTCGTTTCAAAGCTGTTCTCATAAACTTTGTTAGCCTACCAACGATAAACGAGGCTTCACCCGCAACGTCATTTATAAGCCCGAAGGGTACAGCGATCGAACATTGCCGAGGATAATTGGCCTTCCATAGGGCTCTCTCTTGAGACCACCTTGATTCTAACGCAATATAAACACAATGCCCTTGATTATCGGTTTAGGTTAAGAAGATAATAGTTTATTGTTATACAAATGGTTGTAGCTATGTGTACACGAGAATAATTTATGATTAGATAATTTAGTGTTCAAAAACTAACTTTGAGTCTCCACTTAGGTGACACAGTTCCTCTAGCTGACGCTTGGATCTGAAAAAGTCCGAAAGTAAAAAGACCATAGAAAAAAGTAAAAACTTTGAGTGTCAGCTGGAAGAACTGTCTCTCTTAAGAATTAAAGTCGATGAGGCCATGGCTACGGTGGTGCTGTACCAGGTCGTAGGGCCTAGTCAGCCGGTGACTATGTGTGTCAGCTGACCATGAGCGTACGAGCTAAGCCGATCAGGTCTCGGTCTATTTCGGTGGTGCTACACCAGTCCATAGAATCGCGTCAGTTGGTGACCATAAGCGTCAGCCAGCGGCGGTCACTTACGAGCTGAAGTCGATGAGGTCTCGGTCGATCTCGGCAGTGCTGCACCAGGCCACGGAGCCGAGGCAGCCGCCGATCATCAACGTCAGCAGGAAGCACTTCCAGTTGCCTTCACGACGGAGTACGCCGCCCAAACTTTGCTGTCGAGGTCGCTGAAATCGCGGTTGTTCAATAACAATTAGCCTTAAATGGTGGAAATTCAGAGGAGTACCCACTTCGCTATTACATGGAAAGATTTTTTCATGCCCACGCATGCTTATGTATGTACCTTTAATTCAAATGGATAGCCACTGTCAGAGAGAGTTTGGTGGCTAGGGTCATTTGGTTAGCTCTATATTTTCTCAATAAGGAGTTAATTTTGGGATATTACTTATGTTAGATAATATTTGAACCTTTTAAAAAGTCTGCTTAAGCAGTTCTTGCTGCTACTGTCCTAAAGTTACCAAGTATATTTCTATACAAATACATACAAACTTGCATCTTACACCTATAAAACTTATATTTAACTTGTAATACCTGTCGTAAACTATAAACTTTGATATAAACCTGCCGAATAATGTCAGGCAGTAAGCTGAAAGGGCAGCTCTATTCACAGCACTTTGACCTATGGACTAGATTTTGAAAAGTAGAGCGATTTTTACTGACGTCTAGGATAGTCAAATTAATAAAAATGAATGAATGAATGAATTTATTGGACAGAGTCACAGTTTGCTGTAAAATGTAAGAAGTAGTTTACGATTCACAAGGTCTTGTAAACTACAGATTTTACTGATATGTTTTTATATGAGGAATACTATTTTACAACATCGCATCGAACTTATTTAACTTTAAACTTTTAAGAACAATGCAAATATTTTTACCGTTACCATGAGTTTATGGCAGTTTTACTCAGTTCAGTTTTAGCGACTACGTAAAAAAGTGTATGGAAAATGTTAATTCTGCAAGTGACTGCTAGAAGCGCTGTGCAATCTTCCATAGTTTTTTTTTACGTCATCGCAAGCGACTATAAACTCATTGTAACGGTACTGTAAGTATCTGAACCCAACAACGCTAGTGTATCCACACAACAAATCGAGCTCGGGACACAAAGTCGCATGAATATGCAGCGCTCACCGCAGACAAATGAGAAGACTTCTATTCCCTGTGACGAACAAACGTCAATGGTAAGCTTACGAATATTTAAAAATCATAGTTCATCTTATTGACACGTTAATTATAAAAGAAAATTATTCTATAAAGAAACATTCTCTTACTGTATTCACAAATAAGCACTAACCTAACCTAACTCAAATACGGAACGTCATTTCGTATCAAAAATTGAACAGATACGGTAACCAGAACTTATTAAGGCTTCTATTAGAGTCATTAAAATGTTCAAACGCGCAAATGCAACGTCCAAACTCTGTTTATCGAACTTAAAACAAAAGTGCAGTATCCACACGATGCAGATAGACATTCAAGCCTACACAAAGCGTTCGAATGAATATAAAGCACTCACATTCGATCCGGCGAGGACAAATGGGACTATTCTCTTGTCACGGACACCTATTACAAATGTGGGCCGGATCTCGGAAGTTGGGATGTATTGGGGCTGCTTGTTTGTGGGATTGTTACTAGGAATAGTTTAATGTAAGTAGGTGTTCATATGGCAGGCTGTAATAGTGTGTTTTTTGTAACCGACTTCAAAAAAGGAGGAGGTTATCAATTCGACTGTATGTTTTTTTTATTATATTTTTTTTTGTATGTTTGTTACCTCATATCTCAGTCGTTAGTCGACCGATTCGAAAATTTTTGCCGATTTGGGATTTGAAGATGGGATCTTGGTGTAATCGAGGGAAACCCTCAAATTTTAAAGGCACGTATATTGTACTAAAATCTTAATGTTGACGTATTGTTACATCTGATAGTCCAAACTTTGTGGGGCTGAACTGATGGTGGAACTCCTTAACGCTTAGGAGTTCAGTAATTGTAGTACAGAACATAATATGACAGGTAGGTTTGTAGCTTCTTAAAGAACAGAGTCATAAGGTGCATTCTCCCTCCCCCTCCTTCTCTTGTAAACTCTAAAAATGGAGAAATAAAATTAACTTTTAAAAAGTAAAAACCGACTTCAAAACCAAAATGCACTAAAAAGTCTAAAAGAAATTCTTGAACATTGAAAGGAAAGGAAACAATTTAAGGGGAAACAATTTCTTTTTGGAGTCGGTGCCATCACTTTGAAAATTCAGCCTCACCTGTCGCAGCACCGAC
This sequence comes from Pyrausta purpuralis, assembly GCA_963924145.1. Lineage (NCBI taxonomy): Eukaryota > Metazoa > Arthropoda > Insecta > Lepidoptera > Crambidae > Pyrausta > Pyrausta purpuralis. The sequence goes on along the minus strand of OZ001664.1, from coordinate 4,759,754 downwards.
TCCAAAAAGAAATTGTTTCCCTAAAATGGATTTCTTTCCTTTCAATGTTTAAGAGTTTATTTAAGACTTTTTAGTGCATTTTGGTTTTGAAGGCGGTTTTTACTTTTTTTGTTTACTTCTTTTGAAAATATGGTTAGTTTTACCATCTTATTTTAACTTTAACAAAACTTAAATAACTTCATCCGAGTTAACATGGATTCTTCTTTGTAATAGTTAATAGAGGTATTTCCATGCTCTTCTTTTCCGTTCTATCTCCATGTGTTAATACAACAGAGCCTGAGCCGTATATACTCGTATTGCTTTGATGACAGGTCTTAATTTTGTTTCAGGCCTATGTATCCGTTACTTTTCAGGGGGTCACAGTTCTTTTCAACCGTCACAAGATCGAAATTAATTTCATTAACAAAATAATTATGAACATAAAGTTAGTCTGGGTAATAAAGTTAACGAGTCAGAACTTAAATCTTTATTTATTTAGCTCTTTTTTTGCGAGCATTTGTGAGACATAATTCTGCTAACTTAATTTCACCCGTTGAGTGTCAATTTAGTTATTCAAGTTCAAGAAACTACAGTGTTGCAAACAAATAATTTTTTGATACGTTTATCTTCTAGGGTCTTAATATTCGACACCGATCACATTCATTGCTATGATTCCAAAGTAAGTAGCTGATGCACTTGTGGTATGGAAATCCGAAACAACAGAGGTGCCGCAACTCGCAGAATCGTGAAAATGTAGAAAGGCCTGATTTCTACATTGACCCGACCCAGATTCAAACCCAGGACCTCGGAACGGCAACGCCATGAAACCAAGCGTGCTTAGCCACTGGTGTAGTAAACATAATAATAAATGTTTTCATAACATGATCATTTAAAAAAATATAAATCTTTACAATATTTGATAAAAAAAGTTTACTGAGCAAAATGCTTTACTGATTTTGATTATCCGTAACAAGGAAATAGATAGAAACTCGGTAACTAATATAAGATTAGTTTTACAGTGTTATAAATACTAACCTTCAGTGGTGCCCTTACATAAATTCAATGACAACCATCAGTCATGATTTTCCGTATGGATTTTGACACCAATTTCACGTATCTTATATATCGCTAGTCACATAATCATTTGCAACGGTGGTTGCCAATCTGGAGAGTGCCTATACAAGCGACTACTGTTAAGGTCAATACACAATCGTTTTTTTATTGACATTTACCAATATCATAATTGATTGATATTGTACATGACTTATTGTTATGGGCAAGTTTGACAACCAAAATTCCGCTAACAGTTATCAATCAAAACGTAATCCATCTTTAGCTCAAGGAAAAGTACAATTATGGACGGTCATAACAATTTTCCTAAGATTGGGTGGAAATAACAATTTGTGACGTCGCGTTTAAAACCAGTAATAGTTCTGCAATTATGTATGTTTATTGCAAGTTTATTAAAAGTGAACTGTACTGCAAAACTAAATAAAATGCGGCTTAGGATAATTAGTATTTATGAAAGAAATAATTATGTTTAGTTTGTAGCTTAACTACTGCGGTACTTAAGTTTAAGGAATTTGTGTACAATAGTTTATAGGCAGACCAATTTTTGTCTCTTCCAAATGCCAGTGCACCGTTTTTTTTTTTCTTTCTCTTACCACTTCTGTATTTTTCAACACCTAGCGACTTTATTTAAACTCTGTTATTTAATCTGTTTGTTTAAATAGTGGGTTTAAATACATGTAATGTTTGACTGTTTGTTATTCCTTAATAGTTAAAAATAACTAAACAATATCTTCAATAATTTGGTGTAAGTCATTCGTACTGAATCTTGTAAGCACACTCAAGATCTAAGCTAAAAGCTTTTCTGTTGATACATGAATCAAAGTGTCGATTACTCTTTTGAGGGAGGAACTAAGAAGGTAAAACTACACAAAACAATTTAGGTGAAGACTAGGTATTTCGATTTATCAGCTCTCCCAGCTAAGAAAGTTGTGATATCTTATAGACGGCCTGAGACCCTGCTCTATAAGCCATCGTCTATATCCCTGTCTTTAGTTGTCCTTCTTGCTTTCATTGTTATGCTTATATTAGTGAAAGACACAAGTATACAAGTGATCTTACATAGTAGGCCACTACGCTGAAGCTGAGACGACTTTGCACTAAAGTATTTTTCCATCGGTTTCGAATAAATATTTTATCGGCATAAGCCTGCTAGAGATGCTCAGTATTGATTTATACTACCTATCGATATTCTAGCTACGTGTAAAATTTACAAATGTGGTATTAGCATATGACATAGTCCTGGTACTCCTGCAGGGCGATTCAGAACGTCCGATAAGCCATTCGGCTTGGGTTTTGGCTAAATTTTGTAATCATTTTAAAATCAATGTCGTGAAGGGATGTCAATATGTCAGTTCGGTAAAAAATACAATAAATGAACAAAATAATATTGTTGCATTGGCTAAATCCACGTTAAAATAAATATACCTTGGACATTCCCACAGACTAGTCCCAAAGTAAGCTACTCAAAGCTTGTGTTATGGGTGCCAGACAACGAATATAATACTAAATACTTTTTGTTTGTAAATACATACATGATATACATAGAAAACACCCAGACGTTATTATAATTATATTAATAAGTGAAAGCTATCGAAACGTAACCGAATCCGTAACCCGGTTCTGAATCGGGGAAGTTGTGAGATGTAAGATTTGTAAATACTCTTAAATCTACATTTACCAAAAATGTTATAACTCTCAAATATTTACCGAATCTTTATTCTTCAACATAATCAATTAAATATCTAAATTACTGTGATGTAAAGCTGAGAATGTATCATCATTTTTTATGTATGTTAAACTGGCGGACTCCGCTAACTTAGTTTCGCCCCCAGCCCCGTCCCGCTCAGCACCGTAATTTTAAAAGTTAAGCGGTGCCTTAATACTTGTCCTATATTATAAGATTTACACGTATGGTTCCACTAAACCAAGCATATTCCTTAAAAGGATCTTTGGACATTCCCACACATCGCCATCTAGCCCCAAAGTAAGCTACTCAAAGCTTGTGTTATGGGTGCCAGACAACGGATAGAATACTTAAATACTTTTTTTTTTTGTAAATACATACATGATATACATAGAAAACACCCAGACCAATACAAACAGATATGTTCATGCACACAAATGTTTGTATTGTGCGGGGATCGAACCCGCACCCGCTGCGTAGTAGGCGATTTCTCGACCACTACACCAGACGGGTAATCTCGGGCAGCGGTCCTAACGAAGATACATTTTTTCGCCCCGGCCCCGTCAAACGGGATAAAAAGTATTATAGGTCTTTCTCCTGGTTCTCAGCTACCACCCCACCGTTTCGCCCCAGCCCCATCCTACCCAAGCCCCGGCCCCGTCTAACAGAATAAAAATTTCCTATGTTCTTCTCCTGCTTCTAATCTACCATTCTTGAGTTATAAATGGTGTAAGAAGCACGACTATCTTTTATATACATAGATTTGTATTTAATATCTACAGCAATAATTATGATAACATAAAATGCAGACATGTTAAACTTACAACCAATGTTTTTTATTTGACGACCCGTCTGGTGTAGTGGTCAAGAAATCGCCTACTACGCAGCGGGTGCGGGTTCGATCCCCGCACAATACAAACATTTGTGTGCATGAACATGTCTGTTTGTATTGGTCTGGGTGTTTTCTATGTATATCATGTATGTATTTACAAAAAAAAAAAGTATTTAAGTATTATATCCGTTGTCTGGCACCCATAACACAAGCTTTGAGTAGCTTACTTTGGGGCTAGATGGCGATGTGTGGGAATGTCCAAAGGATATTTATTTATTTTATTTATTTATAACTAAAAACATGAATCTATTTCAATATTGATTATCGTAAAGTTTTTCCCAAAAACCAAAAGTAGACCTAAAAGAAAACTTTACAAAAACAATTTGGAAAGAACCTTACATATCGACACAGCATTTCCATTGCTTTTAACCCGAGTCCATAGATCCCGTCATAATAGCACTAAGGTCTACCGATTCGCATGAAAAAGGTGTATTTACCCGGGACATGGGACACTCAATTGCGAGCGTGATTACGTAACGTCAAGTGTTCTAGTTTGTATGTGATATGCCATCGTAGCAATTCGTGTGGAAGTATAAGTGCGCCCTCACATCAGAGATCATAAGACTTAGTGCGTGTTCACATGAGAGCGACAACAGCGTGTCTCTCTAATGTGAAAGGCTTACTGCTGTCATTTTATGTATGAAGTTGACAGCAGCGCGGCTTTCGCGCAACCGTGGCGCTGCCAAAGTCACCTAAGTGTTAAAGCGCTCTTACTGGCTAGATTAAGCATTGCGGGCACATTTAAAAGTATCAGGGCAAATTGTTTTTTAGTGCAGTGAAAGTATACTTTATACTTACTTTGGATCTTTCAAAATTCTATCTATAATAAATAGTAGATTTTAATACAAGGGAAGAAAGTGACCCATTTCACTCGAGAAGTTTTTGGCGCTCAAGTGAGAGCGCTAATAATTCAAAAGTGAAATGGGTGCTTTCACCCGAGTTTATATACTATTTTTCATTTCGACTGTGAGGCAAAATAAATAAAATTATTTAGATATTATGTTGTTTGGCGAGAGATGAAATCTCAAGTTTTTACATCACATATCAGTTTGTTTACCGTCGTTATGCATAAAACACAAGATTAGAAGGACAGTAAAGGCACGGAAGACAACAGAGTATTACATAAAACGCGGACGGAAAATATCGATCGATTTTTTCTCAGAGACAATAACAATAGGAGAAGAACGCAACCTTGCGAAAACATGGTTACTTGTCACCAAAACTACCACAGATTATGTCAAATTCCAGGTTCAATTTTGCCTCATGAGAAAGCGCTATGAATGACAGCTAAAGGTGGAAGTGAGTAAGAAGATTATCAGGGCAAAGTCAAATTATCAAGAGGCAGGCCTCCGCCTGCATAATAATCTATGCAATAATCGACCAAACTAAAAAAAATATCGTCAAAGACAAACAGAATGTGACAATTTAAAATGAAAAAAAAGTGGCACTATGTATGGCGGGAAACCCAAATATATTTATTTGTAGATTTTAAATTGTAAAAAAATTTAGACCAATTGTACCTACATTGTTCAAATCAGTGACCATAATAAACACGCTTATAATGTTTAGCCAATCTTAAAAATATGAAATGCTTGTTAATTATAATAATATAATGTGACTCAATTACCTTTAGCTCCATGTCTGATCGTAGCAATTAAAACTAAATAACTTTCCACCCTAGGGATGGAAAAGCTATTTTCCACCCGTCTATCTTCACATGAAAGTTCAACTTTCCGAACAGAAGAAAGGAAAAAAATATATAAATTGCACCTTAACAAATAACTTGTCTGATTTATATTTGGTTCTGAAGTCTACGCGAATACTAATCATTGAATAATATAAAAAAACAACTTACCGATATATTTCCTGCACATTTATTTAAAATAATACGCCTGATATTTTTTTCACAACTATTTAATGACAAATAACACCTTAGTCTTGCCAGTGACCACGGATGCTGCTGTAAAGCATTCGAAACTTTTTAAATAAATGTGCGTGAAATAAACCAAAAAATAAATCCGTAAAGTGTTTTCATTTCATTGTCTGATTTAACAAATTATAATATCCGGATAAATACGCATACCTACCACCCAGACGCTGGCAAAAGCCTTCCAGCAAGTGATTTAAAGAGTATGCGCTTCGGAAAAGGTCTGATCACGGTGTAAAATTTAGATAACATAGTGCAACGTTTACTGTCATTAAAAAAAACTTCTGTCATGTCATGACGTAACTAACAATTGCAAAATAACGACAATCGTGATACGTTATAGCCCTAGGGAACAATTCCCGTGTATTTACATTAACCTAATAACTCTCCCGGTCCTAAATAAATATTTTTTCGCAGGATGACATATTGTGTACTGCCAGCAAATGGAATCGAATGTATTTGAATTTAATTTGGAACGTGTTGAAGGAAACGCTCGTTATTTTGTACAAATTGAGTCTAGTCTGGTGAATTGGACAGTGATTTGTTTATTTAGGTTTCTGATATTGGTTTCATGTTTTAGTAAAAGCAATCAAACATGGGCTAGTCCAGAAATCTGATTAGTAACAAATTGTTTTCGTTACGCGTGTTTCGCATCGAACGAAAATATAAATGATTTATTTTTAATCCAGATATTTAAAAATAATTAAGATAGTTACAGCTTCTAATCTATATCAACGGTACAACATAATTAACCGATAACTATTGGCCTCGTGGCCCGTAAGTAATTACTTAATTAAAGCATCGACCCTAAATCCTTTCTGTGGCCAAGGTGAATTTTCGAAAAACATGCGAGTATTTTGTGTTGCGTAAAATATTATAAAAAAAACACAAAATTGCACTCCGGGAGTGCCGGCAGAAGTGAAAACTTGAATATCAACGTTGTGCATTTTTGATTTTTTGGAATAGTTAGGAAATAATTTTGAATGAATTGCTCTTATTATCAATATAAAAGTACTATCATTTTTGTGATAGAATACAATAATAATAATAATACAATAATAATAATAACAATAATAATAATAATAATAATAAAAAATGTTTAAACTTCTACAAAAATGTTTAAACTTCTACAAGGTCCTACTGTTCCATACTATAAATATACTCCTTTGACGGTAGTAGAAAATCAAACATACAAACTTTATTACGATAGGGCAATCCTAACAGATAAGACTACACATTTTAATCGGCCGGATATTACATTAGTAGATAAAATTAATAGAACTGCCCATCTGATAGATATCGCCATCCCCAACACAAATAATCTGCAATCAACAATAGCGGAAAAAATGACCAAGTATGCAGACCTTAAGGAAGAAGTAAAAAGAATGTGGAAATTGCAAAAAGTCACTATAGTTCCGATAGTTTTGTCAACAACCGGCGTGATACCTAACCAGCTTCACCAATCACTTCAGACCCTTAATCTTCCTAAGTACACATACATTCAATTGCAAAAAGCAGCCATATTAAATACATGTCGGATTGTTCGAAAATTTTTACAGGTCGATGAAGATACGCAGCTCTACTCACTCCATCCACCAACTTCTTTAACTTAAATTTAAAATGAATATTACTTGGCCTCGGCCCGTACTATTCAAAAGTACCAGTTTATATGACTGAGATATGAAAATATATACAATAATAATAATAATAATAATATATTTTTATAGAATACAATATTTATTTATTGCGCTATCGTACACAAACATTACAATTTATATTATATTAAATTACATTAAAAAGTTTATCTCTCAGAAAAATCAACTTACATCCATAATTTCGCCAAACGTCTTACGGTTTTTCTATCAGCCCACGTGTCCTGACGCGAGTTTCACATTTTTCCCCCATCCCACAAAAGTGCTCAACGCCGCTAAAGAAGTTTTCACTTCAAAAACTTTTAAATTGTAAATTTATTAAAAGAATGTCTTGTAGATCATGAAGCTATTTCATAAAAAGACGTCTGATCGATCCCATCTCAATTTCCACATAACGAGAAATATTCATCAATATTTAAATGACGTCTCTAGAAAGCATTTGTAGAATTTTCAGCTTTTCGTACGTCTTAATAGATAAATTCCATCCCACGTGATTAGAAATTCCATAACATTGTTCATTTATCTATCTTTTACGTGCCTAATTGGCACAACATAGTTCAAGTTTGCAGTCACTAATAAGAGTCTTCACAAAAACTGTAAGTAGTCACCAGAAGAGCCTTATCTAGAAGATCCACTTAACCCTTCCTGTGGCTAGGATAGGCAATCAAGGAGCGCCACTACTTGGATTATTTTTCTGACCCAAGGCTAAGAAGGCCTCCTTTGTCGTTGATTAGCTGTAAACTTGGGTAGAGCTTTGCAGGGAATCGAGTTAACCTTTAACCTTGTTAAAGGATTTATTTAATGGCAGTCCTTTTCCTACTTTTGCGCTCAAATCAAAGTGTATACTTCGTCATGTTGTAAACACTTGCTTAAAACTGCTAAGCCTTGTATTATTGTAATGGAAATACTATAAATTGCTGTAAATATGTAGAGGTGAAACTATGTCAGAAAAACAATGAAAACATAAGAAAAATATAAATAAATTTAACATTTTTTCAATTAACCAATAATGCATTTGTCTTTTTGTAGTAAAGATTTGTAGCTTTACTTATGTTGTTAAATCACCTCAAACATCATACGATCATATTCAGCCAATCACAGCTCTCTTTCCACCTAGATAACCTTGAAGCCCAGTAGTGGGACTCTCTGTTTAATATTAATTGTGTCTTAATTTAATTTACATAAGGTCTAAATTTTTTGCTTCCATTAGTACAGTAGCTAAAAATTGAATTATCAATGTTTCACTTCACATTTGGTCGCTGTCGCCTTAGCACTGTCCCTCGTAACCTGAATATAAGATTTAACTCATTAAATACCGAATATTTAAAGTTAAATTAGCTTTTATTTCCTCCCTTTGTTCGAATCGCGAACATCTCCCAATGTCATCCACTGACTTGGTTACGGAATTGAATATTCCAACTAATCCTTAACTGGCACCGTTCAGCTGCAGTTATACGGGCTGGTAGGATATTGGCGGCAACTTTGCTAGGCGCCGTAAGTAGTCGAGTAGTGGTGCTAGAGTTTAGATAACTACGACTACGGATAAAGGATTTAAAGATAAATCCGTACGAAATATTTTTATTAAATGTATCTATAGATTAAATTTTATTGGCCATAAAATGGATGTACAGGTACATAATAATAATAATAATCCTCATATTTAACCCTAATCATATCATTGAGGTGACGAAGAAGTGCTTAACACTAACCCCATTGTTCCTTGTATAATAATAACATAATTAGGTAAATACCATATACTATTTCATTATTTAGAGTTATCCTGTTATTCTTTATTTTCATGCCAACTAAATATCTCTCTACATACGAGTATATTTTCATAAATTTACAAAAATAAATTAGATGCCAAACTGAACAAAGAAGGAGTTTACTTGAACTGTCGTGAAGCGACAAATGTGGAGAAGTAGAAGAAGGTAAAAGAAAGAGGTAGAAGAGGGAATAGAATTTATATTACAACAAAAAGAATACAGTACCGAAAAATGAGATGAGGTGATGTCTGTATGAATGTAAGTAAAGTGCAGTGGGCGTGAGTAAGTATCTTCAAATCTTCAATAAGTATTGTCCTGGGGCAGCAAAGGGCGGCGTCGGAGTGCAGGGCCGACACAGCGGAGGTAGCAGCGACGCCGATGTGCAGCGGTGACAGGCGCTGTGAAGAGCAGTGACGCTGATGTGCAGCGGTGACAGGTGCCGTGAAGAGCAGAGACGCCGATGTGCAGTAATGAGGGTAACGGGCACTATATAGAAAATGTTGTGATCAGTTGGAGTGCCAGAAGTACTTGGTCTCGGATCCTCTTCCGAGAAGGAGACAGGTCCCTCCCCTAGAGCGAGGAGGTGTTACTGCAGTCAATGTGCTTGGATACTCCTCCGGTGTCCGGTCTCTCCCCTAGCGTGAGGAGGTGTTTCAGTAGTCACCGGCGGTTCTTCAAGACTTCTTGAGGGAAGATGTAGAGTATTTTTGAAGTATAATAGAACTGTTCGAGCTTAGAACTCGGAATCGAATGAAATGAATGAAAAAAATTGATGCTTATATAGGGGGCCGGGGCCGTTCAAATTTAGATCGAGGTAGGTTCAAAAATAGAACATGAATACTGGTGGTTTACAGAGGATTAAACCCGAAAAAGTAATAAACTTTGATAGAAGTTGTCAGACTTTGAAAGATATTGTCATAACAACGATGTCAATAAAGATAAAAATACTGTCAAAAAGTAAGCAAATTACGAAAATACAGGAAAACGAATCATCACCCAATGCAAATTAAAGGAAAATTGCAAACAAAGGTAAAACACAACTATTTTTACAGTATTATGTAAAGAAAAGTAGAATAACAGAGCTTTGAAAGTTTGACATTTTTAGATTCACAATAAATATTGTTCAAAAAGGATTAGAAAACATCAATAATCCAAAAATACAGAGTAATAGTAATAAGAAGAGTAGAAAGGCAGGTAATGCCTATAGTTTAATGTCTACAGTACGACTTTTTAGGGAGAAAATACGAACTGCGTTATGGTAGATAGAATCTATGATTAACTCTTATGTTCGTGTTTACAGCAAACGAACCAGCAAAAAGGAAATGAAAGCATGGAAAAACAAAGATAATGTGATGAAAATGTTAATGTGGATCCGATGAATACTAAAAATATTAAGGTACTCAATTTATTACACATAAAACATGTACAACGGTACATTTCCCCCACAACCCCAGAAAAATTTTCGACTTAGAGAAAATTTTTTAAAAGAAGACCTAAAGAAAACCTAGGAATCTATTTCGCCTAATATACAACCTTACATAAAAATATTTATTCTTCTTCTAGCATTCTATCTTCTTCATACCGTAAGGGTGGAGTTCACATTCAATGACTGCCACTCTAGAAAAGAATTCCTCAATAACGACAGGCTTATTTAAGGAGTTGTCAACCGCTCCATAGATGGAAAAAAAAAAGTTTGATTCTAGGCCTACGTAAGGAGTAATCAACCGCTCCAATCTAAGGCTTATTTAACGAGTAATCAACCGCTCGGACCTAAGGCTTATTTAACGAGTAATCAACCGCTCAAAAGAACGTACTAGTTAGTACTAAGGGGTTTAGAGTCCCTTAAGTAAAGAGAAGAGGTTTAGAGCCTCCCGAGTTAACGTAAGGGATTTAGAGTCCCTTAAGTAAAGAGAAGAGGTTTAGAGCCTCCCGAGTTAACGTAAGGGATTTAGAGTCCCTTAAGTTAAAAAAATAAAAAGTTAAAAAAAAAGTTAAAAATAAAATTGAGTACCTTAATTCCTCTTCAAATAGTGCGAAAAGTGAATTAGTGAATATATAGGTTGAGAAAGAAAAACGGAGAGTAAAATAAATAGGTAGAGAGTTTAAGAAAAATAAGAGTTCCGAGTTAATTAAGTTAATTAGAGAACAATTATTTAAATCAAAGTTAAGTTAAAAGAACAAAGTTAACTTTAAGATCAATTAAGGTAGATTTAGTCAAGTTAATAATTCTCAAGTTAAGTTAACTAAAAGAAAATTTTACTATCTCCGAGTTTCAAGGGGTTAAGTTCTGAGATGATAGTTAAGGTGTTAAGATTTAGGATGATATGAGATGATAGTGAAGGGGTTAAGATATGAAGATAGTGAAGGAGTTAATAATATGTTATCCAAAAGAGATAGCCAAAGAGGGTGATAAGGTAAAGAGGGTGAAAAGGTAAAGAGGGTGAAAAGGTAAAGAGGGTGAAAAGGTAAAGAGGGTGAAAAGGTAAAGAACACTAGATAAAGTGTTATTTTTGAATTTAGAAAAAAAGATAGAAGATGAAAAGAATGAGATGTAAGAAAAGAAAGAAAGAGGGAAGACTGAAGACTAAAAGTTGGGCGCCAATTTGTCGTGAAGCGACAAATGTGGAGAAGTAGAAGAAGGTAAAAGAAAGAGGTAGAAGAGGGAATAGAATTTATATTACAACAAAAAGAATACAGTACCGAAAAATGAGATGAGGTGATGTCTGTATGAATGTAAGTAAAGTGCAGTGGGCGTGAGTAAGTATCTTCAAATCTTCAATAAGTATTGTCCTGGGGCAGCAAAGGGCGGCGTCGGAGTGCAGGGCCGACACAGCGGAGGTAGCAGCGACGCCGATGTGCAGCGGTGACAGGCGCTGTGAAGAGCAGTGACGCTGATGTGCAGCGGTGACAGGTGCCGTGAAGAGCAGAGACGCCGATGTGCAGTAATGAGGGTAACGGGCACTATATAGAAAATGTTGTGATCAGTTGGAGTGCCAGAAGTACTTGGTCTCGGATCCTCTTCCGAGAAGGAGACAGGTCCCTCCCCTAGAGCGAGGAGGTGTTACTGCAGTCAATGTGCTTGGATACTCCTCCGGTGTCCGGTCTCTCCCCTAGCGTGAGGAGGTGTTTCAGTAGTCACCGGCGGTTCTTCAAGACTTCTTGAGGGAAGATGTAGAGTATTTTTGAAGTATAATAGAACTGTTCGAGCTTAGAACTCGGAATCGAATGAAATGAATGAAAAAAATTGATGCTTATATAGGGGGCCGGGGCCGTTCAAATTTAGATCGAGGTAGGTTCAAAAATAGAACATGAATACTGGTGGTTTACAGAGGATTAAACCCGAAAAAGTAATAAACTTTGATAGAAGTTGTCAGACTTTGAAAGATATTGTCATAACAACGATGTCAATAAAGATAAAAATACTGTCAAAAAGTAAGCAAATTACGAAAATACAGGAAAACGAATCATCACCCAATGCAAATTAAAGGAAAATTGCAAACAAAGGTAAAACACAACTATTTTTACAGTATTATGTAAAGAAAAGTAGAATAACAGAGCTTTGAAAGTTTGACATTTTTAGATTCACAATAAATATTGTTCAAAAAGGATTAGAAAACATCAATAATCCAAAAATACAGAGTAATAGTAATAAGAAGAGTAGAAAGGCAGGTAATGCCTATAGTTTAATGTCTACAGTACGACTTTTTAGGGAGAAAATACGAACTGCGTTATGGTAGATAGAATCTATGATTAACTCTTATGTTCGTGTTTACAGCAAACGAACCAGCAAAAAGGAAATGAAAGCATGGAAAAACAAAGATAATGTGATGAAAATGTTAATGTGGATCCCATGAATACTAAAAATATTAAGGTACTCAATTTATTACACATAAAACATGTACAACGGTACAGAACCCAATACATAAATGGAACTTTGCAAATTCATCTCACGAAATATTTAGTGAACCCTTCTGGTGCAATCGTCTGAATATTGGCAGTAACTTTCCGAGTATCGGAAAATGTTCAAGTGGCAGTGCAGTTTCCGTCGGTCCGTCGATATTATAAGTCAATGCAAAACTAAGTTAGTAGATTGGGCAAGTGATACTTTTAATATTACGGAACAGTGTTCGAACGGGAACTTATGGGTCGATAAGAGGGTGAGATAAAAAAAACCTTTCCACTTGAGTAGGTTAAACTAATCTTAGCGCTTATCTCCTCTTGTTTTAAATACCTATCCGATTAGATTTAGTCATTTAGAAATAAAATAAGAGGAACTTTGGTGCATCACTTTTTTTACAGACTTTAAAGGAGGTAATCAATCCAATGTGTATGTATGTAATATTATTGGAGTTTTATAAAATTTGAGTATGCTGTTCTAGAAAGGCGCACGTGTGCAAAATTTCATAAGTGTATGTATGTTTGTCCACGGATTTCTCGAAAACGAGAAGTCATAGCAAGATGATTATTTTTTAGTTCAATCAGCTATACTTTAACTTAGGGAGTAGTAGTGCAAGTTTCATCAAAATAGGTCTAGTGGTTTTTGATACATGAGTAAAAACTAAGAATAAAATGTAATTTAAAAAAATAAAACCTGAATAAAACTGTCTAAAAAGCTTAGAATAACGCATTTACCTTTTATTCGGGAGAAAAAAATTCTTTAGGGGTCACATTTTTGATGGCGGTTAAATTTCTTAAAATACTTCTTGAAGTTGAATAATTAGGATGTTGCAGATTAGTAACAATTTCATCAGCAATCTCCTCTTGCGATGATTATGAAACTTTTTTAATATTAAAAAAGGAAAAACAAACTTTGAAAGCCAAAAGCGGATACGTGGCTCAACGCAGCTGATAAGGTACAGTCAGACGCAAAAGTGCTGGAAACTTCCCCCTTTACTTTAAGAGGCACTACTCACGAGACACGAATGACTATTTGTAGTCTGCTTGAGATGAGTGGAGCTGTGACTTGGCAATCGCAATGATGGTTATGAAAAGGTTGAGGGTTAAAGTTGAGATTACGTAGTCAAATGATTGGGGATTAACGGCCAGTAACGTTTTCAGTTTTCAAATCGTGCACATGTAGCTAATATTATTTTGATAGGTACTAAAACTATGTAAGTCAAAGTGTAACAAGATTGTTTTATTTGTGTTTTACGCAGTCACCCACTTATCAAAAGGCAGTAGTTCTATTTTTGGGCTACTCGCTTGGATATGGCATGAAACCGTTCGAAAGCGAACTATAAAAGTCAACGAAAACCAAGTAAAATATATAATTCTGTGTGGAATTCAACAGTTTGTCATTTGAACATCGGACAATAGCCAAAGAATATTACAAGCGATTTTGACGTTAGTGAGTCAAAAATAGGATCCCAGATTTTCGTGCAATTCGTATACGAAAAAAGTTCACCGATCGAATTTTCATTGCCAAAGAAAATCATTTTATTATTTTTTCTGGGTCACGATTTCTATGCATTTTGATTTCGTTGGAGCGTGTAGATGATATTTAACTTGTTGTTTTAGGTAACAATTAAACTCGCAGTCGTTTCATCGCCACATGAAAAAAAAAACGATTTCCGTGAAAATCACCGCTCTGATTTCTGATTTCATAGAGATATGTAATTATTGTCTAATCTGAATAAGTAGTTTTGATTATCCTTCGTAGACTATACAAAGCAAAAAACGTTACACGGGAGACAGGCAGACGTTCCAAACTCTGACTCAGATATTATTTAACTTAAGGCGGTCGCTATGGCACATATTAATGAATTGGCTTACAGTCTATGTGAAAGTAAGTAAGCACTGCGCTTAAAAGAAAAATAGATACACCGCCAAGTATTTCCAATAAGCTTTGACGACGCGTTTGGTGTAGTGGTTACCGCTCCTAACTACCGGCCATGTGGGTTCGAATCCCGCAAGGGGCAAATGTTTGTGTGTTAAGTAAGCACGGCCATTTGTACCTAAATCGTGGATGTTTACATGTATTTATGGGAGACGCGTTCGTAACACAAGGAAGAAAGTTCCTTACCACGAAACCACGGATATTATTGTTATTTTTATATTATGTGTTGTCCGGTGCATATTTATTATTTTTGTATCTCTTCTGCGGGATACCACAGTAGAGATACAATAATAATAGCTAATGTGACAAGATGATTCCCGATCCCAGTCTGCCCAACATATTTACTTCGTTCTGTAATGCACTAAACCACATACTCACTGTGTGTGACTTATGTAACACCACTGTATTCACAAAATTACACATTCTCTTCGTCATATGTTCAATACATCATAATTTATACACCTATCTAGATTTGTCATAATAATAACGTTTATTGTGGAAATGCCGGAAGTGTTCTCCATGTTGAATGTAATTCGGATATGATATAAGCATTACTTGGATTAATCTTGAGATGATTTAATTATTATAATTATATTTTATTTATTTTAAATTGAATATTTAAAGATTTTTAGGACACTTATTAGACTTTTATGTTTGCCATATACCAAATGTTAATTTTGGCGCCAAAGGAAGTTGACTCTGATTGGTTTATGAAGTTTAGATTTATTTCAAATATTGTAACTATTAAAATAATAATCTAAAAGGCTAACTAAATTCAGTAAGATTAATAACTAAATAATTAATGAAATTATATATAATTAATCATCAGATTGTTTATTCCTACAAATAAATATTATAGTAAATGTTCAGATATGGAAACGGATATCGTCCCCACTGTTTGCTACCGTTGTTCAGGGTTTTGATTTGTATAAAAGCGTACTGCATGCCAGAATATGTGCTCTGTTTGTACTTACTCCCACTTTGTGCCCTATCTTTGTGCTATTTTGTTGGAATAAAACTATTGGAGAAGAACTTGGAGATTTGTACTACGTGTTTATTATTCAAGCACCCCACACGCGGTCACACTAATTTTAATTTTATTATTTTTATGTCTATTTTGTAATTTAGTCTCGAAAACAAGGTGCATCCGGTTAGCACGACAAACTAAGCCTGAGCCAAGTAAGTTGCGTTTGTTGTATTGGAACTGGTGGAATCGTCCTGCGAAAACTTTCTGACAGTGCGGCAGGTATTCAGTATGGTCACCTTCTGTATTGTTATGCATAATCTGTGAGCGCATTTGATAGATTTAAAGCTTGAGCTCTCTTCACCACCACCACTCAGGTCTTAGAGCGGTTTCTGTGTAGACCAAATTCAGACCAAGATCAGAGCCATTTCGGACTCACTGGCTGCAAGGATTGTTGTGTCATCCTTGCAGCCAGTATATTTCAGTTTTATATTAGTTCAGTATATCTATGTATTTTTTTCTGTAATATTTTTGTTACTATTATTATTATTTATCACTGCTGCCAAAATGCGTCATTGACGATGGCAAGATACGAACGCAATCGAGTTCGGTAATTACACTGTTGGTAAAGAGTCGCGAAGCGTAACTGAGCGACCTGCGGGAACACGTAACTAGGGTAACGAGAGTATCGTGATGAGATTACATGAACTCTAATTATGTTAAAAACTGCTTTCAAAAAAGGACACAATTTTGTGGTAGAGACGTGACATACGTTAGGCAAATGTTAGGATAAACAGTCAGGAAATAGAATCTGTACCTATCTTGAAAATTGATTCAGAAAGACATACTTATCTTAATAATTACGACTATAATTCAGAAGGAAACTTCCACATATTATGTGATCATCATACATACCTGATCTTATTCTATGAATAATTTGATATCATCAGTTGTATATTTAAAGAAAAAACAAAACAAATATTATATTTGACAAGTAACATTTAAAAATTAAATTAGCTTATGCTTTTCATATAACAAACTTTGTTTGATGTGTGTATATGTCACCCTGATAATGTGAAAGCCGCGTGTGCGCGTATTTATTGTAAACAACTTGAATATGGTTTAGAAATTTCGCTTTTATAGGTACTTGCATGTCAAGCCAACACGAAGGATAAACCTATTACGTTAACTTACATTTATCCTTCACCTCTTCACAACATTTAAAAAAAAAAACTCACACCGTCACGCGTAGCTGGCGTGTATCTACGAAATAATACGCCGTAGCTAGCAAGCAACGAATATTTTTTTGGCATCAGCGCTGACCAAACTGCACCTGTATAAACATATCTTCACACTTCACTTTACTGTAGTATAACTGTTTGTGTTCACTCAGCTTCCCCGTCAATAATACTCATAAGGACTACTTCCGTTACGTTTGAACCATTAAATCCAGTTTGGCGCCTTGCTTGAATAAACCATTTGTAGCCTAAAAGCGTTTCAAACTGTTCAGAACGTGCCAGCGTTGGAGGAAAATAGCACATAACAACTTCGATGCACTGCACACAACTCAAAATGCTCCAAATTTTTCCCAACAGCCCCTCAATTTTAAAGCGCGGCCCCTAGTGGGCTCCAAGGAATTAACTTTATTCAGGGGCGAAAAATGTTTTCAACAACCCCTACTCTGGAGTCTGTTATGACGTATGACGTACAACGTATTTTTGGGCCTACTATACCATTAAGCTCGTTATGCAGGATGTTTGGTACAGTCGCCGTCAGATATATTGGAGCAGACAAAGTGACCAAATACTTCTGAACAGTTTAAAATGTCAATAAGTTCCATACACTACAAGTTACCATTAATATCGGAACATTCATTACTTCATTAATATCTAAGCAGATGCTAGTCAATAACTTTTATGCACACAACTAACCAAAAATATCTGAATATTCATAACGTCAATAAATATCTGAGCAATTGAGGAAAATTGCAGAAGGAAGTGATTCTTACTTAACTATTATTACTATTTTAAAATAGGAACTCTTTTCATAATTTATATCATAGTAAGATGATGCTGGCAGTTAGTAACGCTTTATAGTTTTTAGTATTGTCATCACTGTCATGCAATAAATAATTCAGACTAGTGAGTGTTCAGATATTATTGGTTGGCTGTGTGTATAGAAATTATTGACTAACATCTGTTCAGACATTAATGAAGTTATGAATGTTCTCATATTAATGGTAACTTGTAGTGTATGGAACTTATTGACATTTTAAACTGTTCAGAAGTAATGCTTTAGAATGTTTTTAACACTCACAGTGTAATATTTTATATTCATAAAGATGAAATAAGAAACCAAAAATTTTTTTGCGCACGGGCGGGACTTGAACCAGCAACCTTTTGGCAGACCGGGCCGAACGCTCTTACCAATTGAGCTACCGAGCTGTCAGTCCGACCCTGCAAAATTTGTGGTTTCTTATGAAAACGTCAATTGCGTGACGCTTAGCGCCATCTAGCCGTCTGTTTATGAAACAGATGGCTCAAGCAGTTATTCTTTACAGAATAAATTCAACTTGGAAATTGATGTCGCTTCGCTATCTAATGCTTTAGAATGTTTTTAACACTCACAGTGTAATCTATACTAATATTATAAAGCTGAAGAGTTTGTTTGTTTGTTTGTTTGTTTGTTTGTTTGTTTGTTTGTTTGAACGCGCTAATCTCAAAAACTACTGGCCCGATTTGAATTTTTTTTTTTTGCGTTGGATAGTCCATTTATCGAGGAAGGCTTAAGGCTATATAACATAAAGATACGACTCATAAGACCACAGCAGAAATGAAAAATGTTGCGAAAACGGGAGAAAGATATTCCTTTTGAGAGCTTCCGCTGCATACGCTGCGGAAACCGCTTAAGTTACACAAAAATCATGTATGACAGGATTGTTCAGCATTAAGAGTTCTATAATTAAGTCCGCGACAGCATATGTCTATCTTTTATGGTTGACTTACTACAACCATTTTTATGTTTATAAATTTGTAAAAAAATAATGCATTATTTTTAGAGGTGTATTATACACACAGGTATTTATTCTTATCAAAATAAATACATTCATCATCACGAGCATTTCATTTAGAACCAAGTTGCCCTTTATATCATTTGATTTCAATAAATATCTTAGGAGCTATCACAGTTTTAACATAACTCCGCACCAAAATAATGTTCGCAGCTTAAGTACAACGTGCGCTTGCGCTAATAAAAGCTGGAGAGTTTGTTTATTTGAACGCGCTTATCACAGGAACTGCTGGACCGATTTGAAAAAAATATTTCTGTGTTGGATAGCTTATTTATCGAGAAAGGGTTTAGGATATAAAACATGACGCTGCGACGGGAGGGGAGGGAGCAAACTCAAAACGCGCGGACGAAGTCGCGGGGGACCGCTAGTATTTTATATTCATAAAGATGAAATAAGAAACCAAAAATTTTTTTTTGCGCACGGGCGGGACTTGAATCAGCAACCTTTTGGCAGACCGGGCCGAACGCTCTTACCAATTGAGCTACCGAGCTGTCAGTCCGACCCTGCGAAATTTGTGGTTTCTTATGAAAACGTCAATTGCGTGACGCTTAGCGCCATCTAGCCGTCTGTTTATGAAACAGATGGCCCAAGCAGTTATTCTTTACAGAATAAATTCAACTTGGAAATTGATGTCGCTTCGCTATCTAATGCTTTAGAATGTTTTTAACACTCACAGTGTAATATTTTATATTCATAAGGATGAAATAAGAAACCAAAAATTTTTTTGCGCACGGGCGTGACTTGAACCAGCAACCTTTTGGCAGACCGGGCCGAACGCTCTTACCAATTGAGCTACCGAGCTGTCAGTCCGACCCTGCGAAATTTGTGGTTTCTTATGAAAACGTCAATTGCGTGACGCTTAGCGCCATCTAGCCGTCTGTTTATGAAACAGATGGCCCAAGCAGTTATTCTTTACAGAATAAATTCAACTTGGAAATTGATGTCGCTTCGCTATCTAATGCTTTAGAATGTTTTTAACACTCACAGTGTAATATTTTATATTCATAAAGATGAAATAAGAAACCAAAAATTTTTTTGCGCACGGGCGGGACTTGAACCAGCAACCTTTTGGCAGACCGGGCCGAACGCTCTTACCAATTGAGCTACCGAGCTGTCAGTCCGACCCTGCGAAATTTGTGCTCCTTTTTCACCTGTGAGGGGGGGCCTGGTGATCTGTGTCACAGGTTTTTCTGATTCCCACTTCAGACACCGGTCTCTCACAAATGTCTGGTAATAATTTCATGTGTACCATTAACTTAAAGTAAAGTTGCTTTGTAATTTACCTATTTGTGAAGAAAATAAATATATTTATTATTATTATTATATTAGGGTAAAATATAGGCATAATCTTCCACAGTAGAACCACAATCCCAGCAAAATTCGTAATCGGACTCGCAAGTTTTCCCCTATTCGGGGAAATCTGCTTGCGTCTTGTATTTTTACGCTGTGACGTTATTATTTGCGCCCTTATCCATTTTACTTTGAAGGCAACTTACTCGCAGAGATGAATATAGACCTTACTATTTCAAACAGGTTATTATTTATTTCGGACTAATCTCCTTAAATAATGGAAATTTGTGTTAAACATTATCCTGCAATGTTATTCTTAGTAAGGGACATAAAATTATTATCCCTTTGGAATAGAACGACAAAAGCGAGATGTCACTAGCAGCAAACTGTGTGATAAAAAGAGATGGGTAGCAGAACCATTTTTGGCAAATGTCAAACAGTTGACCGCCCCGCAGAAGCTCGCTGAAAATTACGTGCATTTGATTTTTTATATTTAAAAGTAAAATTGTGTATATTTTGGAGAAATAATGCGTTTGAAACATGGTGACTTGATCGGTGATTGATTGTTATGCATTACAAATAATCCTTTAACAGGTAGATTAGTCCAAATCGAAGCCTCTTAATAAACGGCTTATGTTTACCAATGTGCTTCAAATTTAAAGTACGCAGTTTGATTATTCTATTCTACAAACGTTAATTTACGTAAAAAATAAAGACAGAATAACACAGGGAATGTATTATATCGACGAATATTTTGTATAATGAAATAATATTTAGTTTTAAACTAGAGCTGCATGTTTAATATTTTGTGTCGACTGTTTATCATGCAGTAAACTAATATATTTAACTGAGGAACATTGTTATAAATCACCTGATCGAAAGGTTATCTCATTTAAAGCTACAAATGTTACTTACTTATGTTAGTTACTTACATCTTAAATCGGTTTCGTTTGACAGCTTTTACTTGTCCTTCTATTCCCATAGGAATATTAATTTTATGGTAAGGGATGACCGGATGAACTCTTTAAATATTTTTTCTTTAGACAGGCATAATAATTTATATGAAAATCAGTAAATACAGCTGTTACCAGCAATGAGGGGCATTTGTTAGGCGTAATTGTCCGGATCAGTTCAACCACTTTGCTCGCAATCGCAGTGGGCCGGGCTGGCTGTCTATCTATACAGGCTGTCTGTGTTGTCGTGTGAAACTACTGAACACACTTCTTTGTTCAATCGGATATCAATAATAATACTGTTATGGTAAGAGTAAAATTAAAAAAAAAAAAATACAGTCCATTTCTTGTTAATGTAATATTTTATGAAGATCATTCTTTGTTAATCGAGTAACGCAAGTTTTTGATGCATGCGTATTGTTTTATCAAAAAGTTTTAATTTTATTTCCACTTGATTCTATGAATTGGATGATATCAAAATACACATAGCAGCTGACTAGAAACAACGTGAGAAATATTATTAAAATTACAACCTTACAAATTTACAACCTTATTTTTCCAGCGTCAGCTAAGAAATATTCGTAGAATAAAATACTATGCGCCTAATTTGAAAAATTAAAAGTCATCTATTTGTCAGCAATCATTGATGTAAATGTCATTTTAAAATTCGTCGTTTTATACTTATTCAGTCGGATAAGTCTTATCTGATGTTGGTAAAATCGGCGCTTAAAATAAAATAAAACACGATGTTCATGCCTGAGATAAAATAAATAAAGGGTATAAAGATAAGTTTCTCAACCGTGTCCGTAGCCAAACGCCTTTCTTACCAGACAATTACAAAATTCTTTTGGGTTTGCAAACATTATGATTACTTTGCTACAAATTTGGTGAGATATTTTAATCCCTGAAATTTTGGTTATAATGGTCTGAGATTCTTTTACGAATTTCTTTTTATTCATTTGTTCAAAGAAAAATAATCTTCACTGTGTCAAGCGAGTAACTTTAGTACTACTCACAGTTAGTATATATTAATATGAACATACTTATAAATAATTTTGTGCAACATCGTTTTTTCATCCTCTTAATTATCTTTTAAATTTGTTAACTCACTTGTGTCATATTTTATATTCATAAAAATGAAATAAGAAACGTCACGCGGAATGACGTATTCATAAGAGACCACAAATTTCACAAAGTCGGACAGACATCATGGTAGCTCAATTAGTAGAGCGTCCGTTTAGTCAAGAAGTTGTTCGTTCGAATCCCGCCCGTGCGCAAATTTTTGGTTTCTTATTTCATCTATATGAATCAAATGCTATGGTTGAATATACCATATTATTACCAAAATTTATTATTTAATTGATCCATCTTCTAAACATCTACAGATTGATACCAGTGCTCGGTATCATAAATCTTGATCAATCTCTCAGACAGATTATATCCCCAGCAAAGGTTTCTTTTTTCGTCAACGCTATCTCCCCGACTTTTCATAAACATTATTCAAGGTTCCGTAACATAATAACTGTAGAGTTGCGTATACGTGCAAGGGAAATTGACTTTATTGGTTGTTCTCGATACAATTACTCAATATTGGTTGTTATGCGCTGTTCGGGGCCTTCTTGATTGTAATTTAGAGGAAGTATATGTTTTGTTTTGTGATGGAATCTTACTGATACCTCCCGGAATATTTCTTATTTATGTTATACTTATGAATTCTCATACATTTTACCACTGGTGGTGACACTCAAAATATTACCCTTATTAGTCAAAGAAAACTTTATACTTACGTAATTATTACAATAATTTTGAGAATAATTCCATTACACGGATCTCAAACATATTTGAACGTTATATCAAAACATTAAACAAAACAATCACGACCCAAACAGTCTGTGGATACAAGCAAGTATTAATAATTAAAAACTACCGTAAGGGACTACTAGTAAGGGAGAGTTGTAAGCATCGTCTCAGGATAAAATGACGGCATAATAACTTTAATCGAATTCAATATTTATATTATTAGTGACCGTACCTTTCAAAACATTGTAACACTATTCCCCCATTTGCATAAAAGTCTAAAAGAAGCAAAGTACACTCAACGTCCGAATGTGATTCAAGGAGTTTTCGCCGAGCCTCGTTCCGCAACATAATTTCTCGAGGATGCCCTTTGTAATGGTCACGGATAAAGGCGTTCGTGTTTTCTTAGTTGAGAGTGAACTGTGAATGTTCGGTATCCGTAAAGATAAAGATATTTATTTACTAAACATGTGTACATAAATGATGACAATAAAATAGTGATTATAGTATCAACATGTTTCGCCAACATACGTCGTGTAAAAATGACAATTATTATCTAAAAAATATTGTACATTATAATAACACACATAAATATTGCATACACATTTGTGGACCAAGATTGCTTAGAGTTTATTTTTAAATAGGTCCTTATTCAAAAGGGTTAACTAATTGGGGAGTTTGTTGTAAATTTTCGGGGCCATGCATATACAACTTTTACTTAACAATGCTGTTTTTAAAGGATGTAAGCATAAACGGTTTCAACCACGGCAATTGGCTAATTGTTTTACCCTGGTACGATATAATAATGTCAGAAAGAGTTTCAGATCTTTGGTTAATATCGGTTGGTAAAGGATCGTAGTAATATGTTTGGTCATGTATATCATACCGATGAATAAAAAACTGTTTTCGCTGTTTTTGATTATTTTCTGAGTGTAGATAGCCAAAATACAGGATGAACTTTATGATTTCTTTTTTTTTGCCATATTGTTTTAAAAGTATTTACGGCCTTAATTTCTATATATACTAGGACAGTGCGCGACGACAACGTCAAAAACTATTGGCGGACGATGAAATGACAAATGTCATTACGAAAAGCAATAAAATCAAAGTTATGTCAATGAAATATTGTAATTGTTTATTTAGTTTATGCAATTTAGTTAGTCTACAATAGATTTTTCGACGAGAAATGGTGACAGACGTGAGAAATCTTCCAAATATGTATTTTCATTCTAAATAACTTTGTTTATTGAAGTGAAAACTTCTTTAGCGGCGTTGAGCACTTTTGTGGGATGGGGGAAAAATGTGAAACTCGCGTCAGGACACGTGACCTGATCGAAAAACCGTAAGACGGTTGGCGAAATTATGGATGTAAGTTGATTTTTCTGAGAGATAAACTTTTGAATGTAATTTAATATAATATAAATTGTAATGTTTGTGTACGATAGCGCAATAAATAAATATTGTATTCTATAAAAATATTATATTATTATTATTATTATTATTATTGTATTCTATCACAAAAATGATAGTACTTTTATATTGATAATAAGAGCAATTCATTCAAAATTATTCCCAAACTATTCCAAAAAATCAAAAATGCACAACGTTGATATTCAAGTTTTCACTTCTGCCGGCACTCCCGGAGTGCAATTTTGTGTTTTTTAAATTACAGAGAGTACTAAATATTTTTATTTTAAAAGTTTTAATACTATTACAGCAGGGATTATGAGAAATCAGTGGAAAAAATGCTAGGTATAGTATTTAATATACTCAAAACATAGTTCGACAGGAAAATGTAAACATGTGGCCTACGCCCACACAACAGCTGTTGTAACAAACAAATCCTCCATACACCCAGAAATCCTTTGAATACAAATTCATACTGAGGTCGAGTAATCCTATTATAACGGCGTTCAGGCCTACTTTAATGTTTCGCTCCTCCAGAAAGGGATGTAAACATGAATGCGGGCTACTACTGGTACTATAAAAAAAAGTAAAAACCGACTTCAAAACCAAAATGCACTAAAAAGTCTTAAATAAACCCTTCACCATTGAAAGAAAAGGAATCCGTTTTAGGCAAAAAATTTCTTTTTGGAGTCGGTGCTGTGATAGTTGATGCTTGATGGTCAAAGTGATGGCTCCGACTCCAAAAAGAAATTGTTTGCCTAAAACGGATTCCTTTTCTTTCAATGGTGAAGGGTTTATTTAAGACTTTTTAGTGCATTTTGGTTTTGAAGTCGGTTTTTACTTTTTTTTAAAGTTTATTTTATTTCTTCATTTTTAGTGATTATATAAGATGGGGGGGGGAGTTGCACCTTATGATTCTATTTTTGTGAGAAGCTACAAATTACCTATCATAAGTTCCGTCATTATAATTACTGAACTCCTAAGCGTTAAGGAGTTCCACCATCAGCTCAGCCCCACAAGATGTTGACTATCAGACGTAACAACACGTCACCATTAAGATTCTAGTAAAGAAACACTATGCGTGCCTTAAAAATTTGAGGGTTTCCCTCGATTACACCAAGATCCCATCATCAGATCCCAAAATGGAAAAAATGGGACCAACTAGAAGGTACACGCTCTAAGTAGGCAAAAATTTTTTTCGATTTGGTCGACAAACGACTGAGATATGAGGTAACAAACATACAAAAAAAAAAACATACAGTCGAATTGATAACCTCCTCCTTTTTTGAAGTCGGTTAAAAATACAGATTGAACTCCGTTAAATTTGTCATTAGGGTAGTATGGTTCGGAGTTAGCTCGTAAAGTAACATAACAAGGTCAGAGAAGACTTAAGACGCTATAGACAGCTTTTGTTGACTTATGTTAGGCATAAAAGTGTGTTACACAGCCGAGGTTGCGACTGGCTGAAGTGTTTCTCAAACACTTATTATTTGGATGCTTTCAAATAAAGAGTGTTTTATAAGATGTTTTTGGTAAGATATGGACCATCCTCGGTCGTAACGTCACTTTTCATCAGATGTAATTGATCTCTCCATCAGATAGACTTTCAATCGCCTTATATTGATAAATATACCTACAGACTGAGCTCTGCGCTGATGATATTCTTATACATTTCTGGTTTATCTATTGGCTATAATTTCCGTTATAGTAAAAACACTTTGCACTTATCTTTAATTAATGTAAACCAAAATTCACTACTGGAGTGAGGATTACAATTATTATTATATGGTTTTATTATTATTAATAAGTAATACATTACTAGCCCACAATTGTCCCGAAGCTGCAGTAGAGTCAATGTTGGGACGTGTAAAAGTGCTAGCAATAGCCGTGCCACAAAATAATTTAAATTTGAATTGTAAAAGCAGTCAGCTAGTCATAATAATATTTTTTTCTATAATACTGTGTTCTAATTTTATCATAACAGTAGTACATGTTGCAAACGTCATTAAAGGTTGAAAGATCTAACCACTCGTAAAGGTAGAAGCACCGTATCAACTCGAGGCGTTCAGTTTTATTTGTATGAAACGTCATACTTCAACGCATACTTAACGAATTCGTAACGTAACCATCTTGGATCGAGATCATCTCGGGAACCACTTTCAACCATCGAGGCATGCGCTTACGGCTATTTATCCGATGTTCGTCGACTATCTGACCAGCGTGTAAAACAAGAAAGACATAGACCAAAAAAACTGTCATAAGTTGTGGCAAACGCGATCTGTCTGATCCCTTACATATCGTGCTTTCGTGTGGTTGATGCCTTTTTGATGTCAATATGGTGCTGTTCCCTTTACGAGTCGATAGATTAGCTACAACCTTTTATGCCAAAATATTAATTTAATAATGAACTACAACCCAAAACATCGCAAAACTCTATAACTTGGCTAAGCATAATGATGCTTAAACTTGCAGTGTGTAAGGGGTCTTAAATGGGTGCACGAATCTGGGGATTTGATATAAAGGAGTGTATGTAGTATTTGATCGTAGTGGTACCTAGGAACTGTGCCAAAAATACGTAAAGTAATTAAATATTACTGTCTTTACATTTACGTTACGCTTACGTTTTATTACGGTTATTAATTCTGCAGCAAAATCACATCGTACAGTCGATTATAATTGAAAGAAAAAGGACCGTAGCTTAGCCTCGCCTAGCCATCGCCCGCTGGTTGATCGCATCGCACCCTGTCATTCACAAGAAGAATTGTCATAAGTTATAGCAAATGCAATCCGTCGAGGCGTCTTCTATTCGTAGCCGATCCGATGCCGCAGCATTACTGTTCCCTTTACGTAACATGCTACTACTGCTCCTAATTTATTCACTCACTAGAAAATATACACAAGTGGTGTTTAATTTTTCGTACCTACAACCTTGGCGATAACTCAAGGGCACAAAATGATTTGCGGATGCCTGAGGGCGAAGTCATTCGCTGGAACTTCCAGCTCGGATGCCACAAGCCTTTGATGTTTCTTGAGGTCTACTCTCAAAGGCAGTTGTATTAAATCCTTGTTTCGAACAAACACAGTGGGGCTATTACAAGAAAATGAGTTTGCTCGTAAAACGTTTTGTACATGGTTTAACACAAATACCGGTATTATCAACTCTTAAGACTATTCGTGTACAAGCGGAGCAATTAGCAGAATTGCATACGTTTGCAGTCGAAATATGCTTACGGGCGAAAACTTTTACTAACCTGTAAACCTTTATTAAACGATATGTCATTCGTTTTCATAAATCATTAAGCTTGTACTAAAGTAAAAGTAAGTATAAAGAAAGCTTGTAAAAAAATATAATCGTCAGCAAAATCCGTAGCTACTTCCATCGTCTTTTGTTTTGAGTGACGTCCGTTTCTGTGTGCAAGCAATTTTCGTTTTTAAGAGGTTACGCGGCAGAGACCTCGACCATAAGCACTTGAGACTTGTTGTCCAAAAAAGCGCGCAAGGCATACAAAGCTATTTGCAGTTACAAAAACACTGTCAAATTACGCACAAAACTCAATCGTTCCGAGAATTCACAGATGCTACAACCAAATAATTGGTGAAAGTAATTCCTTCATTCAATCCGTCATTGGCTGTCAAGTCTTACATGTCTGTTTTAAGGGTTCCGTAGCCGAATGGCAAAAAACGGAACCCTTATAGTCTCGTCAAGTCTGTCTGTCTGTCTGTCTGTCTGTCAGTCCGTCCGTATGTCACAGTCATTTTATTCTATAACTATAAGCATCACACTGTTGAAATTTGGCAGGAGTATGTATCCTGTTAACCGCTTTACGATTCTTGTACAAAAAATAAAAATATATGACATTTAAGGGGGGGGGCTCCCATACATGAAACTAAAACCAAAAAAACAATTTTAGTCAAACCTATACGTGTATACATGTTTGATGTCTATGGATAGGTCTTGTAAAATGACACCGAGGTTCCTAAAACCATTTTCTTAGTCTAACGTTCCATAGCTAGACGCTTCCAAAGTGGTAAAATGGGCGTCCGGGGGGGGGGGGGGGGACTAACTTCTAAACTAAGCGAGTGTAAATTTTGAAAAAATACATAATGTAACAAATACTTTCAACGAAAATTGGTTTGGACAGAATCAAACGAGAAGTTTTTGAGATGTAGCATATTTTCAACAACCGCAAACTTTGTTTTTCAGACAAACACTATGAAAAACAAAGTTATATTTGCTGTCAACAAAATATTGTGGATTTTACTAAGTGGAAGTAAGTGGATTCCCAAATTCAGTTAGAGTTGGCACGGAACCCTCAGTGCGCGAGTCCGACTCGTACTTGGCTGGTTTTCTTATGTTTATATCATTAAGAGCAGTGGATTTTGAAATACAAATAAAATAAAATAAAATTGGTTGTCACAACATTCCTAGGATTTGTTGTCTTGTTGGGAAATACGTTCCCCTGAAAGTTGAGGGACGGCTCCATTTTATTAATTAACCATTTGTACAAGTTAAGAAACATTTTGAGGAACACCCTGTCTTGGTTTATTTATTTTCATGTTTCCAGGACCCGTCTGCGTAATTCACTTAAAATGAGTTATAAAGCTGCATCCTAATATAAGATCCATAGTAATAAATCTAATGGCAACAAACAATTTTGAATAATGTGAAAATGACGGATGTCTATACAAACTCATTTATTCGCTTTATGCGAAGTAGGGGGGGGGGGGGGGAACCCGTTCACAGCGTTGGCGGACTTTTGTCACCATTTTCTCTAGAAATTTTAGTACATTAGCGAAATTTGTAGTTTCTTATGAAAACGTCAATTGCGTGACGCTTAGCGCCATCTAGCCGTCTGTTTATGAAACAGATGGCCCAAGCAGTTATTCTTTACATCAATTTCATGTATCAATTTTTGGTTTCTTATTTCATCTTTATAAATATAAAATATGACACTGTGAGTGTTAAAAACATTCTAAAGCAATAATGACTGATTTTTTAATAGTCAGATAAGAAACAATCATCTAACAAAATACAATACCTATAGGTAATTTGAAAACTTCACCTTATTGTCAGCAAGCATACGTAACTGTCATTTTTAGGGTTCCGTAGCCGAATGGCAAAAAACGGAACCCTTATAGTTTCGTCAAGTCTGTCTGTCTGTCTGTCTGTCTGTCTGTCTGCCCGTATGTCACAGCAATTTTATTCTGTAACTATAACCATCACACCGGAACTGAATAACGCATTAAAAAATTTGTCCTAAACATAAATCACCACACTTACATCGTTCGTTCCACAATATACTAAACTTTTCATTAAACTGCGAATGCGTCGCGTCGGCTAAGCATCTCATCCAAGTAATTAAATTTTGTTCGTTTTGACGGCCCTGTGGTTGGAGATAGCAATCTTTGAGTTCTGGCATCTGCCACCCTTGCTTTGTGCGAAGTTATGCTTGGTAATTCTTGCGATTAGTTAATTCAAGATGTTCTGTTCGCGAATTAGCTGTGCTGACAAGCTTCGTTTTGAAGATAATATCGGGAATATTACAAAAACAGAAATCTTTAAGTCAATTGAGCATAAAATACAGGATGTTGGTTTTGATTAGCGACCCCAGCCTCTTAGAAAGCATTTATTAGGTTCTTTTTTGTCTAAGGATCGTAAATCGGTTAACAGGATACACCTAGCTACCAAGTTTCATCTATGTAATGCTAATAGTTTCAGAATAGAGTGACTGTGACATACGGATGGACAGACAGACAGACTTGACGAAACTATAAGGGTTCCGTTTTTTGCCATTCGGCTACGGATGTCCATTAAAAATGATGCATTTTTTGGCATCACTATCGTTTGTACAACTCTTGTGTCGGTGGTCGCTGACCAAGAAAACACCCAGTATAAAAGATTATAAAATTTTATTTCTAATAAGCTAGTACTATAATGTACAATGTATAATAGATAACGTAACTCACGATATTTCAAGCTAACAGTTTCAGTTGCTCACAATGTAGAGCGATAAAAAATGGCTACTAATTTCAAACGTAGGATAAATCAAAATAAAGTAAGCTACCGCATCTAAATATCCTTCAATAATAGCTTTATTAATACCTACGTCGAAATACAAGTAAGATGAGTAAAATTAAAAAAAAATGAGAAAGTTAGCCTATTTAACCTCTTGTCTCGAGGGCCGGGGTCGCTCTCCACCGGAGTGCTTTTAAACTTAGTGGTCGGCTCTCATGTCTCGTCTCTGTCACGAACTTTTGTAAAATATTTATTTTTTGTGCAGATGACATTTAACTGTCACATCTAGTGCTTTACGCTTCGAATTTTAAAATCATGCCATATACTCTATTGTTGGACTACAGTTTCGTCTGTAATTTAGATCTTTAAGTTAAGCAAGTTAAGACTTTAATCTGTTTATGTACTTAATAAATAAAATAAAATAAATAAATTTACAATACGCTTCAAATAAAAATCAAGCCATACCATCCATAAACATAGCGGAACCATTCGAACCCGGGACCTTTTGGGTAACAACCAGCGAGCTAACCGCTACACTAACACGAGACACAAGATTTATGTAAGTTCCAGCTAGTGATCTACCAGATGCTTCCTACGATACTATGATCCATATTTGAATTGTTCGATGGTTAACTTATTTTTCATTGGTGACACATTTATACTTATTATTTATTATTCTATTTCACTTTGTAACCATTACAAATAAGTGCAGTTAATTGTACTCCTGTACACGAATAATTTGCGTCAAAGTATTCGTATAGTAACGTAATCATTTGTATGAGAATCTGCAAGCGCCTCTATCGGACGTTAAACAAACTAAATTTGGCAGCTCAAATACCTGACGTTTATTGAACGTAAACATTTTCTATAGTACCTAAACTGGATTTGCGAGCACGAATCTTTCTTTGACGTATAGTATCGTGAGTTGCAAAAAGATTACTTGATTCTGAGTGTCAACAATGAGCGAAGAGAAACTAGGTAACTTTTACGGATAAGACCGCCTAAATTGTTTTTTTCTTAAATTATCAGAGTCAAGCTAATGGAATGGGAAAGATTCGGCATCAACGTCAATAGCAAATACATCTCTCACCTCCGGTTTACTGATAATATACTATTCGTGCAGGCAAAGATGAGATTTTGGAACTGCGGTCGAAAGCCTTGACAGAGCCTTAAAACAAGTTGTTCTAAGAAAGAGATCTATCAACAAATCCAACGCGCCCGGCTAGGCATAGGTCGGGAAACTACGCAAGAGCGTCTTCTCGTCTCATTAACCTCAGTGTTTGAAGACGAAAGTCTTCAAGGGGTGTGTGTGTGTACTAGTGAGAACGTATGGATCCGACACATAGTTTCTATCTTTATGTGCTCAAAATCTCACATATAACAACATACAGAGCTTTGGCTATTGGCGAGAAATAAAGAATACGTTTGTGGTCATATTTATAATTCTAAAATTAAGACATTGCAGTAGAAATATGAAATTTATTACAATATTTTTTATCTTATACTCTGTTAGAAACAGCGTCCTCTTGGAGAGCTGAGGGCTTGGATAAATCACAATTTTATGAAAAAATAAGATCTAGCTAGGGTTTTCCTCGCTATAATAGCCAATGAATAAAAGCACTTTAATCACAAATCCTTGTTTTACTTTTACGTACTTACTTTTTCAAAAATTCAAATATTGTTACGTTCTACTGCAAACGACTTGCCCTCGTTATTTTAAATATTTTTCATCATTTTTAACATATTATTTTGTAAAACTTTTGAATTTGTCACAATATGATGGCATAACGTCAATCTGTCAATTGACAGTCTTGTACACAGTTCAAAAATTTAAAGATTACAGAAAATCATACATCTTCATATTTTAATAGACCAAAATTTTATATTTAATAAACTTGCTAACATATTGATCGTATTTTTGTTCCGTTATTGATTTCTCTTAGATTTCACTGGAATATCATGATATATTTCGATTATATTCATAAAAAAAATCGCTCAACTTCTTTCTGGACGTGTCATTCAACGGCCATATTTACGTTAGTATGACGTCATATTCGTCAATTCTATCGAGTTTACTACACGACACGAGAGTGCTTCGTGATGCCGACTAACGTTGTACTGCGTAAACTCGCTACGCTAACGTTACGAATACGTCAAAAGTTCGTGATTGGGGTACTGATTTACTGGGTGAGTGATGAGAGACTAGAAAGAAAGAAATATTTTAACTGCCTCGGTGGCGCAGCGGTAGGAGGGTCGCATTTTAAAGCGACGGCTGCGCCAGAGGCCCCGGGTTTGATCCCCGGGTCGGGCCAAAAAAATATATACCTTAGTTTTTCTATTCAGAAATTCTTAGGGTAGCCCGAAGTTTGGAAGTTGGCGGTGTTTCACCCCCGTGCCTCAGAAAAGCACGTAAAGCCGTTGGTCCTGCGCCTTAACTCTCTCCGGTCGTGTCAGATTGCTGTCCCTAAGGGCTATGAGAGTAAAAGGAATAGAGAGTGCACCTGTGTTTGCGCACACACTTGTGCACTTTAATATGTCCCGCGCAGTCGGATAGTCGTTGTGACTGGCCACCGTAGTCGATATAGGCTAGGGGGACTATAGATTAGAGACTCTATTATTAACTGTAAGACAATTCCAAAAATATAAATTTCAATTGAATTTTCAGTCAAATTATATAATCTTAAGTAAAACCACCGTCTTTTCAAAAGAGTATTGTTAAATCGTTTTATTCACGCATTTGCCTCAACAAATCTTCATTTCAGACTTCAAATATTTCACCAATAATCCCGTAGCAGGTTATAAAAGCGATACAAAAAAGCCAGAGATAATCGTCCTCTTTTCACAATTATGTAAATTCATTTCATGGCAATCCTATCTTTGTGATCGAGAGGGATAAAAAGACCGCAGTCAGAAAATGTATTTCTGTGACAAAAGCTTTTTATGTTCTACCTCGCTGTCATGGAGGCACTCAATCTTAAAATTATGTAGGCTATGTCGTATCTAGCGAATTTAACAACTGACAGATGATTTTAATCTGCGTTTCTGATGCGTGAATCTTCAGCTAGGAAATGAAATTACCCGGCCAATTGAAGTGTACCTTAATTCACTAATATGATCTAGACAATTCCTTATTATCACTTAGTCAGTAACACTCAGGTAGAATAAGAAATGCTATTTTTACAGACGTTCACTTATACAAAAAACATTTCAATGTTGCCTCTTCAAATAAAAATAAAATAGATTAACTCCAAAGTGAGCTCAATTCATCATCATCATAATCAGCCACAGGACTTAGACTGCTGAACATAGGCCTCCCCCACAGTTTTCCACGGCGACCGATCACATGCGGTCTGCATCCAGTTTGGTCCTACGATCTTTACAACTTTGCGTCTGTCCATCTTGTCGGTGGACGTTCTACGTCGCGTCTTTGTTCGAAGGGTCCCCAATCTAGAACTTTTTTGCCCCAACGGCCATCAGGTCTTCGCGCTATGTGACCTGCCCATATTCAGTTTTGCTTACTGATTGACGGTTTGCCAGTAACTCAACGACCTCAATTGCTTTAAACTTTTGCTTTAAGAGAGGTATACCACTGCCATTAGTTATATTTATGTTAATATTTAATAAGAATCAGCGAGTATTTTGCAATGATTGTACAAATATTATCTTTATATACGCAATCGCCCCGCATGCTTTTATCTGTAATAAATCATTAAAAATATAAGCTAAATTGGCATTGACAGTTCGTTCGCTAACCGTGAGTTGATAATTTCGTCGCTAACTAAAAAACGATTAATAAATCAGACCTTCACCTCTTAACCTAGTTCTAAAGGGTAGTGTTACTTGTAGTAATTTCGGCTATAGTAGGTCAAAGCTCCAGTTTTATTATTGGGGTTTTCGTCTTCGGTATTGAAATAAAACCTATTTCCATTTAATATGCAAATTAAGTAATTTATGTTGAATGATATCACCCTAGATTACTACTATGCTTTTTAACTTTTAGATTGTTATTTTTTACACGTGCAAGCGAAGGTTTTCTAATCGGTCCACAGCAAACATTACCGATTACCCCGAAAACCCACAAACAGAAGGAATAAAACAACATGTTCATTCGGACCTTGGGGCGGAGTGAGCCGCCTGATACAAATGTAAACTCTATGCACGATACCAGTAATATGCAATGCACGTGCCTGCCTTGTAGTGTCTTTTAAAAAGTGTCGTCACCGGGAGTTTTCCTTAAAGTTTGAATTTTTAAGATGTAAATGTCACGTCACACGTCAGTCTATGATTTCAGGACCAAATAAATTCGAATTTCATCTTTTGTATGTTATCTTAAAAGATAATCAAGAAGATATTCGAGGACATTTGATCAAGTCTTATAGCAAACCTACGAATAACACCGAAAGTAGAAAATATAACAACAGGAATGACCATAATAACATTCGGCAGCAGTTGCCAAATATTATCCCCATTATAGCGATACTTTAATAAAGTTTGAACTCGATACCATTTATTTATAGTTGTACTAGTTAGGGTATAAGCTGTCTAAATAAGCACCTACCGGCTTTTAAATATAAAAGATCTATAGTTTTTGAATTAACTGATTTGCACCGAATGTACAGTTGAAGTGAGTGCAAAGTGGGACCTACCCTAGTCGTAAGTTGCTCAAGTAAACGGTGTTCCATACAATCAAAGTTATACATGCAAAGGAAATGTTACGGAATGAAATATTCTACGTTTTCGTTGGACTAATACGGCTAATACTTTCAATGGTTTATTTCCATCATAAAAACAGCTGATAGAGTTTTATTTGTTCAAACATAAATATTATGGTTTATTATCAGATGAAATAAGAAACCTAAAGGATATTGATCAAAGCTGGGCCCACATTGCGTCTTTATAGTTTATATTTCAAACATCTTGTTTGAATTATTATTGTACTGGTATTTTAAGGGTAACTAAGTAAGTAAGTATTAAATTACTTTAGTAAAATATAATAATTACCTTCTGAATGTATCAAAATGAATGTAGGTGAGGTGTAATAACCCTGCAATCACAAAACATAACCATAAAATGTCTGCCATTGAATTCCTCGTAAACCTGTAATCATTTTTCAAAAATATTTTTTGTCTGTATTCCTTCAAACATTTATATATTTTATCCGAACATTTTGTAAAGACGCATGCAGACGCAAAGTGGGCCGAGTTCCTTTAGAGTTTTGGTCAAGATCCATTGCGCACCTGCGGGACTCGAATCGTTTGGCTACCGTGCTAAGGCTCTTTCCAATCGAACTACTGTGCAGTCGGTCCCACTGCGCGAAATTTCTGGTCTCTTATGGATAAGTCATTACGCGTGACGTCAGAGTCATCTACCCAACTGTTGTGCAATAGTGAAGCTTATGATACAATCTTTAATGACAGATTTGATATCCAAAACAGAACCATGGAGTAGGCAATATGAAGTAAGCATTTAAGATAGTATTATACATACATATAATTGCACTTAGTAGTTAGTCGTTATTAATGTTATCACTTCCAACGTCAAGCATATTAACAGGTGAGCCAGGGTAAATGAAAAACAAAATTTTAACCTTAATCTCATTTATTGTGCGTTGCGTGTCTAACAGTGGCATAAAGTATAGTCTTAATGGGCTATTATTTTGATTAAAACGCAAGAACAATAATTATTTTGCCATGGATACGCGTGCTAATATACTTTGAATGAACCTTTCTATTTTTGAAACCATTAAAGTCAGTGTTATTTTTTGCGATTTCAGCAAAACTGCCTAAAAGGTGCCAAAGATAAGATGTTTCTTCATATATTCATTAAACCTCATTACTGAGTATCGATCATGTACAACACATACGAGATTCTTGTCTTTTCATAAAAACAAGCGAACTGCCTCGCTGCTTAAATAAAGATTTTATTGTTATTTTCTATCACGCAGATAATTAAAAAAATCACATGATACAGGCAACGCATATGAACGCACAAATGGTATGCAAAATTTTAAATACACTTCATACTTTTAAAAAAGTAGACGCAAGAAATAAAACTTGTCTTAAGCTGACTGTATGAAATAAATTTAAGAACATAAAAACGGCCAAGTGCAAGTCGGACTCGCGCATTAATGGTTCCGCGCCAATTTTAACTGAATTAGGGAGTCCACTTACTTCCACTTAGCTAAAATACCACAATATTTTTTTGACAGCATATATACAAATTCATACAAACATTATGAAATACAAAGTTATATTTGCTGTTGTTCAAAATGTGCTATATCTCAAAAACTACTAGTTCGATCCCATCCAAACCAATTTTTTCGAAAGTGTTTGTTACGATCTACATATCATTTTTTTTTTCAAAATTTACATTCGCTTAGTTAAGAAGTTAGAGGGAGGGGACACCCATTTTACCACTTTAGAAGCGTCTATCTATCAAACGTTAGACTTTAAAAGAAAATGGTTTTAGAAACGTCCATGTCATTATCAAAGACCTATCCATAGACACCCAACATACATAGGTTAAAAAAAACGGTTTATGTTTCATTTATGGGAGCCCCCCTTAAATATCATAAGTTTTTATAAGAATCGTAAAGCGATTAACAGGATACATCTTCCTGCGAAATTTCAACAGTGTGTTGTTTATAGTTACAGAATAAAGTGGCTGTGACATACGGACTGTCAGGCAGACAGACTTGACAAAACTATAAGGCTTCCCTTTTTTTGCCATTCGGCTACGGAACCCTAAAAACGGGTATATATTCCCGGACATCCGCACTTCTAGAGAAGCGTGGTAAAAGTAGGAAGTTGGAACAAATACGTAACGTTACGCCGACACGTCGCGAGTTTCTGGTGGGCGGATTTACATCGAGACAAGGGGCTACGGATGAAGTGAAAAGTCAGTCGTTTTATGAATTGTCTAGGCCCTTTTAAAAAAAACCGGTAAAGTGCGAGTCGGATACGCGCACTGAGGGTTCCGTGCCAACTTTAACTGAATAAGGAAATCCACTTACTTCTACTTAGTAAAATACCACAATATTTTGTTGACTGCAAATGTATGAAGTACAAAGTTATGGTTGCGGTTGTTGAAAATGTGCTATATATCAAAAACTAGTCGTTCGATCCCGTCCAAAACAATTTTCGTTGAAAGTATTTGTTAAGATCTACATTATATATTTTTTTCAAAATATACACTTGCTTGGTTTAAAAATTAGATGGGGGGGGGCGCCCATTTTCCCACTTTGGAAGCGTCTAGCTATAAAACGTTAGTCTTTAAAAGAAAATTGATTTAGGAACCTTTATGTCATTTTAAAAGACCTATTCATGGACACCCCAAACGCATATGTTCGACTAAAAAACATTTTTTTGGTTTTATTTTTATATTTTTATTTGTATATGTTTTTGCACACCGCTTTCTACCTCACAAATAAACGTTGTTTCCTCTACCCAATGGTTGTCTGGAAGAGATCGCTTCCAGCGATAAGACCGCCAATATTGTACAAATGATTTGTCTGTTATTTTATTCTTTCTTGTGTCCTTACTTGTGCAATAAAGAATATTTATTAATATTATTATTATTTTCTTGTTTGGGAGCCCCCTCTTAATTGTCATTACTTTTTATTTTTTGTATGAGAATCGGTAAGCGGTTAACAAGATACATCTTGCTACCAAATTTCAATTGTGTAATGCTTATAGTTACAGAATAAAAGAGCTGTAACATACGGACAGACAGACAGACTTGACGAAACTATAAGGGTTCCGTTTTTTGCCATTCGGCTTCGGAACCCTAAAACGGTTATTATTTTACAACGAATATAATTTTGAATTTATGCGTTTAACCATGAGTTTTAGTCCATCTAATATTCGTCCATTGAAATTTGATCTTCGTAAAAGAAAGCTGTAGCGCAAAGCTTGGGATAAAAATACGAGTAATAAATTGTAATAGTCTGATAGCTTCTTCATCTTCACCTCCGATAACAAACGATAAAGAATTTATAATATCCATGAAGTAATAAGTTTCTACAAACTTTTCATGAAGTGAAAAAACTACGCAATAATGTTGGGGAAATTCCAACATCGGTTTCCCAAGTGTAAACAGCAAAATTGGTACTTAAAGCCTCACACATAGACGTCATGTAATGTTTATCACCAAAATTAACCCTTGGATAGCCAGAGCGCCCGATGGTGGGCGCTGAGCATGAGTTTCGCGATTTTACCAAGCGCCCACCTGTGGGCGCTTTTTAATTACTTTTTTGCAAAAAAAAAATTGGGTGTTTAAATGCTTATTCCTTGGGTATGTTGACCTTTATGAGTAAAAAAACAGATGTTTCTACACCATAGACCGCAAACAGATCCGGTTGCTGTCAGTTATTGATTAAAATTCGATATTTTTTTTCTCGCAATTTTTTTCGTATATGTCGTCACCCAACCACGAATTTTTTTGGTTCTATTTTTTCATTTTTGAATACATTTTTTTTATTACAAGCAAAGGTTATTTATTCAGTAACAATAAGCTTTTTACAGAATGATAATAGCTTGTTTCAATAAGATTTTATAACTGTTTACGTAACGTGTAACCTGACACCGCGCGAATTGCGAACGCGCACGCAGTCCACCGCGGAAACGCGACCGCCACCGCAATTGCGCCTTAGGAGGTTAAAAATCATCCTAATGCGTATCGATATTAGTATCACTTTAATAAATTTCTCTGACTACATTGTCAATCATACAAAATGAGTTTTAAAATTGACTGATTTCCTAGTATATTTTCGCTTACCCAGCACGCTCGCAGGCCTTTTTGACTACTCCTGCTTATCTCCGAACATGCGACGTGACATATTGTCACAGTCACTCCCGGCTAGTGTGGACAAAGGGTGTTTAAAAGGCACTAATGTTCGAATGAAATAAAGAAATCCGGGTATAGCATTTGGCAACAAAAGTTTATTCAAATTTGCTATTTCACAATTACCTTTTAACACCTTCAAAAAAATCAAATACAAAACTTAATAGCTCAGAATACAGTAGAGACTAGGTTAGGTTCTAATTTAGTTATCAATATCTATACTATTACTAATCTTAATGTTCACAAATTTCTACTTAAATAAAGATAAACCACCAATTTAAGTGTTTAATTACCTAAATAAATTCCAAATTTTATCCTCAAAGGGATTCCCAAATTATGCCCAAATCAATAGCTAAATTATCCCACTTTTCCTAAGTTTAAGTAAATACAAGAAAACCAACCTTGGATTTCAACGGAGGTTACTATTTCAAATCTTTGTTGCATCAAACTACAAACAATTCTGCAACATTACCCCAAAATTTCACCGATACCGATCCATCCTCAAAACAGCAGACAAGAAGCAAATCAATCCATAAGGAAGTTCTGACTTCAAAAATTAATCCAAATGAGGTCTAAGTAAGGTCTTAGTAAGGTCTAAGTAAGGTCACTGAAAAGAATTTACAAAAGGTTAGTTCAACGCACAAACCAAAGTAAAAGTTAAAAAAACACTAACTTTTCATAATAAATATTTACCTGAGGTTACAACATGATCACCAAATTGTGACTGTTCAACTTACAGACACATATCAAAAGCGAAACCTAGAAATAAAAGAAAGTTCTAGTTAACAACCAATTTTTTTTTCTAAGTGAGGGTGGTTATACTTTTCATCACCCTATTTATGAAATCTATAATAAACCAATTTAATACCTGCAAAAGCTGGCTCGCCATATACTTTCTGAATTAATTACTAAACATTTATGCTAATTTTTCTATTTGAGACCTGAAATTATAAAAATTACAACTCTCAATACAATATGCCCAGATGTAGGTAGGCTACAT
This sequence comes from Pyrausta purpuralis, assembly GCA_963924145.1. Classification (NCBI taxonomy): domain Eukaryota; kingdom Metazoa; phylum Arthropoda; class Insecta; order Lepidoptera; family Crambidae; genus Pyrausta; species Pyrausta purpuralis. The sequence continues at coordinate 4,719,609 of OZ001664.1, read as the reverse complement.
TTTCTTTACAAGGATTTCCAAAGGAGTTTCCCCGAAATACTTACCATTTTCCAGTCATTTATATCAAATCATTTTTGAAATTAATTCATCCAAATTGACATGTTGGCGGCGTCTGAAACGATAAAAGAACCATGTGCTCAGACTCTAAGAAACGTCTCGCAACAAACAAAAATCAACGCAAACCTTTCTGCAGATACTTACCAGGAATAACTATCAAACTACAAAATAATTTGGGGCGTGCCCCGTAATCACATTTCTTTAATTAATTACATATTAAGACACGTTCCACTCCGACGCACGACCAACAGTGCGGCACCGGAAAAAAAGCAGCTGTCACACTTGACACATGTCAGTGTCACCATCCATCTTATCTATGCCAAAATATGGACTGAAGTCCTACATCCATTTAGCTTTTCGTTTCACGCGAACTTAGACAAAAATATACAACGTTACAATACCCCCCTCCCAAAGAAAAGAGGTTCACTACAGTGAACCGAAAGCTGTCCCCAGCTTCCGTAACTGTAAAAATATGTACTGTTACCAAATGCCAAAATAAAATCAAAATAATTTCCTTCCACTATCCAACAAGTTCAAACTAACCTAAGAAGACATTCTATTTACTATATCACTAGTTGATATTATTTGAAGGATCCAAAAGTATAAACCAAAAAACTACATCTAAGAGGCCTCAAAATAAAACTCCTAACCATAAATAAGAACAAAGCTTCGAAGCTCAAAAAAAATAAAAATAAACCCGCAATCCATACAGCCATTTCATGCATAATGACTATATAATATGCTTATATTTTACTTACCGTGAAAAAAAAACAGTAACAAACATCCTCAAAAATTTTATAAACCAAAAGTATATACCAAAAAAATGTATACCAAAAAAAATATGTCCCAAAGGACCTCAAAAAAAAACTAACCTATGTTATTTAAGGGTGCTCTGCTAAAATTATTCAAAAGATCTATAAATAGAAACTCAAAATCAACGCTATTTAAGAATATTCCATTCCAAAATATCGACGATACCTCAAAAAAATCTTAACTCAAAGCTATTTAAGATTTTCTGTTCAAAATATCCAAAACACCCAAAAAAAGAACTCAAAACGCCGTTTAAAAATATTTCAACTAAAAACATCCAAAATACCTAAAGATCTCAACGTCAACGCCATTAAAGATTGTTCTGTTCAAAATAATCCAAAAGCTCAAAAAAAAAACAAATCAACTACATTGAATGTTCTGTTCAAAATTATCCAAAAGCCCGCCCACATAATAAATTCTCAATATCAAAGTATATTTTTTTTTCTCAACTTACCTACTCATAAAGTTAATTAAGTCAAAAATCGGGCAACAAACACATTCAAATAATTCCAAAACGACCTCATGCTAGACAACAATTCAAAATCATAAGTTTCAAGCGACTTAACTTAAGGGTTTCCGCTAAAACATACCCACAAACAAATTAATTTCATTCTTCCACAAACAAACATCTTATCAACCTCGCCTTTCATACTTCATCATACAAAAACTAAACAGTTTTATTTCTCAATCTAAATAAAACTGTACCCTATCACTTTTGTGTTTAGAATTTTTATCAATTTAAACACAACCAAAGAAACTCTAGTCGAATCAAAACTTATGTCTTAATAACCTCAATATGCCACGAATCGAGTGAACGACCATCCATAGCCTCCAACTCGTAAACAAAATGGTGAAAAATACCTCAGTGATCCCACACCAAACAAAAAACCAAACAAGCTGGTGCCAAATTGGGCATCACCTGAGTGTAGCTGGACTCCCAAACTACATCACCAACCAAAAATCAAAACGCATTTCTGCGCCCTAAAACAACAAAATTTGTGGCATGTCTAGCACGGACACTAAAACTTCCAAAAAAAATCCTTTAAACAACCGAACTCACCGACATAATACTCCTTAGGCATAGTTACTGCGTACTCCGTCGCGGTATCCCTGTAAAATTATGTTGAGGAATGTTGTAACAAACCAGTGCCTCCCTGAATCACGATCCCATAATATGTGTCCAATTAACCACAATCACGGTTTCAGTAACTCATGAATCACTATAAATGGTTTCTAAAATTTTTGGCAACATCTGTACCAGTAGCACGCCTAATAGGAAACAACAGAGTCAATTTACCAAAACAATGCATTACACCCAGAAAATTGTAACTGATTTCTTGGTTTATATACAAAACAAATGCAAGTAACATAATTTAATTCGTTTTCAGAACAACTCCAATAACGCTGACACGTAACCACAATGACCCTACATTTACTTCATAACTCATTTATCAATGTACCCACAACAAAAGCAATAATTAAAATCCAAAATTATTTCAACTAATTCTCAACGCAAACTCATATAAATTACACTGTAATATCACTGTTAAGTCAAATTATTTACTATTTCTTTTGGTGGTTTATATTTTTACAAGTTGTGACCTAGGCAAATGTTTTCTTTTTACAACAAAGTTATAATGGTTAAAATAGGTGTGAAAATATCACAATCAAAACAAATACAAAATATACCTCAATACATATACAGGTTTAGAGAATTTCATTAATGCTAGGTAAAAGCAAACAAAAGGTTTTGGGATTTCACAAAATAAGGTTTACACCATAACAATAACTTTTATTTGGTTAGTAAATACAAATTGTTTGATGCAACACTAAACTTGTGGGATAATTCCTAACCAGTTAGTAACACAGGCAAAATTAAACCTAAGCTAAATAATATGGTGGTTAATTAGCATTCCAAAAAAATTCTAACAACAAAGTGCTCAAAATTGTACTAATAACTAATTCTAAAGTTGGGCGCCATTTGTCACAGTCACTCCCGGCTAGTGTGGACAAAGGGTGTTTAAAAGGCACTAATGTTCGAATGAAATAAAGAAATCCGGGTATAGCATTTGGCAACAAAAGTTTATTCAAATTTGCTATTTCACAATTACCTTTTAACACCTTCTAAAAAAATCAAATACAAAACTTAATAGCTCAGAATACAGTAGAGACTAGGTTAGGTTCTAATTTAGTTATCAATATCTATACTATTACTAATCTTAATGTTCACAAATTTCTACTTAAATAAAGATAAACCACCAATTTAAGTGTTTAATTACCTAAATAAATTCCAAATTTTATCCTCAAAGGGATTCCCAAATTATGCCCAAATCAATAGCTAAATTATCCCACTTTTCCTAAGTTTAAGTAAATACAAGAAAACCAACCTTGGATTTCAACGGAGGTTACTATTTCAAATCTTTGTTGCATCAAACTACAAACAATTCTGCAACATTACCCCAAAATTTCACCGATACCGATCCATCCTCAAAACAGCAGACAAGAAGCAAATCAATCCATAAGGAAGTTCTGACTTCAAAAATTAATCCAAATGAGGTCTAAGTAAGGTCTTAGTAAGGTCTAAGTAAGGTCACTGAAAAGAATTTACAAAAGGTTAGTTCAACGCACAAACCAAAGTAAAAGTTAAAAAAACACTAACTTTTCATAATAAATATTTACCTGAGGTTACAACATGATCACCAAATTGTGACTGTTCAACTTACAGACACATATCAAAAGCGAAACCTAGAAATAAAAGAAAGTTCTAGTTAACAACCAATTTTTTTTTCTAAGTGAGGGTGGTTATACTTTTCATCACCCTATTTATGAAATCTATAATAAACCAATTTAATACCTGCAAAAGCTGGCTCGCCATATACTTTCTGAATTAATTACTAAACATTTATGCTAATTTTTCTATTTGAGACCTGAAATGATAAAAATTACAACTCTCAATACAATATGCCCAGATGTAGGTAGGCTACATTTTCTTTACAAGGATTTCCAAAGGAGTTTCCCCGAAATACTTACCATTTTCCAGTCATTTATATCAAATCATTTTTGAAATTAATTCATCCAAATTGACATGTTGGCGGCGTCTGAAACGATAAAAGAACCATGTGCTCAGACTCTAAGAAACGTCTCGCAACAAACAAAAATCAACGCAAACCTTTCTGCAGATACTTACCAGGAATAACTATCAAACTACAAAATAATTTGGGGCGTGCCCCGTAATCACATTTCTTTAATTAATTACATATTAAGACACGTTCCACTCCGACGCACGACCAACAGTGCGGCACCGGAAAAAAAGCAGCTGTCACACTTGACACATGTCAGTGTCACCATCCATCTTATCTATGCCAAAATATGGACTGAAGTCCTACATCCATTTAGCTTTTCGTTTCACGCGAACTTAGACAAAAATATACAACGTTACAATATTGGGCTTAGCAAATGACATGGATTTGCCATGTTACAACAAAGATACAAGGAGACTGAAGTTTGTTACTTACTGTTTCTTTTCCTTTTTCCGGGGAAAGCCGTGAGTTGACATCTTGTTCTTACAGAAAAAGTCGATGAAACTGGAACGTTACTTTGATTCTTGAGGTTTGTACTACAAAACTATAGAATGCCATATAAATTAGTTTATTCTAAGTAGAGGGTAAATGCGTAATTTTAAGCTTTTTAGTCAGTTTTTTTGTTTTTAAATCGGTGATATTTTTATAAATTATTTATTGCTTCTATTTCAGGCCACACCCTGTATTTCGCTTGTAATACTGTTAGTTTAAGGCGAAAATGATAAGGTTTATCTTCATTTTGATTGTGCAAATATGTTTTACCTCATGATATATGCTCACCGTAACGAATTTACATTATGGAGATAGGACGTTCGTCGGGGTGTATCAAACCTTTTTGTTTGCACTGTTATTAAATTAGAGTCACGTAAAAGCGTAAAAAAAAAGTTACATTCCTTTTAACCGATTTCAAAAAGGAGGAAGTTGTAAATATGTTTTTATTTGTATCTATGTTACCTCCTATGATCATATCTCAGTAGTTTGTCGACCGATTCGAAATTTTTTTCCCCTACTTAGAGATTCTACCTTTTAGTTTGTCATGTTGTTGCTAAGTCGGGATCTGATGATGAGATCTTGGTGCAATTGAGGGAAACGCTCAAATTTTTGAAAAAGGCACGTATACAATAATGTTACATTCTACTTGAAAAGGTTTTGAAATAAAGTATCGAAGCGTAAGGGATTTTGAAACATTCTTATCAAGGTCAGCGTTCATATAGGTATCTATTGATATGGCAGTTAATTATGTTTTTAGTTTATGATTCTAGCTAAATTGCAAAAAAGTTATTAATTTTTCGGTTTTGTTGTTCTGTCATAAAACTGAAAAAGATTTAATATTCTGTGACTGCTTTGTTTACGAGATACGCAGGTAATTTCAATAAAAATGAGCAGACACTAAAAAAATATACGGGTATTTTCAAAGGAATGTCATGAATACAAAATGAAATTGACCTCGTACGTGTTTTGTTTAGAGTTAGTGGTATTCTGTGAAATATTCCAATGTTTTTATCGAATAAAGGACCTTTGTTATTAATATTTAATATGAGTAAAATATTTTTGTTTCCTCAGTAAAAGCTTTATTTATTTAAAAATATTGTACGAAGCTGATTTAATTTTCATTAACATTAAAATAATTAAATATAAGCACAATGGTACGAAAAACATTACAACCTATTTTTGAGTACAACTTTTTTTAATGCGTACCTAGATCTTGTTTTGTAAACTTTTTAACACTGGCAGGGGCGTTAAACAAAAAGCTGTAGCGAAAAAACATTTGACAACGCAACTTTTAGACTTAAAAAATTTGACAATTTTTTAGTAAAACAAAGAGGGCCCAAAAAATAAAGTGAGTGTGTGCTCCTGACAGCTTGTAACAAAAGGGACGTCTAATTTTAACATTTCATTGGTTACGTTGCTAAATCGTTTTCGGAATAAAATGTTACGTACGTACCGTTATCGAATGAGCGTAGGTGTTCTTCCTAAAAAGGTATCAGTTGCGAGATTATTTTACACATTTACTCTACCAGTATTTGTTAATTATTAGAATTTAGGCATTATGTTATTCTGTTGTCCCTGTATACCCCGTTATCTGTGTAAATTATAAATTTTGATGATTAAGGAATAAGGAGTTACATTTAGTATACTCCTTATCTAGTATTATCCAGATATCAAGCCCTATCCTAAATATTTCGTGACCTAAGTTAAAGTTCTATTAAGTATGTGAGACCATTCGACCAAAGACGCAGCGTAGGACGTCCACCGACCGTATAAAAAACCCAGGATCAAACTGGATGCAGACCGCTAGTGATCGGTCGCTGTGGAAAGCCGGGAGTGGATGGACAGTGAAAGTCCTTTGGCTGATAATGATGATGATGAATGATAAATGTAACCAAGATTAAATAGGTTTCCTATTAGATGGAGTTTCAGGTCAGCTATTTTCAAAACACTCGCTTGTTTATGGCGTGTGACTTACGTATTTACTAAAAATAGACAAAAGTACACACTAAATTGAGCTATATTTTGTCAATGCCTCCTGTGTGGATTACAACTAATTTTCATTCCAAAATTGGACTTTTATCCAAAGAATATCATACGCCATCTTGACGCGAGTGATTCAATAATAGGGCCCCTCCGGTAGGATTATAGCAATACGAGTTGAGGCTACAAAATTAATATAGAATAATTATGAAGTTTGCCCTCAATTACCGTGGTGTAGTGAGCCAACAGCCAATGTCTGAATAATGGATATCGATTGTCCGATATTGATTTAAGGGAATGGACAAACTTAATATAGTTCTTAACTAGTACCCAGTTACTAATAAAGTAGTTATAGCATTCAGTAGTTACTGCACTAAGGGTCGATTTTACCAACGACAGAGTAACCTTATCCGACTAAATAAGTCTAAAACGACTGATTTTAAAATGCCATTTTCATAAATGATTGCTGACGTAGTTTACTGTAGTTAGAGTTAGAAAACCTGCTAAATATGGCCACTTTTGGCAATTTTTCTAACTGTAACTGCAGATAACTACTTTAGGAACAATTTCAACGTACTAAATAAACTATAGAACCTGTACTATAATCGTGTATACCAGATTTTTTAATTTGGTCTTTTATTTAACGAGTTATGATTTTTCTACTAAAGTGGCGCTAGTGTGCGCGTTAAAAATCCGGGTAGCGCCTTAACGTTCAATATCAACCGATATTAGCCAGGACCAACGGCTTGACGTGCCTTCCGAAGCACGAAGATACTCGTATTATTCGTCACTTATATGGTCGGAATGGTCAACCATCCAAACACGACTACGAGCCACCTATTCTACCACTGCATGCGCTACGAGCACCTATTCCCTATCAAACGTTGGATAAATGGGTTTGACCTTGGTGGGACAGGCGTTTCTAAGCTCATTTTAACATGTCAATCGAATATTGAACTGTTACCAAATAGGAGAATCAGGGAGGGATCAACATAAAATAAAGCTGCATTTTACCTATGATGCAGAAAACTGCACGTTAAAATCAGTAACAGCATTTGAGCACAGCTCGATCGTTGGCATCATCAGCAATACAAATCCCAAGTAAACATAAGTAACATCTGTTCAAAATCCACCACTACCACTTATAATAAATATCAGTAGTCTAAACTTCCATCATCGGCTGGGCAGCGTTCGAGAAATTGCGCAACATTGTCTTCTCGTCTCAATAACCTCATTGTCTGAAGACAAGAGTCCTCAACCATAGTGTGTTACCAGTGATGATATAGGATCAGGAGCATAGTCCCTTACTATGGGCCTTATAAAGAAGCTCAAAATCACACAGCAAGCCATATAGAGGGCTATGCTCGGTGTTTCTCTCTACGAGTTCAATAAGAGATGAAGGGATATTTAGAAGAACTAAGGTAATGGACATAACCCTGGGAATCAGTAAGCTCATGTTGCAATGGGCAGGGCATGCGCAAGAACTGATTGCCGTTGGGGCAGAAAAGTTCTAGATTGGAGACCCTTCGACCAAATGCAGCGTAGAACGTCCACCGACAAGATAGACAGACGACCTTTTTACAGATCGCAGGAACAAACTGGATGCAGACCGCTTGTCATCGGTCGATGAAGGCCTATGTTCAGTGGACGTCCTTTGGCTGAAAATGATGATGAGACTTCGATTATCAATTAGTTTACCGTAATGTATTATGATGAACTTAGGGCTGATTTTTCAAAAGTCAAGTCAAAGAAATATTCATCGATCAAAATACAATACGGCTAATTTGAAAACGTCACCTTATTGTCAGCAATCATAGGTAGGTTTTTTCAAATCTGTCGCTTTATATTTTATCAGTCTGATAAGTTTTATTTGACCATTGAAAAATCGGCCCTAAATCGAACGTTCTTCTATTTTTCATATGTTTAAATTCATGGCTAATATGAAAGCTTTGATGGAAGCGTTAAAAACGTTGGGAGGTAGTGCGGAACTATTTACTTATTCACTCAATCGATCGCCCTCACCCTTCGCTACTACGTTACACACCACGAATTAGTACCGATGGTCGCCGATACCAATGCCATTCTGTTAATGGTTATTGTTATGGGGATCCGGTATTAGGAACACGAATATGTGAATAACGGCATGTATTCTACGACTTAAGGCTGAAATTGCAATTATATAAAAATTGAATATTTTTTGATTAATTGATCAACAAAATAAAATGTTTGATAATCTCAAAAATAAACTTTAAAAAAAAGTAAAAACCGTCTTTAAAACCAAAATGCACTAAAAAGTCTTAAACAAACTCTTCACAATTGAAAGGAAAGGAATCCGTTTTAGGCAAACAATTTCTTTTTGGAGTCGGTGCTGTGATAGTTGATGCTTGATAGTCAAAGTGATGGCACCGACTCTAAAAAGAAATTGTTCGCCTAAAACGGATTCCTCTCCTTTCAATTGTGAAGAGTTTATTTAAGACTTTTTAGTGCATTTTGGTTTTGAAGTCAGTTTTTACTATTTTTTAAGTTTATTTTATTTCTTCGTTTTTAGTGATTGATAGTTATGATTCTATTTTTTAAGAATCTTCAAATTACCTATTATAAGTTCCGTCATTATAATTACTGAACCCCTAAGCGTTAAGGAGTTCCATCATCAGCTCAGCCCCACAAGATGTTGACTACCAGATGTAACAACACGTCAACATTAAGATTGTAGTAAAGATATACTATACGTGACTTTAAAATTAGAGGGTTTCCCTCGATTACACCAAGATCACATCATCAGATCCCAAAATGGAAAAAATGGGACCAACTAGAAGTTACACCCTCTAAGTAGGCGAAAAAAATTTTCGATTCGGTCGACAAACGACTGAGATATGAGGTAACATACATACAAAAAAAAAATATAAAAAAAAACATGCAGTCGAATTGATAACCTCCTCCTTTTTTGAAGTCGGTTAAAAACTGAGACATTTCAACGAATTATGGATCAGTTAAGTGCGCCTTCACATAAGAAAGACAGCAGTGCGGCAGCAGCGGATGACAATACATTAAAAAAAAAAAAACGCCTTCAAAAACAAACACTAAAAGGCCTAAAATAAAGCTGATAGGAGAAACATTTGAAGTCGGTGCATGATGTGCATACGTAGACTGCTGCTATCCGATAAAGTTGCCATCTTGCACCGACAAGCGTTATTTTAGTCAATTAAGTGTTTGTTTTGAAGGCTTTTAGTGTTTAAGTTTAATATTTTTAATTAAATATTTTAATTCTATATTTTTTGTTACAGTTTAAATAACAATGTACTTGATTAAACTAAAATGGTTCTCCTTAGTGTAACAATCACTTTAGTGCATCAAAATCGGTCCAGCGGAACGCCAAATATTCGCGGACAAACATTCATACAAACATACAGGTCGAACTTAGAACTTCCTTTTTTAGGGTTCCGTAGCCGAATGGAAAAAAACGGAACCCTTATAGTTTCGTCAAGTCTGTCTGTCAGTCTGTCTGTCTGTCTGTCTGTCTGTCTGTCTGTCTGTCCGTCCGTAAGTCACAGTCATTTTATTCTGTAACTATAAGCATTACACTGTTGAAAGGAGATGGAAACCATTACATACAAAGTTGGGCCCTGATGTAATAAGATGTAAATAGTGTCAATTAATAGCTTAATACTTAGAAGACCTACACTGAAAATTCTATGTTTTTTGACAATCTGAGAGCCCAATAATTAGGGGTTTAGTTAAAGTGACGTTATGTAACAAACAGCTGATTTCCGAACTGCAAAGGATATTTTTACGTCAGCAGTTACAAATAGGCCACAAAATAGACGACAGCACGTTAGGCAGGGTCAGAATCCGTAAAACAAAGCAGTGGTCGACGAAAAAACACTCAAAAGGCATACACGCACAAGACGAAAAATACAAACTAAACGAGTGATTCATAGATTATTTGACACGGCAGCTGTCAGTATCAGTGCACAGACAAAAAAAAGTAAGAATCGATTTTATTTCATTAAGCAATAATGTTTCAATTCACTTACATTCAATTCAATTAAAATATAAAATATATGTTTTATGAGCTAAAATAGTTATTGTAACGTATTTTTTTTTTGGGTTTATCGCCACGAATAGAGCAAGAGTGATTCTTTTTTTAAATTGTGTAATCACATTGACTCAAATCGATATTTCATTTAATCGATAATGTAGTGAATTCTTAAATTCTTGTTTTTCATAATGCTCAGTTTTCATAAAGAGAAATATGCTGATTTTTGGTATTTTAGGATGGAAAAATATGCCCATTTTTTAAACCATAAATCAACTAGTTACGTTTAGGGCCCAGCAGTTACCGTCTCCTTTGGTAGAAAGATGTATCCTGTTAACCGCTTACCGATTCTCATACAAAAAATAAAAAATAATGTCATTTAAGGGAGGGCTCCCATACATGAAACTAAAACCAAAAAAACAATTTTTAGTCAAACCTAGGCGTGTCTATGGATAGGTCTTTCAAAATGATATTGAAGTTTCTCAAACCATTTTCTTTTAAAGTCTAACATTTCATAGCTATCCGCTTCCAAAGTGAATTATTATTGTATTTTTTTTTTCTTTTCTTTGTTAAATTTTATTTATTGTTACGTAACTAGTTTAAAGCTTTTAACCAAGTCTGTCGTTTTTTAATCAATGTTGTGTTCACCTATAATTGGGTTGCATACTAGATTCAGCTTTTAATTTTTATTATATTTTTATGTCAATGCTTGTATGTAACCTCTTGGTGTACCAAATAAATAATAATAGAAAAAAAGGGGTAAAATGGGCGTCCCCCCTATCTAACTTATAAACCAAGAAAGTGTAAATTCTGAAAAAAATATATAGTATAGATCGTAACAAATACTTTCAACGAAAATTGGTTTGGACGAGATCAAACGAGTAGTTTTTGAGATATAGCATGTTTTCATCAACCGCAAACATAACTTTGTACTTCATACAAACACTATGAAAAACAAAGTTATATTTGCAGTCAAGAAAATATTGTGGTATTTAATTAAGTAGAAGTAAGTGGATTCCCTAATTCAGTTAAAGTTGGCACGGAACCCTCAGTGCGCGAGTCCGACTCGCACTTGGCCGGTTTTTTTTAGGTAATCGATTAAAAACAGCGGCGCTTCTACCATTTTATGTATGAAATTATCAACAACGCGACTGTCGCGCGACCGTCGCGCTGCTAATGTCGCTTAAATGTGAAAGCGCTCTAAAACAATCTGGACTTCGCTCGCGTAATTTTAGCATTGTTATAATGAAATTGACCCTAAAAATGATTTTATTTGGAGTGATTTTTGTTACGTTTTCATAGAATTGAAAGAAACTATAAAAGTGATTTTCGTTTTGATTGAAAATTTGTTGTTAAGTAAAATATAAATGTTACTTGTAGACCAGTGTTGCGCTACCAAAGAAAGCCACAAACACAGTCTTTGAATCTTTACACAAAAGAATTGGATACCTATATTTTATTCGGTTGTAAAGGACGTCGAGTGAATAAATAAATTACTCTGTTGCATAGCTCTGTCCTGGACTGGAGTGGCGTGAAACGGAGCGTTCGTTTGGCAGCTTTGTTTTTATTCGGATTAGCTTTTTTGGTGTTGAATTCAAATTATTTTGGACGTTTTATCGTGATTAGAAAGGACTCTGTCCCAATTCGGACCGTTTTTAGCGGCGCACCTTTTTTCAGTAATAGCATAGTATAGGACAGCCCTTTTAATGTTTTTTTAGCATATAAGCTAGGTAATATTGAAATATTACTAGTACGTCATATTGGCTCAAATTGTTTTCTACATGTTTGTCTGTTTACTGTCCTCGTAGTGACCTTGTATCGTACTCTGAGACCTAGGTTACGTTTTAGTTACCGTCACTAGAAACAGGTTAAGTTTTGAAATATCTATGAATGAAAGTTTTACTTACTTTGAATTCTTTAAGCAAGTAATATATTTTAAAGCCAATTTATCAAACGTCATGAGAAAAAACTGACTGATAATTGATAAATTATAACGCGGCCAATGTTAAAAGGACATTTATTTTTAAAAAAAAACAATTTCGCGATGATCTTATCAAATCTGCAATATTGTAGGTACTTTATTCGACGCATATTTTTAGCTGACTATTATTGGCTAGAGATAAAAATGTAGTCGTTTCGTAATGAAAACATTAAAGTACTTAAAAATCTAAACTTTACTACCCACTTTTATTCTCTTGTTTGCACCCAGAGCTTTAATATTTTATTACAGTCGTTTGACTATAACAAATTCTACAAATTTGGTTTAAGTGTTTCAAGAAAACCTTATCTACCGACACTTGTCAAACTTTCTAGACGATGATAATGAATTTCAAAATAAATTAATAGTAACCCTTTTACATTTCGGTTAACATTTATAAATCCACTTTGAGTGTTATTTTGAGCGTTTTCAGGTTAAATTGTAATTCAAAACAACCGTTTTGACATCAAAGTTGCGGCTTTTTAATTACATTTAAATTAAATAAGTCAAATACTTAAAATAATTCAAAGTACTTCAACCCTTTTTAAGGATATATCTTTAAGTTAGTCAGGTTTTCAGAAACCGAATGATGTATTAACGGCCTTTAAAATCGACGTCTTTCTCATAGACACTTGTTTTAAAGTTATCTGAAAAAAAGTCGATTTCTGGGAAATGTACATACATATTATGTTATTAAGAAAGTGTCTGAGAAACTTAAAAGAAATCTTATTCAGTAATATCTTGATCCAAAAGTTATATCTTCTTTACATGTAAAAGTAAAAAGCAAAACAAACTTACAAGAAAACGCTTTGTCAAGCGCACTACCGAAGCGGCAAAATGTTTTATTACTAACATAATATCACCTTTTTGCACCCACTAATCTGACCTCCAACTTCGTTCATTACGTCACATAAAAATCTGAAGGCAAAACTCTCTTTATGATTGTAGCACACCCAAGCGCGAGACCATTCAAGATACATATATACGTGTAGGGCTAACATCTATGCAGTTATAGTACCTTAAAGATCACTCATAAGTAGGATATATCTCCTTTAAAGAGCTCTGTAAGCCATTTTTAAACTTTCTTCCCTAGGGGCAGAGAGTGATTAACATCAGGACTTAGATATAGCAAGTCTAGAATTCTGGATGCTTTAATCATTATATCATTGTGTCTAGCCACACACATTTAATGACTTTATCATAGCCCATGAAAACCGCTTAGCAGATCATTTATGTACGGTCAAGGCATGTCGAATTCTCTCCTACGTTGGCATTTTTTTGCACACCACAAAAACGGGCGTATTGAAACGAAAAACGGACGTAAGGTGCAATCGATTTATGCTCTTAAAGTGACAGTCAGCGGTGACCACGATAGTACCTATCGATTGTGTACGTCATACTATGTTGAATGAAACTTACTAATCACGCTTACGAGTAGTACACGTTCACTATAAAAACCTCATCTTGTCTTTCAGTGTGTAACAACCTTACAGGTGGGCTGCCAACGGAATGAAGTTACCGAAATGAGCCGGAGTTCCTTTGAGCGACCAGAGTTACTGCCGACCCAACTTATTCAATGCAACTTGTTATGCCGGCAACCTAATTGAGATAGTTCATGAATTATTTATTTCCGTTATCGAGTTTTTAAATGTTGTTTAGGTTTGGAATATGTACGAGTATTTGTAAACTATATCACTACTTTAAATGGAACTCCAGTGTCTTTATTAAACTCCGACTTCATTTTCTTCTGTCGATGGTATATCGAGATACATTTGGGTCCTTAATGGTAGTGTAGACGGAGATATACTCTTTAAAATTCTAAGATCCTTTAAACTAACACTGAAACTAGTTAAGTGGTCGAGGTTCCTACAAAATACAGCAAGATGCGGGTCAGGGTAGGCTCCAGCTTAACTGATGAGTTTGAAGTAGTGACAGGCATTAAAAAGGGGATACATTATATCGGATGCTTTCCACTTATTGCTCAAATACATCATCCAAAAAGTACTAGAAGTCGACTGCGGAGTGTAGTTGAAAGGCATGCACAAAATAATTGGATATGCCGATGATTTCGCACTCCTTGGGCAGCGCAAATCAAATGTACGGGCAGAGGTCTTGGAAGGAAGAGGAAAGAAAGTCGGTCTCAGAATCAACTGCAGGAAGACAAAATACTTTCAGATAAAGAGATAAAGTAACACAAGGGACAAGTGAAAGCATCTGGAAGTGAGCGGCTACAATAATATTTGGGGTGTACCGTTACAGATACTAACCTCAGAGAGAAAGAGTCATTTTCGTATCCAAAACGCTCTCAGAAGTACGGCAGTTCTTCACAAGTTTCTGCTGTCTAAGCTGATACGTAGAAATAAAATAAATAGACCAATTTTACCAATTGATGCGGAGCTTGGACACTGACCTTGAAAGAAGTGAATAAGCTGTTAGTGGCGAAAAGGAAAATTATTCCAAAGATTCTGGGGCTGAAAAAACTGGCAGATGGCAGGTTGAGAGTCATGAAGAACACGGAGATTGAAGATCTATGTCCGAATCTAACATTATTGGAGAGACCAAAGCAGCTGAGCTCGATGGCTCGAACACTTAGAGAGAATGGAAGAGGAGGGTGCCGTGAAGAGAGCGTGCTTGCGAAAATCAAATGGTTACGCCCGGGCTCATGATCAGCTTAACCTCGGCCATAGCGACTGGCAAGAATTATCGCAAGACCAAGATGCATGGCGTGATCTGGAGTCGGAGGCCAAGACTCACTTTGGGTCGTTGAGTCATCATAGTAAGTAAGTAAGTAAGTAATAAAAACGTAATAACTCACTTACATAAACAGACGTAAATAGCCCAATTATGGACAAAGGCATACTCTGCTAGGTTAAATGTTTTTTAGAGGAAGGGTTGACATATTATTCTACCTCTAATTATATTATTATTAAATCTTTCTGCATTATCTAAAAATATGACTGAGAGAGAATGCTTTTAGCATTGAGTATACTTATTGTACACTAAAATTTTGTGCAATAAAGTTTTTAAATAAATAAAATATAATATTTATATTGGCGGAATCGAGACGCATTCAATTCCAATCACGGATTGTGCTACATACAAACCAATAATATCTAAAAACTATCCGAAAATAACACAGCACACAAGTAGCAGTTTATGCGCTTTATATAAACACCGTAGATGACTAAATACTTAGCCATAACTCTATAAATACCCCTAAGATATCTTACAAACTAGTCTATAACCTCTCTTCCCTTTCCCCCGTATTAGTAACATCATACATAACAATGCGTTATACCATTTGTAACATCAGAAACTAATCTTCGCGTGAAAATCGATTTCGACAATCAAAAGCGTTTTCACCTTGGATGAATTAACCACTGGATATGAAACGCAAGAGCGAATGTATGAAAACATCATTAGCCAATTTCTGCGGGGCGGGGGGAGCTTGTCATGTCAATTTTTGACATTTAGTGCATGAAAGTGTCGATATTTTTTTATCGATATGTGTGGAACGAAATCTTTTGTAAAAAGACAAAATTTTCATCACCAAAACAATGAATTACATTATGGACATGTTTAATGCACAAACAATGAACAACTTAAACATAGAACGTTTATATGAACGGTCTGGCTAGAACCACCAACTAGAACTTCCTAAGACATTGTGAAACCGCCCGTAAGTACAGTCGACAGCACATCAGGTTACCCACTTTTGTTGCAAACTATCCCTTATTACAACTGCATAAAATCCCGCGGTGTTTTCCTTGACGTGCTGTTGTCCGTACATACAGCTTAGCACCATTTAAATCCTCCTATGGGATAATTCAGCAGTATATTTTTGCGTTGGCATTAAATCACACTGGTGTTAAATGGATACCACATATTCGGTGATGTTTTGTGTGGATCCATTTTGTCTCTCTTCGACCCACTTTATATTCTTTAATGGATCCACAGGAAATCTAAAATTATATTTTAAGGATGTACTGTCATAAAATATGAAGTTTAAAATTTTTAAGATTATCTTAATTTACTCTCTAGGGAAACACTTTGAAGATTTATAATTTTATTTTAAAAGTATTCATATTCATAATTTAATAATAGTACGTTTATCGATATGATTTATCGACAATTGTCAAGCACAATTAAAACGAAACTGACAAGGGAACGAATGATGTCACACGGCAGCACGTCAGACTACTACACTTTGACCTTGAGCGCTTTGAAAGTTGAACGGAGAGAATCGTGCGAAAGAGACAAATATCCTATTTCAGTCCTACTTCAAATAAGTTGTGCAGTCGTGCTGTATGCATTGCGCCGTGGGCTCGCTTCTCATGTGATTTTGGCGGGAAGGATGGTGTGATTTATTGAAATGCAAACAAGCGGTTGCGTATTTCTTTACTTTTCGTTTTTTTATGATATAGGAGCAGTTTTGCAGATTATATACTTATTACTTTTAGTGCCTGTATAACCGGTTCCTGTTAAAGTTCCATATAGCTATCTGGAACCCGTGAAACAAGCCCTTAGAATACTTTTTGAGTTTTATCTCATTTAAACTCTATACGCTCTCGTTACACTTTCAAAGAATGCTTTGGCCCCCCTTTTATTAATTACTGTTAGTTACGTCGCCCGTTTTTAAAACAAATATTTATAAAAGTATCGTGAGACGTAAAATAGCGCTTATGCACTCAAAATACACATCATTTTTTAACTGTCTTTTGATATATTGTTTGAACCGTTTAGCCTTAGGTAAAGCATTTCAAGCATAATGTAGATAATACCCGCTTGATATGCGAAGTGTGGGTTCAGTTCCAGTCTTGGACAGAAACATTTTATTCCAAGCGTGTGCAATAAGTGCAATGAACTAATGAATGACTGACTTATTATTACGCTGTAACATTACCTTTTGTTCTGCATTAGCGGCAGGTTTACAAACCATTACAAAATAGTGAAGCTGAAGGGCAAATCACAACTGATAATCTTCACTGATCAGATTGACGAGTTCAGAAGTGCCTACTTAGCCTATCAGTTCGCGGTCATGCAACCATGAGGTAAGTCTAGTAGTATTATATTATCTGGGGTATTTAGTTAGAGAGCGCACATTTGGCGAGACGCGACAAAGAGAACGAAAAGATAACAATTGAAACTAAACCCTAACTTAATTACATACAGTTGAAATAGCAAACGGCTCGCTCGCAAGGACATCCCGATGCCACAAGAGCCGCCGCGCGACTCTCACGACTACTCCTACTAGCTTCAACCGTATATCTTTACTTTAAGGTTTACTTTAAATTGTTATCTTCTCATTCTTTTCGCCGCGCCTCGCCAGCTGCGCGCAAAGCCAAGTTAACTTGTTTGCGACTGCTTCACGTTCGCACGACCCGTGCCGAAAACTAGTGAGCCAAGGGTTAGGGGATATTATAAAGAAAAGAAGATATTAGATAGTATTGAAGGCCACAGAACGAACGATCGATGGGGTGACGATTTGACGAGTTTTGAAACGCAAAAGGAGAATCCGAGGCATGATAATGGCTCATAAAAAAGTTACTTTTATAATTCTGATATAAATAACAAAGTATAAACAAACAACAAACGATAAAGTATTATAATCCTAGTCTGAGAATTGAGTCAAATTGAGCTCACGGCATCCAAATTTGGTGAGTCCGATCGCATGAGCTAATATTGATTATTTCGGATATTTAATATCTATATCGGATAGCTAACATTGATTATTTGGGATATTATAAAGAAAAGAAGATATTAGATAGTATCGAAGGCCACAGAACGAACGATCGATGGGGTGACGATTTGACGAGTTTTGAAACGCAAAAGGAGAATCCGAGGCATGATAATGGCTCATAAAAAAGTTACTTTTATAATTCTGATATAAATAACAAAGTATAAACTAGCTATTGATTAGAAAAAATAATAACATCATAATAAGTGAAAAATATTTATTTATTAAATAATAACTTATAACAGCATAATAAATTATTTATACTAAGATATTTATAAAAACGGCAGTTAAAAAATGAAAGAGTTAAAAAATGAATTACATACTCCATCATACAATTTGCAAAATTATCGCTTAAATTTGTAACAAAATGAATACCCATAGAAACAGAAAAACAAGCTCACCTAAAGAATTACAATATTTATTTTATAATAAAAACTCTCAATGATATCTTTATTCATGATTGATTGATGATTATAAAAATTTTCAAAAACAATAATATCTCAAAAACTTTTTTAAAATAGATGTAATTTTAATTACAATATAACATTTTATGAAAAAAAGATAACTTTTTGATAACATTATTAACAATAAAAAAAAACATATAAAACTTCTCTACGCTAGTTCATTTTGGTTATGCCATCATGAAAAAAGAGGCAAGAATATTTTTTTCACTTTTTTAAATTATTACCAACCTAAAAATAAATCTGATTAAACAATTCAAACCTAACCATCTTAGGACCAGAACTACCATTTATTTATATTTTTTTACCTTTTTGTGTGTCCAAATGGTGATTGGACAAGATTACCAAGATTTACAGACAGAAGAACGAAAATTATTATGACATTAGTAACGAGCAATATGGCTGAAATTCAATGTCAAATTCATCATGGTTTGTAGGTAATAATGAACATGTTGATGCTGATATTACTATTGACATAGATACCTACAATTAAAGCCATCTTATCGCTAGGAGCGTTCTCTTCCAAACAAGATCTAGGTGGAGAAAAAAGGTCACAAATAACACAAAATTACCTACGGTTAAGTCATTATTTTTGTAAATAGGCATTTTTCCGTGTTCTAACTTAATGATATCATACCACAGCTTCGGAACTTTTTTGGGCTACTACTGAAAAGATGGAGCGAAACAAACTCAGACTTTATCTTATCTTGCCACTTTTTCTAGATTTACAATAAGTTTAATACAATTATTTCTATATATGTCTTTGTGAGAGCCGAACATTAATTTGTTTGCTCACCATTAATACGAACCAAGGACTACTTTTCTCGTCGACAAATATAACAATGTTATTCTCCCAATCAAAATTATAAATTTCTAAGCAAAAACTAACTCTTCCCTCTTTGTGATGAGAATATAGTTCTATTTTCTTGTCTGTCCTGCAGCACTTCTTCCCCGCTTCCTTCAGTCTCCTCCTGACTGTATCCAAGGAAATCTAAAACAAAAAAAAAAACAAGTGTTGGTTCCTTTTACATAGAACATGATAGTGTGAACCAACGCTATACTGCTGCAACTGTAAAAGCTTGTATGGCCGCAGCTGTACAGGCCCTGATCACACTTTACCTTAGCAAACCAAATGAACACTATGATTTTTTTGATATTTTTGAGACTTATTTTTACTTTTATTGTTATGATAATGAATTATATTATAATATAAATTTATTCATAACAACCACTGAGATATCGGGCGGATATGGAACATAAATAAAAACTTCATTACTATAAATTGCACTTGCACAGCCAAAGTTGCTTTTTACAAGTGCAATTTATATTATTAAGTTTGTATAGTGACAAAACATTATAAAAACAAAAAATAATTATAACTTTATAACTCTTTTTTCCCTATTAAGGAGGGACCTAACCAATAAATATAACTTGTGACTCGATTAAATTAAAAGCAAAATATTTTTTTGAAATAACTCTAGCAGGGGTAGTCAATAAATTATTATAGAGTATGCATTGGGCGAAGGATTGCCTTTGCAAATTTTCCATCAATTCTTTTTTATAGTCGGTCTACCTCTTGAGAGTTTGAAACAATCAAATAAGTAAGTATTTAAGCAAACTAAATGCCAGTGTTTTAAAATATGCTATATATTTTTTCACTCTATTTCTATTGATAAATCTAGGATTGATGCAATAGACTCACATTGTAAGTAGAAGAAGTAGCTCTCGTACTGGGAAAGGGATCAGCGGAGTGTGCCGCGACTATGGCCGCGTCCTCCCCTGCCGTCGTGGCTCTCTCATAGCGCTGGCGGTGGTGGGCTTCGATGGTCCCTGACTCTTACCACCGCCACAACCAGAAATAAACAGTTTTTCGCTAAAACAAAACGACAAACTTAGTTTATTTGCTATTTTAAAAGTTATTAGTAAAACCATCTCAAAACTAAAAACAAAAATGGCATCGATGACGTTGGTCGTGAGTAAAAGTTAATAACATTTTAAAATATTGTTGATGGTTTATATATATATCTACATTTTTCAAGAAAAAAAATGATACCTAGCTAAGTAAATGACACATCGCTCAGGTATCAAATGGCCACCGGCGGTCGCGTAGGTAAACAAACAAGATAATAACAACAGATTGTTGTTAAACACATCCGTAAGATTCATCCATTTATTTTGTAATGTGATATTTAAATTGAATCGTTATCTGATAGTCAAACACTCGTAATAAAATCAAATAATGAATTGAGTCTTTTGTTATAATTGTTACGTTTATTTATGAAAATTTTAAAACTCAACTTTAGTTTTGTAAAAGTGCTTCGAAACAGTGAGTAAACATAAAAACAAGTAAAGTGTTTGGGAAACTGTTTGTGTGTCTATAAATTCGAATGAAATTAATCCTTCCTAAATCTTTAAAACAAATAAAAATCTCACTTTAGTAACTAATTTGAGGTTTTAATTGAAGTGCGGAAAATCATAACTAAGTTAACCTGTTGTTTTTGTTTACACTTTCAAACATATCGAAAAAGTAAATAAATAAATAACTTACCGTTTCTCCAGTCTGATCACAAATGTCTTTCACACGTAACACGCAATTATTCACTCACTCTCTACTTGGGATAGCGAAGGCGCCATATTCATAAAAAAAACTTTGGTAATTAACAACATGCAAACCATACCAGACACCAGTAATGCCGAAAACGTGACTGAGGAGCTCGGGTCCGGTGGCAGACTGGCGGCGGCGCAGGGAGGCGTGGCCAACCCCCTGTATTTTGTCTCTATTGGCCGTTAGCTTTGAGTCTAATGGCACATTGGCAAATTTTGATAAAATAGACAACTTCACCAATAATATCAAGGAGACTTTCTTTCTAACACTCCATACTGCGTCGTAGTTATAGATATGTATAATGGGTAGCATGACGCCCTGCCGTGTGTACGTACGATAATCCTACCGTATTAAGTATACGTTATCTTGTTGATTTTGTAGTAACTGACCACTACTTTTTCAATGACAATGTAACTTTTCTCTTGGAAAACAAATTTCACTATTTTCAAGAAAAAATAACAGCTTTATTGGGATAAAAAGTTACTCACGGATGAAAAGAAATATTTTTTGTGTTGCAGCTATAATTTATACACAAAAATATGGCACATTTACCAATTTTTTCCAACAATGTTTCTCACTGAGCTCTATCACCATACTGACAAGACGTCACCTGTAAGTGAGGCCAAAAAGCCCGCTTCGTGGCTAAGGGGGCACAAGCGAAATGGCCTGTCATTGCGCGTCCAGTGGTTTATTCGTCCAAGGTTTTCACCCTCGATTCCGGGAAATAACGGCAGTGCGGGAACGTATCCTGGGAAGGGGGACAAACTCGGGAATGCGAAGGTGTTTAAATGACCCATAAATATTGCGTTTTCCTCTCTAAGGGTGGGTATTTGAGGTAAGGACACGTTGGGGTAAAATACGAACTTTTGATGGGTGGGGTAAATCTTAAGGTAAAGTTGACAAATGGTTTGGGAGATTTTCTTCTTGCACCTCTTTAGGTAGACATAGATAGCATTTGACTTTAGTCATGTACGGTTGAGGTCTTTAGCGCTTAATTATTGAAATCGCTCTTACCTTGCGTTATCTTTTGTTTTAAGTGACGCCCTGTTTGTGTCGTGTACGCAGATGATTTTCGTTGAAAAGTGATCACGTGCGGCCGAGGTTTTTTGCACCTATATAACCTCGTGATCCACAATGTCTTGCCCACCAGATTCTTAAACTACCTCTCATCTATAGATAATATAAGTTGTAAATATATTTGTAATCGAGCCAAGGTAGTTTTGTATGCTCCTTAATATCAAGCCCTTTAAAACTCCCGTTAGGTAGGTTAATAAAACCAGAAACTGAACTGAAAAAAAATCTATTCATTTTTATTTTTTTCTGCGTAGCGCCTTTACGACAACTCTTGAAATGGGCAAGGCTTTTTATGCGGACAGTGCGAACTGAGTCCCATGTTAAATCGTAACTTTAAATTATTTATAGTGACCTTCCTTTAGCACTCCTAAATCAAGGGTCGTAAATACTGAATTCCGTTCGCGAAATGAGGTAATATGAGGTTATTTTTCAGGATCATTTATAACTTTTTGTTTCGAACTCTTTCTTCTTCTTAGCTTTTTCCTTCTTCAGACTTTTTTTCTTCAGTTTTGGTTTCAGTGTTTATTTATGTTCTGCCTACGTGAATCATGTAAACAATCTTTTCATAACTTTTAAAATAATACAGTGAGTAAAATAAATTATCTATTAGATTTCATTGTTTAACGATGAACTACCAATGACGGTTGTGTATATCTTATTTTGAAATGAATTATTTCGTTAAAAATAAATGCCTTCTAATTCGTTGAAAGATTGTTTAGAATATTTGTCAAGTTAAGAAGAACAGAAGTTATGTAATTGGTACCTTGTAAACCAATTAAAGTATTAGGTATTTAGTATGTGTATTACGTACAAGTCAGCGTTCTTGGTGTATTACTAAAAGAAAAAAAAACTAAATACGAATTTCATTAAGTAAACCTAAGATAGATATACATGCATACTTTTTGTGTTGATTTTCTATGCTATTCAGATGTTATTTAAATTCTCCAAGTTTTAAAATTTATTCATCGAGTTTTTAATTTAAATATTATCATAAATCCAAAATACCCGAGTCTGAGTTATCAAAATACTTGAAACTCGGACCGCAAGGAAAAAGTGAAAAATAACATTTCCAGTTGAAAATGAATGTTTCATTCCGGAGTGAGAAAAATATAAAGCACCCAATCGGAATTTACAGTTCATTTTATTTTTATTTCTGTCAACGTTTTGTGTTACTTTTCATTCGTTGGTGTAGTGGTATTGAGGCACAAAATCAAGAGGACCAGTTAAGAATATTGAGTCACTATTATTTGAGAGCTTTCATAATACTTTCAATACTTTGATTTGTTATAATATGTTTATAATAAATATAGTTATTTATGTAAAAAAAACTTCATAAACCCTAGTGTTACTAAACCTAAAACCATAAAGTCGCTTATCTCCAGTAAGGTAGTTATTTCTACGTATAGAGAAGCTATGCCGAGCAAACAATATATCGCATATATGACACGGCATGATTATGACGTATTTCTTAAATTTTGTATTTTGAATATGAAACCATTAATATGAGTTGATGTCACGTGGCGTCAATTCATAGAGCACGAAATTTGTTTGTGTTGTCCATTGTACTACTGTTACTAGCGTAAAACTGATAGTTGCAAAACAATTGAGTAGTTGGTATTTATTTCCCTGTATTTTGTTTCCTAGTTTGTGTTTTTAGTTTCAGTAACAAGTCACCAAATGTTATGCTTGGGCTGTTAATTTTATACTTGTTTCTGAAGTTTACGCGAATATTACTCATCGAATTGAAACACTATTTTACGTATGCACTTTTTGCGAATTTATTAAATTTTATCCCGATGTTTCGGATCGTATTAGGATAAACGTCGAGATAAAATTTAATAAATTCGCGAAAAGTGCATCCGTAAACAAGTGTTTCATTTCGCCTTTTTTTTTAAGAGGAACCCCTCCAAAAAAGGAGGCTATGAGTTCTTGGGGGAAACTATCTACAGTACACTCCAGTAGGCACCTACTAGTACATTTGTCTGAATAGTTCAATATCATAAATAATCATCACAATCATTTTAATCCCTTTTTGAGAAAAGTGACGCAAATAGTATCAATCCATTATCAAACAAACTATGATCACTGGTACTAAGAAATGTTTGATTTCCAGCATTAGTTTGTACTAAAATGTTAAAACTCTTTAATGGTATCCAATCAAGATTCCACTTAGCAATAATTTTCAATAGTAGATAGTACTGCAGCGTATCTGCAGCGGTTGTAAACCGAGCGGTACTCTAAAAAACGATACCCCTATTTTCCAATCTAGCTGTCTCTGTTTTTCATGCTTGAAAAGCGGTGCTAGTGAAAGAGACGGCAATATCGGAGAATACATTTTTTTAGAATAGAGCATTTGAAAGCTTAATCCGAGCGATCAACTAGAGATATTCATACAAAATGCAATTTGTGGCGGCTCTGACAATAGTCCAATAATCCAATATTGCTCCATGTACGGTGGTAGTATTGGGACGTGATGGTACATTTGGGCTCGATTTCAAAATTGTATTTTAATTTATGTGAAGCTTAGCGTGACTGACTGTCGTTTAAAATGTAAAACTTATGCGAATTCCCATGTCTAACGCGTGAGAGGGAGATTAGTAAGAGATTATAGAATTTACAGTTTATATTAATTTATTTCTCAAAGCTTGATTCATACTAATTGTATATTTATAAAAACAAACACGAAAAAATAAAACAAAGACTTGCTACATAAAAATAACTAAAAACTAACCTATCCAAAAATTAAACCATTTGCTCGCGGCGAGGAGGTTATGATGTTTGGCTGCATAACCGCGTTGGGTAGCGATGCTAATCCTTTGAGCTAGGAATCAGCCAGCTTTATTATTTGCTGTAATATTGTTTTGTTTTGGAGCAATTTTTCTGAACAGCAATTTAACGGAAGGTCCCCACGCCCCAAATGTTTCAACGCCAAACGGCGCAAACACATGATCGCGCTTAGTGTTTTCAGCCAACTCCGATGCTGCTTCAGGTTCAAGGGCTGACTCTCTTAGATGCGAAGGGTCCAAAGTATCGACACAAGGTGCATACCAAACTAAGGCTCGACCCCGTTTCCAGGGCATGAGCGTAAGTCCATCGAGCCTCTTGCTATCATCACGGAACATACCACGTTCTTAACGTCGAAGGAGCATTCATGGTGGCAAGAGCTCTTTTTATAGCGTCATTATTGGTAGCGCGGCGGGCGAGACGCCCAGCGCTTTTTTAACCTCCTTGCCCTGTTGGATTTCAAATTGAAACGATACTGGTTGTTGTTTTGGTCAATGACATCCAGCTTACGCGTAACCTTTTTAAAAATAACTATTTTGTTTACATTATATGCAAGTTTTATAAAATAAAACCTCTTTACAACATTTTTAAGAAGTGCAAAACGAATAGGGAACCTCGCACCCTCGTGCGTATCGGATCTACGAAATACTACGCCGTAGCTAGTAAGCTAAGAAGAGGCGATCTGGCGTTAGTGGTTTTGACTCGCTCGCAATAATAAATTGCGTCTGTGTTTTTTTTTTCAATGTTTTTATTTGTATTAAATACCTGAGTCGGGCGTCGCTGACCAAAACAACACCCTGTTAATTCTACTTAGGTCTGGTTGGTACCTTAAACTTACAATGATGAAACGTCAATCATAATTTAGTTAAATAAGCAAATTAAAAATTTTCGTTTGGATAAACGGTTATTTATTTACATACAGCTTCAAATTTAAGCATCCTCGTAGTTGGCACCGAGCCAGTCGCAAAATTCAAGACTTTCGTTCCCGAAATTGTAACTGCAATACATTGCGAGCAATTAATGCTTTTAAAATAATATGCACCGAGTACGACCCTGAACTTTCGGTTGTTAAGTGGCGATATTATGACATGTACAAAAGATCACGTATGTTGCAAAATGTAAACTGTTTTGGCTCTTGGTGTGTAGGCGCGAGAGACCGCGACCGTACTTAGGCCTTTTTTCTTCTACAAGTTGCATAGGTACTTAATAGTATAGTAGGTACAGTTACTATCATATTTACTGCCTCGCTGGTGTAGGGTTAGCTCGCTGGTTGCCACCCAAGAGAGAGGTCCCGGGTTCGAATCCCGGGTCGGGGTATTCAAAATACTCGGAAACTCGGAAAGCACGTTTAACTGTTCATAAAATGAGTATTTATTTATGACCGCAAACACTTTTCCTTTTAATGTCGGCTCTTTACTTACCTGAATACGCGAGCTAAGTGCGGATTGCTGGAAGAGTGTCAGATGATATCAAGCCATCCGTGACTCTTTGACTAGGATCATCGACTTAACAGAGATTATCGATAAAAAAATAACTTAAATGACTATGTTCTATTCAATCCTCTAAGTAACTTCTATTAATATGCAATGCATGACTCATAGCTTAGGGCCTGTTTCTCCATTGTCAAATAAGCACTAACACACAAATAATGTCCTGTCCTGCGCCTGATGTCATACTGGTCATATCGGTTTGCCGTATCACCGAATTAATAAGAGTTTACTTGTGTATTGCGCACACATCTGGGCACTATATTATCTCCTGCGTACCTGGCCTATCTCTGTTGAGAGGGACAGCCATTACTGAAAATCGTTAGCCGAATATATTAAATTTACAAAGCTCATGCTCATAATAACCTCAACGGACACGTTACGATTCTTTATTAACATAATTGTATATATATGTATATATATAGTGTCCATTAATGTTAAAGAAATCTTATGGCTATATGGATTTTCGTATCACTGCGACTCGTTAGCAAAGGTCTTCTTTCATTCTTCACCTTGGCTTCAATGACGACACGTTTGGTGTACTCCTATGCCAGCGGTCGTTGGCGTAAGCATGAACAATTGTTCGTAAGTCATGGTTGTTTATATGTATTATAGTATTTATGCCTACAGCTTTTGGTCAATGTATACTCAAGAATCGATCGGCGCTTTTCGTTTTCAGTATAACAATGCCTTTAGGCTGATGTTGGGACTTCCGCGCTTTTGTAGTGCCTCTGATATGTTCGCTGAAGCTCGAACAGATATTTTTCAAGCTTGCCTACGAAAAAACACTGCGTCACTACAGGGCAGACTGCGAGTTTCGATTGTTTTTACACTGTGACACTGTGAGAGTTAAAATCATTCTAAACAATAAGATAACTAGTTTTTATTAAGAAAAAATAATTAAAACTATTTAATACTAAAACGACTTGTAACTAAACTTATATGCATATATTATTTTTAAGCACGCTGTGTGTATCTGTAAATCTATAGAGCAATTTTATTTGTAATTCAGATTATACTTTAAATTTACAAAACATTATTGTATCTGTAGTTGCTAGACCTAATAAAAAAATATTATTATGACTTTTTAAGGTTTACTCTGAAGGAATATCATTAAGGGCCCATGGGTGGCCCCGGGGCCCTATTTTTGAATCACTCGCGTCAAAATGGTGTGTTATATTAATTGATTGATGTCTGATTTTCGAATAAAAAACAGTTAAATTCACTACAGAGTGATTCAAAAAACACTAAATTTCGTGAGTATTAACGTATAATATTGCTCGGTTATTGTTAATTCTGAATTCCCTTTCGAACGGAAATCACGCGTCAAATCCAAGCGAGTGATTCAAAAAAAAGCTAGCAGAGTTGCCATTTGCTGTTCCTGTATTTGCTTATTTTGACATTATCAAGCAGTGACGATTTTTTTAAACAAGTAGTAATATATTTGGCTCTAGGTATACGAGTATGTGTAATAAAATTTTAACTTTAATTAATTACCTCTTCTATATATTTACATCTAAATGTATAAATGAATCCTTTTTTCCCTTGGTCACTGTTGTGTTTGTTATCATTAGGAGAAGGTTCTTATGATATAAATATTTCAAAAAATTAGGCGGTTGGACCGATTCTCATGATTTATACTTTGCTAGATTCATCAACGTCAAATTACTGGGCCTGGGCCCCAATTTTTGAATCACTCGCTTGGATATGGCGTGTGATTTTCGTTCGAAAGGGAATAAACATTAACGGAAAATGTATAAGTGAATACTCTAAAGTAATATTTAATCGAATCACCCTTTTTTGGAAGCACACTGTTTTTAATTCTAAAATCGTATATTAATCAATTAATATCACATGCCATTTTGACGAAAGTGATACAAAAGTAGGGCTCCGGGACGGGACGGGGCCGGGAGCGATCCAAGTTCTCTGAGTCCACCAGTACTAATTAAAACACCTGTTTAATATATCAAGGTAATGGCAGATTTAATGAATGAAGTCTATAATTTTATCACAGGTTTGTAAACAAAAATTAATAACGTGAAATATAGCGGCTCGTATTTTAACACAGCGAAACAATTAATATAATAAAATTAGGGCATTTATCATGTTAATTAAGAATTCAGCAAAAAAAAAGAAGACACGTAGAAATTTACATTATGGAATATTCAAAGTGGAATAATCTAAGAAAACTCAAACGATTTTAAAGGAGATGGCTAAATGACTGCCCTTAGAATGACTAAAGATTTTAATTCTGAGAAAAAAAACAATGTTTTAGGTCTGCGGGCGACGCTCTGTCGAGGGAGGAATCGGTAAGTAGTTTAACTGCATTGAAATTAGAACGAAAAAAACGTAAATATATAAACAGTTTAGCCGTTTGGCACACGCATACTGGATGTGTTTTGGCGCTCGCGATCTCCTGGATTATTAAAAAGGTGACAAATATTTTTATAAAAAACAGTTGATTCTGCTCGTTGTACGGATCAAATTATTTTCAAGTTTTACTAAGGGACACAAAACATGTTATTTACTAACTGTAAAGATATATTAACATTAGTTTAATAAATTAACCAAGAAGTAGGTACCTACGTAAAAGTAACCTACGTAATGAATATATTTGATTACAAGTTTTTACTAAGCGTAAAAACATACATACATACTAGCATACAGGTTGACTAGAGAAATAAATAAAATAGTTGTAACTTATCAATTTTATTTATACTTGTTTTTTTTTTAATGGAAGAGCTCATGCATGAGTGTCTATCTCAGCGGGCTCCCAAGAGGATATATTGATTGTTAACTTTCCCCTAAACGTGTAAAAAACAAATCTGCCAGTTCCAACCCTGTTAAATCATGGAAATAAACGATAAATTCTGTTTTTTTTAACAGTTATTGAAATAAGTCGGCCAATTGCAGGGTGGCATTTAAATATCATTAAAACTCTTTAAGGGTTGTTCTGACCTTTTTTTAACTCTAAATCGACAAGCGACTGGCATCAAATATGTAAGATTTTTTCTGTGTCATACAATATCTTTATAAGAATAATATTTACAGTACATACCTTCCTAAAATATACTGAATGATTAAGAAGAATCGCGTTGTTAAGTAGGGCGCGTCAGAGGCTAGGAGTGTATATAATATGGAGGTACACTGATGATAATAATTCATACATACAAAACAATAAATAAAAGTCTTCAACTCTTTGTAACATGTAGTTTATTTAAAATAATAAACTTTCTCTTGCTCGTATTTTACATTCGAAAAGATTATTTTTTAGCGTTACTACTTATTCATAGTTAGATTATAGTAATTCTTTATGTGCAACATGAAAAGCGGCTTCTTATATCAAATGTCTTCATATATTTGTATACTTACTTAGGTACTTTTCATACCATTTTTATAAGTAATGCTCGTGCAGTTTTTATAATAATTATGTCAAATGTCTAACATGTCAATCAAGCATTGCATTAAATGATAACATTTTACACAATTAGTATTAAAAAAAAAAACTATTTCATATAAAAACAATATACAATCATAAGGCCGGTGACTGACTTGAGCATGTGGCCGTAACGTAACATTCGGGGCGAGCGCGCGTTACACGAATGAGCCGTTCAGCTCGCTGTAAAACTTGGCCTATTTGCAGAAATAAATGACGTCCATGTACTAGTCAGTTAAATTATGCCGTAATGTAACGTTACGTCACAATAAATTGGTACGAGGCCCTTGTTTTGAATCACTCGCGTCAAGATGGAGAGTGATATTCATTGATTAATGTCCGATTTTCCAATGAAATTTAGTATTATTCCTCGCGGACGTGAAATGAAAATAGCAATAACTGAATTTTGTAAGTACCAATGTCAATATTTTACCTTATGTTCAACTTTTTTTTTGAACGAAATTCACGCGCTATATCCAAGCGAGTGATTAAAAAAAAAACTCCAGAGCCATTGTTTTTGAATCACTTGCGTCAAGATTTTCCAAATAAATATAGTATACCTATATTTACACAAAGGAGTGATAAATAAAAAGATAACTGACAATAGCGAGCACTAACTATTACATTTTAGGTGAATTTCATTGGTTTGTTATTAGTTTTCGAACGAAAATTACACGTCATATTTAAGCGAGTGATTCAAAAATAGGGCCACTGGTCAGTCACCGGCTAAACATTTAAAGCAAATAAATGGACATTAATTTTGGTTTACTAGTAAATTCTAGCTGCACTACATTAAGCCTGCACTTTGTGCAAAAGCGTAATATAATAAGTACAAATACTATGACAATTCCATTACTTTTATTCCGCACTTATTTAATTTAACCTTAATATCATAATATCTTTATTGGCTCTCATAGTAACCTATTTTTTTTTAACTTTGCTGTCCATGTTTTTATTTACAAGCGATTTACGATAAAATAGTTCAGAAAGTAAATTTAAGAGGTGAAGACTTAATTAGGACGTTTTGAAACAGTCTAGTAAGTATTTTTTTAACATGTCAATTTATTTATTAACACATTGGTAACATCTGTTTCTACAATCTTTCATGATAAATATGTAAGTTTTAAAAAAAAGTGTTTGGTGGACGAGTATATTTTAGCCCATAAACGGAAGGAACATGACTTAAATGCAATATGATAACGAAAATGTACAAAATTTTAGTTTCTCTGTATTAAAAACTTCTTTTTTCCCACCAACACCCTCTATTATTGACTGCAAAAAATTCCATGGTTCTGTCATTTCAAAGTACAGTCGCCAGCTTATCAGGATATACATTTTTGTTGATCACTAGCCCATTCGAAAACCGTATAGGATACTGCACTGTTTGCCTCGATGTGCTTTGTTGTACGTCTGTTGTCCATGCAAGGGTTCTTTTATAAGTTGATCGTAGGTTACAAACATAATTATTGTGTTGATGAATATTAGGTACGTAACATTACACAGTTAATTAAATATACAAGGTTACTGGTTAAGTCGACCTAAGTCATTCAGCCAGAAAAGAGTAGCTATTTCAATATTACGTATTTTGTTTTTATTTTTATTTTTCAGAACCAAATCTCTTAAATAAAATTTATGGAAGAACAAAAAATAAAAACCGGCCAAGTACGAGTAGGACTCGCGCACTGAGGGTTCCGTGACAACTTTAACTGAATTAGGGAATCCACTTACTTCCACTTAGTAAAATACCACAATATTTTGTTGACAGCAAATATAACTTTGTTTTTCATAGTGTTTGTATGAAGTACAAAGTTATGTTTGCGGTTGTTGAAAATGTGCTATATCTCAAAAACTTCTGGTTTGATAAAGTCCAAACTGATTTTTGTTGAAAGTATTTGTGAAGATCTACATTATATATTTTTTTCAAAATTTACACTCGATTAGTTTAGAAGTTACATTGGTAAAATGGGCGTCATTTTACCACTTTGGAAGCGTCTAGCTATGAAACGTTAGACTTTAAAAGGAAATGGTTGTAGGAACCTCTATGTCATTTTAAAAGACCTATCCATAGACACCCCACACGCATAGGTGAAATACGCAAAAATTTTGGTTTGAGTTTCATGTATGGGAGCCCTCCCCCTTATATGTCATTTTTTATATTTTTTATATGAGAATCGTAAAGCGGTTAATAGGATAAATCTTCCTACCAAATTTCAAAAGTGTGATGCTTATAGTTACAGATTTAAATGGCTTTGACATACGGACGTACAGACAGACAGACTTGACGAAACTATAAGGGTTCCGTTTTTTGCCATTCGGCTACGAAACCCTAAAAAGAGGATTAATATCAAAATCTGTTTACTCAACTACGCAATTTTCCTTAATTGGTTCCTCGGATAGGATTAATTTAATTTCTTGCCGAACCCCTTAAATTAATTTATATTAGTATCACTTTTAGGTACTTGTACCTTGGTTTCTGCTATTTTTCTTGCAGCATTGGTTGACGACCTCTTCCTAAAGTTAAGCTTAATTGTATTTAAGATGTACTTAAAGACTATGCTTCCCATAACTTGCCTCTTTACATGGTCTTTGTCACATCAATACAAATTAAAGAGTAGTCATATCAAACCGCATTACAATAACATGTATTTCGTACCAATATCTAAGGATCTGTTCAAAATGGCACAACATACGAAACCGTAAAGATACTAAGGGCCGATTTTACCAACATCAGATAAGATGTATCCGACAGAATGAGTATAAAACAACCGATTATAAAGTGTTATTTTCACTTTAGGTGGTACTTTCGTTTTCAAATTAGGCGTATTATAATTTTTTTCGACGATTATTTGTTATCTGACTTTGGTAAAATCAGGTCTTAGCAGGTTAACATATATCATAGCTGTGCTTAATTATCCATCAATAGTACCTTGAAGCTATGAGAAGCAAATCTAACTGTACAGCTATAGCTAAACATTAATACAAGGCACAGCCTTATACATATATTGGTATACGACAGTCTACAAGAAATCAGTGGTATTATAGTTTAATGATAGTTAATGGAAGAAGCTTAGGCTATTAGGCTGGATAGATTAGTATTCTATAATAAAATAGAGTAATTAATATTAACTAAAGATTATATTACAACGTATACGTTCGATTTCCAAAATAGATCGTAATATTCGAGTGTGTTTTTTTCGGGTCACTAATTATGTAAAGGAAAATGATGTTGAAACTTTCCACAAGAGGGTGTGTATTGCGGTTACAGTTAAATAGCTCAGTTTTTGAACGATTCGTTGCAATTATACTCATCCAAGAAAATATATAAATAACATAATTATTATGAATTATCAATATCATTGCAGTTTTTGGCAGGTTCTGGCGTGGATTAGTTATAATCTTATGTCAATAATCACCTCTCTACATACTTTAGCTGTCCCCGCTAATGTTGCTGCCTTGTTACCTTCTGGTATGCCTCATTGGTGGGCCGTTACACTTAAAGACTTAACGGCAGACGGTGACTCGCGGGCTACTAGCGGTGAGTCACCGTCTGCCGTAATTATCAAGATGAGGCATTGGATATGGCAGACGTCCGACATAGTCTCCGTTTTATCTGCAATAGTCCTTGCACCTAGCGGGCACTGTCTTTGGCAGTATCTCCTCAATAAAGCAGGCAGAGATAGTACCCGCTAGGTGTACATACCCCATTAAGGTACCAAAGGGGCCTCTTCCTTTTGGGTCTATATCCCCAGTTAAGCCTTCCAAAAGGACCGGGTTCTGCTGTGATGCAATAATGTATTATTTTATATTCCCCAAGACTGAGTGTGTGAGGAATTTAAATCGCAATCAACAGATGATAGTTAGCTGACTCTGGTGACTTTCCACTAATTTATTGTAGACTGTTATAATATTACAATACATATTTTAAGCTATAATAAAAAAGCGATACTATTTCTTGGCCAAAGTTACTTCATAAATACCATAAGTATATATTTCCCTATTTAAGTATCATTGTTATATTATTTGACAAAATATTTTAAATTGTGTTCCGAAGTAACATAATTGTATATAATAGGTGTTTAATTAGTAGGAAATTATGCATAGATGTTGAAATTAATTGAAAAGTTTGTAAGTAGAGTAGTTAATAAAGCTGTCAAAAAGTGGCCTGTACATGATCATTCATTCATAAAGCTCTCGAACTGAAAGAACTTTCAACTTATGCAGGAACAGAATATTTTTTATTTAACTGACTTCTTTAGTAAAATTATGTGGAAATATAATCAAGTATGCAAAGTAAGGAAAAAAACAACAGTCATCTGATTAATAAAAATGTAGTTTTATAAGAGTGTATATTTATTAATAAGATTTTACAAATATGTAATTATTATTATCATATAAAAATAATTACGCATCTTTTAATCGGAATTATGTTCAGTCCAATTTGTTAGCGAGTAATTACGAGTAGATACTATAGTACTATAGTCCGTAGGTAGTATTAATTGCACAAGCTCATCCATTTAGCACTGGACAAATCCAAAGCATTGTATAAATAAATATACCGTAAAAAACCGTAACGGTAACCGTCTCACTGTAATTTTGTATATTCATTACGTTAATTCTATACGAGCTCTAAACTACACATTTTTATTGCACCATTAAACATAAATTGCACTATATATATAGACGCTATAGAGGGGTTTCGTCACCAGGATCAGATAATGGCAGCCTCACTACTTTCGTTTCTGACAAAACTCCCACGCCTTCGAGGCACGATCTTCTATTAGCCAGAACATCCCTTAGAAAAGCTCTTCTAGGCCCTGCCAAATCAGTCCCAGTTATGGACCTAGTGAGCTTTCTTAATGCTGGAAGTCTTAAAGCTTCCTCATATGAAGGGGGCTCGTCAGTTGGAGTTGTCTGAGATCGACCACCAAAAGGATCTCGAGAACACGTAGGAGATAGCTCTCTTGAGAAATATAAAGTCCCCTCCCCGTGCGGAGCTTGGCCTTCAGGCATCTGCTGGTAATTGATCTGATTAGTGGATCTGAAGTCTTCCAATATTTGTCTCGCACTGCGAGTTGTTGTTAGTACTCCAGCCCAAGAGCGTCTGTTCTGTTGTTTCGCCTCATTAGACCTCGCTGATCCAACGATATTGTTACTTGAATGAGTCCCAGCTATAGTGACTCTCGGTCTTCTAGGCGGCTCATCAAATGATGCTGCTTTTATCGTTGGCCTATTCGGTCTCTGTTCTGGTTCCACATCTATTAGGACGTTGGTGTTCTCAGTTGGTTCCTCACGGAGGGCTGCGTCGATGCGCATGGCTTCCGAGTAGGAGGAGACTAGGGCACAGTTGCCCCGGATGGCTGCGAACAGCTCGAGGCTATCTACAGTGGAGGCATGTGAAAGGGGCAGGGTCCTTGGAGGTCGAGGTGCAGAGCATAGTACAGCACTCTGCTCATCAGCGAGGGCCCATGCGTAGTTGGTAGCTGTAACTGGAGGCAGAGTATCTGACAGATGCGTGTCAAGATCCAACTGCCGGCTCGGATCTAACTCGTAGTTTGTACCGAATATTTTTGTTATCTGGAACAAAAGATATTATAAAAACATGGAATAAACACAAGACAGCAGTTCAGTGGTATACTACTTACAGTATAATGTACATAAGCCGTGTTACACTCTATTAGGATTCGTAGAGGCCAAGAAAGAAGTAGACATGAAAGTGTCCAGAAAAGCAGTTGTGAAGAATACCATGGACACCGATCAGCTTCCCTGAAAAGACATTTCAAATATAAAACTCAACACACTTCTAGTAATTTATAGAAGTAGGTAAATATTTTCTAAATAAGTTACCTGTAAGCGACCATGTATTCCTTGAAAGAACTAACTCCTATTAGATCCAACCCCTCTCGCATCTCCATGAAATCATCAAACCGCTCATGTTCTGCGAAAAATCTCGACCTTTGATCTTCAAATTCTGAAAACAACCATTAACATTAAAACATTTTAAATTTTGGTGGGCTTTATGACTACAATGTAAGTTACGAAAGTATGCCATTAATATGCTGGTGACCAGAGTGATTTGAAAAATGTTGACCTTAATTGCTTTGTTGATAAGCCCGGTAAATTATGTTAGGTCCCGTCATAATTTTGAATTCAAACTTTCCGCTTTCACTCTAACTTTGTAGCTAGTATAATTATAATCGTTAAGTTAATGATAATTCATAAAACTCATTTTCGTCTCGCTACATGATGTAATTCCGTGTTTGTCTACTTCAAATCTAAATGTAAGTTAGTTTTATTTAACGGCAAGGGCTACATCAACTTTCAGTACTCTGAATATACATTAAAATTAGCTCATTTTGCACTGAAAAAAAATGTTATTAATCCCTATATTTATTTTCCCTATTTATCTATAGTCTGATGTAAATTTTCTGGATTTAGGTACAATTTTACTGATTGAAGCACATTTTGTTGAATAATTAAGGTTCTATAGCTACATAGGGTCTGATGTGGGCGCGATCATAGCACGGATATTTTCGTTATTTTAGCATCTACATAATTAATAATATTAAATATTTTGGCAGGCTAGTTCATATAAGGCCAAATTAAAAAAAGACCTATCCATAGACACGCATAGGTTTGACTAAAAAAAAATTCAGTTTTAATTTCATGTATGCCCCCCCCCCCCCCTAAAATATCATAATTTTTATTTTTTGTATAAAAACCGTAAAGAGATTAACATGATACTTCTTTCTACCAAATTTTACCAGTGTGGTGCCTACAGTTACAGAATAAAGTGGCTGTGACATACGGACAGACAGACAGACTCGACGAAACTATAAGGGTTCCATTTTTTGCCATTCGGCTACGGAGCCCTTAAAACGTAAAACATCTTTACCGCTAGCAGCCTCAATGTTGGCGAACGCGAAGCCCTTGCTGAACCGCACTTTAGTGATGGGCGTCTTGCAGTCGAGGACGAGGTTCCTGGACGCGTCGCGCTGCCCGCAGCACGCGTGCGCGAACGACGTGCTCGCGCTGTGCGTGTTCACGCACTCGTAGTATACCTGCGCATCAAAATCAAAGATCCTTAAAGTTCATGCAACTTTATGATTCTGTAATCAAATAACAGAGTATGTGCGTGCGGCGTAATGCTGAGCTCACACGGTCGGTAATCGGTTATGCATAAACAAGTGTTTTATTCAGCTCCTTACAGGAACACAATCTTGACTCCGGGACCAACCTAGTAAGTATTCAGCAATACTTGTGGCATGGCTTAGAATGTTTTTTACACTTAGAGTGTCACATTTTTCAATTGTGTAAATGCATCTGAATGGCGTGTTGCTTTGAACAATGGTCAAAATGTAATTATGACGAGATTTTGACGTCTTTGGTTTGCCGGCGTTAGATCAAAGAGCTCTTGTGATTTCAGTGAGGCTTTTTATCACAAACAATATTTAGTATGACCCTATATATCCGTGCTTTAAGCTCAGTCTAAACAAAGATCTGAGGAGCAAAATTATACAGGGTAGAGTAATTATTAGAGTAATCTCAACTGTACGAAAAAACTAATTTGAATCAATTTAAATTAGACACATAGATTTTTTTGTTAATATTTTTAAATAATTTTAGTTAGTACTAGCATTTTTGTGCAGTGAGCAATATCTTATCATCATACCTGTGTGGTTGTGTACGCGTCCCCATTCCTGTACCTCGTCACCTGTCGCTTGCGTCTCACGTAGTGGTAGCATATCGCTTTCCACCTGAAAAAAGGCTCTCATTAAATGGAATAATGAATTTAACCTCAACCATTTACCCAACCTAACCTAACAAATATTTGTGTTTGCTCCTGCCTGCTTATTAAGTAAGTATGTGATAGGCGTCAGCTTACCAAAAACAGAACTGAACTTACTCTTCTAATGCGAGTTCAAACGAGGGTATCACGTTTTCAGTGTAAGTCTTGATTTTATTGTATCGTAAGATTATGCCTATTAGGGTTTCAATACTTGAGGCACGCTTCGATTTTCTAATCTGTAGTACAATGGAAACCGATTAAACGATTATCGGATTAACAGCTTTACATAACTAAATATAACATTCCTATTGAAATACGGTAATGAATTCCTGTTACACTATAACTGATTAAGTATTATTAATTTCTTGAGCCACTCAAAGGCGTGGGAGCATGACCTTGTTTTAAGATTGATTTTTAGTGACGAGGTGGCTTGGGCGAACGGTAGAATTTTGTTCTTACTTTGCTCTGTGGTTAAGCCACGTTTCTTGGAAATGGAAAATATTAGATTAAGGTCAGTTGATGCCAAGTACTAACAACCTGTGTTAAGTAGTAGCACAAAAGAAGTAATAGTAGTTACGTGTCTGATT
This sequence comes from Pyrausta purpuralis, assembly GCA_963924145.1. Classification (NCBI taxonomy): domain Eukaryota; kingdom Metazoa; phylum Arthropoda; class Insecta; order Lepidoptera; family Crambidae; genus Pyrausta; species Pyrausta purpuralis. The sequence continues at coordinate 4,681,219 of OZ001664.1, read as the reverse complement.
AAATTACATTTAGGGAAAACAGACAGTCTTACTAGATATTTCTTTCCATGAACGAGGTGCCTATTTATTACTGTTTGGAAAAACCTTTCTTCTTCTCTTCACATTCTCATCTGTGCGTTGTGGTAAAACGTATCTACGCTACAGTGCAATAAGATAGAAGATGACATTGACATTCGGGGATCGGTAGCATTAAATCAGGGTAGCAAATTAAAAAAAAACCGGCCAAGTCCGAGTCAGACTCGCGCACTTAGGGTTCCGTGCCAATTTTATGTTTAAAGATCTTTATTCTAATAAGAAATACAAGTTTCACTTAAAATGTGATTAAATAAGATTTAAAAATAAATAAATACTGGCGGCCAGTACCCACTTCAATATGATGCTTAAGCTTCTTTTTGAAGGAATTCAAAGACTTACAATTTCTTATGTCAGATGGTTGTTTTAAAGCTTTGCTCCTTCAAATAAAATAGTCTTCCTTCCATAACCAGTCCTAGGAGTCCCTATATTTAGTTCTTTTTTATTCCGAAGGCTACGAGTGTGATTACTTTTTTTTCTTTCATTCTTCTTCTTTTTTTTTCATATTAGATTTTACGGCATTGTTTACAATTTTATAAACTAAGAGGCAAGTATTGTAGTGGTATAATTGACTTATGTTAATTTTTTTGTTTTTTTTTTTATATAACTGTTCGGTCGGTGTATGAAATGGATAGCGATGTAGGACTTTTATTGTTTTGTTTTGGCACCTTTGTAATGAATCCACATGAATAGGTAGAGGTATGAGGTACTCAAGGTGCGATTTCACGAGGGTGTTAAAAATAATAGGTCTTACATTTTTTTGGGATATAATTTGCTATCTTGCGAAGTGCTCCAAGAACGGATGTTAGCTTAGACTTGATATTTTCAATATGTGGTTGCCACGTTAATTTATCATCAATATGTAAGCCTAAGTACTTTTCTTAATTCGATCTTTTAATTAAGTCATTGTTAATTTTTACAGGGGAAAGTCGGGAATTAATTTATTTTTGGCAGCCAAAATCATAAAAGATGTTTTTGAAATATTAATTGTAAGCAAATTACGCAGTAACCATTCATTCAGTAGGTTTAAGTCATTCTGGGCATCACTAATAATTTTGTGGATTGAATCACCAAAGTAAAACAGACACGTGTCGTCGGCGTACAGTAAAAGCTGTCCAGTAAGTCCTATTTTGTTAATATTATTTACGTAAATTTAGAATAATAATGGGCCTAGTATGGACCCTTGCGGAATCCCAAATGAAATATTCTGGGAAGAGCTCGTGAAGTTGTCAATTTTTACCACTTGACGTCTACCGCTCAGGTATGATTTAAATATATTTAAAGCTGCGCCACTGATACCTATGTCGTTTAGTTTTAATATGAGCTTTCGATGGCTCACCGTGTCAAAAGCCTTTCTTAGATCAATAAAAATACCCAAAGATATATTATTATTGTCTATATGAGTTTTAATTTTAGTTATTAGGTCCATGGCAGCGGTAAGTGTGCTCGATTTTGTGCGGAATCCATATTGTTCGTCATTTAGAAATTGTTTTTCTGTTAGGTATTCATTAAGTCGATTATATAGATATCAGATAGAATATCGACCATATTGGTCCGTGGGTTGGCTAAGAAACAAAAGTCACTAATTTTATTGAAAATACTTCAATCATGAATGATGATGTCTTCATTAAATACAATTTACTTAACGAAAATGTGATATTCGGACTGTTTTTTATTATTTAGTTTGTTGTTGCTGCAGTTTTACAGGTGCACTGAGGCATTGAGATACTCTAGCCATCAAAAACAGATTAAGTCAAAGTTAAGACCTCACTTTGATGTGAGGTGGTGTTTGCTTGACTATCTTTTATCCTCTCACCGGTGATCTAGTTCTTAATACAATATCATTGAGTGGCTGTGACATATTCAATTCAATTCAATTTAGTTCATTTGTTCATATAACAATAATACATTGTGTTTGAATTCATAGGAAAAATAATAATAAAATAACAATAAAAAAATAATTATTACAATACAAATGTCAAAGCAAACCAATATTCGAAAGTTTATTTGTCAATATTCAATTAATGAATGTCAACCGCAGGATAATGTTATTAAATTGTACTAACTTTAAAATAAAATGTATATGGTTAAAAAAATGTCAAATCATATAAATCAATTAATATTAGCAAAGTAGATAATATCAGAATTCAAATACATTACCCAAGTTATCATTTAAATAAATAATGTCAACTACCGGATGGTGTTATAAAATTGTACTTAAAGATGTCAAAAATTATAAAATTTAATTCTTATTGACGTGATAACGTCTTTAAAATCGTTTTAGTCGGGTGACATGTTCAGAAACTTGTGTCACACCAAAACCTCACGAGCGCGATCGCAGGTATAACGAGAGAGAGACGGACCGATCTCCCGTCTCATCTCGAGCGCTGCCAGTCATTCCGTGAAACTTGTCACGCGGAATCCTCACGACCAGAGGCTGGCATAGCGTTCGAGTGAGTGGACCGTTATCACGTAAACATCTCGATCGTAAACCTACTTTACAAACAACCAATTTTTTTCTTTTGGTATTTATAAATTCCTCTACAGAATAAAAACATCCTTCCAACAAAATACTCTTCAAATTTGATTTGAAGCTACTTGTGTAAACTAAGTTTTTTAATTCGACTGACATCACCATCATCATCATTATCAGCCAAAGGACGTCCACTGCTGAACATAGGCCTCCCCCACGGCTTTCCACAGCGACCGATTACTAGCGGTCTGCATCCAGTTTGATCCTGCAATCTTTATAAGGTTGTCTGACCATCTTGTTGGTGGACGTCCTACGCTGCGTCTTTGGTCAAAGGGTTTCCAATCTAGAACTTTCCTGCTCCAACGGCCATCAGCTCTTCGCGCTATGTGCCCTGCCCATTGCCACTTGAGCTAACTGATTCTCAAAGCTATGTCCGTTACCTTAGTTCTTCTACGTATCTCCTCATTTCTGATTCGATCACGTAGAGAAACACCCAGCATAGCCCTCTCCATCGCTCGTTGTGTGACTTTGAGCTTCCTTATAAGGCCCATAGTTAGAGACCATGTTTCGGATCCGTATGTCATCACTGGTAACACACACTGGTTGAAGACTTTCGTCTTCAGACACTGAGGTAAATGAGATGAGAAAACACTCTTGCGTAATTTCCCGAACGCTGCCCAGCCGAGTTGGATTCGTCGAATTACCTCTTTCTCGAAGTTGGACCTACCCAATTGGATCACTTATCCCAGGTAGACGTACTCGTCGACAACTTCGAGAATTGAGTTCCCAATGGATACTGGAGTGGGTACAACAAGGGAACTCGACATACTTTTCGTCTTCTCCATGTTCATTTTAAGACCCACTTGTTGGGAGACTCGGTCAAGGTCTTCGAGCATAGTGCCAAGGTCGTCCAGCGTCTTTGCCACAACAACTATATCATCGGCAAATCGGAGATGTGTGATGTATTCCCCATTGACATTGATGCCGATTCCTTCCCATTCCAGAAGTTTGAAGGCGTCTTCCAATGCCGCTGTAAACAGTTTCGGAGATTTAACATCTCCCTGTCTCACACCTCTCCGCAGTGGAATCGCCCTCGTATTCTGCTCCTGTACTCGGACCGACATGGTCGCGTTATTGTAAAGGCACTTTAGCACCTCTATATACCTATAGTCTATGTGGCACCGCTGCAGAGACTGAAGCACCGTCCAAGTTTCGATCGAATCAAAGGCCTTCTCATAGTCCACAAACGCTAAGCATAGAGGCATATTATACTCCTCGGACTTCTGTATAATTTGCCTAAGCGTATGGATGTGGTCTATGGTACTAAAGCCTTTTCGGAAACCGGCTTGTTCGGGAGGCTGGAAGTCATCAAACTTACGTGCGAGACGATTCGTGATTACCCTTGAATTTCGACTGACAGCTTATTAAATATTGCAACTGACTGATAGTACGAACTCTGCTTGACTATGTTGTAATGGGGTCCACATTTGTAATTAAAATATTTCCTCCTTGTGCTCTCTAATATTTTTTCTTCTGGGGTCTCATAGTCACTGATATGCTTTGCAAAATTCGTCAGTAAAACCAGAATGTATAAACATGGAACAGTCAAAATGCCAAGTCTTTTAAAGTGCTCGCGACACGACTCCTGTTGTTTAATACGGACAATCGTTCGAATGGCTCGTTTTTGCTGAACAACTAAATAAACAAAGCCTTATGTATATTATATTGATAACTTCTTCCCCAGCACTATATACTTTAGCGCAGTCTTGATTCTACCAAGGCGTAGTATACCAGCTTTAGATGTTTTTCATCTGCTTCATCGCGTAGGCTCCTCAACACGTAGCAGGCAGAGCTTTTAAGCTTTTTTATTTTATTCTCAATGTCATCTAATTCATTCTTTCCACTTTAAAGTATCGTCAATATATAACTGCACATTTTTATCATTTAACTTGCACTCTAAGTCATACGGACCGATAGACAGACAGACTTGACGAAACTATACGGGTTCCGTTTTTTGGTATTCAGCTACGGAACCTTAAAAATCTCCCTTGATTCAGGAAGCTTAGGAAGCTGCTTAGTTAATATTTTTTACCCAACCATAGCAAAGTCAAAGAGAAGGGCACTAATCAGAGAACCTCCTACAGTAAAATTTGGCTACACACTAGATCTGACTACGCATTGTTCAAAATATCTGCGTTAGTTCTTATTTTCGTCGTCGGTCAAAAGATCTATGTCGCACTGTAGGTACAGTGCAACGGCAAAAATCAGAACTAACACTGTCAAATTCTAAAATGCGGTTGCCAGATCAGTGTAGCGGAAACTTCGCAATCTATCAAGAGATTTTCCGATTTTACCTTTTGGTTTATTTTTGTACGTGTTCTGTGTAAACTATTAAATGATTGTTTTAAAATACCGTAGAGCTAAACTCCATAAATAAAGTTATAATTTTTAATGGTATTCATTGTTGATACAATAATTTTACACTGACACAAACATACATGTAAAGTACAATTATAATCATTACTTTATAAGCAAACAATACATATAAGGTAATAAATAAAAAGACCCTAATAAATAAATAGACTCCCTGAATCAAAGGAGATTTTCTTGCACTATATGCTCATTGAATGCTAGCGCCCCCCTGTCAATGTCATCTATTGGCCAGAAGATGGTTGTCGCACTGTATATCGTTTTATCCCTATCCCACAGACTATAATTTGATTGCTTTTTAAATAGCAAATTTTAAGCGATTTTATTATAAGTTTCAAACATTATCATAAATGTGTTGCCGCGATGGATAGCTATGATTATCCTTTAAGCTATTAGGAACCAGCCAGCTTTATTATTGACTGTCAAATAATTTAGTTGTGGCGCAATTTTTTTGAATACCAATTTAGCAGAAGGTCCCAATGGTCAGATGTTTCATCACCAAACGGCGCAAACACATTATCACTTACAAGCGAGACGTACTTGCGATGCTTGGCGTTTTAGCTAACTCTCTGAGAAGGGAGGGGGTCAAAGTATCGGCACGAGTATGTAAGCTACATGAAATACAGTTATAGCTACCTAAGCTGTGCCCAATTTATTTTTGAAGCCATCGAATTAGATGATATACCTGTTGGTCATCATGATTTTCAACTGGTACTGGGCATAAATATTACTAAATGATAATATTCCCGACTCACCAGACTCTTGGCGTAGCAGTGCGCATGGCATGCACTCTCGCGCTGACAGCGGCCACATCAGCTCGCCTTGCCAGCTGGATCCTCGCCGTGCTGTGGTAGCATTCCACAAGGTACACCAAGTACAGCAGCAACACGAAGGCGATGGGGATGTAAGCATAGCCCACATCGCAAGGGGACTCACGGACTGTCCTCTTGATTGGGTTCCTGAGGTTGATGAAACTGATTTAGAGGTTAGTAGGAAGTGGCATGGTTAGCAATGAGAGGCTTAACTTGGCACTTTTGATTTAGGGTCAAGTGTTTAATGGATATGGCGCAATTGGTTTTCACTAATAATAATCCAGCAAAGCAGTTATTTATCCTTTCTATATTATTTGAAATACGTAATTTATATTTTTGTTTCTTAAGTGTTTTGTTACTGTAAAATTTAATAACATGACATGCCCTTGAAAAAATCAACTACACATATATCAGACGAGGAATCGAACCTCGTGTCTGACGCTATCGGGGCGTATGCCTATCCCACTCGGCCACCAACACCAATGTGTGGCCGAGTGGGATATAACAAGAAGCCTATTGAATTTTGCAAGTGTTTTCTTTCACGCGTAGGCTGCGTGACCTCATTACAGAGGACAAGGCTTTTTTCAAGTGCATTTTATAATATTAATAATAGTCTCCCTAGCCGATTTCAACTACGGCGGCCAGTCACAACAAGTAACTGAATGCGCGAGACATAATGTAGTGCACAAGTGTGTGCGCAAACACAGGTGCACACCCTATTTCTTTCACTCTCATAGCCCGATGGGACTGAAATCTGACACGGCCGGAGGGAGTTCAGGCGCAGGACGGCGGCCCTCGGCTCAACGGCTTTACGTGCTTTTCCGAAGCACGAGGCACGGGCCGCATTTTATATGAACTATATTATATAAACTATAATATTCTACCAAAATGTTTCGTAGTCTGCATATACTGTGTCTGAAATGGGGACCTATTAGAAGAACTTTACGTATTACGTATTACACATTCAAAACTGCTATCAGTACTTGGAAAATACTCACGTATTTATGTTAGTGCTGAAGAAGTCATATTGAGTAAAATCATGTGCCCAATCAACCGTCAGGAGACTAAATGCATTTACAAACACTTTCAATTTGAAGCATACTCTTTTAAACTAAAATTACTACTGGTACAGCAAAAGCTCTTTGTGCTTGTATATTAACAAGATTTATCACCTGACTGCAGGTAGGTGGAAATTAATTTATGAACCATCCATCCAGTGAGTTCCATATTTCACAGCGCTCATGTTCACAACGAACAAAGGGTGTTTCAAAAAGCTCATATTTTATCACTGAAGGGGAAATAAAATTATGTAGTGTACGCATTCAATGGCTTATTTCACCCCCGCATTTAAAAAGAGAGGAAAAGAAGGCAACTTTATATTCAAAGCAAGTTAAATGAATAGTAAGTGGTATCCTAAGTGTTTCTTTGCGTCAGGTAGTTAAGGGGCTACCCGGATTTTTTGCGCGCTCACTAGCGCCACTTTAGTAGAAAAATCATAACTCGTTAAATTAAAGTCCAATCAAAAATCTGGTAGATACGATTGTAGTACAGGTTCTATAGTTTATTTAGTACGTTTAAATTGTTTCTAAAGTAGTTTACTGTAGTTAGAGTTAGAAAAACTGCTAAATATGGTCACTTTTAGCATTTTTGCTAACTGTAACTGCAGATTACTCTGTTTAATTGAACTTAAACATTGTGTCTAAACCACATAATCAGAGCTACAATCGTATCTACCAGATTTTTGATTGGTCTTTTATTTACCGAGTTATGATTTTTCTAGTAAAGTGGCGCTAGTGTGCGCGGTAAAAATCCGGGTAGCGCCTTAAATGAAACTTAAGGGTGTTATTGATTTCACAAATCATTTGTTGGTTAGTGCTTTCCGCACGCGATTTTTCCTGCGTTGTAATCTTTTTTGGGAAATTCGTAAAAAGTACTTACGTTACGAACTGTTCATACCAGAATAGTATTCGAGATTTGCTTTTATAATTTTTGTATATTATAATATAGTGAATTTAATAATAATAAGCTACAAAGTGGCCCTTACAGACAATGAGTGTTGAATATTGAAAATTGAAACGTTAAAAATTATCGCTCCTTGTTACAGAAAATGAAAGGCTTTGTTCCAGGATCAATCTTAATTAAATATATATTTGTAATAAATTATTGCAACAGATTATACTGAAGACAAATACTATTGTAGCGTTAACATACGATACCACCCGAAAACATTTAAATAGTAGAAATGTAAACTAACAGAATATTACCTCTAAACTACTCGTTAGTAAGCAATGAAATAGTCATCATTTAAGGTTAACCTTAGAACAAGGTTCTAACTCGCATCGATCATTACATCTGTCAAGGCGTTTGACCAATCGTTTCAAAGCTGTTACTCATAAACTTTGCAAGTCTACCAACGATAAACGAGGCTTCACCCGCAACGTCATTTATAAGCCCGAAGGGTACAACGATCGAACATTGCTGACGATAATTGGCCTTCCATAGGGCTCTCTCTGGAGACCACCTTGATTCTAACGCAATATACAGACAATGTCCTTGATTGTTGGTTTAGGTTAAGAAGATAATAGTTTATTGTTATTCAAACGGTTGTAGTTATGTGTACACGATAATAATTTATGATTAGATAATTTAGTGCTGAAAAACTAACTTTGAGTCTCCACGTAGGTGACACAGTTCTTCTAGCTGACGCTTAGGATCTGAAAAAGACCGAAAGTGAAAAGACCATAGAAAAAAGTAAAAACTTTGAGTATCAGCTGAAAGAACTGTCTCTCTTAAGAATTAAAGTCGATGAGGCCACGGCCACGGTGGTGCTGTACCAGGCCATAGAGCCTAGTCAGCCGGTGACCATATGTGTCAGCTGACCGTGAGCGTACGAGCTAAGTTGATCAGATCTCGGTCTATCTCGGTTGTATACCAGGCCATAGAGCCGTGTCAGTTGGTGACCATGAGCGTCAGCCGGCGGCTGCCACTTACGAGCTGAAGTCGATGAGGTCTCGGTCGATCTCGGCAGTGCTGCACCAGGCCACGGAGCCGAGGCAGCCGCCGATCATCAACGTCAGCAGGAAGCACTTCCAGTTGCCTTCACGACGGAGTACGCCGCCCAAACTTTGCTGTCGAGGTCGCTGAAAGAGAAATCGCGCTTGGTAAATGATTTTTTGACAAATGTTGGGACAACAATTAGCCTTGAATGGTGGAATTCCAGAGAAGTACCTACTTCGCTATTACATTGAAAGATTTTTTCATGTACGCATGCGCGTGCTTATGCATGTACTCGTACGTACCTATAATTTAAATGGATATACTCCGTTAGAGAGAGTTTGGCAGATAGGGTCATTTGGTTTGCTTTATATTTTCTTAATTATGAGTTAATTATTGGATATAACTTATGTTAGATAATATTTAAACCTTCTTTTAAGGCTGATTAAGCAGGTATTGCTGCTACTGTCCTAAAGTTACCAAGTATATTTCTATCCAAATACATAAAAACTTGCATGTTGCACCTATAAAACTTATATTTCACTTGTAATACCCGTCGTAAAAAATAAATTTTTAAATAAACCTACCGGATAATGTCAGGCAGTAAGCTGAAAAGGCAACTCTATTCACAGCACTGACCTATGGACAAGATTTTGAATAGTAGAGCGATGTTGATTGACGTCTAAGATTACAAAATCTACTCAACTCAGTCAGGTTCAAATTAGTAAAGATCTTATAGAGAGCATATGAATCTATTGGACAGAATCACAGTTTGCTGTAAAATGTAAGTGGTAGTTTACGATTTACAAGGTCTTGTAAACTACGGATTTTACTAAATTTTTTTTATATGAGGGTTCCTCTTTTACAACATCGCATCGAACTTATTCAACTTTAACCTCAATTGTTTGTAACCTTTGTAACGGCAGTTTTAGAGAAGACGTAAAAAAGTGTATGGAAAATTTTAATTCTGCAAGTTACCGCTAGAGGCGCTGTGCAATGTTCAATAGATTTTTTTTACGTTGTTGCTAGCGAGTAAAACCTTTATAAATTCATGGTAACGGTACTAAGTATCTGAAAACAACAACGCTAGTGCATCTACACAACGAGTCGAGCTCGGGACACGAAGTCGCATGAATATGCAGCGCTCACCGCAGACAAATGAGAAGACTCCTTTTCCCTGTGACGAACAAACGCCAATGGTAAGCTTACGAATATTTAAAAGCATAGTTCTTCTTGTCGACACGTTAATTATAACAGAAAACATTCTATTAAGAAACAATTCTCTTACACTATTAAAAAAAATTAAGGAATAACCGTACCTAATAATAATAATAATAATAATAATAATAATAAATAGCGGAAAAAAATACCAAGTATGCAGACCTTAAGGAAGAAGTAAAAAGAATGTGGAAATTGCAAAAAGTCACTATAGCTCCGATAGTTTTGTCAACAACCGGCGTGATACCTAACCAGCTTCACCAATCACTTCAGACCCTTAATCTTCCTAAGTACCCATACATTCAATTGCAAAAAGCAGCCATATTAAATACATGTCGGATTTGTTCACGAACGAACAATTGTTTTTTCAGTGCAGTGAAAGTACAAAGTGCTTACTTTGGATCTTTCAATATACTATCTATAATAAAAAATATAAATTGCACCTAAACAAATAAATAGTCTTATTTATATTTGGTTCTGAAGTCTACGCGAATACTACTCATTGAATAATATAAAAAAAAACACCTTACGGATATATTTCCTGCACGTTTATTTAAAACTATACGCCTGGCATTTTTTTTTTCAAGACTATTTAATAACAAATAACATCTTAGTCTTGCCTGCTTTACAGCAGTAATTGCTTACAAAGCATTCAAAACTTTTTAAATAAATGTGCGTGAGTTAAACCAATAAATAAATCCGTAAAGTGTTTTTAATTCTTTGTCTGATTTAACAAATTACAATATCCGGATAAATACGCATACCACCCAGATGTTGGCAAAAGCCTTCTAGAAAGTGATTTAAGAGTATGCGCATCGGAAAAGGTCTATTCACCAGGTGTAAAATTTAGATTGCATAGTGCAACGTTTACTGTCATTTAAAAAAAAACTTCTGTCATGTCATGACGTCACTAACAATTGCAAAATAACGACAATCGTGATACGCAATAGCCCTAAGGAACAATTCCCGTGTATTTACATTAACCTTATAACTCTCCCGGTCCTACATAAATATTTTTTCGCAGGATGACATATTGTGTCCTGCCAGCAAATGGAATCGAATGTATTTGAATTTAATTTGGAACTCGTTGATAGAAACGCTCGTTATTTTGAACAAAGTGAGTTTAGTCTGGTGAATTGGACAGTGATTTGTTTATTGAGGTTTCTGATATTGGTTTCATGTTTTAGTAAAAGCAATCAAACAGGGCTAGTCAAGTAATCTGATTGGCAACAAATAGTTTACGTTATGTGTGATTCGCATCGCACGAAAAAATATAAATTATTTATTTTTATACCATATATTTGGAAATAATTGAGACAGTTACAGCTTCTAATCTATATCAACGGACAACATAATTAACCGATAACTATAAATGGGCGTATCGTGGCCCGTAAGTAATTACTTAATTAAAGGATCGACCCTTAACCCTTTCTGTGGCCAAGGTGAATTTTCAAATAACATGCGAGTATATTGCGTAGCGTAAAATTAGATAAAAATCTTTTGAATTGTAAATTAATTAAAAGTATGTCTAGTAAAACATGAAGCCATTAAATCGATCCCATCTCAATTTCCACATAACGAGAAATGTTAATAAATATTTAAACGATGTTTCTAGAAAACATTTGTAGAATTCTTACAGCTTTTCGTACGTATTAATAAGTAAATTCTATATCTAAATTGATATGGAATTCCTTCCCACGTGGTTAGAAATTCCATAGATTGGTAATATATCAATCTTCTTCGTGCCTAATTAGCACAAAATAGTTCAAGTTCGTAGTCACTAATAAGAGCCTTCGCAATAACTGTGAGCAGTCACCGGATGAGCCTTAATTAGAAGATCCACTTAACCCTTCCTGTGGCTAGGATAGGCAATCAAGGAGCGCCACTACTTGGATTATTTTTGCTGACCCACGGCTTAGGCCTCCTTTGTCGTTGATTAGCTGTAAACTTGGGTAGAGCTTTGCAGGGAATCGAGTTAACCTTTAACCTTGTTAAAGGATTTATTTAATGGCAGTCCTTTTCCTACTTTTGCGCTGAATTCAAAGTGTATACTTCGTCATGTTGTAAACGCTTGCGTAAAACTGCTGAGCCTTGTATTATTGTAATCAAAATACTTTAAATTACTGCAAATATGTATTGGTGAAACTATGTCAGAAAAAAACAATGAGAAACATTAGACGAAATATTTAGTTACCCTACTGGTGCAGTCGCCTGAATATTGGCAGTAACTTTCCGAGTATCGGAAAATGTTCAAGTGGCAGTGCAGTTTCCGTCGGTCCGTCGATATTATAAGTCAATACAAAACCAAGTAAGTAGATTGGGCAAGTGATATTTTTATTATTACGGTACAGCGTTTGAACGGAGAATTATGAGTCGGTAAGAGGGTGAGATAAAAAATAAAAAACTTTCCATTTGAGTAGATTGAAGTAATCTTAGCGCTTATCTCCTTCTGTTTCAGATATCTATCCGATTAGAAACAGCCATTTAGAAATAAAACAAGAGGAACTTTGGTGCATCTCTCTTTTTAGACTTTAAAGGAGGTAATCAATTCAATGCGTATTGGAGTTTTATAAAATTTGAGTATGTTGTTTTAGTAAGGCTTTCAAACACGTGTGCAAAATTTTATAAGTGTATGTATGTTTGTCCACGGATTTCTCGAAAACGAGAAGTCATAGCGAGATGATTATTTTTTAGTTCAATCAGCTATACTCCTACTTAGGGTACAGTGTAAGTTTCATCAAAATTGGTCCAGTGGTTTTTGATATATGAGTAATGACTAAGAATAAAATGTAATTTAAAAATAAATAAAACATTTAAAAAAACTAACTAAAAAGCTTCAAATAACGTATTTGCCTTCTATTCGGGAAGAAGTTCTTTTGAGGTCACATTTTTGAAGGCGGTTAAATTTCTTAAAATACTTTTTGAAGTTGAATAATTAGGATGCTGCAGGTTAGTATTAATGTCATTAGCAATATCTACTGGCGAAAATTTTTTTTTATGTAAAAAATAGGAAAAACAAACTTTCAATGAAAGCGGATACGTGGCTCCACGCAGCTACTAATAATAATAAAATACAGGCAGACGCAAAAGTTCTGGAAACTGCCCCCTTTACTTTAAGAGGCACTACTCACGAGACACGAATGACTTTTTGTACAGTCTGCTTAAGATGAGTGTTGCTGTGACTTGGCAATCGCAATGATGGTTATGAAAAGGTTGAGGGTTAAAGGTGAGCTAACGCAGTCAAATGACTGGGGACAAACGGCTAGTGACGTTGTCAGTACTCAAATCGTGCGCATGAAGCCATTATTTTGATAGTTTCAAGAACTTTGTAGATCAACGTGTAACGCGATTGTGTAATAATTTTTTTTTTATTTTTTAAAGTGTTTTGTCACGACACAAACTTAAGACGGAGGAAGACGAGGAAATACTCGTCTTTTCAAGTGCATCTTTTACGATTGTGTTGTTTGTAATTTTTCGCAGTCGCTGATTTATCAGGAGGCAGGAGTTCTATTTTTGGTTCACTCGCTTGGATATGGCGTGTAATATCCGTTCGAAAGCGAACTAAAAATCAATGAAAACCGAACAAAATAGACACGTGGCTATTCACAAAATTTACTTTTATTTTGTTCATCACTTCTGTGTGGAATTAACCTCGGAAAATCGGAGAGTAATCAATGAATATCACACGCCATTTTGACGAGTTTAAAAATAGGGTCCCAGATTTTCGTGCAATTCGTATACGAAAAAAGTTCACCGATCGAATTGTCATTGCCAAAGAAGAAATTGTTTCACGATTGGGTTGGTTGACGTGTTGGGTCACAATATCTATGCATTTTGATTTCGTAAACATGCAATAAGAAACGAAAATTTTGCGCACGGGCGGGACTTGAACCAGCAACCTCTTGGCTTTGGTTTTTTATTTCATATTTATGATTATAAAATATGACACTGTGAGTGTTAAACACATTCTGATTTTCGTTGAGCGATAGATCTTTTTGCGTGTAGATATTTAACTTGATTCTTTAGATAACAGTAAAAATCTCAATCGAATTACCACACGAAAAATAATTCGAATGCCGTAAAAATGACCGTTCTGAATTATGATTTCACAGAGACATTACTTAGTCTGAATAAGTAGACACAATTATTTAATCTGAATAAGTAGCTCTGGTTATCCTCCGTAGTCTGTACAAAGCAACGTTACACGACAGGCAAGCAGACGCGTACCTTAGTCTGACTGGGATATTATTTAAAATATGGCGTTCGCTATGACACGTAGGTATTAAAGCATTGGCTTGCAATCAGTAACTGTGAAAGTAACTAAGCGTTGCGCTTAAAAGGGAAATAAATACACCGCTAAGTATGTCCCAGAAGCTTCGACGACGCGTGTAGTGAACTGGTTAGCGCTCCTGACTACTATGCCTTTAGTTGCCGGCCGAAATACATTATTAACGATGGCAAGATACGAACGCAATCGAGTTCGGTAAAAGCACTGTTAGTAAAAAAACGCGAAGCAACCTGTGGGAACTCGTAACTAGGGTTACGAGAGTATCGTGATGAGATCACATGGACTCTAATTATGTTAAAAATAGTTTTTAAAAAATGACACATTTTTGTGATAGAGACGTGACATTTGTCAGGCAAATGATACAGTCAGGAAATAGAATCTGTACCTATCTTGAAAAATTATTCAGAGAGTCATACTTATCTTAATAAATACGAGTATAATTCAGAAGGAAACTAACACATATTATGTGATCATCATATGACATACCTGATCTTACTCTATGAATAATTTTTAAAAGTTACTATTTAATGATTTTATTTACTTACACACACCAAAAAAAAGTTTGTAATCACTTTGAAAAAATGAATTTATTGTAAACAAGTTTGATGTGATTTAAAAACTAGGCTTTTATTGGTACTTTAAAAACTAGGCTTTTATTGGTAACCCGTCACGAAGGATAAACCTATTACGTTAACTTACGTTTATCCTTCACTTACCCTAACCAACCACTATGTCTAGTTATTCGTCATTTCAGTTTACGTTCTTTATATATATAATAAATTGATTTTTAAGTTATTGCCTTTTTATATTTGTTTTGGCATCAGTATCGTTTGTACAACCACCACTGAGCCGCTCGTTCGCTGACCAAACTACACCTGTATAAACATATCTTCACACTTCACTTTACTGTCAAGCTTCCCCATCAATAATACTCATAAAGGCTACCTCCGTTACGTTTGAGTCATTTAATACAGTTTGGCACCTTGCTTGAATAAACCATTTGTAGCCCAAAAGCGTTTCAAACTGTTCAGAACGTGCCAGCAATGCAGGAAATAAGCACATAACAACATCGATGCACTGCACACAACTCACAATGCTCCAAATTTTTCCCAACAGCCCCTCAATTTTAAAGCGCAGCCCCTAGTGGGCTCCAGGAAATTAACTTTATTCAGGGGCGAACAATGTTTTCAACAACCCCTACTCTGGAGTCTGTTATGATGACGTACAACGTATTTTGGGCCTATTATACCATTAAGCTCGTTATACAGGTGTTTGGTACATCGCATGCCAAATGAAAATGGCTTGTAATGAGGATCATTGGCTATCATTTCCCGGTTTTTGAAGTCAAAACTTCTTTAGCGGCGTTGAACACTTTTGTGGGATGGGGGAAAAATGTGAAACTCGCGTCAGGACACGTGGGCTGATCGAAAAACCGTAAGACGGTTGGCGAAATTATGGATGTAAGTTGATTTTTCTGAGAGATAAACTTTTTAATGTAATTTAACATAATATAAATTGTAATGTTTGTGTACGATAGCGCACTAAATAAATATTGTATTCTATAAAAATATTATTATTATTATTGTATTATTATTATTATTATTGTATACTATCACAAAAATGATAGTACTTTTATATTGATAATAAGAGCAATTCATTCAAAATTATTCCCTAACTATTCCAAAAAATCAAAAATGCACAACGTTGATATTCAAGTTTTCACTTCTGCCGGCACTCCCGGAGTGCAATTTTTTTTTGACTTGGTAGTTTTTTTATCGACTTTATGTGAAAAATATCCGAAATCATATCCGACATTCCAATCATATCTTTTTTGCTTTTCTGCATATTAATTTTATATGTTATTGTGCATTATTTTGCGGTTGTGCTTATATCAAGAATCACAATCATACACAAGCCATTTAGTATTTTTTTTATTTTATTTGCAAAGTTGCGCGACATAATTGACCTGCAACTTTATATGGCTGTAAAAAACAAACAAAAGAACGACTGGACTCGTCGGACTTTATAAAAACTTTTCTAGACCATATTTATAGTAAAGATATGCCGGATGTTATGAAAAAAAAAAATCTTTTTTTACACATAAGAAAAAGAGAGGAATTGGTCTTTGAAATGAGAGAGGCGAAGGCGATGACGTAGAAAGCTTTATAAATTTACAGGATGTTGTTTCAAAAAATGATATCTCCATCGTCAGAGAGAATAAAAGAAAATGACAATGACGATTTAAAAAAAAGCGTCCTGTTTCTATGGTGTGTACAAAGACACAGTTAAAATATTATCACTTAAAACGATTTGACCCTTTAGAGTAGGTTAAAGGAAGGAAGTAAGTAAACGTGGTGTTGTCATATTTATGTCTGAAAAATACAATAACAGGCATTTTTATGCTACTCATTTCATGAATAAGCCACTTATCACGGGAATTATTCAACTTGAACGTCTACCACGTTCAAGTTGAATAATTCCCGTGATATTGTGAATGGTGCTTATCCTGTTTCTGTACGAGTAAGTAATATGATTAACACCTATCAAGGTATGAACAAAATATTGATCCCTAATATCAAAAAAAATGCGGGACTAAAACGGAAGAGGAGAGTTGATAGACCGAAACAAAGGTTGGCTGACGACATCAAGAAAACAGCAGGAGAAGCTTGGCTTAGTACAGCTAAGGAGCGTGAATAGGATGGAAGAGGTCTTTACCCGAACAGAGATTCACAGCAATGTTAAAAAAATAATATTATCTCGAAATGTAATTGACTTACGAGTAAGTGCTGAGAAATAAATAAAGACATAATAATTAAAAATAATAATAATAAGAGACCCGATGGCCTCACGCTTATTCTTTGGGAACGGGGTCGGGCCTTAGTTTGGGATGCAACTTGTGTCGTTACTTTGGCTCCCTCCCATCTCAGAGAATCAGCCCTTAAAGCTGGAGTAGCAGCGGAGTTGGCTAAAAACACCAAGCGTCGCAAATACGAATCACTTGCAAGTGATTATGTGTTTACGCCGTTTGGCGTTGAAACATTTGGGCCATGAGGACCCTCTACTAAATTGCTGTTTAGAAAAATTGCGCCAAAATAAATTTCTGTAACGGCCAATAATAAAGCTGGCTGGGTCCTAGCTCAAAGAATTAGCATAGTTATCCAACGCGGCAAAATAGCCAGCATCATAACCTCCTTGCCGCAAGGAAATGGTTTCGTTTTTGAATAGATTTAAAGTTTTTTTTTTATGTTGCATGTCTTAGTTAAATTTTTTCTTGTTTGTTATTTATTGAGTATTAATATAAGTGATATGATTTGTTTTTATTCATGAAATTCAGAAACTGAATATCATTGGACAGTCACTTATATTCATAAAAAGCGAATGCCAATGCTAAGCTACCTTTTTTTAGTTTAGATTATTTACAAAATTTGGCTAGAAATATCGCTGTCACTGTTGCCGTTGTGGCTTAACAGAAAATACTCAGCAGAAAAAAATACTCTCCTTCCGAATAAGTAGTATGAATAAAGAAGTCTTGAGAAGGTAAGGCAAGAGAAGAGTGAAAATACCTTTTATTCATCACACTTCTATATTCATGAACTAGCTCACATTTCCTATCGAATACGCCGCAACTTTTCAAGTTATGTATTATCCTAATGCATATGGTAAACTTATTTACCTCCTGTAACTACTACTTTACTGTAAGCCACCTGTGAGGGGGGCCTGGTGATCTGTATCACAGCTTATCGATGTATATAGGGTGTCTGTATTGTCGCGTGAAACTACTAAACACACTTATTTGTTCAATATCAATGAACATACTGCAATGACGTAATATTAAAAATAAAAATAATAAAGTCAATTTCTTGTTAATGTAACATTTTATGAAACCCATTTTCTTTATCGTTCGAGTACCGCAAGTTTTTGATGCATACGTGTTGTTTTAGCAAAAGGTTTTAATTTTATTTTCACTCAATTTATCATCATCTATTGAATGCTATCAAAATATAGCAGCTGACTTGAAACAACGTAAGAAATATAATTAAATTACATCCTTAAGGGCTGATTTTTCCAACATCAGGTAAGGAATATTCGTCGTATAAAATACTATGCGCCTTATTTTAAAACTAATAAATCATCTATTTGTCAGCAATCATTGATGTAAATATTATTAAAAAATCCGTCGTTTTATACTTATTCAGTCGGATAAGTCTTATCTGATATTGGTGAAAGCGGCGCTTAGAATAAAATTAAACACGTTGTTCTTGCCTTAGATAAAATAAATAAAGGGAATAAAGATAAGTTTCTCAACCGCGTCCGTAACCTAACGGCTTTCTTACCAGACAATTTCAAAATTCTTTTGGGTTTGCAACATTATGATAACTTTGCTACCAATCTGGTGAGATATTTCAATCCCTGAAATTTTGGTTATACCGGTATGAGATTCTTTTGCAAATTCCTTTTTATTCGCTTGTCTTTCCTTTTTATTTTTGGTTTCTTATTTCATCTTTATAAATCAAATGCTATGGTTGAATATACCATTATATTACCAAAGGATATTGACCAAAGCCAGGCCCAGATTGCGTCTTTGTAGTTTATATTTCAAAAATCTTGTTTGAATTATAATTGCACTGGTATTTTAAGGGTAACTAAGTAAGTAAGTATTGCATTAATTTAGTAAAATATAACAATTACCTTCTGAATGTTTCAAAATGAATGTAGGTGAGGTGCATTAACACTGCAATCACAAAACATAAACTTAAAATATCTAATTTGCCATTGAATTACCTACTCGTTAACCCCTAATTATTTTTCGAAAATATTTTTTGGATGCATTCTTTCAAATCTTTCAAATATTTATATATTTTATAAGAACATTTTGTAAAGACGCATGCAGACGCAAAGTGGGCTGAGTTTCTATAGAGTTTTGGTCATGATCCTTTATTATTTAACTGATCCATCTTCTCAACATCTAGAGATTGAGTACCAGTGCTCGGTATCATAAATTTTGATCAATCTCTCAGACAGATTATATTCCCAGCAAAGGTTTATTTTTTCGTCAACGCTACCTCCCCGACTTTTCATAAACATTATTCAGGGTTCCGTAACATAATAACTGTAGGGTTGCGTATACGTGAAAGGGAAATTGACTTTATTGGTTGTTCTCGATACAATTACTCAGTATTGGTTGTTATGCGCTGTTCGGGGGCTTCTTGATTGTAATTTAGAGGAAGTATATAATTCACGCAGACGTATATTTCGTACTGAAATTGCAAGAGAAATGTTGACAGACGTCAGAAGTCTCACAACGATGTTTGTTTTGGGCCACCGTGAGCTCAGTCATTGACTTAAGTTCCCCACCACTTACTTCGCTTATAAAATTACAGAGAGTATTGAGTATTTTTTTAAGTAATTCGTACTTCATGACGTTCATAGAATCATGACAGCAGGGATTATAAGAAATTGTTAGTGTAAAAATCTGGGTGTAGTAATTTACATATTCAAAACATAGTACGATAAGAAAATGTAAACATGTAGCCTACGCCCACACAACAGTTCTTGTAACAAACAAATCCTTCATACACCCAGAAATCCTTTGAATACAAATTCATACTGAGGTCGAGTAATCCTATTATAACAGCGTTCAGGCCTACTTTAATGTTTCGCTCCTCCAGAAAGGGCTGTAAACATGAATGCGGGCTACTACTGGTACTAAAATACAGATTGAACTCCGTTAAATTTATTGTCATTAGGGTAGTATGGTTCGGAGTTAGATCGTAAAGTAACATAACAAGGTCAGAGAAGACTTAATACGCTATAGACAGCTTTTGTAGACTTATGTTAGGCATAAAAGTGTGTTACACAGCCGAGGTTGCGACTGGCTGAAGTGTTTCTCAAACACTTATGATTTGGATGCTTTCAAATAAAGAGTGTTTTATAAGATGTTTTTGGTAAGATATGGACCATCCTCGGTCGTAACGTCACTTTTCATCAGATGTAATTGATCTATCCATCAGATAGACTTTCAATCGCCTTATATTGATAAATATACCTACAGACTGAGCTCTGCGCTGATGATATTCTTATACATTTCTGGTTTATCTATTGGCTATAATTTCCGTTATAGTAAAAACACTTTGCACTTATCTTTAATTAATGTAAACCAAAATTCACTACTGGAGTGAGGATTACAATTATTATTATATGGTTTAATTATTATTAATAAGTATTACATTACTAGCCCACAATTGTCCCGAAGCTGCAGTAGAGTCAATGTTGGGACGTGTATAAGTGCTAGCAATAGCCGTGCCACAAAATAAATTAAATTTGAATTGTAAAAGCAGTCAGCTAGTCATAATAATATTTTTTTCTATAATACTGTGTTCTAATTTTATCATAACAGTAGTACATGTTGCAAATGTCATTCAAAAAAAAAAAAACAAAATTACTTTATTTTGTACATAGGCTATTGCTAGCACTTATACACGTCCCAACATTGGCCCTACCACAGCTTCGGGACAATTGTGGGCTAGTGCTGAGAAGAAGCTGCGCAACAAACTCAGTCACTATTGTCAATGCCTCTTTTAAAAATATTACAATTAAATGTTCTTACAAGCTAGACCATACATTGTTATCGTTCATATAATCATTTATCCTATAATATCCTTTAGTCATTAAACATTGTTTAACAATAGATTTGAATTTATGTAAAGGTAATTCAATTATATTTTGAGGCAATTTATTAAAGAAAGTAATACATCTTCCAATAAACGAGTGATTAACCTTCTGAAGTCTGAAGTTTGGAACGGCAAGTTTATTCTTGTTTCTAGTATTGAAATCATGTAAATCACTTTTTTTAGGAAATAAGTGCAAGTTTTTACGAACATAAATCAAATTTTCATAAATAAACTGTGAATATACTGTAAGTATCTTGACTTCTTTAAACAAATCCCTTAAAGAGTCGTCAGATTTGAGATTGTAAATAGCCCGTACAGCTCGCTTTTGCAGTATGAATATTGTTTCAATATCTGCAGCCGAGCCCCATAACAAGATACCATAAGACATGATACTATGAAAATAGCTAAAATAAACTAACCTTGCCGTTTCAACGTCAGTCAAAAGCCTTATCTTTCTTACTGCATAGGCAGCCGAACTAAGTTTCCCTGACAAGGTCTCGATATGTGGACCCCATTGAAGATTATGATCAACGGTTATTCCCAAAAACGTTGAGCTTTGTATAGTATCTAGTGGCTCATCTTTAACCATGATCTGCGTTGGGACTTGTCTGACATTAGGCATTGTAAATTTTATGCATTTGGTTTTACCCGCATTAAGCACTAAATTATTAACGGTAAACCAATGAAGCACCTGTGAAAGAGCACCATTTACATCGTCAAAAGATTCTTTGGCCCTTGGAGTCTTAAAAATTAAGGAAGTATCATCTGCAAACAGTACTATTTCACATACATCATCGACAAAGTATAGAAGGTCATTTATATATATCAGAAACAACAACGGTCCCAATATCGATCCTTGGGGCACTCCCATTTTTAGAGGTGCTCCAGGAGACTCAGTTCCATTAATATAAACCTTTTGAGTTCTATCACTAACATAAGATTGAAGCAAGCAAAGCATTAAAGGTTGAAGCAGATCTAACCACTCGTAAAGGTAGAAGCACCGTATCAACTCGAGGCGTTCAGTTTTATTTGTATGAAACGTCATACTTCAACGCATACTTAACGAATTCGTAACGTAACCATCTTGGATCGAGATCATCTCGGGAACCACTTTCAACCATCGAGGCATGCGCTTACGGCTATTTATCCGATGTTCGTCGACTATCTGACCAGCGTGTAAAACAAGAAAGACATAGACCAAAAAAACTGTCATAAGTTGTGGCAAACGCGATCTGTCTGATCCCTTACATATCGTGCTTTCGTGTGGTTGATGCCTTTTTGATGTCAATATGGTGCTGTTCCCTTTACGAGTCGATAGATTAGCTACAACCTTTTATGCCAAAATATTAATTTAATAATGAACTACAACCCAAAACATCGCAAAACTCTATAACTTGGCTAAGCATAATGATGCTTAAACTTGCAGTGTGTAAGGGGTCTTAAATGGGTGCACGAATCTGGGGATTTGATATAAAGGAGTGTATGTAGTATTTGATCGTAGTGGTACCTAGGAACTGTGCCAAAAATACGTAAAGTAATTAAATATTACTGTTTTTACATTTACGTTACGCTTACGTTTTATTACGGTAATTAATTCTGCAGCAAAATCACATCGTACAGTCGATTATAATTGAAAGAAAAAGGACCGTAGTTTAGCCTCGCCTAGCCATCGCCCGCTGGTTGATCGCATCGCACCCTGTCATTCACAAGAAGAATTGTCATAAGTTATAGCAAATGCAATCCGTCGAGGCGTCTTCTATTCGTAGCCGATCCGATGCCGCAGCATTACTGTTCCCTTTACGTAACATGCTACTACTGCTCCTAATTTAGTCACTCACTAAAAAATATACACAAGTGGTGTTTAATTTTTCGTACCTACAACCTTGGCGATAACACAAGGGCACAAAATGATTTGCGGATGCCTGAGGGCGAAGTCATTCGCTGGAACTTCCAGCTCGGATGCCACAAGCCTTTGATGTTTCTTGAGGTCTACTCTCAAAGGCAAATATATATATTAAATCCTTGTTTCGAACAAACACAGTGGGGCTATTACTAGAAAATGAGTTTGCTCGTAAAACGTTTTGTACATGGTTTAACACAAATACCGGTATTATCAACTCTTAAGACTATTCGTTTACAGGCGGAGCAATTAGCAGAATTGCATACGTTTGCAGTCGAAATATGCTTACGGGCGAAAACTTTTGTAAACCTTTATTAAACGATATGTCATTCGTTTTCATAAATCATTAAGCTTGTACTAAAGTAAAAGTAAGTATAAAGAAAGCTTGTAAAAAAATATAATCGTCATCAAAATCCGTAGCTACTTCCATCGTCTTTTGTTTTGAGTGACGTCCGTTTCTGTGTGCAAGCAATTTTCGTTTTTAAGAGGTTAGGCGGCAGAGACCTCGACCATAAGCAATGAAGTTGATTCTAAAAATCCAATCATATCAATAAAGAGTGGGTAAGACTTGTTACGGGATATTCTACCGCACAACTAAACCAAACCAAATGCTAGCTCTGTAACGGAGCAAAAGAATAGTGCAAACATTGATAATTATGGCCTTTTTCATGATGTTTGTAACAGCAACATCGAGTCTGAGAGACTTGTTGTCCAAAAAAGCGCACAAGGCATACAAAGCTATTTGCAGTTACAAAAACACTGTCAAATTACGCACAAAACTCAATCGTTCCGAGACTTCACAGATGCTACAACCAAAAATTTTAGGCTTCCAATAAGAGGTACTAAGGATAATTGGTGAAAGTAATTCCTTCATAATATGTAAATCCGTCATTGACTGTCAAGTCTTACATGTCTGTTTTAAGGGTTCCGTAGCCGAATGGCAAAAAACGGAACCCTTATAGTCTCGTCAAGTCTGTCTGTCTGTCTGTCTATCGGTCCGTCCGTATGTCACAGTCATTTTATTCTGTAACTATAAGCATCACACTGTTGAAATCTGGCAGGAGAATGTATCCTGTTAACCGCTTTACGATTCTTGTACAAAAAATAAAAATATGACATTTAAGGGGGGGGGGGGGGGGGGCTCCCATACATGAAACTAAAACCAAAAAAAAAAATTTAGTCAAACCTATACGTGTATACTTGTTTGATGTCTATGGATAGGCCTTGTAAAATGACACCGAGGTTCCTAAAACCATTTTCTTAGTCTAACGTTTCATAGCTAGACGCTTCTAAAGTAGTAAAAAGGGCGTCCCCCCCCCCCCATCTAACTTCTAAACTAAGCGAGTGTAAATTTTGAAAAAAATACATAATGTAGATCTTAACAAATACTTTCAACGAAAATTGTTCACAGCGTTGGCGGACTTTTGTCACCATTTTCTCTAGAAATTTTAGTACACAACTAGCGGTCCCCTGCGACTTCATCCGCGCATTTTGATTGCTTCCTCCCCTGCCGTCGCATCATGATGTACTATAGCTTTAAAGCTTGCTCGATAAATAAACTATCCAACATAAAAAAAAATTTGCAAATCGGTCCAGTACCTAGTTACTGAGATTAGTGCATTCAATCAAACAAACAAACTCTTCAACTTTATAATATTCGTAAAGATTTACGTAGCCGTACATTATATTTTATTAGTAAGTAAAAATCGACACTATAGATTGACGTGATTAAATAGAATAAATGTATATAACAATAAGGGCTGATGAAATAAGAAACCAAAAATTTGCGCACGGGCGGGACTTGAACCAGCAACCTTTTGGCAGACCGGGCCAAACGCTCTTACCAATTGAGCGTACCGTCAGTCCGACCCTGCGAAATTTGTGGTTTCTTATGAAAACGTCAATTGCGTGACGCTTAGCGCCATCTAGCCGTCTGTTTAAGAAACAGATGGCCCAAGCAGTTATTCTTTACATCAATTTCATGTATCAATTTTTGGTTTCTTATTTCATCTTTATAAATATAAAATATGACACTGTGAGTGTTAAAAACATTCTAAAGCAATAAGGACTGATTTTTTAATAGTCAGATAAGAAACAATCATCGAACAAAATACAATACCTATAGCTAATTTGAAAACGTCACCTAATTGTCAGCAAGCATACGTTACTGTCATTTTTAGGGTTCCGTAGCCGAATGGCAAAAAACGGAACCCTTATAGTTTCGTCAAGTCTGTCTGTCTGTCTGCCCATATGTCACAGCCATTTTATTCTGTAACTATAACCATCACACTGGAACTGAATAACGCATTAAAAAATTTGTCCTAAACATAAATCACCACACTTACAACGTTCGTTCCACAATTTACTAAACTTTTCATTTACACCGCGAATGCGTCGCGTCGGCTAAGCATCTCATCCAAGTAATTAAAGTTTGTTCGTTTTGACGGCCCTGTGGTTGGAGATCGCAATCTTTGAGTTCATGCATCTGCCACCCTTGCTTTGTGCGAAGTTATGCTTGGTAATTCTTGCGATTAGTTAATTCAAAATGTTCTGTTCGCGAATTAGCTGTGCTGACAAGCTTCGTTTTGAAGATAATATCGGGAATATTACAAAAACAGAAATCTTTAAGTCAATTGAGCATAAAATACAGGATGTTGGTTTTGATTAGCGACCCCAGCCTCTTAGAAAGCATTTATTAGGTTCTTTTTTGTCTAAGGATCGTAAATCGGTTAACAGGATACACCTAGCTACCAAGTTTCATCTATGTAATGCTAATAGTTTCAGAATAGAGTGAATGTGACATACGGATGGACAGACAGACAGACTTGACGAAACTATAAGGGTTCCGTTTTTTGCCATTCGGCTACGGATGTCCATTAAAAAATGATGCATTTTTTGGAATCACTATCGTTTGTACAACTCTTGTGTCGGTGGTCGCTGACCAAGAAAACACCCAGTATAAAAGATTATAAAATTGTATTTCTAATAAGCTAGTACTATAATGTACAATGTATAATAAATAACATAACTCACGATATTTCAAGCTAACAGTTTCAGTTGCTCACAATGTAGAGCGATAAAAAATGGCTACTAATTTCAAACGTACGATAAATCAAAATAAAGTAAGCTACCGCATCTAAATATCCTTCAATAATAGCTTTATTAATACCTACGTCGAAATACAAGTAAGATGAGTAAAATTAAAAAGAAATGAGAAAGTTAGCCTATTTAACCTCTTGTGTCGAGGGCCGGGGTCGCTCTCCACCGGAGTGCTTTTAAACTTAGTGGTCGGCTCTCATGTCTCGTCTCTGTCACGAACTTTTGTAAAATATTTATTTTTTGTGCAGATGACATTTAACTGTCACATCTAGTGCTTTACGCTTTGAATTTTAAAATCATGCCATATACTCTATTGTTGGACTACAGTTTCGTCTGTAATTTAGATCTTTAAGTTAAGCAAGTTAAGACTTTAATATGTTTATGTTCTTAATAAATAAAATGAAATAAATAAATTTACAATACGCTTCAAATAAAAATCAAGCCATACCATCCATAAACATAGCGGAACCATTCGAACCCGGGACCTTTTGGGTAACAACCAGCGAGCTAACCGCTACACTAACACGAGACACAAGATTTATGTAAGTTCCAGCTAGTGATCTACCAGATGCTTCCTACGAAACTATGATCCATATAATGTTTTAAACTTTCATGGTCACTCACATTAGAATAGTTAGATACGGGATTGCAGGAACATGTTCAGCGGGTCCTGCAGAGTAATGGATATAAAGGACAACTTCCACCTAGACACAAAGTAAGACACAGGAAAGATAGGGTAGATAGACAACCAGTATTTTTGCCATACATAAGAGGAGTGACAGATAAGGTCGCTAACATTCTAAATAAATATTCATTAAATACTGTCTTCACTCCATTCAGAAAAGTGGCACAATGTTTACGATCTCCCAAAGACAGTTTCCCACTACAAAGACCTGGTGTCTACAAAATTGACTGCAGTTGCGGAAGCTCATATATTGGTCAAACTAAACGTTCCGTAGCGTGCCGAATGAGTGAATATATAAAAGCAGTCAAAAACAATGACAGACATAAATCTGCTATAGCGGAACATTTATTAGAATCACGGCCGAATCACTGGATTGAGTTCCACAACCCTCAGATCATCTCGACAGAACGCCACTACATACCAAGATTGGTTAGGGAAGCGATTGAAATAACTAAATACAAAAATTTCAATCGCGAGGACGGGTTTAAATTGTCAAGTGTCTGGAATCCAGTGGTTCGTATGTGTAAAAACCGTGTAAATAAACATAGTGCTGTTTCGCGAACAGATACTGTCAGTGTTGTGTGTCGAGAAAAGATGCGAGAAAATAGTGAGTTTGTGGACAATGGTACCGGCGGCGAGCGGAATAAACGACTTCGAAGGAGGGTAGACCGATATGTCTGCCAATAACAACCCACCCGCAAATTCTCTTCAGTAACTCCGTGATCATGGCGCTTGCAACAGTGCCGAAATATCGGAAACTCATAAATAATAAGGTACATGGTAGCAATCCCGTATCTAACTATTCTAATGTGAGTGACCATGAAAGTTTAAAACATTATATTGTTAACCGGTACGGGCCGGATACATCAAAATCAATAAAAGACCTAGAACGCTTGCGTAAAAAGTGTGAATGTTTAAAGGAGTCCATTAATTTCCTAGTGAAGTGTCGTGATGCCGATATTATCCCATTGTGTGTGAGGATAAAGCCTAGACCTGACATTTACGGCTCCGCAAGTGTTCTAAGAAGTGCGAGTGTTAAACTATTACGCAAGTCGATACGAAATTGTAGGTACCAGTTGGACCAAACACAGAGTGAGTTATATAAATTACATCTTAAGTGTAGTGAGATGCTAACGAATAGTGACTTTGACATTTGCGATCGTGTGACCTACTTACAAGCACAACGTACTAAGGAACTGAGAGCGATGAAACATGACCGTAAGTTAGAGTCACTATGTAAGAAACAGAAGCCCGCCGCCTACTATAAGAACTCGATCGCAACTCGAACGGTGATAAATATGTCAAGTACCGAGTTGTCTGATTCTGCTAAGTCTATTCTGGGGAAGGGGTTGAATTTTGCCATTACACCGACACGTATTCCCTATGAGGAGCTGATAGGGTCGGTTGAGGAAGGAATCATGCGTAACAAGATACCATCAGTAGATGCGGACACGTTAAGGCAAGATATTGCCGTAATATTACGCCATGTTACACCACCGAAACCGAATGTCACCTCGTCCGAATCAGCGGCTTTAAGAGAGCTTCGTATGAATGACAACATTATAGTCCTTAAAGCAGATAAGGGTAATGCGACAGTTATTATGGACATAGTTGAGTACGACAATAAGATACAAAGTTTACTCAGCGATGTTAATACTTACAAAAAAGTAGATTATAACCCAACGGCGAGAACTGATCGTAGCACTCGGTCACTTATCAAACAAAACGCAGACGTCATAGACGACGATATCCTTAAGTTCTTACTACGACCTAGAACTGCCCAGCCTCCTAAACTATATGGTTTACCTAAAGTACACAAGCGGAATGTGCCCTTGCGACCAATTGTGAGCCAAATAGACTCACCGACGTACGAATTAGCTAAGCACGTAGCAAAAGTATTGCAACCAATAGTAGGCCGAACGTCGTCTTTTGTTAGAGATTCCCGCCACTTTATTGAAATTCTGCACGAAACTACTGTGGAGATGAGTGAGGTGATGGTCAGTTTTGACGTAGAATCGCTGTTCACAAATGTGCCAGTAGCGGAGTGTATGGAAGTGGTGAAGGTGAAGTTGCAAGAACATGACATCCCAATGGAATACGCAGCATTTTTACATCATTGCCTATCAAAGAACTTCTTTGTTTACCGGGGTCAATACTACCTTCAAATAGATGGAGTTGCCATGGGCAGTCCCGTAGCTCCAGTGGTCGCGAATATATGGATGGAGTTTTTTGAAGAAAAAGCCCTTGCCACGACTACTACGGAGATAAAACTATGGAAGAGGTATGTAGATGACGTATATTGTATATTAAGGGGTAACAGACAAGATGTGGAGTCTCAATTGGCGTATTTAAATGGCATTCACCCTAAAATGAACTTTACCTTCGAGGTGGAAGAGGACAGAAGTCTAGCGTTTCTGGACGTAAAGATCCGTGTACGAAGTGATGGATCACTCAGTCACTCTGTGTATAGAAAATCTACTCACACTGATCGATATCTAAACGCAACCTCACATCACCATCCTAGACATCTTGATTCGGTGGTGACTTCGCTGACGAACCGTGCTTATGATTTGTGCGATAGCGAAAATCTAAGCCAAGAATTAGAACATGTTCAGCGGGTCCTGCAGAGTAATGGATATAAAGGACAACTTCCACCTAGACACAAAGTAAGACACAGGAAAGATAGGGTAGATAGACAACCAGTATTTTTGCCATACATAAGAGGAGTGACAGATAAGGTCGCTAACATTCTAAATAAATATTCATTAAATACTGTCTTCACTCCATTCAGAAAAGTGGCACAATGTTTACGATCTCCCAAAGACAGTTTCCCACTACAAAGACCTGGTGTCTACAAAATTGACTGCAGTTGCGGAAGCTCATATATTGGTCAAACTAAACGTTCCGTAGCGTGCCGAATGAGTGAACATATAAAAGCAGTCAAAAACAATGACAGACATAAATCTGCTATAGCGGAACATTTATTAGAATCACGGCCGAATCACTGGATTGAGTTCCACAACCCTCAGATCATCTCGACAGAACGCCACTACATACCAAGATTGGTTAGGGAAGCGATTGAAATAACTAAATACAAAAATTTCAATCGCGAGGACGGGTCTAAATTGTCAAGTGTCTGGAATCCAGTGGTTCGTATGTGTAAAAACCGTGTAAATAAACATAGTGCTGTTTCGCGAACAGATACTGTCAGTGTTGTGTGTCGAGAAAAGATGCGAGAAAATAGTGAGTTTGTGGACAATGGTACCGGCGGCGAGCGGAATAAACGACTTCGAAGGAGGGTAGACCGATATGTCTGCCAATAACAACCCACCTGCAAATTCTCTTCAGTAACTCCGTGATCATGGCGCTTGCAACAGTGCCGAAATATCGGAAACTCATAAATAATAAGGTACATGGTAGCAATCCCGTATCTAACTATTCTAACTATGATCCATATTTGAATTGTTCGATGGTTAACTTATTTTTCATTGGTGACACATTTATACTTATTATTTATTATTCTATTTCACTTTGTAACCATTACAAATAAGTGCAGTTAATTGTACTCCTGATGTACTGGGTGAGTGATTAGAGACTAGAAAGAAATAAATATTTTAACTGCCTCGGTGGCGCAGCGGTAGGAGGGTCGCATTTTAAAGCGACGGCTGCGCCAGAGGCCCCGGGTTCGATCCCCGGGTCGGGCCAAAAAAATATATACCTTAGTTTTTCTATTCAGAAATTCTTAGGGTAGTCCGAAGTTTGGAAGTTGGCGGTGTTTCACCCCCGTGCCTCAGAAAAGCACGTAAAGCCGTTGGTCCTGCGCCTTAACTCTCTCCGGTCGTGTCAGATTGCTGTCCCTAAGGGCTATGAGAGTAAAAGGAATAGAGAGTGCACCTGTGTTTGCGCACACACTTGTGCACTTTAATATGTCCCGCGCAGTCGGATAGTCGTTGTGACTGGCCACCGTAGTCGAAATAGGCTAGGGGGACTATAGATTAGAGACTCTGTTATTAACTGTAAGACAATTCCAAAAATATAAATTTCAATTGAATTTTCAGTCAAATTTTATAATCTTAAGTAAAACCACCGTCTTTTCAAAAGAGTATTGTTAAATCGTTTTATTCACGCATTTGCCTCAACAAATCTTCATTTCAGACTTCAAATATTTCACCAATAATCCCGTAGCAGGTTATAAAAGCGATACAAAAAAGCCAGAGATAATCGTCCTCTTTTCAAAATTATGTAAATTCATTTCATGGCAATCCTATCTTTGTGATCGAGAGGGATAAAAAGACCGCAGTCAGAAAATGTATTTCTGTGACAAAAGCTTTTTATGTACCTCGTTACCTCGCTGTCATGGAAGCACTCAATCTTAAAATTATGTAGGCTATGACGTATCTAGCGAATTTAACAACTGACAGATGATTTCAATCTGCGTTTCTGATGCGTGAATCTTCAGCTAGGAAATGAAATTACCCGGCCAATTGAAGTGTACCTTAATTCACTAATATGATCTAGACAATTCCTTATTATCACTTAGTCAGTAACACTCAGGTAGAATAAGAAATGCTATTTTTACAGACGTTCACTTATACAAAAAACATTTCAATGTTGCCTCTTCAAATAAAAATAAAATAGATTAACTCCAAAGTGAGCTCAATTCATCATCATCATAATCAGCCACAGGACTTAGACTGCTGAACATAGGCCTCCCCCACAGTTTTCCACGGCGACCGATCACATGCGGTCTGCATCCAGTTTGGTCCTACGATCTTTACAACTTTGCGTCTGTCCATCTTGTCGGTGGACATTCTACGTCGCGTCTTTGTTCGAAGGGTCCCCAATCTAGAACTTTTTTGCCCCAACGGCCATCAGGTCTTCGCGCTATGTGACCTGCCCATATTCAGTTTTGCTTACTGATTGACGGTTTTCCAGTAACTCAACGACCTCAATTGCTTTAAACTTTTGCTTTAAGAGAGGTATACCACTGCCATTAGTTATATTTATGTTAATATTTAATAAGAATCAGCGAGTATTTTGCAATGATTGTACAAATATTATCTTAATATACGCAATCGCCCCGCATGCTTTTATCTGTAATAAATCATTAAAAATATAAGCTAAATTGGCATTGACAGTTCGTTCGCTCACCGTGAGTTGATAGTTTCGTCGCTAACTAAAAAACGATTAATAAATCAGACCTTCACCTCTTAACCTAGTTCTAAAGGGTAGTGTTACTTGTAGTAATTTCGGCTATAGTAGGTCAAAGCTCCAGTTTTATTATTGGGGTTTTCGTCTTCGGTATTGAAATAAAACCTATTTCCATTTAATATGCAAATTAAGTAATTTATGTTGAATGATATCACCCTAGATTACTACTATGCTTTTTAACTTTTAGATTGTTATTTTTTACACGTGCAAGCGAAGGTTTTCTAATCGGTCCACAGCAAACATTACCGATTACCCCGAGAACCCACAAACAGAAGGAATAAAACAACATGTTCATTCGGACCTTGGGGCGGAGTGAGCCGCCTGATACAAATGTAAACTCTATGCACGATACCAGTAATATGCAATGCACGTGCCTGCCTTGTAGTGTCTTTTAAAAAGTGTCGTCACCGGGAGTTTTCCTTAAAGTTTGAATTTTTAAGATGTAAATGTCACGTCACACGTCAGTCTATGATTTCAGGACCAAATAAATTCGAATTTCTTTTGAAGAAATTCTTTTGTATGTTATCTTAAAAGATAATCGAGAAGATATTCGAGGACATTTGATCAAGTCTTATAGCAAACCTACGAATAACACCGAAAGTAGAAAATATAACGACAGGAATGACCATAATAACATTCGGCAACAGACATGCAGTTGCCGAATATTATCCCAATTATAGCGATACTTTAATAAAGTTTGAACTCGATACCATTTAAACATTATTATTTATAGTTTAAGACTTTTAGTATAAAAATGTTTATAACAACTCCTTGCATTTATCACGCAAGTGACAAATTTTCCCATTCCGTATTCCAACTTCAAAGAACCCATTTAACCCTCATTACGAAGATAAAAAAATTATAGTATTTTCTCATAAAACATTTAAAAATGCACTTCATAGTCAACTAAAATTTTCGACGATGATATAAAATTTGCTACACATAGATCTATATTGTGGTAGATTGTATTGTCGTTTATTTTAACTATCGCATTGGGTGTTATGTTATCATGTAATGATAGCTTTAAATTAGGAAAATAAATAAATAAACCAATGTACCGATAAGAACCATCAGCAGCATTACTGCGCCTAGTTGAAAGTTGTAACATAAGCTGTTTATGTATTTATTTTCCTTACTTATAGCTATCATTACATAAGTGTGTTTATAAATACTAGATAGGGTATAAGCTGTCTAAATAAGCACCTACCAGCTTTTAATTATAAAAGATCTATAGTTTTTGAATTAACTGATTTGCGCCGAATGTACAGTTGAAGTGAGTGCAAAGTGGGACCTACCCTAGTCGTAAGTTGCTCAAGTAAACGGTGTTCCATACAATCAAAGTTATAAATGCAAAGGAAATGTTACGGAATGAAATATTCCACGTTTTCGTTGGACTAATACAGCTAATACTTTCAATGGTTTATTTCCATAATAAAAACAGCTGATAGAGTTTTATTTGTTCAAACATAAATATTATGGTTTATTATCAGATGAAATAAGAAACCTAAAGGATATTGATCAAAGCTGGGCCCAGATTGCGTCTTTATAGTTTATATTTCAAACATCTTGTTTGAAATATAATTGTACTGGTATTTTAAGGGTAACTAAGTAAGTAAGTATTAAATTACTTTAGTAAAATATAACAATTACCTTCTGAATGTATCAAAATGAAAGTAGGTGAGGTGCAATAACCCTACAATCACAAAACATAACCATAAAATGTCTAATCTGCCATTGAATTCCTCGTAAACCCCTAATCATTTTTCAAAAATATTTTTTGTCTGTATTCCTTCAAATATTTATATATTTTATCCGAACATTTTGTAAAGACGCATGCAGACGCAAAGTGGGCCGAGTTCCTATAGAGTTTTGGTCAAGATCCATTGCGCACCTGCGGGACTCGAATCGTTGGGCTACCGTGCTAAGGCGCTTTCCAATCGAACTACTGTGCAGTCGGTCCCACCGCGCGAAATTTCTGGTCTCTTATGGATAAGTCATTACGCGTGACGTCAGAGTCATCTACCCAACTGTTGTGCAATAGTGAATCTTATGATACAATCTTTAATGACAGATTTGATATCCCAAACAGAACCATGGAGTACGTAATATGTAGTAAGTATTTAAGATAGTACTATACATATATATAATTGCACTTAGTAGTTAGTTGTTATTAATGTTATCACTTCCAACGTCAAGCATATTAACAGGTGTGCCAGGGTAAATGAAAAACAAAATTTTAACCTTATATCTGCAGAAATAAAGTGTAAATCTCATTTATTATGCGTTGCGTGTCTAACAGTGGCATAAAGTGTAGTCTTAATGGGCTATTATTTTGATTAAAACGCAAGAACAATAATTATTTTGCCATGGATACGCGTGCTAATATACTTTGAATGAACCTTTCTATTTTTGAAACCATTAAAGTCTGTGTTTTTTTTTTGCGATTTCAGCAAAACTGCCTAAAAGGTGCCAAAGATAAGATGTTTCTTCATATATTCATTAAACCTCATTACTGAGTATCGATCATGTACAACACACACGAGATTATTGTCTTTTCATAAAAACAAGCGAACAGCCTCGCTGCTTTAATAAAGATTTTATTGTTATTTTCTAGCACGCAGATAATTTAAAAAATCTCATGATACAGGCAACGCATATGAACGCACAAATGGTATGCAAAATTTTAAATGCACTTCATACTTTTAAAAAAGTAGACGCAAGGGATAAAACTTGTCTAAAGCTGACTGTATGAAATAAATTTAAGAACATAAAAACGGCCAAGTGCAAGTCAGACTCGCGCATTGAAGGTTCCGCGCCAATTTCAACTGAATTAGAGAGTCCACTTAGCTAAAATACCACAATATTTTGTTGACAGAAAATATAAATTCATACAATCACTATGAAAAACAAAGTTATATTTGCTGTTGTTCAAAATGTGCTATGTCTCAAAAACTACTAGTTCGATCCCATCCAAACCAATTTTTTCGAGTGTTTGTTACGATCTACATTACATATTTTTTTCAAAATTTACATTCGCTTAGTTAAGAAGTTAGAGGGAGGGGACACCCATTTTACCACTTTAGAAGCGTCTATCTATCAAACGTTAGAAAAATGGTATTAGAAACGTCCATGTCATTATCAAAGACCTATCCATAGACACCCAACATGCATAGGTTAAAAAGGTTTATGTTTCATTTATGGGAACCCCCCTTAAATATCATTATTTTTTGTAAGAATCGTAAAGCGATTAACAGGATACATCTTCCTGCGAAATTTCAACAGTGTGTTGTTTATAGTTACAGAATAAAGTGGCTGTGACATACGGACTGTCAGGCAGACAGACTTGACAAAACTATAAAGCTTCCCTTTTTTTGCCATTCGGCTACGGAACCCTAAAAACGGGTATATATTCCCGGACATCCGCACTTCTAGAGAAGCGTGGTAAAAGTAGGAAGTTGGAACAAATACGTAACGTTACGCCGACACGTCGCGAATTTCTGGTGGGCGGATTTACATCGAGACAAGGGGCTACGGATGAAGTGAAAAGTCAGTCGTTTTATGAATTGTCTAAGCCCTTTAAAAAAAATATGGTAGAGTGCGAGTCGGATTCGCGCACGTTCCGTGCCAACTTTAACTGAATGAGGGAATCCACTTACTTCTACTTAGTAAAATACCACAATATTTTGTTGACTGCAAATATAACTTTATTTTTCATAGTGTTTGTATGAAGTACAAAGTTATGTTTGCGGTTGTTGAAAATGTGCTATATCTCAAAAACTAGTCGTTCGATCCCATCCGAAACAATTTTCGTTGAAAGTATTTGTTAAGATCTACATATTCTTTTTCAAAATTTACACTTGCTTGGTTTAGAAATTAGATGGGGGAGGGGACGCCCATTTTCTCACTTTGGAAGCGTCTAGCTATGAAACGTTGTACTTTAAAAGAAAATGGTTTTTGGAACCATTATGTAATTTTAAAAGACCTATTCATAGACACGCATACGTTTGACTAAAAAACATTTTTTTGGTTTTAGTTTCATGTATGGGAGCCCCCCCCCCCCTTAATTGTCATTATTTTTTATTTTTCGTATGAGAATCGGTAAGCGGTTAACAAGCTTTCTACCAAATTTCAATTGTGTAATGCCTATAGTTACAGAATAAAATGGCTGTAACATACGGACGGACAGACAGACAGACAGACAGACAGACAGACAGACTTGACGACTTAAAACAACTTTTTGACGGATTAACTTTTTTTTAAAAAGTTGTTTTATTTCGATGAGTAATATTCGCGTAAACTTCAGAAACAAGTAGACTTGACGAAACTATAAGGGTTCCATTTTTTGCCATTCGGCTACGGAACCCTAAAACGGTTATTATTTTACAACGTTTATAATTTTGAATTCATGCGTTTAACCATGAGTTTTAGTCCATCCAATTTTCGTCCATTGTAATTTGATCTTCGTAAAAGAAAGCTGTAGCGCAAAGCTTGGGATAAAAATACGAGTAGTAAATTGTAATAGTCTGATAGCTTAAAAAACATCCTAATGCGTATGGATATAAGTATCACTTTAATAAATTTCTCTGACTACATTGTCAATCATACAAAATGAGTTTTAAAATTGACTGATTTCCTAGTTTATCTGCAACGTAGATAAGCCAATATCTTCGCTTACCCAGCACGCTCGCAGGCCTTTTTGACTACTCCTGCTTATCTCCGTACATTCGACGTGACAAATTGGGCTTAGCGAATGACATGGATTTGCCATGTTACAACAAAGGTACAAGGAGACTGAAGTTTGTTTATTACTGTTTCTTTTCAATTTTACGGGAAAGCCGTGGTTTGACATCTTGTTCTTACAGATAAAGTCGATGAAACTGGAACGTTACTTTGATTCTTCAGGTTTGTACTACAAAACTATAGAATGCCATATAAATTAGTTTCTTCTAAGTAGAGGGTAAATGCGTAATTTTAAGCTTCTTAGTCAGTTTTTTTAAAGCGCTATAATTTTTACAAATTATTTATTGCTCCTATTTTAGGCCTAACCCTGTATTTCGCTTGTAATACTGTTGGTTAAAGGTGAAAATGATAAGGTTTACCTACATTTTGATTGTGCAAATATGTTTTACCTCACGATATATGCTCACCGTAACGAATTTACATTATGGAGATAGGACGTTCGTCGGGGTGTATAAAACCTTTTTGTTTGCACTGTTATTAAATTAGAGTCACGTAAAAGTGTAAAAAAAAATGTTACATTCCTTTTAACCGATTTCAAAAAGGAGGAGGTTGTAAATATGTTTTTATTTGTATCTATGTTACCTCCTATGATCATATCTCAGTAGTTTGTCGACCGATTCGAAATTTTTTTCCCCTATTTAGAGATTCTACCTTTTAGTTTGTCATGTTGTTGCTAAGTCGGGATCTGATGATGAGATCTTGGTGCAATTGAGGGAAACGCTCAAATTTTTGAAAAAGGCACGTATACAATAATGTTACATTCTACTTGAAAAGGTTTTGAAATAAAGTATCGAAGCGTAAGGGATTTTGAAACATTCTTATCAAGGTCAGCGTTCATATAGGTATCTATTGATATGGCAGTTAATTATGTTTTTAGTTTATGATTCTAGCTAAATTGCAAAAAAGTTATTAATTTTTCGGTTCTGTTTTTCTGTCATAAAACTGAAAAAGATTTAATATTCTGTGACTGCTTTGTTTACGAGATACGCAGGTAAGTAGATAATTTCAATAAAAATGAGCAGACACTAAAAAAATATACGGGTATTTTCAAAGGAATGTCATGAATACAAAATGAAATTGACCTCGTACGTGTTTTGTTTAGAGTTAGTGGTATTCTGTGAAATATTCCAATGTTTTTATCGAATAAAGGACCTTTGTTATTAATATTTCATAGGAGTAAAATATTTTTGTTTCCTCGGTAAAAGTTTTATTTATTTAAAAATATTGTACAAAGCTGATTTAATTTTACATTAACATTAAAATAATTAAATATTAGCACAATGGTACAAAAAATATCACTACCTATTTTTTGAGTACTACTTTTTTTTTATTCAGTACCTAAATCTTGTTTTGTAAACTTTTTAACACTGGCAGGGGCAAAAAACAAAAAACTGTAGCGAAAAAACATTTGACAACGCAACTTTTATACATGAAAAAATCGCAATGTTGTTAGTAAAACAAAGAGGGCCCAAAAATAAAGTGAGTGTGTGCTCCTGACAGCTTGTTACAAAAGGGACGTCTAATTTTAACATTTCATTGGTTACGTTGCTAAATTGTTTTCGGAATAAAATGTTACGGACGTACCGTTATCGAATGAGCGTAGGTGTTCATCCTAAAGTGGTATCAGTTGCGAGATTATTTTACACATTTACTCTACCAGTATTTGTTTATTATTAGAATTTAGGCATTATGTTATATTGTTGTCCCTGTATACCCCGTTATCTGTGTAAATTATAAATTTTGATGATTAAGGAAAAAGGAGTTACATTAGTATACTCCTAATCTAGTATTATCCAGATATCAAGCCTTATCTATACTAATATTATAAAGCTGAAGAGTTTGTTTGTTTGTTTGTTTGTTTGAACGCGCTAATCTCAAAAACTACTGGCCCGATTTGAAAAAATATTTTTACGTTGGATAGTCCATTTATCGAGGAAGGCTTTAGGCTATATAACATAAAGATACGACTCATAAGACCACAGCAGAAATGAAAAATGTTGCGAAAACGGGAGAACGATTTTCCTTTTGAGAGCTTCCGCTGCATACGCTGCGGAAACCGCTTAAGTTACACAAAAGTCATGTATGACAGGATTGTTCAGCATTAAGAGTTCTAAAATAAAGTTCGCGACAGCATATGTCTATCTTTTATGGTTGACTTACTACAACCTTTTTTATGTTAATAAATTTGTAAAAAAATAATGCATTATTTTTAGAGGTGTATTATCTCAGGAACTGCTGGACCGATTTGAAAAAATATTTCTGTGTTGGATAGCTTATTTATTGAGAAAGGCTTTAGGATATACATCACGCTGCGACGGGAGGGGAGGGAGCAAACTCAAAACGCGCGGACGAAGTCGCGGGGGACCGCTAGTCCTAAATATTTCTTGACCTAAGTAAAGTTCTGTTAAGTACGTGAGACCATTCGACCAAAGACGCAGCGTAGGACGTCCACCGACCGTTTAAAAAACATGGCCCTGAAAAGTTCTAGATTGGAGACCCTTCGACCAAACGCAGCGTAGAACGTCCAACGACAAGATAGACAGACGATCTTGTACGGAGCGCAGGAACAAACTGGATGAAGACCGCTTGTCATAAGTCGCTGAAGGCCAATGTTCAGTGGATGTATTTTGGCTGAAAATGATGCTGAGACTTCGATCATCAATCAGTTTACCGCAATGTGATGAACTTAGGGCTGATTTTTAAATAGTCATATAAGAAATATTCTTCAAGGAAAATACAATAACGGCTACTTTTAAAACGTCACCTAAGTGTTGCTGACACTTCATAGGTACCTGTATTTTTTTAAATCTATCGTTTTATAATTTATCAGCCTAATAAGTTTTATTGAAAAATCGGCCCTAAATCGAACGTTCTTCTAATTTTTACATGTTTAAAATAACAGCCAATATGAAAGCTTTGATAAAGCGTTACAAACGTTGGAAGGCAGTGCGGAACTATTTACTTATTCACTCAATCGATCGCCCTCACCCTTCGCTACTACGCTACACGGCACGAATTAGTACCAACGGTCGCCGATACCAATGCCATTCTGTTAATGGTTATTGTTACGGAGATCCGGTATTAGGAACACGAATATGTGAATCATCATCATCATCATCATTAACGGATCATTAGCGGATGCCAAAACATTAAAAAAAAACATAAAAAATTTAACCGCCTTTGAAAACAAACACTAAAAGGACTAAAATAACGCTGTTAGGAGAAACAAATTCATTTGAAGTCGGAACATGATGTGCGTACGTAGACTGCTGGTGACCGTTTTAAAGTTGCCATCATACACCGACCAGCGTTATTTTGGTCAATTAAGTGTTTGTTTTTGAAGGCTTTTAGTGTTTAATTTTCTTGAAAAACAAATTCGTAATTTTTGGTTATAGTTTAAGGGACAATGTACTTGATTAAACTAAAATAGTTCTTTTTATAGGGAAATCGCCTACTCGCAGCGGGTGCGGGTTCGATCCCCGCACAATACAAACATTTGTGTGCATGAACATGTCTGTTTGTATTGGTCTGGGTGTTTTCTATGTATATCATGTATGTATTTATAAAAAAAAAAGTATTTAAGTATTATATCCGTTGTCTGGCACCCATAACACAAGCTTTGAGTAGCTTACTTTGGGGCTAGATGGCGATGTGTGGGAATGTCCAAAGGATATTTATTATTATTATTATTATATTTTAGTGTAACAATTACTTTAGTGCATCAAAATCGGTCCAGCCGAATACGAAATTTTCGCGGACAAACATTCATACAAACATACAGGTCTAACTTAGAACCTCCATTTTTTTAAATCGATTAAAAAAAGCGGCACTGTTGCCATTTTATGTATGAAATTAACAGCAACGCGACTATCGCGCGACCGTCGCGCTGCTAATGTCACTTAAATGTGAAAGCGCTCTTAAATTATCTGGACATTACTCACGTAATTTTAGCATTGTTATAATGAAATAGTCACTAAAAACGTTGTTATATTTGAAGAGACTTTGTAACGTTTACATAGTATTGAATGAAACTATAAAAGTGATTTTCATTTGGTTTTGACTGAAGATTTGTAGTTAAGAAAAAAAACTTGTACGCCAGTGTTGCGCTATCAAAGGAAGCCACAAACACAGTCTTCGAATCTCTTACACAAAAGAAAAAGATACCTATATTTTATTCGGTTGTAAAGAAACGTCGAGTGAATAAATAAATTACTCTGTTTCATAGCTCTGTCCTGGACTGGAGTGGCGTGAAACGGAGCGTTCGTTTAACAGCTTTAATTTATTCGGATTAGCTTTTTTGGTGTTGAATTCAAATTATTTTGGACGTTTTATTGTGATTAGAAAGGACTCTGTCCCAATTCGGACCGTTTTTAGCGGCGCACCTTTTTTGAGTAATAGCACAGTATAGGGCTGGGCCTATTAATGTTTGTTTTTTAAAGATAGGTAATATTGAAGTATTACTAGTAGTAGTACAGTTGCCGTCAGGCTGCACTTGCAAACGGACGCTTGTTAGTCATCGTGATATTTCCAGTGTTTCTCAATCTACAAATCAACATGTTCAAGTGTGCGAAATGTGGTGCTCAACACACTGACGGTGCACAATGTAGCGTTTGCAAGCTACGCTACGATTTCCCGTGTGCAGGAATCACCGAAATCGGCTATCGTAAACTAGGAGACCGTAAAAACACATGGCGCTGTCCCTATTGTAAGAACAGCCAGTCTCCGTCACCGTCATCGGCCCCAGCTGCTGCGCCGGCACAATCAAATCAGTTGGACAAGATGCAAGAACAACTCAACACGATATTGTGTCGGTTGGCTCCTTTGGCTTCGTTGGTGGAGGACGTCAAGACGATAAAATGTGAACTCGGGGAACTAAAGGATTCGCTTGGGTTGGCGCATGACCTCATCACAGACTTTAATAGCAAAATACAGACCATAGAAGGCTACAGTAGAGGAATTGAAGGCATCTTCAAGTGAATTACCAGCCCTACGCACAGAGATTGATCGACTGAATCAAGAAGCACAGGAGAGAGATCAGTGGGCAAGAGCTAATAATGTGGAAATACGGGGTATTCCCTTAAGAAAGAACGAGAATCTATATGAAATTATTCAACATATAGGAAGTTTGTGTGATTTCTCGTATAAAAAAGAAACCATAAACTATATAGCACGCATACCCACTCGAGTAACGAACGCAGAAAAACCAATATTGGTAGCTTTTAATAACCGTTACTCAAAGGAAGAGTTCGTAGCTCTCGCGCGAAAGTGTAATAAGCTTACACTATCAAACTTAGGATTCACAACTTCTGAACGATTCTATGTCAACGATCATCTTACTTCGTCCAACAAAAGTTTACTCAAGAAGGCAAAGGCTTTAGCAAAGGAAAAAAACTTCCAGTATGTCTGGGTGAAGCATTGCAAAATAATGGCCCGGAAATCGGATACATCGCCCATATTTCAAATAAAGTGCGAAAAGGACCTATTAAGAATATAACCTTTAATATCTATTTTTTAGTTCATATAATATTATCTATTAACAGTATTATTGCGAACACTTTGAGAATCGCATCTAAAACCAGAGTCTATTGTAAACTAGTTTGCTCGCTGGCTCGCTGCGGAATCGTCAGCCGTCCTACACGCGTAAGTAACCACTATCTTTCGCATTTATACAGACAGCTCTCGGCAGCGCTCGCATACGTTCGCGGCGACATTCCGGTCAAAATCCTCTGCGCTTGCGCAGCTTACAAGCGTCATTCGCCGTTGAAACTTAGCAACTTTAACTATATTGATAATTGTGTTTTGTTGCTGGACGTTTTTTGCGTTGGTTATGCGCTGCTTGTTAATGAATGCTTTTCGTGCAGAATATTATTTTGCTTACATCCAATAGTTGGCTTTGCAAATATTTACATACTATTATTTAGGAATCAGTGTGTTTTAAACAGGACTTTGCTAATTAAAACACTTGTATGGGACGATAATAACTACAAAACCCATGGGCGCGGTACTGTGGATATTCTGCTTTTATTAAGCTTTTATTTTACTACCTGCTGCAATGGCAAACTTTAACGTATACTACCAGAATGCTCGAGGGCTACGCACAAAGACGCATACACTTAAACGTAACTTAAATCTGAATAATTATGATGTTATTTCGCTTACGGAAACCTGGCTTATTGACGGTATTAACGACAGCGAGCTCTTTGATGATAGATATTTAGTTTGGCGACGTGACAGGAATTATTTGCGTACTCATGAAAGGTTTGGTGGGGGCGTCCTTTTAGCAGTTCGACGGGAGCTATCGGCAGTAGAACGCCCGGAATGGTCTACATCCGCTGAAGATTTATGGATTACCGTCACTTACAACAAAAATAGAAATATTACTAAAATTCATTTTTGTACTATTTATCTTTGTAACGAAAACAAAGGTTACTCATTCAACACACAACTGCATAATTTTACAGAGAAACTGTCATTAATAGTTAACTCTTGTCCAAATGATATATTTGTTATAACAGGTGATTTTAACCTAAGTAACGTTGACTGGCTGAGTGATAGTGGGCTGAATCTTCAACCTTCAGGCGTCGCAGGTGAAACTCAAATATATTTCTATGATACGCTAGTAGAGTGCAACTTAAACCAATTTAATACATGTCGTAATGTCAACAACAGGCTTCTGGACTTAGTGTTGAGTAACTCTGATTTGTCCGTGATATCGTGTGATGACCCGTTGGTTCCCGAAGATGTGCACCATAAATCTCTTATTATTTGTTTAAACCTTTATACTGTAGAATGTCTTAAAACAAAAACGCGACTAAAATATCTTTACCAACTAGGAGATTACGAAAAAATTAATTCAGCTTTGAGTGAAATTGATTGGGATTCTCTCTTGATTAATAATTCCATAGAAATAGCTGTCAGTAATTTCTACGATATTTTATATGATTTAAGAGACAGGTATATACCTCATAAATCTGTTTACCCATCAAAATATCCACCATGGTATAGTGCGGCACTAAAAAAGGTATTGAAAGAAAAATATAAGTTTTTAATAAAATATCGGAAGTATGGAAACATATCGGATTACGACACTTTCTCTCTTTTACGCAAAAGAGCTAAACTACTGGAGCAGCAATGCTACTGTACATATATTGAAACTGCGGAAGAATCTATCGTTAGAAATCCTAAGATGTTTTGGTCATTTATGAAGTCCAATAAGAAGAGCGCTAACTCACTCTCAGCGAACCTAACATACGAAGGGCAGTTTGCTAACTCCGGAGAAGAAATATGTGAGCTTTTCTCTTCCTACTTCCAGTCTACATTCCTTTCTGTTTGCTCTCCCAGTGAAAAGGAGCCAATGAAAAATCATGAAAATAATCGCACTCATGCACACTCAATTGGTAACATAGAAATAAATACCACTGATTTGCAGAACTTACTTAAGTCTGTGGATTTAACTAAGGGTGCAGGCCCAGATCATATAGCACCAGAGTACACAATTAGTTGCGCGGAAAATCTAGCAATACCTCTAGCAATACTTTTTAGGCGATCAATCGGGGAGGGTTCTGTCCCTGCTGTTTGGAAATCTGCATTTATCACCCCTATTCACAAAAGCGGCAACAAGGTCGAAGTTAAGAATTATAGACCTATCTCAAAACTATGTATCTTTGCTAAAATTTTCGAGCGTATTGTGTACAAGCAGGTATATAGTTCTCTGTCGAGTACGTTCATTTCCGAGCAGCATGGATTTATAAAGTGTCGTTCAACCACATCTAATCTATTGTCATTTACTGAGTTTGTTACTTCTGGTATGGATGCGGGTGGGCAAGTTCACGCGATATTTACGGATTATTGTAAAGCTTTTGACCGGATAGACCATACAATACTTCTTAAGAAGCTACTTTTGGCAGGAATACATGGTAATCTCTACAGATGGTTTACTTCTTATATTGAAAATCGGTCTCAAGCTGTAGCAGTCAATGGTTATTCCTCCAAGTGGTGTACTGTCCCTTCTGGTGTGCCCCAAGGTTCTCTGCTTGGGCCCTTGCTCTTTAATATTTTTGTGAATGATATAGCTGGCTGTTTTCTCC
This sequence comes from Pyrausta purpuralis, assembly GCA_963924145.1. NCBI lineage: Eukaryota > Metazoa > Arthropoda > Insecta > Lepidoptera > Crambidae > Pyrausta > Pyrausta purpuralis. The sequence continues at coordinate 4,636,539 of OZ001664.1, read as the reverse complement.
ATTCTAAATTTCTTTTGTATGGTGATGATATGAAAATTTATAAAAAAATTAATAATTTATTGGATTGTTGTAAACTTCAGGAGGATCTAGATAGGTTTGAAGAATATTGCTACTTCAATAAATTAGATTTAAATATAGCTAAGTGTTATAGTATAATTTTTAGCCGTAAATCTAACATAACAAACTTCACTTATAAACTCAAGGAAACAGGGCTCAAGAGAGTTGACGAAATCCGAGACTTAGGTATAATACATGACTCTAAGATGACCTACGAAAAACACATCGACTATATAGCAAAAAAAGCCAATAGGTCTTTGGGGTTCATCAAGCGTTCGTGCTCGCAATTCAAGAACGTCAAAGTTGCAAAGATATTATATTGCTCGTATGTGCGTAGTATCCTCGAGTATTGTTCACAGGTTTGGAATCCACAGTACAATATTTATATAAATAGATTAGAGTGCATCCAGCGTAAATTTATGCGGTACCTACAGTACAAGAGCGGGATCTATATTAATAATTACGAGGGAAGATGCAGCACACACCATACACTACCGTTGCAATATAGACGCAAAATTGCTGATATCGTCTATCTTCTGAAAATCGCTCAGTCTAAAGTAGATTCACCCCATCTCCTCTCATACATTAATATTACAGCTCCTAGTAGGTACTTAAGACGTCCTACAACTCTTTCTGCTCCACATAGTGCTACTAATTACAGAAAGAATTCGTTCTTCATAAGGGCGGCTAACGTTTTCAATACAATAGCTAGCGACTCTGACATAGACTTGTTTAACTCAAGTGTTAACAGCATTAAGACTGAACTATCAAAGAACTGGTTTGATGTGCATTCTGAGTAGATTGGATTGGATCTATGTTGTGTAGTAACTTTTTATATTCCGAGATCGTCTTTTCTTAATGTGAATGTAATTGAAAACAAGCTTTTTTGAAATTTATATGTGAAAACATGTAATTGGTATACAGTCGTAGAATTAGTGTTATTTTTAGTCTTAAAAATACTGTAATGTTTTCCAAATAATAAAAAAATAAAAATAAAAAATAAATAAAATAGTAGTAGTAGTAATAGTAATTTTCCTATCGATTGTAATAGCTACGTTTGTCTGTTTACTGTCCTCGTAGTGACCTTGTATCGTACTCTGAGACCTAGGTTACGTTTTAGTCACTGTCACTAGAAACACGTATAAGATAAAGTTTTGAAGTATCTTTGAATGAAAGTTTTACTTAATTTGAATGCTTTAACCGAGTTATATATATTTTTAGGGCTGATTTGTCAAACGTCATAAGAAAAAACTGACTGGTAATAAAACGCGTCCAATTTTAATTGGTATTTCCAAAATCTTCTAGCATCTTTACCTGCATGAATATACTATCAGTAAAACCGGAGGTGAAAGGTGTATTAGCCATTGACGTTGACGCCGAATCTTTCCCATTCCAGGAGCTTGAATCCGTCTTCAATCCGTCTGCAGCTGTATGATAATTTTAGAAAAAAAAAAAACAATTAAAGCGGTCTTATCGCTAAAAGTTAAAGTCTAGTTTCTCTGCGCTCATTGTTAACACTCTGAATCTCAAGGAATCTTGTTGCAACTCCAATTCTATACGTCAAAGAATGGTTTGTGCTCGAAAATCTAGTTTATTAATATAGAAAATGTTTACGCACAATAAATGTCAGGCATTTGATCTGCCAAAATTAGTTTGTTTTACGTCGGATAGAGGCGCTCTCAGATTCTTCTCTGATTACGTTACTATACAAATACTTTGACGCAAATTATTCGTGAAAGGGGTACAGGAATATTGTACTTTATTTAACGAATATTTTTTTGCTGCTTATTGAAGAATCATGACATTGAACAATCACTAAGCTGAAAATGGCTAATTTAATTGGCAAGACAGAAAAGATATGATTGTCTTGTTTGCACTCCAGAGCTTTAATATTTCATTGCAGTCGTTTTACTATATCAAATAATATGAATTTGGTTAAAGTGTTTTAAGAAAACCTTATCTACCGACACTTGTGAAACTTTCTAGACGATGATTATGAATTTCAAAATAAATTAATAGTAGCCCTTTTACATTTCGGTTAACATTTATGAATCCACTTTGAGTGTTATTTTGGGACGCTTTCAGGTTAAATTGTAATTCGAAACAACCGTTTTGATATCAAAGTTGCGGCTTTTTAATTACAGTTAAATTAAATAAGTCTTACAAGGTATTTAAACCCATTTTATAGCGCTTGCTTTTAAGTTCCTTTTTAAAAATATATCTTTAAGTTAGTCAGGTTTCAAATGATGTATCAACGGCCTTTAAAAACGAAATCTTACTCATAGGCACTTGTTTTCAAGTAATCTGACTAAAACCTATGATTTCTGGAAAATGTACATGCATATGTTGTTATAAAAGTGTCTGAGAAACTTAAAAGAAATCTTATTAAGTAATATCTTGATTCAAAAGTTATATCTTCTTTACATATTAAAGTAAAAAGCAAAACAATCTTACAAGAAAACGCTTTATCAAGCGCACTAACGAAGCAGCAAAATGTTTTATTACTAACAAAATATCACCTTTTCGCACCCACTTGTCTGACCTCCAACTTCGTTCATTACGTCACATAAAAATCTGAAGGCAAAACTATCTTTAAGATTGTAGTACACCCAAGCGCGAGACCATTCAAGATACTGCTTTAATCATTATATCATTGCGTCTAGCCACACACATTTAATAATTTTATCACAGCCCATGAAAACCGCTAAGCAGATCATTTATGTACGGTCAAGGCATGTGGAATTCTCTCCTGCGTTGGCATTATTTTGCACACCACAAAAACGGGCGTATTTAAACGAAAAACGGACGTAAGGTGCAATCGATTTTTGCTCTTATAGTGACAGTCAGCGGTGACCACGATAGTACCTATCGATTTTGTACGTCATACTAAGTTGAAACTTACTAATCACGCTTAGGTAGTACACGTTCACTATAAAAACCTCATCTCGTCTTCCAGTTTGTAACAGCCTTACAGGTAGGCTGCAGACGGAATGAATTTACCGAAATGAGCCGGAGTTCCTTTGACCGACCAGAGTTACTGCCGACCCAACTTATTCAATGTAACTTGTTATGCCGGCAACCTAATTAAGATAGATCATGAATTATTTACTTCCGCTATCGAGTTTTTAAATGTTGTTTGGTTTGGAATATGTATTTGTTAGTCATAAAATATATCACTACTTTAAATGGAATTCAAGTGTTTAAACATCCGACTTCATTTTCTTCTGTCGATGGTTTATCGAGATACATTTGGGTTATAAATGATAGTGTGGACAGAGATACACTCTTTAAAATTCTAAGATCGTTTAAACTAACACCGAGACTAGTCAATCGGTCGAAGTTCCTACAAAATACAGCAAGATGCGGATCTGGGTAGGTTCCAGCTTATCTGATGAGTTTGAAGTAGTGACAGGCCTTAAACAAGGGGATACATTATATCTGATGCATTCAACTTATTGCTCAAATACATCATCTAAAAAGTACTAGAAGTCGACTGCGGACTGTAGTTGAAAGGAATGCACAAAATAATTGGATATGCCGATGATTTGGCACTCTTTGGGCAGCGCGAATCAAATGTATGGGCAGAGGTCTTGGAAGGAGAAGGAAAGAAAGTCGGTCTCAGAATCAGCTGCAGGAAGGCAGAATACTTTCAGATAAAGAGATAAAGTAAAACATGGGAAAAGTGAAAACACCTGGAAGTGAGCGGCTACACCTATCAAGGTGTCAACAAATTTATATATTTGGGATGTACCGTTACTGATGTTAACCACAGAGAGGAAGAGATTGATATCCGTGTCTAAAACGCTATCAGATGCACGACAGTTCTTCACAAGTTTCTTGCGTTTAAGCATAATACATGGAAGAACTAAAACTCGTGCCTACAAAACTGTAAATAGACCAGTTTTACCGATTGATGCGAAGCTTGGACACTGACCGTGAAAGTGAATAAGCTGTGAGTGGCGAAAAGGCAAATTTTTCGAAAGATTCTGGGGCTGAGAAACCTGGGAGATGGCAGGTTGAGAGTCAGGAAGAACACGAAGATTAAAGATCTATGTCCGAACCTAACATTATTGGAGAGACCAAAGCAGGTGAGCTCGATGGCTCGGACACTTAGAGAGAATGGCAGAGGAGAGTGCCGTGAAGAGAGCGTGCTTGCGAAAATCAAATCTAACGCCCGGGCTCAAGATCTGCTTAACCTCGGCCATTGCGACTGGCAAGAATTATCGCAAGACCGAGATGCATGGCGTGATCTGGAGTTGGAGGCCAAGACTCACTTTGGGTCGTTGAGTCACCATAGTAAGTAAGTAAGTAAGTAAGTAAGTAATAAAAACGTAATAACCCACTTACATAAACAGACGTAAATAGCCCAATTATGGATAAAGGCATACTCTGCTAGGTTAAATGTTTTTTAGAGGAAGGGTTGACCTATTATTCCACCTCTAATCATATTATAATTAAATCTTTCTGCATTATCTAAAAATATGTCTAAGAGAGAATGCTTTTAGCATTGAGTCTACTTATTGTACACTAAAGTTTTGTGCAATAAAGTTTTTAAATAAATAAAATACAGTATTTATATTGGCGGAATCGTGACGCATTCAATTCCAATCACGGATTGTGCTACCTACAAACCAATAATATCTAAAAACTATCCAAAATTAACACAGCACACAAGTAGCAGTTTATGCGCTTTATATAAACACCGTAGATGACTAAATACTTAGCCATAACTTTATAAATACCCCTAAGACATCTTACAAACTAGTCTATAACCTCTCTTCCCTTTCCCCCGTATTAGTAACATCATACATAACAATGCGTTATACCATTTGTAACATCAGAAACTAATCTTCGCGTGAAAATCGATTTCGACAATCAAAAGCGTTTTCACCCTCGATTCCGGGAAATAACGGCAGTGAGGGAACGTATCCTGGGAAGGAGGACAAACTCGGGAATGCGAAGGTGTTTAAATGACCCATAAATATTGCGATTTCCTCTCTAAGGGTGGGTATTTGAGGTAAGGACACATTGGAGTAAAATACGAACTTTTGGTGGGTGGGGTAACCTCTCATCTATAGATAATATAAGTTGTAAATATATTTGTAATCGAGCCAAAGTAGTTTTGTATGCTCCTTAATATCAAGCCCTTTAAAACTCCCGTTAGGTAGGTTAACCCTACAACTACAACATCCAAATTTAATTAAATGAACCACAACACGGGTCATGGGTGACCCCAATTAAAAAACATGATTACGTACAAAACATTAACCTTTAATAACTTTTAACAATTCTTACATGTTTCTTTGGATATGAATGGACAACATAAGGAATCAAAATGGAGTAAAGATCTTAAAATCTAGACACATTGATGACAAATAGGTAACCTGTGTTGTGCACATATATTTTTGGAGCACTTAACACATTTCTCTCTGCCCTTGCTATCTTTGGCTCTAGTGCATAAATAGCAGCGGAAACTTGAAGTTGATCGAGCTTGGGCTACTTGAGCACTGTTTTCTTCATCTACTCCCAAAACATGAAGCATTATCACTTTCAAAGATTGGGGCAAATTTTTTACCTCATCAAGACGGCGTTTCACGTAGGGCTGTACTAATTGAAGGCTTAGGTTTCTTAGAAAGTTATTTCTTTTCAGTTTAGTGTTGCGAATGTTTGCCTTGAGTATTACATAGGAATTTATACCTCCAGCATCAAGCATGCCGTAGAAAAATCTTAGCGGCCACCTACGTGTTTTTCTTGCTGTTGTTTTAGAGTGACTTAGTTGGTCAAACGTGTCAACGCCGCCTTTCGTGGCGTTATAATCCAGTATTATTTCGGGCTTTTGTGTATTAGGGTCAATTTCACCGCTGTTGTGCATTGTAGAAATCAAGATAACACATTTGTTTTTCTTCGGGACATGAGACACTAATGTAATGTTTTGATCAAACGCAAATGCCGAAGTAGGAAAATCTTTTTTCTTTGCTAAAAACTTTGGAGGTATTTCGGGTTTGTTCTTTCGCAGCGTGCCTATCATTGTAAGTCCAATATTGCGTAACTCATTTGCAAGTTGAATCGAGGAGAACCAGTTATCCATAGTGATGTTCCGGTTTGTATGATGAATAGGTTCCGATAGCTTTAAAACATAATAGGATGGGATAGACTGTCCTGTAGGACATTCTGTCATTCTCCCTACATATGGAATTGCAGATACCATATAAGCAGTCTTAGCATCACACATCATAACAACTTTCATGCCATATTTATCAGGTTTTTGTGGCATATATACAATGCGGCCACGGAAACCAAGTATTTGTTCGTCTACTGTTACATATTCCGACGGAGTATAGTACTCACGGTATAGTAATTGAAATTTGTCCCATACCTCACGCAGCGGTGCAAAATTATCATGGACTTTCCTTGCTTCACGTGTCTCATGATCATCAAACCGCAAGTGATTTACCAAGAATTCAAACCTGTTCTTTGACATGGTGGCCCTGAAAATAGGTGGACCATCCACAATCGACCATAACTCTGACAAGTTTGTTTTAGCTGTTTTGTATAAACCACTACGATACATTAATCCAAATAGAGCCATCATCTCCACTTTATCAGTTTTAGAAGTGTAACGCTGGTTTTTTATAGTCTCAGAAATTCTGTCAATTTTTGTATTAGTATGCATCACAACAATATCCAATATTTCATCCGGAAAAAACAGCTTCCATGCTTCTAATTCTGTTTTTGCGTCGCGTGCGATACCTTTAGGGCCAGGTTCATTTATCACGATGTTTCTACTTACAGTGCGTGTATTAGGAACAGTAAACGGAGTTTTACGCCAAGTATAACCATTTTTGCCCATACAGAAATCAGACAGAAGAACATCATCGTCATCTGATCCAGATTCAACATCAAACAAATCATCTTCATCGGAGTGTTCGGATATATGTTCAATTTCCGCAGTTTCAGATCCATCTTCACCCGAAGAACTGGAAGTTTCACCTTCATATTCCTCCAAAAGTTTCTCTATCTCATTACTTCCAAGGACTCGTGACGTTGAGGCCATATTAAAAGACTATTCGTCGAATAAACGTAAAATCACACAACAGTTAATCACAAAAAAAAAGTATCGATAACCACAACACGGGTCGCGGGCGACCCCAAACTGAAAAATCTCCGAACTTAATGAGCGTGCGCACCCCGCCATGCGTCACGGGCCACTGATTACCAATTACAGAAGGTACCTAGACGCACTGTATTGTAGGTGCAAAACTCGCTGAATAAACATAAAAATACTTGTGTGTGGGGTCACCCATGACCCCATGTTGTGGTTCTAGGGTTAATAAAACCAGAAACTGAACTGAAAAAAAAATCTATTTATTTTCATTTTTTTCTGCGTAGCGCCTTTACGACAACTCTTGAAATGGGCAAGGCTTTTTATGCGGACAGTGCGAACTGAGTCCCATGTTAAATCGTAACTTTGAATTATTTATAGTGACCTTCCTTTAGCACTCCTAAATCAAGGGTCGTAAATACTGAATTCCGTTCGCGAAATGAGGTAATATGAGGTTATTTTTCAGGATCATTTATAACTTTTTGTTTCGAACTCTTTCTTCTTCTTAGCTTTTTCCTTCTTCAGTTTTGGTTTCAGTATTTATTTATGTTCTGCCTACGTGAATCATGTTAACAATCTTTTCATAACTTTTAAAATAATACAGTAAAATAAATTATCTATTAGATTTCATTGTTTAACGATGAACTACCAATGACGGTTGTGATTTTTGTGTATATCTTATTTTGGAATGAATTATTTCGTTAAAAATAAATGCCTTCTGATTCGTTGAAAGATTGTTTAGAATATTTGTCAAGTTAAGAAGAACAGAATTTATGTAATTGGTACCTTGTAAACCAATTAAAGTATTATTTAGTATGTGTATTACGTACAAGTCAGCGTTCTTGGTGTATTACTATAAGAAAAGAAAACTAAATACGAATTTCATTCTGTAAACCTAAGATAGGTACGTACATGCATACTTTTTGTTTTGATTTTCTATGCTATTTAGATGTTATTTAAATTCTCCAAGTTTTAAAATTTATTCATCGAGTTTTTTATTTAAATATTATCACAAATCCAAAATACCCGAGTCTAAATTATTAAAATACTTGAAATTCGGACCACAAGGAAAAAGTGAAAAATAACATTTCCAGTTGAAAATAATTGTTTCATTCCGGAGTGAGAAAAATATACAGCACCCAATCGGAATTTAAAGTTCATTTTATTTTATTTCTGTCAACATTTTGTGTTACTTTTTATTCCTTGGTGTAGTGGTATTTGAGGCCCAAAATCAAGAGGACCAGTTAAGAATATTGAGCCACTATTATTTGAGAGCTTTCATAATACTTTCAATACTTTGATTTGTTGTAATATGTTTATAATAAATATAGTTTTTATGTAAAAAAAACTTCATAAACTAGTGTTACTAAACCTAAAACCATAAAGTCCCTTATCTCCAGTCAGGTTATTTCTACGTATAGCGAAGCTATGCCGAGCAAACAATATATCGCATATACGACACGGCATGATTATGACGTATTTCTTAAATTTTGTATTTTGAATATGAAACCATTAATATGAGTTGATGTCACGTGGCGTCAATTCATAGAGCACGAAATTTGTTTGTGTTGTCCATTGATATTCAAGAAGTCTTAATAACGAGAGCCATGCGAGGGGCGGAGGGTTGGACTGACCACAGGCTCATAAGATCTAAAATGAGACTGTTATTAAAGCCCCCCCGAAGAGCTGAACACAAGGTACCTGCAAAACTGGCCACTAAGAAACTAATTAATAATAAAGAACTCAGGTGCGAACTTGATGCTGAATTCGGCTCTGCTATGACCTCTCGACCCGATGGGGAATCCATTAATGAGCGTTGGAAGAATTATGCAGAGGTTCTTCATACCACTGCTCTGAAAGTAATAGGTCGACCACAGAGGAAACATCAAGATTGGTTCGATGATGCAGATAAGGACCTTTGCATTCTATTTGATAGCGCAAGAAAAGCCCTCAGAAAGTCGACGAACGTGGAAACTCGTAGAGCCATCAATCAGGAATTAAAAGCTAAAACTCGTGAACTCAAAAATCGTTGGTGGACTATGAAAGCTACAGAACTTCAGCATCTGGCTGACACGCATCAGATAGGCGGTTTCTTTGAAAATTTAAGAACTGTTTTCGGGCCTAAGCGTAAATTGACTGCCCCAATATACTCTCGGGATCATACGAGAAGGTTAACGGACCCCAGAGAGGTTCTTGAAAGATGGGCTGAACACTTTGACGAGGTCTTAAATCCGCAGAACCAAGGTGTTGACTTAGATTTTATAAACACCATGAAAGCCCGGTTTCCAGCTACCGACTTAGACGAACCTCAAACGTTTGATGAGTTTTGTCAGGCATTAAGGCGCATGAAAAATAATAAAACACCTGGGTCAGATAGTCTTCCAGCAGAACTTTACAAGTACGGCGACTCCAACATAAACAGCAGACTATTTGACCTCCTTACGCGAGTGTGGGAATCTGGTGTTATACCACAGGACTGGAAAGATGCATCAATATGCAAACTGTACAAAGGCAAAGGTGATCTTTCAGATTGCGGCTCGTATAGAGGCATTTCACTTCTTTCTGCAGCTGGAAAAGTTCTGTCACACATAATAAACTCGCGTCTCAACTCTCTCGCTGAACAAATCTTACCAGACAGCCAATGCGGATTCCGCCCAAACAGGGGCACGATCGATGCTATCTTCATTGTAAAACACCTTCAGGAAAAAAGTCTTGAACAGCATCGTGATCTTTATATGTGCTTTGTGGACTTGGAGAAGGCTTTCGATCGAGTCCCAAGAAATGCATTGTGGGTTGTTCTTGAGAAATCTGGCTGTCCTGCGAAGCTTGTTAACCTGATTCGACAATTTCATGACGGTATGTCCGCACGCGTCCAGCACGAAAACAGCTTCACAGACAAGTTCCCAGTGACGAGTGGCGTGAAACAGGGTTGTGTAATGGCTCCCACACTCTTTGCTCTGTATTTTGCGGCAGTTATGAACAACGCAATTCAACAATGTAATAATCAGATCAAGCTGAACGTACGTTCCGACAAGAGCATGTTTGATTTGTCCCGTTTCAGAGCAAAGCGTAAAGTGCATCAGCTAAATGTTGTAGAGGTGCTTTATGCTGACGACGTTTGCTTGATGGCCGACTCAATGTCTAGTCTACAAGATTATTTACATGAACTAGACGCGTCATGTCGAAAATTTGGTCTAGTAATAAGTGTGTCAAAGACACAAGTTCTTAAGCAGCCTGCAAGAGGTGTGCCTGCGTGTGTCAGTTCCCTTATGCTAGGTCAACATCCCCTTAAGGAGGTTTCATCTTTCCGCTACCTTGGATGCATGATTCGTAGCGATAACCGCCTTGAGACCGAGATAGCTTCGCGCATTGCCAGGGCTGCTGCCGTCTACGGAGGTTTGAGTCTTAGAGTTTGGAACTCACACGATCTTCAGCTAAAAACCAAGCTGGCTGTCTATAAAGCGATAGTTCTCCCAATTTTACTTTACGCAACAGAGACCTGGGTTCTTTACAAAAATGACATAAAACGCTTAGACAGCTTCCATATGAATTGCCTACGTGCAATTCTTCGCGTAAAATGGCAGGATCGAGTCCCTAACACTGAGATTCTACAGCGGTCTGGCATGACTGGCATTGAGTCACTCCTTATCAAGGGTCAATTACGATGGTGCGGACACTTAGTGCGTATAAGTGACAAAAGGCTGCCAAAAGCAGTTTTCTACGGAGAGCTTTTCCAAGGAAAACGCAGAGCGGGTGGCCAATATCTACGCTACAAGGATGTCTTAAAAAGGCACCTCACTAATTGCGGCATACCACCAGAAAACTGGGAAAGGCTCGCATTGCAAAGACCTGAGTGGCGACAAAGTATCCGAAAAGGTGTAGAAAAGTTCGAAGAAATGCGCCTCGAAGACCTGGAAAAACGTCGTCACTTAAGGAAGACACGACCGAAGCCTACCTACGTTTATACAAGAAACGACCTCGGCGAATTATATTGTAACAAATGCAGCCGCATATTTAAATCAAAATTCGGATTTGCTAGCCACATTCGTGCGCACGCCAGGAGGCAACCCTAAAGTGTCGCTGTCGACGGACACGTCGAGGAGGACATCATCATCATCATCACTACTATATCTAGCGTAAAACTGACAGTTGCAAAACAATTGAGTAGTTGGTATTTATTTCCCTGTATTTTGTTTCCTAGTTTGTGTTTTTAGTTTCAGTAACAAGTCACCAAATGTTATGCTTGGGCTGTTAATTTTATACTTGTTTCTGAAGTTTACGCGAATATTACTCATCGAATTGAAGCACTATTTTACGGATGCACTTTTCGCGAATTTATTAAATTTTTTCACGACGTTTCGGATCGTATTTGGATAAACGTCGATTCGATTCGATTCGATAGTGCATTACTCAGCCAGGCCACAAGGGCTCAGATCCGGTAAAACCGGCAAACCGAGGTGCACGAGTTGGAGGTAGGAGGGACACGCTCTGGGATGGGAGAGGAAGGTCGGCAAGCCGCAGCCCTCCGACCAGAACCAAAGTAGCTATTCCAGCCTTAAATTGGTCTAGGAGTAGGGAAGACGGGTATCATCCATGGGGAGTGAGCGTTGATGCTGCGAGGGGTTGAGCTTTCATGCCATGGTGGTCTTCTGTATCTGTTATTTGCTGCGCTAAGACGTTGATCATTGTAGCTGTCTTCGGCTTATGGCTCGCTGCGCTCCGACGTTGATAATTGTAGCTGTCTTCGGCTTATGGCTCGATGCACTCCAACGTTGATAATTGTAGCTGTCTTCGGCTTATGACTCGATGCGCTCCGACGTTAATGATTGTAGTTGTCTTCGGCTTATAACGCGGTGCGCTCCGACGTTATTGATTGTAGCTGTCTTCGGCTTATAACTCGATGCGCTCCGATGTTGATGATTGTTGCTGTCTTCGGCTTATGACTCGATGCGCTCCGACGTTAATGATTGTAGCTGTCTTCGGTTTATGGCTCGCTGCGTTCCGACGTTGATGATTGTAGCTGTCTTTGGCCTATGGCTCTCTGCGCTCCGACGTTGATGATTTAAGCTGTCTTCGGCTTATAACTCGATGCGCTCCGACGTTGATAATTGTAGCTGTCTTCGGCTTATGACTCGATGCGCTCCGACGTTAATGATTGTAGCTGTCTTCGGCTTATAACACGATGCGCTCCGACGTTGATGATTGTAGCTGTCTTTGGCTTATGACTCGATGCGCTCCGACGTTAATGATTGTAGCTGTCTTCGGCTTATGACTCGATGCGCTCCGACGTTAATAATTGTAGCTGTCTTCGGTTTATGGCTCGCTGCACTCCGACGTTGAACATTGTCGCCGTTTTGCTTATAGCTCGCTGCGCTCTGACGCTGATGATTGTAGCTATCTTCGGCTTTTAGCTCGCTGCGCTCCGACGTTGATCATTGTGGCTGTCTTTCGCTTTTGGCTCGCTGCGCTTCAACGTTGATCATTGCAGCTTCTAGTCTTGTGCTTTCCTGTCATAAGAGTCTGCTTCAAATTTTTGTTTTATACAAAAAGAATGCGGTTCCTTTATTAGTTGCCGGAAAATTTGCCTCACCATCACTGATCTGCACAACAAGTCAACACACAGCACATATACAAAGGAGAAAATCACTAGCACGAGTAGCGACACACATAGACACACGAACTCACGCACAGAGAAACACATCATGAGAACACAATTTCGTTTTTACACTGCACACACATGCATTTTACACATTTTTTCGCGATTCTGCAGTTTTTTATGGCTTTGCTTGCTATGTTAAGATATCTTTAACCTGAAAGAAATACCAGAATTAGTGCAGTACATGCCAATCATGATGGCGGCTTGCGTTGAGTAAGAGCAGGCGCTAAAAAGGTGCACGTCTGAAAGCTTTTATGACAGATGGACAGGCAAATTTATTGGCCGTTTGTGCTTTGTTTACTTTTACAACAATATAAATAAGGTATATTATACAAATGATGAACAAATACGTATGATTCAACAATGCACATATTAACTTCGAAATCGATTTTGATATTCCGCCACTTAGAAAGTTTTTCAGGGCTTTAACAATTTACTCTTCTGGTCCTGTTGTTATTGTTGCGCATGTTGTTGGCTTTTTTGACAATGGTCGGATATTCTTTCCTATGCACGCGTTGGGCAATGTACAATATTATTTGTGCAAATTAGTTTTTAACCTAACTACGAGGAAATTGTTTAAAAATGTAGATTATTTCGTTTTATAGTTTACAGTAACAGCCGTGTTAACCCAGCTTTGTGTTAAGGACGTGTTTACAAATTGTTACTTCGTTCACGCGACCGCCGGCGACCTATTAATGCGTGAGCGTCCGAATATATTATTTGTGGGAGTTAGATGTTTTAGTGCCAAGGTGTTATCGTACCTATACATTCTTTCAGGGCTACTAGCCCCCTAGTATAAATATTTGCCGATTTTTTCGTTACTTGAAGTAGTACTATTTGTGGATTTTAAAGCTAATTATTACAACAAACGACTTAAATATGTAAATCAAGACAGCATTCGCATCGATTTAAACAATTTTGATTTTACACTGAAACATTTTATGTTTTTGATTTCTGATACGAGTATATGATACTAATTGATTGTATTCTGTCGTTGCGATTTGGATTTCTTTTTGGATTCCTGATGAATGATGGTTTTCGTCAACGTTTTTGCAGGATTTATGTTCAGCAGGATCACGTCAAACTGCCCCATGGTCAAAGGTCAAGAATGACAGCTTGTTGATTTGTGGGCTATCAGGGGCTATTACGTAAAACCATTCGTAGAATAGTCGGATTTGCCTGATATTTTGTTTTTTTACCTGTGGCATGAGTTTACGACCTGGCTAGTTCGTTCAAAGATTGATAGAGGTGTTAGATGAGTGCAGTAATAGTAACCTCATTTAGGTATGAATTCAAGATTGCAATAGGCAAAAAAATTAAGTAACGTTTAATAATATCTTTCATAGTCCTAAATTTCAATGATTGAGAGTTTGTTCATTAAATGTCAATGGTCAATGGTGGTATAGTTTTGAAGCCGGGTTCATTATTAAGATGTCAGATGGTAAGGAGTTTGCAATATAGTTATGGTACCCCGCTATGAGGGTCCAGCTAGGGGCTGCGTCTTATTTGTATTATAGGACGCGCGTGTGTATTTTTCTTATACTTTTAAAGGCGATGCTGTGTAAGTGCATTTTTTGCTACTTTTGTTTTAGTGGTAGTCCGGTGCCGTTTCGAAAGTTTGTTATAGCCATAAGGATGTATTGCAATACGCTAAGGTCCATTATTGTATGATTGGCCGAAATGGAGTTTCACCACACGTGTCACAAAAGTTTTTGGGTAGCAATCTTTTTTTTGGGCGACGCAAGCTGACCTGTACGACTATTATTCTGTCTGTACAATCATTTAAGTTGCAAAATAAATTGTGTGTACATAATAAAGTTTCAAATGGAAAGACCTCACCAAGTTCGTATCAGTATATTGTAGCTTAGCTGCGTGCTGGGCTTCGTCGTGGCGGGGCTACTATGAATGTACGTACGATTTATCACCGCGAGTTACTCCCGTACATACTGCAGAGGTCTAGCATTGTAGAATCATCTTAGTCAGGCGTCGCTATGCCTCGGAAAAAAAAACACAGTATAAGTAGTGTATTATTGGGCATTCTGTCCCCCAGTCGTCCGCTTCGCTCCCGACCGTTCGCTTCGCTCACTCTGGTATGACAGAATGCCCAATAATACACTACGAATCAGTGGTGCAATATATTCAGCAAACCTTCAGTTCACAACCGGAAGTTCAAGAAACTGCGTGGCAGTGAATTTTTCATGAATCCCATTAAATTTATCTATCGTCACTATTTTCATCATTCCGTTGAAACCCGTCAATCAGAACGGTTGAGTAAAAAGAAATGAGATTTATAAAACAAAAAGAATCTCTTAGATTACAATGTATATGTCCAGTCTCTTCAAATCAGTGTAAGAGGCATGGCAAATTATTGCCAAACACTATCCGAAGCATTGTTTGTGGTCCATCAAACTGCGGAAAAACTAACTTAGTAATAAGTCTATTGCTACACCAGGATGGGCCTCGTTTTCGTAACCTTTATGTATATTCGAAGTCTTTGTATCAACCTAAGTACATATTTTTAGAAAAGGTATTGGAGAAAATTTCAGAAATATCTTACTACAAGTATAATGATAATAGTGAAATTCTAACGCCACACGAAGCTTTGCCCGACTCAATTTTTATTTTTGATGATGTTGCGTGCGAGAAACAAAACAATATTCGCGATTACTTTGCCATGGGAAGACATAAAAACATTGACTGCTTTTATATTAATCAAACCTACACCAAAATACCTAAGCAACTCGTAAGAGACAATGCTAATCTGATAATATTATTTAAACAAGACGACATTAACCTGAGACATATATACGATGAGCATGTAGGATCTGATATGACGTGGTCACAGTTCCGTAAAATGTGTTCAACAGTGTGGAAAAAACCATACAGTTATGTCGTCATCAATAAGGATTGTGAACGAAACAAAGGTTGTTATAGAATGAAGTTTGATACATTCATAATAGTGGATTAAATGTTTTATTTCTTGTATAAGTAACTATTACTTGGACGAAAACGGATCAGTTACAATCAGGAAGTCATACAAAGTGGAATCCTTAACAATGGAGCGAAACCTTAAGGAACAAATTGTAAAGTCAGCATCAGCTGTAAAAAAAAAGGTAGAAATGATAAAAGATTCAAAAAAGAACAACGACTTGGCTCTGGAAACAATATTTAAACCAATTGTAAGCCCCCTTAAACTATTGACTTGTAGAACTGCCAACAAACGCCTCATAGATGAAGAGACAGAACAAAGCCAATCAGTGAAAAGAACTAAACACACAAAAAGTGAGTCATCAAATATTTCTGACGAAGATTTTGATTACTTTAAAGCGGATGATGACAACGAAGAATATTTTGAAGAAGATGAAGTTAATATAGAAAATGAAAACTGTAAAACGCCTAACAAAACCCTTACTGCACCACCCACTGAAGGTGATGATGATCATGAGAGCTCATTCAAATCTCTTCAGTCCTCGCCAAGTACTGGCAATAATAATAATGATTCTTTATCATGGTCTGTATCATCTGAAGTAATGAAAGATATACCTTTTGGTATTAGGAACGTAAAGGGGAAACTAATGCTTGGCAATACGCGTGTTCACGATGATGACCATATTATAAAAATTGGAAGTCGTAGCCTCAAAAAGACTCCTGGCTTGAGAGAGTTATTGTATGAAAAGATCCCAAATTTAGAAATTATTACAGAACAAGATTTACAAAATTATAAATTAATACTTATGGATACCAATGCTTACAGACGCAACTTTGATTCTTCGAAACCAATTAACAGTAACAAAAGTTTTAAGTATATGAAAGTAATCAAACCATTATTTAAGTTCGCTAGAAGTCATACAAGTAGTTTGGAAAGTCTCCGACAGGGCAAAGGCATCGATATTTTAAAAGAAGTGAAGAACGATACCGATTTGGTTTACTGGGATGATCCCAATGAATTAGTGGAAAGGTTAAAATTACTACTTGGATCATGGGCAGCTGGCAACACTGGGGTACAAAATGAAATTTATGCAATACTTGAAGAGTTATATGAAGCTGGAATTATAAAACAAATCAAATATATAAAGCTTCCATCAGGAGGATCGGGCAGTGTCATTAATCTACGGAAGCGGACCAGACGACAATGAATATTGACAAATTTGGTCATCATATTCACAAACGTTTACGACTATCAGAATTCAGTAATATTCTTAGCGACATCCTAGTGCGAACAGATGAAGGAGACTTTGACTTAAAATCATCGAGATTAAAGGGACTACAAATTCCGGAAAGGAACGATGAGGCTGTAAATAAAGAATACGTGGATAAAAGTGTTGATGAACTAAAAAATGAACTGAATAATATTCAAAGCAATTTAAAAAAGTATCTTAACAATTTAGAAAAACTTACTACTACAAATTTTAGTAAATTGTACTACACAAAAAAAGAAATTGACCTCATGCTACCATCAAAAGTTGTTAATAATGAGTAAACAAGATATAGTTAACGAACTTCACAAGGCGGCAAGAAGAAATTTCATTCGTCGACATACTGTTATTAAAGGAATCGATGATTTATGGCAAGCTGATCTCATGGATTTTCAAAAGTATGCATCATTCAATAAAGGATACAAATATGTTTTAGTAGTAATTGATGCTTTATCAAAATACGTTTGGGTTAGACCGTTGAAGACGAAATCTAAGACATGCGTTGCAAATGCTATGCACAACATATTTTCTGAATCCACACGAAAGCCAAAAAATTTACAAACAGATCTAGGCACAGAGTTTTACAATGATTCTTTTGAAAAATTAATGAAAAGTAACAACATAAACCATTATTCCACATATTCTGTTAAAAAAGCTTCCATAGTAGAACGCGTAATTAGAACCATAAAATCCCATCTTTACAAAGCATTCAGTTTATGCGGACGATATGAATGGGTTCAAAGTAATTTAGATTCTGTTGTGAATCACTACAACAATACTTGTCACCGTATCACAAAATTCAAACCAATCAATGTTAATCGTTCAAATGAGCTTTTAGTAAGGTCTAATATTTTTAAAACACAACATGGAAAGATAGCACGTTCAGGTCCAACTTTGAGAGTTGGTGATTTTGTTCGTATAAGTAAATATAAAGGTGATTTTTATAAAGGCTATACTCCTAATTGGTCTACGGAAATATTTCGCATTGTTAAAATCGGTCAAACCAATCCTCAAACGTATCAAATAGCTGACAAACACAATCAAATTATCTTAGGTTCTTTTTACCGGTATGAGTTACAAAAAACTAATTTTCCTGACATTTACCTTATTGAAAAAGTTATAAAAAGAAAAGGAAACAAACTATTTGTAAAATGGTTAGGGCTAGGTAATGAAGAGAACACTTGGGTAAACAAAAAAGAATTAGTGGTGTAGTGGAGAGGTATATAAATAACACAAATCACTTCTTCACGACACTTACTGCTTATCAATGAAGGAAGGCAGTGGTATAATTGATAAATTGATTGATCGTTTGCCAGTTGAGCTACACTTACCAGGCTATCAATTTTGTGGTCCTGGTACAAAACTTCAAAAACGGATACAAAAAGGTGATCGAGGAGTTAATAGATTAGACGAAGCTTGCATGCATCACGATATTGCATACATTAATAAAGATTTAAAAGTACGACGTAAAGCTGATTTAGAACTTTTGAACATGGCTAAAAAAAGGTTGAATTCGAAAGACGCAGGCAAAGGAGAAAAAATTGCCTCATGGATAGTAAAAAACGCAATGAAAGCAAAAATCAAAGCAGGCGGAGCCATAAAATCGTTTCATAAAGGAATTAAAAAGATTAAATCTCATTTAAAAAAACATAAATCGAAAAATCACACTTCGTCTATAAAATATGCTTATGCAGCGGCAAAGAAATTGTTTCGGAATAAGAAAGGAATACGTTTGCCTCGTTATATTCCTCTCCCAAAGAGTGGTGGGGTTTTGCCACTCATCCCCATATTTGCTGGGCTATCGGCTTTAGGTTCACTTGCTGGAGGTGCAGCAGGTATAGCGAAAGCTGTTAATGATTCTAAGGCTGCACAAAAAAGTCTTCAGGAAGCTGAGAGACACAACAGGATGATGGAAGCAGTGGCTCTTGGAAAAGGATTATATATAAAACCACATAAAAAAGGAGCAGGTTTATATCTTAGTCCATCAAAAAACTAAATAAACGGCTGCCCAGACGTGCACTCACTAACCTTGATATAATACAACATGCCACTGATATACCTTATTTTCGTGGTGTTTACATGAGAGATACGTTACCATTGAAACCTAGAAAGATAGAATGTGGAATTATGAATTTGGATAGCAACATAAATCCTGGCACGCATTGGGTAGCCTATGTGAAGCAAAATGAATACATAGAATATTATGATAGCTTTGGAAATTTGAAACCACCAATAGAATTTATGAAATATGTACATGACTTGCCTGTAAACTATAATTATGCAAGACATCAAGCATTTGGTACTACAAACTGTGGGCATTTGTGTCTAAAATTTTTAAGAAATTATTGGAAGAATCATTTATATAATGAAAGAAGAAAATAAATATGTCAGTTTCAAAATGTCTTTCACTGTGTCTATAACTGGGAGAGGAGCTTCCTTATCAACAAATTACTCACCAACATTGGAGCTTCAAGGAGACTATGAATGTGGTCTTTTGTACTTTTCCACTTTCAACTCTATTCCTAATATAGATGAGCGTAATAATAAGTTTTACTATGGTGAAAATGAAATAATCGAAATTCCTGAAGGGTCTTACGAGCTTCAAGATATTTGTGATTATTTAAAATGCAACATTAAGAACACAATTTTAAAAATCACTTGCAATAATAATACATTAAAAACAAACATCTTTTGTTCAAAAGATGTTCATTTCAATAAGAGTGCCTCATTAGCTCAAATTTTAGGATTTGGGAAGGAAACAATAAATGCTAATATAAGTACAGATTCACAATATCCTGTCAACATTCTATCAACGACCATCGTACGGATCGAATGCGATGTTGTTAGTGGTTCATTTGTAAACGGGAAAGCAAGCCATATTATTTATGAATTTGTGCCGAATGTACCACCTGGTTATAGAATAATTGAAGTTCCAAAAAATTTGATTTATTTTCCTGTTAATCAATCATCAATAAGCGCTATCAATATAAGACTCTTGGACGCAGACAATAAAGAAATTAACCTGCGAGGTGAAGAAGTTCAACTCTATTTACATTTTCGAAGAAAATGATAAATTTCAATAAAAGCTCCCCTCAGTCGAATATTCGAGTCAGTGCTGAAAGATCATCCCGCAAAGGCACACCGCTACAGCTTAAAAAGAAACTTACCAAGACCAATAAAGAATTCCTAAAGAAAATTGGGTTAATAAAATGAATATCTTAAATATATCTGAACAAACTACATACGACAACAGCATTGAAGGTTTCGAGTATCATTCATACAAGCCATACGTAACAAGTTTCAACAAGAATGATGAAATAAGAATTCCGATTAATCAGCAAGACCTATACGTACTGCCATCACTTAGTAGTCTGTACATCGAGGGAAAAGTGAGTGTTCATAACACCACGACCAAAGCAAAAATATCAGATGTAAACTTCGTTAATAATCCGGCATTGTTCCTATTTCAAGATATTCGTTACGAATTGAATGGAGTAGAAATAGATAAAATTAAAAATGCTGGTTTAACTACAACTATAAAGTCATATCTGTCCTTAAGTGAAAACGAGTCAAAATATGCTCGTGTTTGGGGGTGGTCAACAGGGGGAACCAAAAATACAGGAGATGGATCGTTTTCTGTATCAATTCCTTTAAGCAAGATATTAGGATTTGCAGAAGATTATCAAAAAATTATCATGAACTGTAAACACGAGTTAGTGCTACTTAGAAGCAATACGAACCTTAATGCCATAAAATTAAATGCAGGAGAAGCTGTAGATGATATTACAATAAATAAAATCATTTGGAGAGTGCCACACATTAAAGTGTCTGATCGAGAAAGAATAAATCTATTAAAGCATTTAGAGAGAGATCGTGCTATTCCATTAGCGTTTCGCAACTGGGATCTTTACGAATACCCATTACTACCTAAAACACGCAAACATACTTGGTCTATCAAAACTTCATCGCAAATAGAGAAACCGCGCTTTGTTATCATTGCTTTACAAACTAACCGGAAACACAACAGTCAATTGTCAATGGCAGAGTTTGATCATTGTCACGTGCGTGATGTAAGAGTATTTTTGAATTCATCATATTATCCATATGAAGGATTGAACATCAATTTCTCCGAAGACAAATTTACTTTATTATATGAACAATATACAAGATTTCAACAGTCGTATCATGGACGTCGACCAGAGCCGTTGTTGAGCTTAAACGAATTCAAAAACATTGCTCCTTTATTCGTTATTGACTGTTCACGACAACACGAAACGCTTAAAGGATCTATTGATGTGCGAGTCGAAATTGAAACAGACCAAGAAATTCCAGATAAGACAGCTGCATACTGCTTGATTTTAAACGATTGTTTATACGAATATAAGCCTTTGAGTAACATTGTAAAGAAAATATCATGAATAATTATAATACAGTAATCGTTGATTTGCAAGGATTCAAGGACATCGATAATAAATTCTTGGTTAAAGAAATGGCAGTAGCTACTCCAGAGTATACTTACGTGTTTTTAATAAAGCCTCCGTATCCGTTCTCTGCATTGAGTGATGAAGAAAAGAAATGTGTTCGTTGGATTGAAAGAAATAGAGGTTATTTATGGAGTGAGGGCTATATAGACTACAGAGAATTTCTTAGAATGATCAATGGTTTTTTGAAAAATAAAAGAATTATAGTCAAAGGGGAAGAAAAAGTAAAATGGATGCAAGAGTTGTGTGATAATAATAATAGTGTTTTCGATATAACGCGTCAAGGTACTCCTAATTTGAATAATCTTAATGAACTCTATTGTAAAGACAAAATTATGTTTAATTGTTTTTATCATGATAAGTATTGTGCGTTACGAAATGTTTTAAGTTTAAAGAAATGGTGTATGGATAACAATGTATTTTATTAATGCTTATTTTTTGAAATAAATAATTGTAACATTGAATTAAATATTTTATTTATTTTTATACCTCAATTTATACCTACCTACATTTTTAGGGGACTTAGTAAAAAACATATTTTTTGCATATTAGTTAATTTATTTATTTAATTACAAATACAACTAGGATTATTAAACAATATTCTAATAACTTAAAAACGTAAATCAACTAAAAGTTAGAACCACATAACTTTTTTGATATCTTCTTAATTACACATTCTGTCATATCCATTATTTCGTCCACTGCGTCATGAACAACGTATTGAGCACTAAGTAACACGCACTCGCTGTCAGCGTCCGGCGTCGAGGTCGACGAGCTTGTCCTTGTTGATTCACATTCGCAGACCAAGTCCAGCACCTTTATCTGGATCATCTTGAAACCTTTCTGTTCGTTGCACACCACAAAAGATTTAGGAGCTATTCGCTTATTCTTTTTTGATGGAACACGTTTTCTCTTCTTTTGTTTAACTTCTGTCGATTGCGAACCAAACAAATCCTTGTATTGTTGCGTAAAGTTTTCTAATGGGTCTTGAGCGTATTGAGGAAAAACGTCGTATCCATCCGCCATTATCTGTAAAGAAAAAAAATCTCATATTAAAATCAAGAAGTTATTATTATAACTATAATAACCCTTTTATTTTAAAAAGTATTCGATAAAGGATAACTACAACATACCTGATTTATAATATAATTATTTCACAGTAGTCACAAAGCAGGTCTTTCGTTGCGGTCTCCCAGTTTCCTACTAATTTCAGTCAGCAGTTGTTCTGTCTTATAATAGATGACGTCCCAATGGTCGTACACCAAATACTGGCTTTTTGCTCGCCCTCTGATTTCCACTTCAGTTTTATCCGCTGAATCCACTGCTTCCATGATTTCTATTTTAATTATGAGCTTTGGTATTCTATGATCATTCGATGCAAAGTAGCTGGTTTGCGGTGAAGAGAGGTACTGATGGTTGGACTGCATTTTAAGTTCGACGCAATCTTTATGTGAATGCACTGAGCACGAATAATGAACTAAATTTAGAATGAATAAGCTTTGTCTATATAGGTAATCAAGAACATGAGACGTGTGAGACGAAGTGTCATAAGCACGTGTACTACATGTTTTAACATGTTCAATAATCATTTTTCAGTATAGCAAATATTTCTTCCAGTAAGTTGAAACGAAATACGACGCGCGCTAAATAACACTCGTGTTAGCAACTTGTTTTAACCTGCACTTTTAAATGCACACGTGTTTTTGTGCGATAACTGAATACCTACATAAACTCTTAACTATTCTTAACTATTCATTAGAAATAGGGGATATTTAATAAATCAAAAAAATATCGTATCATCATTTATTTGCGATATAAGTACAATGTACAAGGAGGTAACTTAATTTCTAGAATATAAATTCTAAAACAGTTCTATTAAAAGAGTCCATTCTATTACTTGCACAAGCATCAGTGTAATACCTTATATTATGGATTCTTACAGTACATACATTACTTATGACATATTATAATCAGAAGACACAAAATCACTTCAAATCATTGTAAACTATTCATTACCATCATAAAATTACAGTGCAAATAGTTACCTAACTTTAAACAAATAATATACATTTCGTTTGATACAATTTAAATATTAAGAATGGCTCTATGACCCCAAGCTCTCGTAGATACTTTGTCAGACAAAATGTGACGCTTGTCATCGTTGCGGCTTAGTGCAACTTTTTTAAGGCTACGTGTGAATATTTCATGTTTAATAGATTTGAATAAAACGTTGGTTTTTCTCACTACATCCCCATCATATAAGCTTTTTTTGTATTGAGATATTGAAATATCGCGAACAACGCATGATTTCACCCCCTTTGCTTTTTTAATAGTACTGTTAACAGTTTTTATACAGTACAGTTTTGATCGTAATCCAACAAATTCTGATATTATGTTCCCTCCCATTTCGTCTTTGAAAAGACCAGGAACTTTTTTGTTCAAAAGTGGTAAGCTATGTATATTTTCTGCTGGAAAGTTACTAGTATCGAAATAATTCAATAATAATTGTTTTAAATCTTTATAGAAATCAGGGGTTTGAATCTGATAGACAAAACTGTCTGTGTCTGTGTAGCACATGCGTAAGCGGTTTGTATACGTCGGCTCAAAGACTGAGTAATGAAAATCATACATGTGGCTTTTGGACAGTTCCAAAACTGTAAACCCGATGTATATTGGTTTATCTAAAACAACACGCTCAGGTTTAGTTTGTATTGCAACCAAATTTTCACTGAAAACTGAAGCACTATGGAAATTCGAATTTGCTATTAATCTATCAGCACAATATCTTTTTTTTGTTTTATTTTGTTTATCACTCCATTTATTAACTAAATGAACATTGACCCTTTTTTCATTATTTTCCAATGTCTTTCCGAAAATGCTGTTATTGAGCAGTTTAAAAAAGTCTTGTTCAAAAGTTGACTGAGCCTGTTGCCTTAAGCTTGTGTTTAAATCGATATATTGTTTCAAGTAAGGGCTCTGCCGAAACGTTATAGCTCGATGAATTTTTTTTAACTTTAACCCATGTTTTATACATGTTTTTAAATGAACATAATGGATTACGTAAAAATATTTATCATAAAGATTGGGAACAAGTTTTGAATTTTTCCCTCCAGGAGGAATACATTTTTCAGGACAAAATGGTAATTCATTATGCCTGTCATGCAACTCTTTTGGATAGCTAAGATCGACCTCGAGAATAAACCCGTATTCCGCGTTGTCAGGAATATTGGTTACATCGAGTCTAACAATTTCTGTTTGATTTAAAAACCTAAAGTCCGAGAATGGTAATGATTGACACATGCTAAATCCGTACAAGTTATTACAATCTATGTAAACCACGTAAGTTTCGGGTTGTTGTTTATCATATTCTGGAACATATTTGTTATTTGCTTTCGCATGCCTGTGTGAGCACATACACACACCTCCCCTTACACCGGATTGAATCATGCGCACCATGGCAAGGTCATCAATTAGCTCTAGCTCAACGCCTGTTTTAAAAAGCATCGCATCAAATGATAAACTCGGAGCAGTGACATAAAACGCAGGGTCTAACTGATAGTGAAGTTTACATGTTCTTCTGAATTTTTCGAAAATATCGGTCAATAAGATGACATCGACTTTTAGGTATAAGTCAGTATATTGGCCCAAGTTTTTAATATTGAATTCGGTCCATACGGATTGTGCGTGCTTATAATCTTCATCAGATATATGCTCATTTGTAATAGAACTGTAAAACATATTTTTTTCTGGAAGAGATCGCTCTTTATAACGGTCCCAACTATCCATGTACTCGTATGGGTAAATTCCTTTTCGTGTTAGTAAATTGAATTGTGTTTCAATAGGAAAGTGGGTACGCATATGATTAAATTCTTCTTTTTGAATAGTTTTAGCTAATCTGTTCAAGCTGGTACCTAAAAATTTAAACGAATCTACAAACCGAACTTGTATGAACTCATTGCCAGAAACAGGAATGAATTTTGTAAACGATACATAATTCTCCTTCGTTTTAGGTATAACTTTTATAGTTCCAGGCAATCCACCTAATTGTTTTATAAATAAATGGCAATCATACCCGGATAAATTATGAAAAAATATTGGAATAAACTTTGGTGTTTTGTACTGTAAATTACAATATCTATGTGCTGCGCCACGATAGAAACCGCTTATGTGGCAATGATCACGAACTTTGTCGGTAAACAAAAAATTGTCGCAAATATGGCAACGAGTAGCTTGCATAAAGTCAGCTTCATCTTGTTCTGTAAAAAATATTGGAGAGTTTTGGGATAAAATTGTATAAATCTCGCGTACATCGCGATAGATAGAATCTATAAACTTTTGAACACAGTCTTGACCTCGATAAGTGACGTAACGATTATGACTTTCATTCACAGAACATACTATATTATATGCAAACGCTGCTGGAACATGGTGTTGTAACGTTTTTGTGTGTGTGGTATCGGAAACTAAAGAACTGTTCTGAGACGGTTCTAAAATGGTTTCAAAATCTGCATAAATTACGAACGGAACGTTTTGTTTACGGTCATAGTTTTTGAATTTAATTACCGAACCTTTTTCAGGTAAAACAGTAACGATACCGCTACATAAATGACTTTCGAGTTCTTCGCATGTAGTAAAATACACTAGACATGTGTCACAAAAATAGATTTTACTGTGATGTGATGTAATTTGACTCCGTATAAGTCGCGACAAATCTTTTATTAAACAATAGTGTGTAGTAGTCCCGTTATCTAATAGTAATAAATGAATAGTCTTTTTGTTTTGACTGTTTCCGGACTTATAAAGAGGTCCAATGATAGTCTTATTATTTTTTAAACCGTAAATGATGAAACTCAACCTAGGATTGTTTTTCTCAAATGTATTTATATCTGCGAATGTGACAGGAAAAGACAATCCTTCGTCATTTAGAACGAGACGAAAATCGGGATAAGATGAGACCCGTTCAGGATGCTTTTGCGAAGGATAAAGAGCAGCTACAACGCTCCATAAGAAACAAAACTGATCTTTATTATGAATGTTTATGCATGCTTTCTTATTTTGAATGCATTTTGGTAGTGGCAAAAAAGAGCTGCCTCCTAATGGTTGATATTTATTTATGTTAATTTCTAAATGTGAATTGTCAAGAAATGCCCAACCACTATCATTCTCCTGAAATTCGTCTATTTTCTTTTTGAAAGAACTTTGAAGCTTTAAAAAAATAGTGTTAAAATCATAGTTCTGATAAATAACAAAATTTTTTGTGAGAAATGATTTCATTTCTTGTGTGCTGTCTTTAAATAGTATGAACAGGGAAAATAGCTCAAAATTAACTTTTATAGTGGTATGCTTTTTTAAGGCATCATCAATAAGTAATTTTATTTTATTACTGATTGAATACAAAAAGGAGTCTAACGAGGCTTTATCAGTTTCAATTGGAACGATTCGATATGAAACGATACGAGAGCGAAATGCAGATGCAACAATTTCCACGCCATCGCTATGCGGTTGGGTGGAGTTATTTTGTTTATGCGATCGACTGCGTATATGACCTATCCAAGACTTTGAGCCGATCGATGTATTACAAACCGAACAGAATGGCATAATTGCTTAACTTACTTTTATTTGCAATGTTAAATATACCTACCTATCAAAATCAATAATAAATCAAAAAAACAATATAAGATAAGAAAATGTAATTAATATTTCAAAATGTAATTAATATTTATAAACTTATTGCTAAATTCTCTTACTTACTTAATATTAATTTTATTACTGTAATATACCGGGTCACTATTATTAAAAATGGCGTAGGCCTTGGCGAGGAAGTCCTGCAGGGATTCCCACTCGCGAGACTGTTCGGAGCACTGCAGCTTCACCGACGCCAACGCCTTCTTGTATCGCTGGTCTGCAGGGGTGTTTCTGGCGTCGTCGGTATTGTACACCTTCAGGTCCACATAAAACTCTCCATCGACAGTTGCGGCGCGACGACACTGACCGGACGACACGCGGGAGGTAAAGCTGGAGCCAAGGCTGGGGCGACCGGAGTCCTTGTTGGTCGTCCGCTCGTCGTTGTTTATAATGGCGAACAGACTCTTCGGCTTTTTGTGCGATCTGAAAAATCAATTATAATAAATAGCCTTTAAATAAAAAATAAATATCCTTTCCTACACATCGCCATCTAGTCACAAAATAAGCTACTCAAAGCTTGTATTATGGGTGCCAAACAACGGATATAATACTTAATTATTTTGTAAATACATACATGATATACATAGAAAACACCCAGACCAGTACAAACAGACATGTTCATGCACACAAATGTTTGTATTGTGCGGGGATCGAACCCGCAACCCGCTGCGTAGTAGGCGATTTCTCGACCACTACTCCAGACGGGTCGTCAGTATAATAATAAGAAATAGTAGATATGCTTCAAGTTAATAGGTATACAAGTATAGAGTAGTTTTAGTTTGGTATAGAGTAGTTTTAGTTTGGATATAGTGTATTAGTTTTTTTAACGTTTTATGTCTATTGTGTATGTATTATTAAGTGGTTATTTTATTACTCTCAACTGGCGGTAGCAGAGAGCTTTGAATTGAATGCATCGACAACCACATGTATAAGTATTATAACCTGATAAAAAATACTACTAAACTGGACTTACTGGGAAGAGGAAGGCTGCGTGTAGGCTTCCACGTTGATAACAGGAGGTATGGCGGATTTCCGCTTCCTGGGCTTTGGTGCGACGGCAGCTGGGGCAGGCTTGCTCTTGCTTTTGCTCTTGCTTTTGGCCGACGATTGCTGTGGTGGCGGTGGTGGCAAGGGCTCTTCAGCTGCTACCTCATCGCTGCTTGATGCGTACTCAGAATCCGACCTTAAAAGAAAAAATATGATAATATTTATAAAAAAGAAAAAACAATTATTTTGGACTGAGACTAAAGCGAAAAAAATAATCATTAATGGCAAGGCGGAAATCAAACTGCCTAACACTTGCTTCAGGAAAGTAACGAAGATAATCACTATCGTTAAAATAAAACTTTGTAAAATGATTAAAATAATAAAATAATGAAGGTACTTACTAACATTTTTGGGTCGCAGGATCTGGTGTCTTGTGCTTTCACAGGAAAAATCTTGAGGAATAATAAATTTTTGCCACAGAAATCCGTATTTATGCGATAAATAATGAATCATCAGCAAAATGAAATCATTATTTGGTTGATAACGTAAGTTGCTACAAAAACAGCAAGCGATTGTATACCGTAATATAATAGACAGTCCATACATTTTATGAAAAGTAAGTATGTAACATATTCCCTTATACATTGCAACATTATCGTTATTTCATGTTCACATTTAAAGAAATCATAGTCGTGTTTCATTATGTAGCAGTCAACGTGAAAAAGAAATTTGAGTGCAATAAGTGCTAATATTTAAAATGGGTAGGTACTCAATCAATAACCTTACCAAGTACATGCCTTTTTTATGTAGGTATATATGGTTTTCAGAAACATTTATAAGTAGTTATTACTCGAAATATGATAGTTGTAAAGTTAATCCATTTGACACAGTTTTAATGTCAAAGTTTTTCATTTATAAGAATTGAAATAAATATTTGAAAGTGCATATCATACATAATAAAATTAAAGGTAAACGTGAGGTAAACATAGTATCCATGAGGTATTTCTGGACAAAACTCAAACAGTCATTTGCTTCTTTTTAATGCAACATAAAGTAAACACGATGAGTGTTAAGTTACAGCTCTCAAGCATTTACATAGAAAGCTTAAAAGCTGAGTCTGCAACTGCATCGTTAGTACAGGAGCCAACATGATTTAATCAATCATTAACAGGAATATTAAGCTTTTATTTCTTGTTTTTTTTTTTTTTTTTTGACCTTATAACTTGAATTGGTGGTTCAGTTCATTTATATAATTACGATCTAAGATTATTCTTATAAGTCTATAAGTAACAAAAAAAAAAAAAAAGAAAAAAAAACACTAGTAGATATCCAGATTTTCATTCATGAATATTTCAAATTATAAAAAGCATTAGGATCTTAAATGCCATGCGAGCATACCTACCTACAAAAAGTGTTCTAGTAATAATGACAGATTAATGCATCTGACTCCTAGACTAGACACAGGTAACTCACGTTCCCACGCAACGCGCCGCGTATCGCATCAGTTAAGCTCCGAGTCAGTTAGCATGAGTTTGAAGTGACAATTACTAAAAGTGTGTTTAATGTGTGCCAGTGTTTAATTGATTACAAAATGTAAGTATATTTTTTTTCATCCACTTATTTGACTTGTAGCAGTAAGTAAAGTTTATTAATTGATTTTATCAAATGTATTATTATTTAATTTGGATGAAAAAGATTTAGTTAGACAAGTAAGCATAAAAGTAGCATGACTCTCCTTTAAATTCATTTGTATCTACATATGTTATTTTTTGTTTTGTTGTAATGTACCTACTTATTATCCAGAATTACCTCGATCATAACTTTTGGATTCACTCTAACACTTTATTATACGATTAGATTTTAAACTTTCGCGTTACATTGCAACTAGTACCTACTTTGATATCAGAATCTTACTGTAAATGTCTCATTTGGAATGTCATCTGAAAACATAACCCTGATCCACCCGTGTTTAGGTATTCCGTATTGATCTTTCAATTCATATTTTAAACTGGTTAATTAAAATACAGCTGTTATCAATTTCAGGTTGCTATGCTGTTGGGAGGCTGCCATACAACACAAATTACAACGGTATAGATATTTACTGCGTATAAAGAAAATGGGTAAGATTTATTATGTATTAATTCTAAATTGTACATTTCCATTAAAAAATGAAGAAGATTGTTGAACATTTTTATGAAAAACAATCAGATATTGGTGAAGTATTTCAAGAAGAGATGATTAGTGTGAAAGTGTTTTAATTATTTTATTTGCATTTAGCACAAACTACTTTTTTTATTTTGTTGACATGTAAAATGTTCAAGAGTTATTATACCTTATGTAGGTAGATACACATTAAAAATTTGCATTGTTAATAAAAAATGTATATATTTTGAGCATAATATTTACCATTAATTAAAATTTTACATTGATTAACAATAATATTTAAATTTTTTTATTACGATAAAATACATTACTTTTTTATGGAATTCATTCGGTAATAAAATGATTGAATTAAATTGATATTTAAACAAAATATAATTATGTTAGTAAGTAGGAAGGTTCGGTGAGAGAATCTTGCCATGGGTCTCTCTGAAGATACTTACCTTGGTTCTTCAGCCGAAATTGCTAGGCGATACATACAGTAATGGAATCTTGTCATGGGTCCGGAGCTGTTTGTATTATGATAGGTAGTAATTCGGTGAGAGAATCTTGCCATGGGTCTCTCTGAAGATACTTACCTTGGTTCTTCAGCCGAAATTGCTAGGCGATACATACAGCAATGGAATCTTGTCATGGGTTCGGAGCTGTTTGTATCATGATAGGTAGTAATTCGGTGAGAGAATCTTGCCATGGGTCTCTCTGAAGATACTTACCTTGGTTCTTCAGCCGAAATTGCTAGGCGATACATACAGTAATGGAATCTTGTCATGGGTCCGGAGCTGTTTGTATCATGATAGGTAGTAATTCGGAGAGCAAATCTTGCCACGGGTCTCTCTAAAGATATTTACAAACCGCAGTTAATCGTGTCCCATTAATTCGTAGTGTATTATTGGGCATTCTGTCATACCAGAGTGAGCGCAGCGAACGGTCGGGAGCGAAGCGGACGACTGGGGGACAGAATGCCCAATAATACACTACTAGTATAGGTCACTTGTCCACGACACCCGTACCTAATTTTTAATAGTTAACTTATGTGGGTCTTTCAACTAAAAGTGCGATCCTGTGCCTTAAGCAGACTGTACAATACTACACAGCTAGGAAAACACCTGTCTATGCCTGTTTTTTGGATCTGTCGAAGGCATTCGACCTGGTTTCGTACAATATTTTGTGGAACAAGTTACGAAACGAAACCAATCTGCCACCTGAATTGTGTTCTATGTTTGAATATTGGTATGAAAACCAGCGCAACAGTGTAAGATGGGCAGGTTCGCATTCGGATGTGTACAGGTTGAAATGCGGGGTGAGGCAGGGGGGGTTGTCATCGCCAAAGCTTTTTAATCTGTTCATAAACCGGTTGATCGGGGAGCTCAGCAGTACCGGCATTGGTTGTCATATAGACAGGGTCTGTGTCAACAATCTTAGTTACGCTGATGACATGGTGCTGCTCAGCCCGTCGATTGGTGCAATGCGAAGATTGATAAGATTGTGTGAAACGTATGCGGAGTCCCACGGACTTTTATATAATGCTACAAAGAGCGAGCTGATGGTATTTAAAGCTGGCAACAAAAATTATCCAAATGTGCCTACTGTGTCTCTTTGTGGTGTCGCGCTGAAAAGAGTTGGTAGCTTTAAATATCTAGGCCATTGGCTAACAGAGACTCTGGCAGATGATGTTGATATTGAGAGGGAGCGCAGAGCGTTGAGTGTGCGTTGCAATATGTTGGCTCGCAGATTTGCACGGTGTAGTAAGCAGGTCAAATTGACACTCTTTAAAGCATACTGTCAATCATTCTACACCTGTAGTCTGTGGGTCAGCTTTACGCGGCGTGCATATGATGCACTGCGCGTCCAATATAATAACGGGTTCAGGATACTGTTTGGGCTGGCGCGATACTGTAGTGCGTCCACTATGTTTGCCGAGGCGCGGACTGATTGTTTTTATGCAATAATGCGCAAGAGGAGTGGGTCATTGCTATCGCGCGTGCGTTCCAGCCCGAACAGTATTGTGCGCGAGTTTTCTGAACGGTGGGACTCACCGCTACTCAAGCGATGGGTACATTTGCATACGACGGCTGCGACATTGTAACCTAATTTGGATTCAGTGTCGCAGTCGACGGATGTTTTTGTTTTTATGCCTTATTATTATTACTGTTAATACTAACACTAGAATATAAGACCTAAGTTACTAACACTAAATATGGACGTAAGTCTGAAATAAAAATTAATTATTATTATTATTATGTAAACAGAGTTGACCAGAGTTCATTATACACATCTTTCACTAAGCTCTCTGGCAACTTTTTGTTCAAAGAAATAATACTTGAGCAAAATCACTGCAACACATACACATACACAAGGAATCACTTCGCGACTTGGGATTAAATTTAAATTTTACCGGTGATCTAATTACGACCACATGTTACGCACTATTGGTATTTAAATTACACATTAGAAATGAGATATTTTTAGGAGTTAAATTTACGCGCTATTTGTTTTAGATTTATCTTAATCGTGGCGATGTATTTAACACTGTTTATAAAATACTAATCACGGAGAAACGGTCGGATCGTATTTGGATAAACGTCGGGATAAAACTTAATAGATTCCCGAAAAGTGCATCCGTAAACAAGTGTTTCATTTCGTCATTTTTTTTTAGGAGGAACCACTCCATAAAAGAAGGCTATGAGTTCTTGGGGGAAAACTATCTACAGTACACTCCAGTAGGCACCTACGAGTACATTTGTCTGAATAGTTTAATATCATAAATAATCATCACAATCATTTTAATCCCTTTTTGAGAAAAGTGACGCAAATAGTATCAATCCATTATCAAACAAACTATGATCACTGGTACTAAGAAATGTTTGATTTCCAGCATTAGTTTGTACTAAAATGTTAAAACTCCTTAATGGTATCCAATCGAGATTCCACTTAGCAATAATTTTCAATAGTAGATAGTACTGCAGCGTATCTGCAGCGGTTGTAAACCGAGCGGTACTCTAAAAAACGATACCCCTATTTTCCAATCTAGCTGTCTCTGTTTTTCATGCTTGAAAAGCGGTGCTGTGAAAGAGACGGCAATATCGGAAAATACATTTTTTTAGAATAGACCATTTGAAAGCTTAATCCGAGCGATCAACTAGAGATATTCATACAAAATACAATTTGTGGCGGCTCTGACAATAGTCCAATAATCCAATATTGCTCCATGTGGTACGGTGGTAGTATTGTTGTATTTTAATTTATGTAAAGCTTAGCGTGACTGACTGTCGTTTAAAATGTAATACTTATGCGAATTCCCATGTCTAACGCGTGAGAGGGAGATTAGTAAGAGATTATAGAATTTACAGTTTATATTAATTTATTTCTCAAAGCTTGATTCATATTAATTGTATATTTATAAAAACAAACAAGAAAAAAAACTAAGACTTGCTACATAAAAATAACTAAAAACCAACCTATCCAAAAATTAAACCATTTGCTTGCGGCGAGGAGGTTATGATGCTGGCTGCATTACCGCGTTGGGTAGCGATGCTAATCCTTTGAGCTAGGAATCAGCCAGCTTTATTATTTGCCGTAATATTGTTTTGTTTTGGAGCAATTTTTCTGAACAGCAATTTAACGGAAGGTCCCCACGCCCCAAATGTTTCAACGCCAAACGGCGCAAACACATGATCGCGCTTAGTGTTTTCAGCCAACTCCGATGCTGCTTCAGCTTCAAGGGCTGACTCTCTTAGATGCGAAGGGTCCAAAGTATCGACACAAGGTGCATACCAAACTAAGGCTCGACCCCGTTTCCAGGGCATGAGCGTAAGTCCATCGAGCCTCTAGCTATCATCACGGAACATACCACGTTCCCATCGTCGAAGGAGCATTCATGGTGGCAAGAGCTCTTTTTATAGCGTCATTATTGGTAGCGCGGCGGGCGAGACGCCCAGCGCTTTTTTAACCTCCTTGCCCTGTTGGATTTCAAATTGAAACGATACAGGTTGTTGTTTTGGTCAATGACATCCAGCTCAGGGGTGATAATACGCGTAAGCTTTTTAAAAATAACTATTTTGTTTACATTTTATGCAAGTTATATAAAATAAAACCTTTTCACAACATTTTTAAGAAGTACAAAACGAATAGGGAAACTCGCACCCTCGTGCGTATCGGATCTACGAAATACTACGCCGTAGCTAGTAAGCTACCAAGAGGCGATCTGGCGTTGGTGGTTTTGACTCGCTCGCAATAATAAATTGCGTCTGTGTTTTTATTCCAATGTTTTTTTTTGTATTAAATACCGGGCGTCGCTGACCAAAACAACACCCTGTTAATTCTACTTAGGTCTGGTTTGTACCTTAAACTTACAAGGATGAAACGTCAATCATAATTTAGTTAAACAAGCAAATTAAAAACTTTCATTTGGATAAAGGGTTATTTATTTACATACAGCTTCAAATTTAAGCATCCTCGTAGTTGGCACCGAGCCAGTTGCAAAATTCAAAACTTTCGTTCTCGAAATTGTAACTGCAATACATTGCGAGCAATTAATGCTTTTAAAATAATATGCACCAAGTACGACCCTGAACTTTCGGTTGTTAAGTGGCGATATTATGACATGTACAAAAGATCACGTATGTTGCAAAATGTAAACTATTTTGGCTCTTGGTGTGTAGGCGCGAGAGTACTTAGGCCTTTCTTCTTCTACAAGTTGCATACATAATAGTATAGTAGGTACAGTTACTATCATATTTACTGCCTCGTTGGTGTAGGGTTAGCTCGCTGGTTGCCACCCAAGAGGTCCCGGGTTCGAATCCCGGGTCGGGGTATTCAAAATACTCGGAAACTCGGAAAGCACGTTTAACTGTTCATAAAATGAGTATTTATTTATGACCGCAAACACTTTTCCTTTTAATGTCGGCTCTTTACTTACCTGAATACGCGAGCTAAGTGCGGATTGCTGGAAGAGTGTCAGATGATATCAAGCCATCCGTGACTCTTTGACTAGGATCATCGACTTAATAGAGATTATCGATAAAAAAATAACTTAAATGACTATGTTCTATTCAATCCTCTAAGTAACTTCTATTAATATGCAATGCATGACTCATAGCTTAGGGCATGTTTCTCCATTGTCAAATAAGCACTAACACACAAATAATGTCCTGTCCTGCGCCTGATGTCATACTGGTCATATCGGTTTGCCGTATCACCGAATTAATAAGAGTTTACTTGTGTATTGCGCACACATCTGGGCACTATATTATCTCCTGCGTACCTGGCCTATCTCTGTTGAGAGGGACAGCCATTACTGAAAATCGTTAGCCGAATATATTAAATTTACAAAGCTCATGCTCATAATAACCTCAACGGACACGTTACGATTCTTTATTAACATAATTATATATATGTATATATATAGTGCCCATTAATGTTAAAGAAATCTTATGGCTATATGGATTTTCGTATCACTGCGACTCGTTAGCAAAGGTCTTCTTTCATTCTTCACCTTGACTTCAATGACGACACGTTTGGTGTACTCCTATGCCAGCGGTCGTTGGCGTAAGCATGAACAATTGTTCGTAAGTCATGGTTGTTTATTTGTATTATAGTATTTATGCCTACAGCTTTTGGTCAATGTATACTCTAGAATCGATCGGCGCTTTTCGTTTTCAGTATAAAAATGCCTTTAGGCTGATGTTGGGACTTCCGCGCTTTTGTAGTGCCTCTGATATGTTCGCTGAAGCTCGAACAGATATTTTTCAAGCTTGCCTACGAAAAAACACTGCGTCACTACAGGGCAGACTGCGAGTTTCGATTGTTTTTACACTGTGACACTGTGAGAGTTAAAATCATTCTAAACAATAAGATAACTAGTTTTTATTAAGAAAAAATAATTAAAACTATTTAATACTAAAACGACTTGTAACTAAACTTATATGCATATATTATTTTTAAGCACGCTGTGTGTATCTGTAAATCTATAGAGCAATTTTACTTGTAATTCAGATTATATTTTAAATTTACAAAACATTATTGTATCTGTAGTTGCTAGACCTAATAAAAAAAATATTATTATGACTTTTTAAGGTTTACTCTGAAGGAATATCATTAAGGGCCCATGGATGGACCCGGGCCCTATTTTTGAATCACTCGCGTCAAAATGGCGTGTTATATTAATTGATTGATGTCTGATTTTCGAATAAAAAACAGTTAAATTCACTACAGAGTGATTTAAAAAACACTAAATTTCGTGAGTATTAACGTATAATATTGCTCGGTTATTGTTAATTCTGAATTCCCTTTCGAACGGAAATCACGCGTCAAATCCAAGCGAGTGATTCAAAAAAAAGCTAGCAGAGTTGCCATTTGCTGTTCCTGTATTTGCTTATTTTGACATTATCAAGTAGTGACGATCTTTTTAAACAAGTAGTAATATATTTGGCTCTAGGTATACGAGTATGTGTAATATAATTTTAACTTTAATTAATTACCTCTTCTATATATTTACATCTAAATGTATAAATGAATCCTTTTTTCCCTTGGTCACTGTTGTGTTTGTTATCATTAGGAGAAGGTTCTTATGATATAAATAATTCAAAAAATTAGGCGGTGGCCTAATGACTAAATTCTGATAATTAACAAATACTGGCGGGCGGTATCCCAACAAGTGGGTCTTAAAATGAACATGGAAAAGACGAAAATTATGTCGAACTCCCTTGTCGTACCCACTCCAGTATCCGTTGGGAACTCAACTCTCGAAGTTGTCGACGAGTACGTCTACCTGGGACAAGTGATCCAATTGGGTAGGTCCAACTTCGAGAAAGAGGTCAATCGACGAATCCAACTCGGCTGGGCAGCGTTCGGGAAATTGCGCAAGAGTGTCTTCTCATCTCATCTACCTCAGTGTCTGAAGACGAAAGTCTTCAACCAGTGTGTGTTACCAGTGATGACATACGGATCCGAAACATGGTCTCTTACTATGGGCCTTATAATGAAGCTCAAAATCACACAACGAGCGATGGAAAGGGCTACGCTGGGTGTTTCTCTACGGGATCGAATCAGAAATGAGGAGATACGTAGAAGAACTAAGGTAACGGACATAGCCTTGAGAATCAGTAAGCTCAAGTGGCAATGGGCAGGGCACATAGCGCGAAGAACTGATGGCCGTTGGGGCAGGAAAGTTCTAGATTGGAGACCCTTCGACCAGAGACGCAGCGTGGGACGTCCACCAACAAGATGGACAGACGACCTTATAAAGATCGCAGGATCAAACTGGATGCAGACCGCTAGTGATCGGTCGCTGTGGAAATCCGTGGGGGAGGCCTATGTTCAGCAGTGGACGTCCTTTGGCTGATAATGATGATGATGATGATGAGGCGGTTGGACCGATTCTCATGATTTATACTTTGCTAGATTCATCAACGTCAAATTACTGGGCCTGGGCCCCAATTTTTGAATCACTCGCTTGGATATGGCGTGTGATTTTCGTTCGAAAGGGAATAAACATTAACGGAAAATGTATAAGTGAATACTCTAAAGTAATATTTAATCGAATTACCTTTTTTTGGAAGCACACTGTTTTTAATTCTAAAATCGTATATTAATCAATTAATATCACATGCCATTTTGACGAAAGTGATACAAAAGTAGGGCTCCGGGACGGGACGGGGCCGGGAGCGATCCAAGTTCTCTGAGTCCACCAGTACTAATTAAAACACCTGTTTAATATATCAAGGTAATGGCAGATTTAATGAATGAAGTCTATAATTTTATCACAGGTTTGTAAACAAAAATTAATAACGTGAAATATAGCGGCTCGTATTTTAACAGAGCGAAACAATTAATATAATAAAATTAGGGCATTTATCATGTTAATTAAGAATTCAGCAAAAAAAAAAGAAGACACGTAGAAATTTACATTATTCAAAGTGGAATAATCTAAGAAAACGCAAACGATTTTAAAGGAGATGGCTAAATGACTGCCCTAAGAATGACTAAAGATTTTAATTCTGAGAAAAAAAACAATGTTTTAGGTCTGCGGGCGACGCTCTGTCGAGGGAGAAATCGGTAAGTAGTTTAACTGCATTGAAATTAGAACGAAAAAAACGTAAATATATAAACAGTTTAGCCGTTTGGCACACGCATACTGAATGTGTTTTGGCGCTCGTGATCTCTTGGATTATTAAAAAGGTGACAAATATATTTATAAAAAACAGTTGATTCTGCTCGTTGTACGGATCAAATTATTTTCAAGTTTTACTAAGGGACACAAAACATGTTATTTACTAACTGTAAAGATATATTAACATTAGTTTAATAAATTAACCAAGAAGTAGGTACCTACGTAAAAGTAACCTACGTAATGAATATATTTGATTACAAGTTTTTACTAAGCGTAAAAACATACATACATACTAGCATAC
The DNA here is from genome assembly GCA_963924145.1 of Pyrausta purpuralis. Taxonomy (NCBI): domain Eukaryota; kingdom Metazoa; phylum Arthropoda; class Insecta; order Lepidoptera; family Crambidae; genus Pyrausta; species Pyrausta purpuralis. The sequence goes on along the minus strand of OZ001664.1, from coordinate 4,597,804 downwards.
AGGTTGACTAGAGAAATAAATAAAATAGTTGTAACTTATCAATTTTATTTATATTTTATTTATACTTGTTTTTTTTTAATGGAAGAGCTCATGCATGAGTGTCTATCTCAGCGGGCTCCCAAGAGGATATATTGATTGGTAACTTTCCCCTAAACGTGTAAAAAACAAATCTGCCAGTTCCAACCCTGTTGCATCATGGAAATAAACGATAAATTCTGTTTTTTTTAACAGTTATTGAAATAAGTCGGCCAATTGCAGGGTGGCATTTAAATATCATTAAAACTCTTTAAGGGTTGTTCTGACCTTTTTTTAACTCTAAATCGACAAGCGACTGGCATCAAATATGTAAGATTTTTTCTGTGTCATACAATATCTTTATAAGAATAATATTTACAGTACATACCTTCCTAAAATATACTGAATGATTAAGAAGAATCGCGTTGTTAAGTAGGGCGCGTCAGTGGCCAGGAGTGTATATAATATGGAGGTACACTGATGATAATAATTCATACATACAAAACAATAAATAAAAGTCTTCAACTCTTTGTAACATGTAGTTTATTTAAAATAATAAACTTTCTCTTGCTCGTATTTTACATTCGAACACATTATTTTTTAGCGTTACTACTTATTCATAGTTAGATTATAGTAATTCTTTATGTGCAACATGAAAAGCGGCTTCTTATATCAAATGTCTTCATATATTTATATACTTACTCAGGTACTTTACATACCATTTTTATAAGTAATGTTCGTGCAGTATTTATAATTATTATGTCAAATGTCTTAGATTGCAGTCAATTATTGCATTAACATGATAACATTTTACACAATTAGTATTCAAAAGAAATTTTAATTTCTATTCCAAATAAAAACAATATACAATTATAAGGCCGGTGACTGACTTGAGCATGTGGCCGTAACGTAACATTCGGGGCGAGCGCGCGTTACACGAATGAGCGGTTCAGCTCGCTGTAAAACTTGGCCTATTTGCAAAAATAAATGACGTTCATGTACTGGTCAGTTAAATTATGCCGTAATGTAACGTTACGTTACAATAAATTGGTACGGGGCCCTTGTTTTGAATCACTTGCGTCAAGATGGAGAGTGATATTCATTGATTAATTTCCGATTTTCTAATGAAAATTAGTATTATTCTTCGCGGACGTGAAATGAAAATAGCAATAACTGAATTTTGTAAGTACCAACGTCTATATTTTACCTTACGTTCAATTTTTTTTTGGACGAAATTCACGCGCTATATCCAAGCGAGTGATTAAAAAAAGGTCCAGAGCCCTTGTTTTTGAATCACTTGCGTCAAGATTTTCCAAATAAAATTAGTACACCTATATTTACACATGGGAGTGATAAATAAAAAGATAACTGACATAAGCGTGCACTAACTTTTACATTTTGGGTTAATTTCATTGGTTTGTAATTAGTTTTCGAACGAAAATTACACGCCATATTCAAGCGAGTGATTCAAAAATAGGGCCACTGGTCAGTCACCGGTTAAACATTTAAAGCAAATAAATGGACATTAATTTTGGTTTGCTAGTAAATTCTAGCTGCACTACATTAAGCCTGCACTTCGTGCAATAGCGTAATAATAAGTACAAATACTATGAAAATTCCATTACTTTTATTCCGCACGTATTTAATTTAATCTTAATATCTTTATTGGCACTTCATAGTAACCTATTTTTTTTAACTTTGCTATCCATGTTTTTATTTACAAGCGATTTACGATAACATAGTTCAGAAAGTAAATTTAAGAGGTTAAGACTTAATTAGGACGTTTTGAAACAGTCTAGTAAGTATTTTTTTAACAAATCAATTTATTTGTTAACACATTGGCAACATCTTTTTCTACAATCTTTTATGATTTAAGTTATCATTTAAGTTTTTTTTTTAAAAAAGTGTTTGATGGACGAGTATATTTTAGCCCATAAACGGAAGGGATATGATTAAAATGCAATATGATAACGAAAATGTACAAAACTTTAGTTTCTCTTGATCAAAGACTTCTTTTTTCCAACCAACATCCTGTATCATTGACAACAAAAAATTCCATGGTTCTGTCATTTCAAAGTACAGTCGCAAGCTCATCAGGATATACGTTTTTATTGAAAACTAACCCTTATTACAATCGTATAAGATACCGCAGTGTTTACCTCGACGTGCTGTTGTCCGTACAAGGGTTATACATAATTTATAACTTAATCGTAGGCCACAAACATAAGTTTGTGTTGATAAATATAAGGTACATAACATTATACACTTCATTAAACATACAGGGTTACTGGTTAAGTCATCCTAAGTCAGGCAGTTAGAAAAGAGTAGTTTTTTTCAATATTTCGTATTTTATTTTTATTTTTCAGAACCAAATCACTTAAATAAAATTTTTGGAAGAACAATAAATAAAAAGAAGATAAAATATCAAAATCTGTTTACTCAACTACGCAATTTTCCTTAATTGGTTCCTCGGATAGGATTAATTGAATTTCTTGCCGAACCCCTTAAATTAATTTATATTACTATCACTTTTAGGTACGTACTTGCACCTTGGTTTCTGCTATTTTCTTGCAGCATTGGTTGACGACCTCTTCCTAAAGTTAAGCTTAATTGTATTTAAGATGTACTTAAAGACTATGCTTCCCATAACTTGCCTCTTTACATGGTCTTTGTCACATCAATACAAATTAAAGAGTAGCCATATCAAACCGCATTACAATAACATGTATTTCGTACCAATATCTAAGGATCTGTTCAATATGGCAGAACATACGAAACCGTAAAGATACTAAGGGCCGATTTTACCAACATCAGATAAGATGTATCCGACAGAATGAGTATAAAACAACCGATTATAAAGTGTCATTTTCACTTTAGGTGGTACTTTCGTTTTCAAATTAGGCGTATTATAATTTTTTTCAACGATTATTTCTTATCTGACTTTGGTAAAATCAGGTCTTAGCGGGTTAACATATTTCATTAGCTGTGCTTAATTATCCATCAATACTACCTTGAAGCTATGAGAAGCAAATCGAACTGTACAGCTATAGCTAAACAGTAATACAAGGCACAGCCTTATACATATATTGGTATACGACAGTCTACAAGAAATCAGTGGTATTATAGTTTAATGAGAGCTAATGGAAGAACCTTAGGCTATTAGGCTGGATAGATTAGTATTCTATAATATAATAGAGTAATTAATATTAGCTGAAGATTATATTACAACGTATAACATTCGTTCGATTTCCAAAATAGATCGTAATATTCGAGTGTGTGAGGTCACTAATTATGTAAAGGAAAATGATGTTGAAAGTTTCCACAACAGGGTGTGTATTGCGGTTACAGTTAAATAGTTCAGTTTTTGAACGATTCGTTGCAGTTATACTCATCCAAGAAAATAAATAAATAACATAATTATTATGAATTATCAATATCATTGCAGTTTTTTGCGGGTTCTGGGGTGGATTAGTTATAATCTTATGTCAATAGCCACCTGCACCCCGCAATCTCACCTCTCTACATACTTAAGCTGTCCCCGCTAATGTTGCTGCCTTGTTACCTTCTGGTATGCCTTATTGGTGGGCCGTTACACTTAAAGACTTAACGGCAGACGGTGACTCGCGGGCTACTAGCGGCGAGTCACCGACTGCCGTAATTATCAAGATGAGGCATTGGATATGGCAGAAGTCCGACATAGTCTCCGTTTTATCTACAATAGCGGGTGCGGGTTCGATCCGGGGATGTTTGTATTGTGCGGGCACAATACAAACATTTGTGTGCATGAACATGTCTGTTTGTATTGGACTGGGTGTTTTCTATGTATATCATGTATGTATTTACAAAAAAAAAGTATTTAAGTATTATATCAGTTGTCTGGCACCCATAACACAAGCTTTGAGTAGCTTACTTTGGGACTAGATGACGATGTGTGGGAATGTCCAAAGGATATTTATATTAAAGGATATTTAATAGTCCTTGCACCTAGCGGGCGCTGTCTTTGGCTGTATCTCCTCAAGAAAGCAGGCAGAGATAGTACCCGCTAGGTGTACATACCCCATTAAGGTACCAAAGGGGCCTCTTCCTTTTGGGTCTATATCCCCAGTTAAGCCTTCCAAAAGGACCGGCTTCTGCTGTGATACAATAATGTATTATTTTATTGATAATAATATTCCGTTAGACTGAGTATGTGAGGAAATTAAATCGCAATCAACAGATGATATTTAGCTAACTTTGATGTCTTTCCACCAATTTATTGTAGACTGTAATAATATTATAATACAAATTTTAAGCTATAATAAAAAAGCGATACCATTTCTTGGCCAAAGTTACTTCATAAATTTATTATTATTATCTATTTCCCTATTTAAGTATCATTGTTATATTATTTGACAAAATATTTTAAATTATGTTCTGAAGTATCCGGTGGTCAATTAGTAGGAGATTGTGCATAGATTTTGAAATTAATTGAAAAAGTTTGTAAGTAGAGTAGTTAAAAAAGCTGTCAAAAAGTGGCCTGTAGTACATGATCATTCATTCATAAAACTCTCGAACTGAAAGAACATTCAACTTATGCAGGAACAGAATATTTTTATATAACTGACTTCTTTAGTAAAATTATGTGGAAATATAATCAAGTACGCAAAGTAAGGAAAAAAACGACAGTCATCTGATTAATAAAAATGTAGATTTTTAAGAGTGTATTATTTATTAATAAGATTTTACAAATATGTAATTATTTTTATCATATAAAAATAATTACGCATCTTTTAATCGGAATTATGTTCAGTCCAATTTGTCAGCGAGTAATTACGAGTAGATACTATAGTACTATAGTCCGTTACTATTAATTGCACAAGCTCATCCATTTAGCACTGGACAAATCCAAAGCATTGTATAAATAAATATACCGTTAAAAACAGTATCTCACTGTAATTTTGTATATTCATTACGTTAATTCTATACGAGCTCTAAATTACACATTTTTATTGCACCATTAAAAATAAATTGCACTATGGAGGCGCTATAGAGGGGTTTCGTCACCAGGATCGGATAAAGGCAGCCTCACTACTTTCGTTTCTGACAAAACTCCCACGCCTTCGAGGCACGATCTTCTATTAGCCAGAACATCCCTTAGAAAAGCTCTTCTAGGCCCTGCCAAATCAGTCCCAGTAATGGACCTAGTGAGCTTTCTTAATGCTGGAAGTCTTAAAGCTTCCTCATATGAAGGGGGCTCGTCTGTGGGAGTTGTCTGAGATCGACCACCAAAAGGATCTCGAGAACACGTAGGAGATAGCTCTCTTGAGAAATATAAAGTCCCCTCCCCGTGCGGAGCTGGGCCTTCAGGCATCTGCTGGTAATTGATCTGACTGGTGGATCTGAAGTCTTCCAATATTTGTCTCGCACTGCGAGTTGTTGTTAGCACTCCAGCCCAAGAGCGTCTGTTCTGTTGTTTCGCCTCATTAGACCTTGCTGATCCAACGATATTGTTACTTGAATGAGTCCCAGCTATAGTGACTCTCGGTCTTCTAGGCGGCTCATCGAATGATGCTGCTTTTATCGTTGGCCTATTCGGTCTCTGTTCTGGTTCCACATCTATTAGGACGTTGGTGTTCTCAGTTGGTTCCTCACGGAGGGCTGCGTCGATGCGCATGGCGTCCGAGTAGGAGGGGACTAAGGCACAGTTGCCCCGGATGGCTGCGAACAGCTCGAGGCTATCTACAGTGGAGGCATGTGAAAGGGGCAGGGTCCTTGGAGGTCGAGGTGCTGAGCATAGTACAGCACTCTGCTCATCAGCGAGGGCCCATGCGTAGTTGGTAGCTGTAACTGGAGGCAGAGTATCTGACAGATGCGTGTCAAGATCCAACTGCCGGCTCGGATCTAACTCGTAGTTTGTACCGAATATTTTTGTTATCTGGAACAAAAGATATTATAAAAACATGGACTAAACACAAAACAGCAGTTCAGTGGTATAATACTTACAGTATAATGTACATAAGCCGTGTTACACTCTATTAGGATTCGTAGAGGCCAAGAAAGAAGTAGACATGAAAGTGTCCAGAAAAGCAGTTGTGAAGAATACCATGGACACCGATCAGCTTCCCTGAAAAGACATTTCAAATTTAAAACTCAACACACTTCTAGTAATTTATAGAAGTAGGTAAATATTTTCTAAATAAGCAATATCTTATCATCATACCTGTGTGGTTGTGTACGCGTCCCCATTCCTGTACCTCGTCACCTGTCGCTTGCGTCTCACGTAGTGGTAGCATATCGCTTTCCACCTGAAAAAGGCTCTCATGAATTTAACCTCAACCATTAACCTGACAAATATTTGTGTTTGCTCCTGCCTGCTTATTAAGTAAGTGTGTGATAGGCGTCAGCTTACCAAAAACACAACTGAACTTACTCTTCTAATGCGAGTTCAAACGAGGGTATCACGTTTTCAGTGTAAGTCTTGATTTTATTGTATCGTAAGATTATGCCCATTAGGCTTTCAATACTTGAGGCACGCTTCGATTTTCTAATCTGTAGTACAATGGAAACCGATTAAACGATTATCGGATTAACAGCTTTACATAACTAAATATAACTAACATTCCTATTGAAATACGGTAATGCATTCCTGTTACACTATAACTGATTAAGTATTATTAATTTCTCGAGCCACTCAAAGGCGTGGGAGCATGACCTTGTTATGAGAATTGATTTTTAGTCACGAGGTGGCTTGGGCGAACGTTACAATTTGCTCTCGCTTTGCTCTGTGGCTAAGCCACGTTTCTAAGAAATGGCAAAGATTAGATGAAGGTCAGAAGATGTCAAGTGCTAACAACCTGTGTTAAGTAGTAGCACAAAAGAAGTAATACTAGTAACGTGTCTAATTAAATTACATTAAGGACAAAAACAGACAGTCTAGCTAGATATTTCTTCCCATAAACGAGGTGCTAATTTATTACTGTTTGGAAAAACCTCTCTGCTTCTCTTCGCATTCTCATCTGTGCGTTGTGGTGAAACGTACCTACGCTACAGTGCAGTTCTTTGGCTGATAATTTTGAAATTGACGTTCGGGGGTCGGTAGCACTCAATCAGGGTAGGAAATTTAAAAACAAAAAACTTCCTTGATTCAGGAAGCTTAGAAAGATGCACAGTTAATATTTTTGACCCAACCATGACAAAGTCAAAGAAAGGGGCACTAATCGGAGAACCTCCTGTAAGATTTAGCGACACACTAGATCTGACTACAGCTTTCTTCAAAATGTCTGCGTTAGTTCTTATTTTCGCCGTCGGTTAAAAGATCAGTGTCGCACTATACAGTTCAACGACAAAAATCAGAACTAACACTATCAAATTCTAAAATGCGGTTGCCAGATCAGTGTAGCGAAATCTTCCTAATCTATCAAGAGATTTTCCGATTTTACCTTTTGGTTTATTTTAAACTATTAACAATGACTGTTTTGAAATACCGAAGAGCCAAACTCCTTAAATGAAGTTATAATTTTCAATGGTATTCATTGTTGATACAATAAATTTATAATGATACAAATACATGTTAAGTACTATTTTAATCATTATATTATGCAAACAATATAAGGTAATAAATAACACGACCGTAATAAATAGTCTCCCTGAATCAAGTGAGATTTTCTTACAATGAAAGCTCATTGAATGCTAGTGCCCCTCTGTCAATGTCATCTATTGGCCAGAATATTCTTGTCGCACTGTATATCGTTTTATCCCTACTGGCCACATATACATACTATAATTCGATTGTATTAAAAATAGCAAATTTTGAGCGACATCATTATGAGTTTCAAAAATAAGCATAAATGTTCTTTATTAATATCTAACAAACGAGAAAAAAATAAAACTAAGACATTTAACATGAAAAATAACTTAAAAACCTGCCTATTCAAAAACGAAACCATTTCCTTGCGGCAAGGAGGTTATGATTCTGGCTGTGTTGCCGCTTTGGATAGCTATGCTTACCTTTTGAGCTAGGAACCAGACAGCTTTATTATTGGCCGTCAAATAATTTAACTGTGGCGCAATTTTTCTGAACACCAATTGGGCAGAAGGTCCCAACGGTCAGATGTTTCAACACTAAACGGCGCAAACACATTATCTCTTGCAAGTGAGACTTACTTGCGACGCTTGGCGTTTTCAACCAACTCCGCTACTGCTCCAGCATTTAGGGCTAATTCTCTTAGATTGGAAGGGGCCAAAGTATTGACACAAGTACGTTAGCTACATAAAATTCAGTTATAACTACCTAAGCTGTACCAAATACAATTTTAAAGCTTTTCAGTTAAGTTATCATGATTTTGATCTGGCATTGGATACAAAAATTACTGAATGATTTCATTCCTGACTCACCAGACTCTTGGCGTAGCAGTGCGCATGGCATGCACTCTCGCGCTGACAGCGGCGACATCAGCTCGCCTTGCCAGCTGGATCCTCGCCGTGCTGTGGTAGCATTCCACAAGGTACACCAGGTACAGCAGCAGCACGAAGGCGATGGGGATGTAAGCGTAGCCCACATCGCAAGGGGACTCATGGACTGTCCTTTAGATCGGGTTCCTGAGATTGATGAAACTGATTTAGAAGTTAGTAGGAAGTGGCTTGGTAAGCAATAATGGTTAAGTAATAAGAGACATAACTTGGCACTTGTAATTTGGGATCGAGTGCTTAATAGATATGACGCAGTTGGTTCTAATAATAATCCAGCAAAGCAGTTATTTATCCTTTGTATTTTATTTGAAGAATGTAATATTTATATTTTTGTTTTTAAAGTGTTTTGTTACTGAACATACTTAATATTATGACATGCACTTGAAAAAAGCAACTTTGTCAGACGAGGAATCGAACCTCGTGTCTGACGCTATCGGGACCACACTAATGTGTGGCCGAGTGGGATACAACAACAAGCCTGTTGATTTTTGCAACTGTTTTCTTAAACGCGTAGGCTGCGTGACCTCATTAATGTTTCGAGATATTGCGAGAGCAATCTCGCAACATTGATGAGGTCAAGGCTTTTTTCAAGTGAATTTTATAATATTAATAATAGTCCCCTTAGCCGATTTTGACTACGGTGGCCAGTCACAACAACTAACCGACTGCGCGATACATATTATAGTGTACAAGTGTGTGCGCAAACACAGGTGCACTCTCTATTACTTTAACTCTCATAGCTCGATGGGACAGAAATCTGACACGACCGAATAGAGATCAGGCGCAGGACCAGCGGCCTTACGTGCTTTCCCGAGGCACGAGGCGAGAAATATGTAAACTATAATATTCTACAAAAATGTTTAGTAGTCTACAAATACTGTGTATGAAATGGGTACCTATTAGAAGAATTTTACGTATTATTAATTCAAAACTGCTATCAGTACGTGGAAAATACTGACGTGTTTAAGTTAGTGCTGACAAAGTCATATTGAGTGAAATTATGTGCCCAATCAACCGTCAGGAGACTAAATGCATTTACAAACACTTTCAATTTGAAGCATACTCTTTTTAACTAAAACAATAACTGTATTTACTACTGGTACAGCAAAAGCTCTTTGTGCTTGTATATTAACAAGATTTATCACCTGACTGCAGGTAGATGGAAATTAATTTATGAACCATCCATCCAGTGAGTTCCATATTTCACAGCGCTCATGTTCACAACGAACAAAGGGTGTTTCAAAAAGCTCATATTTTATCACTGAAGGGGACATAAAATTATGCAGTGTACGCATTCAACGGCTTATTTCACCCTCGCATTTAAATAGATAGGAAAAGAAGGCAACTTTATATTCAAAACAAGTTTTATGAATAGTAAAGTGGTCTCCTCAGTGTTTCTTTGCGCCAGGTAGTTAAATGAAACTTAAGGGTGTTATTGATTTCACAAATCAATTGTTGGTTAGTGCTTTCCGCACGCGATTTTCCCGCGTTGTAATCTTTTTAGGAATTAGGAACTGTTCATGCCAGAATGGTATTCGAGATTTGCTTTTATAATTTTCGTATATTCTTATATATAGTATAGTGTATTAAAGAATAAAAAGCTACATAGTGTCACTAACAGACAATGAGTGTTGAATGTTGAAAACGTTTATCGCTCTTGGTTAAAGAAAATGAAAGGCTTTGTTCCAGGACCAATTTTAATTAAATTTGTTTTTGTAATAAATTAACACAACAGATTAAACTAGAGACAAATACTATTGTAGTGTTAAAAACCAGCAGAAAACATCTAAATAGTTGAAATATAAACTAACAGAAAACTACCTCGAAACTCGTTAGTAAGCAATGAAATAGTCATCATTTAAGGTTAACGTTAGAACAAGGTTCTAACTCGCATCGATCATTACATTTGTCAAGGCGTTTGACCATTCGTTTCAAAGCTGTTCTCATAAACTTTGTTAGCCTACCAACGATAAACGAGGCTTCACCCGCAACGTCATTTATAAGCCCGAAGGGTACAGCGATCGAACATTGCCGAGGATAATTGGCCTTCCATAGGGCTCTCTCTTGAGACCACCTTGATTCTAACGCAATATAAACACAATGCCCTTGATTATCGGTTTAGGTTAAGAAGATAATAGTTTATTGTTATACAAATGGTTGTAGCTATGTGTACACGAGAATAATTTATGATTAGATAATTTAGTGTTCAAAAACTAACTTTGAGTCTCCACTTAGGTGACACAGTTCCTCTAGCTGACGCTTAGGATCTGAAAAAGTCCGAAAGTAAAAAGACCATAGAAAAAAGTGTCTTGAGTGTCAGCTGTAAGAACTGTCTCTCTTAAGAATTAAAGTCGATGAGGCCACGGCCACGGTGGTGCTGTACCAGGTCGTAGAGCCTAGTCAGCCGGTGACTATGTGTGTCAGCTGACCATGAGCGTACGAGCTAAGTCGATCAGGTCTCGGTCTATCTCGGTGGTGCTACACCAGGCCATAGAGCCGCGTCAGTTGGTGACCATAAGCGTCAGCCGGCGGCGGTCACTTACGAGCTGAAGTCGATGAGGTCTCGGTCGATCTCGGCAGTGCTGCACCAGGCCACGGAGCCGAGGCAGCCGCCGATTATCAACGTCAGCAGGAAGCACTTCCAGTTGCCTTCACGACGGAGTACGCCGCCCAGAAATCGCGGTTGTTCAATAACAAATAGCCTTAAATGGTGGAAATTCAGAGGAGTACCTACTTCGCTATTACATGGAAAGATTTTTTCATGCCCACGCATGCTTATGTATGTACCTTTAATTCAAATGGATAGCCACTGTCAGAGAGAGTTTGGTGGCTAGGGTCATTTGGTTAGCTCTATATTTTCTCAATAAGGAGTTAATTTTGGGATATTACTTATGTTAGATAATATTTGAACCTTTTAAAAAGTCTGCTTAAGCAGTTCTTGCTGCTACTGTCCTAAAGTTACCAAGTATATTACTATACAAATACATACAAACTTGCATCTTACACCTATAAAACTTATATTTAACTTGTAATACCTGTCGCAAACTATAAACTTTGATATAAACCTGCTGAATAATATCAGGCAGTAAGCTGAAAGGGCAGCTCTATTCACAGCACTTTGACCTATGGACTAGATTTTGAATAGTAGAGCGATTTTTACTGACGTCTAGGATAGTCAAATTAATAAAGATGAATGAATGAATGAATTTATTGGACAGAGTCATAGTTTGCTGTAAAATGTAAGAAGTAGTTTACGATTCACAAGGTCTTGTAAACTACAGATTTTACTGATATGTTTTTATATGAGGATTACTATTTAACAACATCGCATCCAACTTATTTAACTTTAAACTTTTAAGAGCAATGCAAATATTTTTACCGTAACCATGAGTTTACGGCAGTTTTACTCAGTTCAGTTTTAGCGACGACGTAAAAAAGTGTATGGAAAATTTTAATTCTGCAAGTAACCGCTAGAAGCGCTGTGCAATCTTCCATAGTTTTTTTTACGTCATCGCAAGCGACTATAAACTCATTGTAACGGTACTGTAAGTATCTGATACCAACAACGCTAGTGTATCCACACAACAAATCGAGCTCGGGAAACAAAGTCGCATGAATATGCAGCGCTCACCGCAGACAAATGAGAAGACTTCTATTCCCTGTGACGAACAAACGTCAATGGTAAGCTTACGAATATTTAAAAATCATAGTTCATCTTGTTGACACGTTAATTATAAAAGAAAATATTCTATAAAGAAACATTCTCTTACTGTATTCACAAATAAGCACTAACCTAACCTAACTCAAATACGGAACGTCATTTCGTATCAAAAATTGAACAGATACGGTAACCAGAACTTATTAAGGCTTCTATTAGAGTCATTAAAATGTTCAAACGAGCAAATGCAACGTCCAAACTCTGTTTATCGAACTTAAAACAAAAGTGCAGTATCCACACGATGCAGATAGACATTCAAGCCTACACAAAGCGTTCGAATGAATATAAAGCACTCACATTCGATCCGGCGAGGACAAATGGGACTATTCTCTTGTCACGGACACCTATTACAAATGTGGGCCGGATCTCGGAAGTTGGGATGTATTGGAGCTGCTTGTTTGTGGGATTGTTACTAGGAATAGTTTAATGTAAGTAGGTGTTCATATGGCAGGCTGTAATAGTGTGTTCTTTGTAACCGACTTCAAAAAAGGAGGAGGTTATCAATTCGACTGTATGTTTTTTTTATTATATTTTTTTTGTATGTTTGTTACCTCATATCTCAGTCGTTAGTCGACCGATTCGAAAATTTTTTTCGCCTACTTAAAGGGGTCTACCTTCTAGTTGGTCCCATTGTTGCCGATTTGGGATTTGAAGATGGGATCTTGGTGTAATCGAGGGAAACCCTCAAATTTTAAAGGCACGTATAGTGTACTAAAATCTTAATGTTGACGTATTGTTACATCTGATAGTCCAAATTTTGTGGGGCGGAACTGATGGTGGAACTCCTTAACGCTTAGGAGTTCAGTAATTATAATACAGAACATAATATGACAGGTAGGTTTGTAGCTTCTTAAAGAACAGAGTCATAAGGTGCAACTTCCCCCCCCCCCCCTCCTTCTCTTGTAAACTCTAAAAATGGAGAAATAAAATTAACTTTTAAAAAGTAAAAACCGACTTCAAAACCAAAATGCACTAAAAAGTCTAAAAGAAATTCTTGAACATTGAAAGGAAAGGAAACAATTTACGAGGAAACAATTTCTTTTTGGAGTCGGTGCTGCGACAGGTGAGGCTGAATTTCCAAAGTGATGGCAGTTAGTGCATTTCGGTTTTGAAGGCGGTTTTTACTTTTTTTGTTTACTTCTTTTGAAAATATGGTTAGTTTTACCATCTTATTTTAACTTTAACAAAACTTAAATAACTTCATCCGAGTTAACATGGATTCTTCTTCTTATATAAGAGCTTTGTAATAGTTAATAGAGGTATTTCCATGCTCTTCTTTTCCGTTCTATCTCCATGTGTTAATACAACAGAGCCTGAGCCGTATATACTTGTATTGCTTTGATGACAGGTCGTAATTTTGTTTCAGGCCTATGTATCCGTTACTTTTCAGGGGGTCACAGTTCTTTTCAACCGTCACAAGATCGAAATTAATTTCATTAACAAAATAATTATGAACATAAAGTTAGTCTGGATAACAAAGTTAACGAGTCATAACTTATATCTTTATTTATTTAGCTCTTTCTTTGCGAGCATTTGTGAGACGTAATTCTGCTAAGTTAATTTCACCCGTTGAGTGTTAATTTAGTTACTAAAATTCAAGAAACTACAGTGTTGCGAACAAATAATTTTATGATACGTTTATCTTATAGGGTCTTAAAATTCTACACCGATCACATTCATTGCTCTGATCCCAAAGTAATTAGCTAATGCACTTGTGGTACGAAAATCAGAAACTACAGTAATGCTGCAACACACAGACCCGAGACAAAGTCCTGATTTCTACATTGACCCGACCGAGATTGGAACCCAGGACCTCGGAGCGGCAACACCTTGAAACCCAGCGTGCTTAGCCACTGGCGTAGAAAACATAATACTTAATGTTTTATAACATTATCCTTTAGAAAATATTAATCTTTGCAATACTTGATAAAAAAAGTTTTCTGAACAAAATGCTTTACTGATTTTAAGTAGCCGTAACATGAAAATAGATATAAACTCATATAAGATTAGTTTTTATAGTGTTATAAATACTAACCTTCAGTGGTGGCCTTTATATAGATTCAACGACAACCATCAGCCATTATTTTCCGTATGGATTTTGACAGCCAATTCACGTATCTTGTATATCGCTTGTCACATAATCTTGTAAAATGATTATGTGATAAGCGGTGGTTGTCAATCTGGTGTAGTGCCTATACAAGCGACTACTTTTAAGGTCAATACACAATCGTTTTGTCATTTACAAATATCATAATTGATTGATATTGAACATGACTAATCGTTATGGGAAAGTTTGACAACCCAAATTCCGCTAACCGCCTTGTTATCAATCAAAACAATTGAATAAATGATTTATTATATTATTATTATTATTATTATTGAAACGTAATCCATCTTTAGCTGTAGGAGAAATACAACTACAGATAGTCATAACACTTTTCCTAAGATTGGGTGAAAATAAGAATTTGTGACGTCACGTTTCAAACAAATAATAGTTTTGCTATAACGTATGTTTAATGCAAGTTTATTAAAAGTGAACTGTACTGCAAACCTAAATAATATGCGGTTTCGGATAAGTTGTTTCTAAAAAAGGCATTGTTATGTTTAGTTTGGAGTTTAACTATTACGGTTACGGCACCTTAGTTTAAGGAATTAGTATACAATAGTTTATAGGCAGATCAATTTTTGTCTCTCCCAAATGCCAGTGCACCGTTTTTTTCTTTTTCTTACCGTCTGTATTTTGCAACACCTAGCGACATTATGTAACCGCTGTTAATCTGTGGTTAATGTAGTGGGTTTAAATACATTAAATAATTTATTATTTAACAAATTCTTTATTTTTCACTGTTTGTTATTCCTTAATAAAATAAATAAAAATAACTAAATAATATCTATAATAATTTGGTGTAACTCACTCGTACTGAATCTCGTAAGCTCACTCAAGATCTAAGCTAAAAGCTTTTCTTTCGATACATGAATCAAAGTGTCGATTACTCTTTTGAGGGAGGAAACAAGAAGGTAAACAACTTCACACAACAATTTATTTAAAAGCTAGGCATTTCGATTAATCAGCTCTCCCAGCTAAGTAAGTTGTAATATCTTTTAGACGGCCTGAGATCCAAGCCATCTAAGCTATCTCCAACGATATAAGCCATCGTCTGTATTCCTGTCTCTGTTTGTCCTTCTCGTTTTTACTGTTATCCTTATATTAATGAAAGAGACGAGTATACAAGTAATCTTACATAGTAGGGCACTACGCTGAAGCTTCAGACGCTGAAGCTGAGACGACTTTGCACTAAAGTATTTTTCCATCGGTTTCGAATAAATATTTTATCGGTTTAAGCCTGTAAGCACCTCTACTCAGTGTTTGTTTATACTAGCTATCGATATTCTAGCTACGTGTATAATTTACAAATGTGGTATTAGCATATGAAATAGTCCTGGTACTCCTGAAGGCCGATTCAGAACGTCCGATAAGCCATTCGGCTTGGGTTTTGGCTAGATTTTCTATTCATTTTTAAATTGATGTCGTAGTATGAAAGGATGTCAATATGTCAGTTTGGTAAAAAATATAATAAATGAACAAAATAATACTGTCGCATTAGATAAATCTACGTTATTATAATTTTATTAATAAGTAAAAGCTATCGAAACGTAACCGAATCCGTAACCGAATGGTTCTGAATCGGGGGGCTTGTGAAATGTAGGATTTGTACTTAGTCGTGAATCTACATTGACCAAAAATGTTATTATTCTCAAATATTTACCGAATGACTATTCTTCAATGTAAGCAATAAAATACCTGAATTCTGTAATGAAAAGCTGGAACTGTATCTTCATTTTTTATATATAAAACTAGCGGACCCTGCTAACTTTGTTTCGCCCCCAGCCCCGTCCCGCTCAGCTCCATAATTTTAAAATTTAAGCGATCCTAACGAACATTGTTTCGCCCCGACACCCTGTCAAACGGGATAAAAAGTATCATTGTTCTAAGCTACCTCTCTACCGTTTCACCCCAGCCCCATCCCTCCCAAGCCCCGGCCCCATCTAACGAAATAAAAATATCCTATGGTCTTCTCCTAGTT
The DNA here is from genome assembly GCA_963924145.1 of Pyrausta purpuralis. Lineage (NCBI taxonomy): Eukaryota > Metazoa > Arthropoda > Insecta > Lepidoptera > Crambidae > Pyrausta > Pyrausta purpuralis. The sequence continues at coordinate 4,581,538 of OZ001664.1, read as the reverse complement.
CTAAGCTACCATTCTTAAGTTATAAGTGGTGTAAGAAACACGACTTTCTTTTATATATAAATATTTGCTTAACAATATTTACAGCACTTAATGATGATAACATAAAATGCAGACATGTTAGCCTTACAAACAATGTTTTACTTACTAAAACATGATGAATCTATTTCAATATTGAGTATCATAAAGTTTTTCAACGGCCTCGGTGGCGCAGGTGTTAGAGGGTCGCACTTTTAAGCGACGGCTGCGCCAGAGGTCCCGGGTTCGATCCCCGGGTCGGGCCAAAAATATGTACCTGGGTTTTTCTGTTCAGAAAATTTTCAGGACAGCCCGGAGTTTGGAAGATGGCGGAGTTTCACCCCCGTGCCTCGGAAAGCACGTAAAGCCGTTGTGCTGTGCCATTGGGCTATGAGAGTGAAAGGAATAGAGAGTGCACCTGTGTTTGCGCACACACTTGTGCACTATAATATGTCCCGCGCAGTCGGTTAGTCGTTGTAACTGGCCACCTTAGTCGAAATTGGCTAATGTTTTTCCTAAAAAGTAGACCTAAGAGAAAACTTTACAAAAACAATTTCGAAAGAACTTTCATATCGACACATCATTTCCATTGCTCCTAACCCAAGTCCATAGATCCCGTCATAATAGCACTAAGGTCTACCGATTCGCATGAAAAAGGTGTATTTACGCGGGACATGGGACACTCAATTTGGAGCGTGATTACGTAACGTCAAGTGTTCTAGTTTGTATGTGATATGCCATCGTCGCAATCCGTATAAGTGCGTGCGCCTTCACATCAGAGCGACAACAGCACTGTCGTTCTTATCTGAAGACTTAGTGCGACTTCACATTAGAGCGACAACAGCGCGTCTCTCTAATGTGAAAGGCTTACTGCTGTCATTTTATGTATGAAATTGACAGCAGCTCGACTGCCGCGCGACCGTCAAGCTGCTAAGTGTGAAAGCGCTCTTACTGCTGTCATTTATGTATGAAATTATCAGCAGCGCGGCTGTCGCGCGACCGTGGCGCTACTAAAGTCACCTAAGTGATAAAGCGCTCTTACTGGCTCGATAAAGCATTGCGGGCTCATTTTAAAGTGTCAGAGCAAATTGTTTTTCAGTGCAGTGTAAGTATAAAGTGCTTACTTTGGATCTTTCAAAACACTGTCTATAATGAAAAACCGGCCAAGTGCGAGTCGGACTCGCGCACCGAGGGTTCCGTACAAACCTGCAAGGTTTGCAAAGTTCGTTCATTACGACAATCGGTATCAATGGTTGTACTTTTGCGTTTTTGCGTTGACTTAGTTTTTTTTTTTTTCACGGGTTAAAGGCAATTAGATCTAAGTATTTGATATGAATTTCAACTTGATAGCTTTACGCGTTCATGAGGAAAAAAGTAATAAGTTTATATTTATTAAAAAATATATATTTTGTAATGTAACTAAAAATTTAAGGTTTTCGGAATTTTTCCTTTATGTGTGCTATAAAACGTTGCTTCATGCCAAATTTCAAGATTCTAGGTCGACTGGAAGTACCCTTTAGGTTTTGATTCCCTTGCGAGTACTTGCGAGTTTCAAAATATGCAGCTTAAATTGCTGTTTCTTTTGATTGCGTTGACATAGAAGTTTGATTTTGTTACAGCTTAAAGGTATTATAGACCTGAGTATTTGGTATGAATTTCAATTTAATACCTTTACGCGTTTATGAGGAAATGGGTAGTAAGTTTAAAATTATTAAAAAAAAATTTATTATGTGATGTAACTAAAAATTTATGGTTTTCGTAATTTTTCCTTTATCTATGCTATAAGACGTTGCTTCGTACCAAATTTCAAGATTCTGAGTTCACGGGAAGCACCCTGTAGGTTTTGATTCCCTTGCAAGTGTCGAAAATTTGCGGCATAAACGGCTGTATCTTTTGATTGCGTTGGCTTAGAAGTTTGATTTTTTCACAGCTTCAAGGGACAGTAGACCTGAGTAATTGATATAAATTTCAGCTTCATACCTCCACGCGTTCCTGAGAAAAAGGGTCTTGACAGACGGACGGACAGACGGACAACAAAGTGATCCTATAAGGGTTCCGTTTTTTCCTTTTGAGGTACGGAACCCTAAAAAAATTGCATCTAAACAAATAACTTGTCTGATTTATATTTGGTTCTGAAATCTACGCGAATACTACTCATTGAATAATATAAAAAACACCTCACGGATATATTTCCTGCATATTTATTTAAAACTATACGCCTGACATTTTTTTTCAAACTATTTAATAACAAATAACACCTTGGTCTTGCCTACTTTACAGCAGTGCTTGCTTACAAAGCATTCGAAACTTTTTAAATAAATGTGCGTTAAATAAACCAATAAATAAATCCGTATACTGTTTTTATTTCGTTGTCTGATTTAACAAATAATAATATCCTGATCAATACGCATACCACTCAGACGCTGGCAATAGTCTTATAGTAAGTGATTTAAGAGTATGTGCATCGGAAAAGGTCATTCACCAGGTGTAAAATTTAGATTGCATAGTGCAATGTTTACTGTCATCAAAAAATACTTCTGTCATGTCATGACGTCACTAACAATTGCAAAATAACGACAAACGTGATACGTAATAGCCCTAAGGAACAATTCCCGTGTATCTACATTAACCTAATAACTCTCCCGGTCCTAAATAAATATTTTTTCGCAGGATGACATATTGTATCCTGCCAGCAAATGGAATCGAATGTATTTGAATTTAATTTGCAACTCGTTGATAGAAACGCTTGTTATTTTGAACAAATTGAGTCTAGTCTGGTGAATTGGACAGTGATTTGTTTATTGAGGTTTCTGATATTGGTTTCATGTTTTAGTAAAAGCAATCTAACATGGGCTAGACCAGAAATCTGATTGGTAACAAATTGTTTTCGTTACGCGTGTTTCGCATCGCACGAAAATATAAATGATTTATTTTTATACCAGATATTTGAAGATAATTGAGACAGTTACAGCTTCTAATCTATATATCAACGGACAACATAATTAACCGATAACTATTGGCGTCATGGCCCGTAAGTAATTACTTAATTAAAGGATCGACCCTTAACCCTTTCTGTGGCCAAGGTAAACTTTCAAATAACATGCGAATATTTTGTGTAGCGTAAAATTAGATAAAAAATAATAATTTGTAAATGTTTTTAAAGAATGTCTAGTAGATCCTGAAGCCATTTAATAAAAATCCATACAATTAATCGATCCCATCTCAATTTCCACATAACGAGAAATGTTAATAAATATTTAAATGATGTTTCTAGGAAGCATTTGTAGAATTCTTACAGCTTTTCGTACGTCTCAATAAATAAATTCCATCCCACGTGATTAGAAATTCCATAACATTGATCATTTATTGGTCTTCTACGTGCCTAATTGGCACAAAATAGTTGAAGTTCGCAGTCACTAACAAGAGCCTTCGCAAAAACTGTAAGCAGTCACCGGATGAGCCTTAATTAGAAGATCCACTTAACCCTTCCTGTGGCTAGGATAGGCAATCAAGGAGCGCCACTACTTGGATTATTTTTGCTGACCCAAGGCTAAGGCCTCCTTTGTCGTTGATTAGCTGTAAACTTGAGTAGAGCTTTGCAGGGAATTGAGTTAACCTTTAACCTTGTTGGAGGATTTATTTAACGGCAGTCCTTTTCATACTTTTGCGCTCAATTCAAAGTGTATACTTTGTCATGTTGTTACCGCTTGCGTACAACTGCTAAGCCCTGTATTATTGTAATGAAAATATTATAAATTGCTTTAAATATGTAGTGGTGAAACTATGTCAGAAAAGTCACTGAAAAAACATAAGAATAATAAAAATTAATGTGACATCTTGTCCATTAACCAAAAAAAGAAAGTTTAATGTCGTAAGCGATAAACATGTAAGAATGTATCGTCAGCAACAAAGTCTCTATAGTGTTTCTAAGGCTGGTCAAATGTGCCCTTCCACGTTATACGCAACATACCTTCTCCAAAGAGATAGGTAGGTTTAAAAAAATATTAGTGAAATAAATAAAATACTAATAATATTTTTTTAGGGTTGCTTAATATAAATATCGCCTCGCCTCTGCGCTCGCCAACCCGCCTGCTAAGCGTGGCGAGTATTGGCAAAATCCCCTCACATGAAAGTACACCAGAAACCAGGCCCCCAGTCTCCGGCAGCCCCGCTATTCCTGACTTTGGTAGCGGTCATGGTAACGGCGGGGCAGGGGGTGCTAATAATCCCCGGAGGCGATCGCGCTGCCACCCCCGGTGACAACTGGCCCTGGTAACGTACAACACGTGTACACTGAGAACAGATGAGAAGTTTCTCGAGCTGGAGGAAGAAATGAGCAGGTTACACTGGGACATAATGGGTCTATCAGAAGTCCGTAGAGAAGGCGAGGACACGATAACTCTACAGTCCGGAAACCTGCTCTACTACCGGGAAGGCAACTAACGAAAGTCCCAAGGTGGTGTCGGGTTCCTCGTTCACAAGTCCCTCGTCAACAATATTGAGACCATCGAGAGTGTGTCGAGCAGGGTACTATACCTTATACTCAGAATATCCAAGAGGTATAAGCTGAAGGTCATACAGGTATATGCACCGACCTCGAAACACCCGGATCAAGTGGTGGAGGAAATGTATGAGGACGTAAGTAGAGCCATACATTATTATTATTATTATTAATTGTAGATCACACTAGCAGCTATTCAGCTGATGCGTGTGCGTCTTGGGGTTCGGAGATATTGCTTTTGTCCAATCTATTCTTGAAGCTATTTACTGATGGTGCATTAATGGTTTCCTCAGGTAGCTTGTTCCAATCTGTGACTACACGGTTGGTTAGGAAATTTTGCAGGGGGTTCTTTTTGGCTTTTGAACGACACAGTTTAAGCGCATGACCTCTCAGACGTTTGTTCGCAGAAAATTGGAATAGGCCTTGCAGATCAGGTACATTGTAATATCCTTTTAAAATCTTGAAGGTCTCAATTAGATTGCCCCTTCTTCTACGCTGTTCTAGTGTTGTTAGCTTCAATTCCTTTAGCCTCTGTTCGTATGACATATTTCGCAATGACTTCACTAATTTTGTAGCTCTACGCTGTACATTCTCTATTAGTTTTATATCTTTTATAAAATATGGGTCCCAAATTACGTAAGCAAACTCCAACAATGGTCTTATATATGTCTTGTAAATTTTTATGAATGTTTTCGATGTTAGTCTTGTGAAGGATTTACGTACAAGGTATAACATAGAATTTGCTTTCTTCACTATATTAACTATGTGAGTTTCCCATTTTAAATTGGTGGTAATGGTAATTCCAAGATCTTTTTGCGATTCTACTGGAGTCAGCTGCCGATTGCCAAGATAGTATGTCTGACGGGGATTCTTTTTTCCAATATGTAGCACTGTGCATTTATCTGCATTAAGAGTAAGTAGCCAATCCTTAGTCCAGTCCAAAATATTATCTAGCACTTTTTGTATGTCTTGAAACTGCGAGATCGGGTTACCATACAATTTTGTATCATCCGCAAATAGTGAGAATGGCAGATTTATTGTATGTTTGAGATCTGTCAGGTACAGAATAAAAAGCAAAGGTCCAAGGACAGAGCCCTGCGGTACTCCACTAATAACAGCACGAGGATTTGAGATGGTACTTCCCACCCTTACACGAAAAGATCTATTACTAAGAAAGTCATTGATCCATGCTAGTAGTTTCCCACGTATACCTAAATGCTCTAGCTTGAAGATTAGTCTTTGGTGAGGTACACGGTCAAAGGCTTTTTCATAGTCCAGGTATATGACATCTGTGGGTACTCCCCTATCATGGTTTCTTATCCATTGGTGTACACATTGCAGTAAGTTAGTTACTATTGACCGTTTCGGCACAAACATACATACTACCAAAACCTATTTTACTGTTGTAATGGGGGACTTCAACGCAAAACTAGGCAAGCGAGGCGCAAATGAGTTGAATGTGGGACCTTTTGGATACGGGCAAAGGAACGCCAGGGGACAGAGGCTGGCCGACTTTCTGGAGAAGGAGGGACTCTTTGCGATGAACTCTTTCTTTCAGAAGCCGCCTCAAAGGAAGTGGACTTGGTTGAGTCCCAATGGCTTCACGAGAAACGAGACTGACTTCTTCATGACCTCCAAGAGACGGTTATTCAATGATGTCTCCGTGATCAACAGGGTGAAAACCGGAAGCGATTACCGAATGGTTCGAGGCACATTGAATTTAAATGTCAAATTGAAAAGATCCTGCCTGATGAAGTCCACGCTCCGACCGACTCGTGCTCATATCCAAAATCCCAAGAACTTTCAACTCGAGTTGTCAAACCACTTTGATTGCCTAGAAAATTGCGTTACAGTGGACGAAATTAACAACGGGTTTGTGGAAACTGTTCAAACGGTGGGGTCTAAGTATTTTAGGCCTGGCCGTAAAAATAGACCTTAAAAACTGTCGGTCCACACTCTCGACCTTATGGCAAAACGTCTATCTAAGGCACTGCAGACCTCTGTTAATGCTGAAAACTACAGGCAGCTCAAAAGACAAATATGGAAGTCCCCGCGACACGACATTCGTTGCTTTAACACTACTAGTGTTAAAGAAACGATAGAGCGGAACCAAGGCTCTAAAGTATTTGCAAGGGACATGTCTATTGGGCAAAGCCTGTTGACGAAGCTTAAGACGGAGGACGGCAGTGCAGCGTCGACGAAAGCAGAGGTTTTGAGGGAGATCGAAAAGTTCTATGGGCAGTTGTACACCTCAGTAGCCAAACCCGTTGATAGCTCGGCTAGAGACCCACGAGCTATCCTGACCCGTCACTACACCGAAGACATTCCGGATATCAGCCTCTGCGAGATTAAACAAAAACAACAAGGCACCTGGCGAGGATGAAATCACAGCAGAGCTTCTGAAGGCGGGTGGAACACCGGTACTTAAAGTCCTTAAGATACTCTTTAATTCCGTGCGGCTAGAGGGCATCACGCCTGAGGCATGGAACAGGAGTGTGGTGGTGTTGATCTTCAAAAAAGGAGACAAAACCTTATAAAAGAACTACAGACCCATCTCACTCCTGAGCCATGTCTACAAGCTGTTTTCAAGGGTCATCACGAACCGTCTCGCACGAAGGTTTGATGAAGTCCAGCCTCCCGAACAAGCCGGTTTCCTAAAAGGCTATAGTACCATAGACCACATACATACGCTTAGGCAAATTATACAGAAGTCCGAGGAGTATAATATGCCTCTATGCTTAGCGTTTGTGGACTATGAGAAGGCCTTTGATTCGATCGAAACTTGGGCGGTGCTTCAGTCTCTGCAGCGGTGCCACATAGACTATAGGTATATAGAGGTGTTAAAGTGCCTTTACAATAACGCCACCATGTCGGTCCGAGTACAGGAGCAGAACACGAAGGCAATTCCATTGCGGAGAGGTGTGAGACAGGGAGCTGTCATATCTCCGAAACTGTTTACAGCGGCATTGGAAGACGCCCTCAAACTTCTGGAGTGGGAAGGAATCGGCATCAATGTTAATGGCGAATACATCACACACCTCCGATTTGCCGATGATATAGTTGTTGTGGCAAAGACGCTGGACGATCTTGGCACTATGCTCGAAGACCTTGACCGAGTATCCCAACAAGTGGGTCTTAAAATGAACATGGAAAAGACGAAAATTATGTCAAACTCCCTTGTCGTACCCACTCCAGTATCCGTTGGAAACTCAACTCTCGAAGTTGTCGACGAGTTCGTCTACCTGGGACAAGTGATCCAATTGGGTAGGTCCAACTTCGAGAAAGAGGTCAATCGACGAATCCAACTCGGCTGGGCAGCGTTCGGGAAATTGCGCAAGAGTGTCTTCTCATCTCATCTACCTCAGTGTCTGAAGACGAAAGTCTTCAATCAGTGTGTGTTACCAGTGATGACATATGGATCCGAAACATGGTCTCTTACTATGGACCTTAAAATGAAGCTCAAAATCACACAACGAGCGATGGAAAGGGATATGCTGAGTGTTTCTCTACGGGATCGAATCAGAAATAAGGAGATACGTAGAAGAACTAAAGTAACGGACATAGCCTTGAGAATCAGTAAGCTCAAGTGGCAATGGGCAGGGCACATAGCGCGAAGAACTGATGGCCGTTGGGGCAGGAAAGTTGTAGATTGGAGGCCCTTTCGACCAGAGACGCAGCGTGGGATGTCCACCAACAAGATGGACAGACGACCTTATAAAGATCGCAGGATCAAACTGGATGCAGACCGCTAGTGATCGGTCGCTATGGAAAGCTGTGGGAGAGGCCTATGTTCAGCAGTGGACGTCCTTTGCCTGATAATCATGATGATGATGATGATGAAAAGAAATATAATTGTTATTTCCGAATACATTTAAATAGCTAAAACTCAAACTTCCCTGCCAATGTCATCCACTGACTTGGTTACAAATTCGAATATTCGAACTAATCCTGAACTAGCATTTAGCTGCTGTTGTATAGGAGTGCTGGTAGGATATTGGAGGCAACTTTGCTAGGCACCGCGAGTGGTCGAGTAGTAGTGCTAGAGTTTAGATTACTCTGACTCGAGCGGTTAAAGGGTTTAAAGATAAATCCATACGAAATATTTTTATTGAATGTACCATGAATTAAATTTTATTGGCCATTAAATGGATGGAACAGGTACATAATAATAATATGAAGTCATATTTTACCCTGATTATATAATTGGGGTGGCAAGCAAGGATAGCAGTAAAATGCGTAACGCTAGCCCAATTGTTTCTTGTAGACTAATAAAGTAATTAGTTACATACCATATAAAATTATATTATTTAGATTTATCTTGGTAAACTTTATTTACATGCCAACTAAATATTTATCTACATACGAGTATATTTTCATAAATTTACTAAAAGAAATAAGCTGCCAAACTGAACAAAGAATCAGTTTACATGAGCCCAATTCATAAATGGAACTTTGCAAATTCATCTCACGAAACATTTAGTTAACCCTTCTGGTGCAATCGTCTGAATATTGGCAGTAACTTTCCCAGTACCGGAAAATGTTCAAGTGACAGTGCAGTTTCCGTCGGTCCGTCTATATTATAAGTCAATACAAAACTAAGTAAGTAGATTGGGCAAGCGATACTTTTAAAAATACGGAACAGTGATTGAACGAGAACTTATGGGTCATACGTAATAGTGCGAGATAAAACATCAAATATATATATATAGTATCAGGAATTTAGGTGCATGTTTCTTTTTACCGACTTCAAATGAGGTAATCAATTCAATTTAGTTTAGTTTATTAAGTAGAGTTTTATAAAATTTGAGTATGTTTCTCTATAATGTTAGTATACTCCTCTATTAAGGCTTCCAAACACGTGTGCTAAATTTCATAAATGTATATATAATTGTGTGTTTGTCCACCGATTTCTCGAAAACGAGAAGTTATAGCGAGATGATTATTTTTGGTTCAATCAGCTATACTTCAACTTAGGGTGCAGTGCAGGTTTCATCAAAATAGGTCCAGTGGTTTTTGATATATGAGTTATAAATAAGAAAAAAATGTAATTTAAAAATAAATAACACCTTCAAAAAACTTACTGAAAAGCTTATAATAACTCATTTTGCTTCTATTCGGGAGAAAGAAATTCTTAAGGGGTCACATTTTTGAAGGCGGTTAAATTTCTTAAAATACTTTTTAAAGTTGAATAATTAGGATGCTGCAGATTAGTATCCATTTCATCAGCAATCTCCACTTGCGATGATTATAAAACTTTTTTAATATTAAAAAAGGTAAAACAAACTTTTAATGAAAGTTAAAAGCGTAGGTATACGTGGCTCTACGCAGCTAATAAGGTACAGTCAGACGCAAAAGTGCTGGAAACTTCCCCCTTTACTTTAAGAGGCACTACTCACGAGACACGAATGACTTTTTGTACAGTCTGCTTGAGATGACTGGAGCTGTGACTTGGCAATTGAAATGATAGTTATAAAAAGGTTGAGGGTTAAAGGTGAGCTTACGTAGTTAAATGATTGGGGACAAACGGCCAGTAACGTTTTCAGTTTTCAAATCATGTGCGTGAAGCTATAATTTTGATAGTAGGTATCTAGAACTTTGTAGATCAAAGTCCACATAACGTTCGTTACGTAACGTTCACGTTACACGATTGTGTAATATTATTATTTTTATAGTGTTTTGTCACTATTTGAACTTAAGTCGAAAGAAGACGAGGAAATCCTTCTGACACAGCTGCTTCTACAAGTGCATCTTACACAATTGTGTAATTTGTAATTTTTCGCAGTCGCCGATTTATATGCATTTTGTTTTCGGTGGAGCGTGTAGATATTTAACTATTTTTTTTTAAGTAACAATTAAACTCGCAACCGAATTACCACTCGAAAAAAAAACGATTTTCGTGAAAATCACCGCTCTGAATTCTGATTTCACAGAGATATTTAATTATAATATAATCTACATAAGGAGCTCTGATTATCTTTCGTAGACTATACAAAGCAAAAAACGTTACACGGCAGACATGCAGATGTACCAAAGTCTTATCTCTCGGATATTATTTAACTTAAGGCGGTCGCTAAAGCACGTATTAATAAATTGGCTTACAGTCTATATGAAAGTAAGTAAGCGCTGCGCTTAAAAAAAATACACCGCCAAGTATTTCCAAGTTGCTTGACGACGCGTTTGGTGTAGTGGTTAGCGCTCCTGACTAATATGTCGGCCGTCGAGGGTTCGAATCCCGCTAGGAGCAAATGTTTGTGTGTTAAGTAAGCACGGCCATTTGTACCTAAATCGTGGATGTTTATAAGTATTTATGGGAGACGCGTGAGTAACACAAGGCGGAAAATTCCTTACCACGATCACGAAACCACGGATATTAGTGTGTTGTCCGGTGCATATATTTTTGTATCGCTTTTGCGGGATATCACAGAAGAGATACAATAATAATGGCTAAATATTATTCTAATTTTATTATTTTTATGTCTGTTTTGTAATTTATTCTCGAAAACATGGGGTATCCGGTTAGCATGACAAACTAAGCCTAAGCCAAGTAAGTTGCGTTTGTAGTATTGGAACTGGTGGAATCGTCCTGCGAAAACTTTCTGACAGTGCGGCAGGTATTAAGTATTGCCGGCTTTTGCATTGTTATGTAGGTGTTATCTGAAATGTTTAGATTACGCAAAGCAGTGAGTAGGTGTTTTGGTTTAACTCCAGTGCTGCCGTCCTTTAACTAAAATGCCGTTAAAGCCAAAAAGTAGTTTCGGAGAAATTTGCATAAAACGCGGGAATCACTGTTTCTTCAAAACTATAATACTGAGATTAATGATTGTTTAACACAAAATTAGCATTTATTTTCGCACATCACTTAGGATATAATTTGCAAATAAAACTATGAAATATTAATTTTTATATACGTTTTTCTTATTTAGCTAAGAATTTTTTTTTAAAAAAAGTACTATGTGTAGTGTACTAAAAGGGCGCTAACCTATACTTAACGGCTTTTTAGTAAAGTAAACTCTTTAAATTTATAAGGTTCGTAATGTTTGTTATATTTACCCTAAAATCCTTAACTAAAAAGTCGCAAAGGCACTTAAATGCTTTATAGTTAAAAACTTATGCCAAAGAAATATTTTAAAATCTTCTCTAGTTGGAGGCTAAAGCTCCTTCACGTTTTTTAAGTCAAGTGTAGCCAGTTTAATAAGAATATCTAGTTAAAAATAGACTTAATTATTTAACTTAAAGGCGGCAAATCTTACTTCGATTGTAGTTAACTTCCTTATAACTAAGAGATTAATACAAAAAGATGAGGTTTTAAAGAAAAATGCAAAATTAAAAAAACAAAAATGTATTCTTCTTAAACGAAAATTTCAATTCTTTCTGCATTAATCATTAAATTTTAACATCCATTAATCAATATTAACCATAAAATTATGCTTGAGATCATACAAATTACCAAAGGCACATGCTTGAATTATTTTTCATATCCCAGTAGGAAATAGGACACATGATAAATATCAAAGCAATTATGTTTATAAATTATAATATATCATTCTAAATGTCACAACTAGTAAAAAACCATATCAAAAATTAACTCACAGTTTTTGGTTTACACATTAATTAAAACAAGCTAAATCACAGTTTTTATTTAAAGGAACTTAGTACCTTACCAAAAATTTAAAAGCGCAACATTTAATATTGAGATAATCTTTTCAGTCTTGGACTTTAGAAGCACCTGTTAAGTACTAATTTACTTTACTTACTCCTTATAACACATGTATAATAAATATTAAAATGACAGTATTCTTTACAATCTCAAATTTTTTAAAAAAAAAAAAACAAAAAAACATTCAAAAATATTGCAGGGAAATTACTGATAGTTATACATAGTACCTACCTAATATGTTTATTATGGTGTTTACTACACATTAATCAGTCTTTATCATAAGAAATTTCTTTTTATGAATAATACAGTCATATTAAAAGTTGACTCTTTTTTCTTTTTTTGTACTTCCGACATTTCGTCGTCACTGCAAATTGGTAAATTATGCCAGAAGATCATTTTATGTTTAGGAATGATGGGCGATAATTTATCAATTATATTTTGTTTTCTATCTTTCTCTATTCCTTTGGGAAGGGACCGAAATGTCAATTCAAAATGAGGATTTTTCAAAAATTTGTCATTCATAAATTTTAAAGATGTATAGTTTTCTGCAAAATCATGTTTATAGTGTAAATCATAGCTTGATCTTTTATAACAAATCTGACATATATTTTTCAGATATACTCTAGGGTTAGCATTTTGAATTCGTCTCTCTGATACGTTATTAGGATATTTAATAAAGTCTTTAGGCTGTAAGGCCTTCACAACTTTTCCATTGTTAGCTGAAGTAACTGCTTCCTCGAAATCCGCAAAATCATAAATCTTGCCTTTTTTCTTCATTGCAAGTTCGACTTGGTGATGGAATTGATCACAGCTCATAAAAGTGTGTCCTGGCTCAAAATAGTTTAATGTTATTTGTTCGGTTGCAATAATATCACTGTTTACAAGATGAACCATCATAGAAAAGAAAAGCCAGTTTTTGTTTTGAGCCGTGCAATTGTCCATCCAAATATTGATCATTTTAATATCACGGAAACGTAACAAAAAGCTATAATATGCACTCATTATGTCTTCTTGCTTTCTTCCAGCGATACCGTCGTGCCAAATAGCAGCAAGTGGCTTCAAATCTTTCGTGATTTTTCCTACTGGAGCAAAAGTTTGATTGAAAGCTGTTAATCTTGGGCAAAATATTACTGTTTTAAATGTGTCAAGCCTTGGCAGCATTATGACTTTTTCCAAATCACTGCTGTAATATATCTGGTCTTAACTCTGTTCCAAAGACTTATGAGAATCATATAATTGCCTGGCATCTGTGTATTTTTTGTGATGAGCTGCCCATTCTACGCATTTTTCACAATCAGATATTATTTCTTTGTGAGCATCGTGTTGCGTATCACGAGTATGTAATTGGTATGACTCACATAGCCCACACTCCTCATTTCCAAGTCTAGTAAATGATATATTCAGGCTTTTTAAATATGTTCTGTACATTTCGTACCCAATTTTTATGTTAGGATGCTTATTATAAAAATCTTTGTACATAAAAGTTACATTTATTTAATTTGGTAAATATCTTCTATTAGGAGCATGCTCGCGACGGTAGTGGGGTGCACATGGGTTGAATGTTTCAACATGCTCTGTAATAATTTCTCTGTCAAATTTTCGGGTTTTAGCATGCTTACCACGTTTGTCAATATCCTTGTTTGGGTCAACGGAGCTAAATAATATTTTATCATTATTTTTTTCGAATCCCAAAGTTGTTAGGAAAAATATTTTACATACAGAGGCTAAAGTCCCATCGCTTTTTGGCAAAGTAAAACATCTTCTTGGGTTTCGTTTTGGTTCACTAGTATACTTTCTTTTAGGAATTGCCACCACATAATTAGATTTAACAAAAGCTCTGGCTTCAGACCGGGCCTTTTTCCAAAAGCTTTTATTTATTTGTTCACGTTCAGCAGTTGTAAAAACTTTGGGGCACTTTTTCAAGCATTTATCGCCACAACTGTTTTTAATTCTATGTTGATTTATTTTTTCATCTCGCTTCTTTAATTTTCTTTCTTTTAAACTTGAACTGTACTTTCGCCGTTTAGGTGGTGGTGAGATTCCTAATTCTTTAGTGATTTCTTCTGATTCATTAAATGTGCAAGTCGCAATACGCAATGAGGAATCCAAAGTCATGCGCCGTTTTAGTAGAGGTCCATTCCTAATGCAGGGTTCAGACTTCTTTGTAGCCATAGAGTGACGTCGAACTGGTTTTTTCCCCCTAAACGTAACCAGTTTAGTAGCACATTTGTTTTTTCAGGTTTTAGGTTGAGGTTGTTGAGATTCGATGTCATCATCTGTATCGTCATTTATTAGATCGTCTTCAGTAGGAACATAATCTTTGTCTTTGACAGAATCGTCAGAATCGTAGTCGCCATCCTTAGATTCAGCAATAGAAGATTTCCGAGTGGCAGAACATTTCTGAGCAGGACCTGGCACCGATTCATCGTCATCGGGTTCCGAAATTAATGATAGCCTACAGCTCTGAGTAGGACTTATTGGCATCGTTTCATCACATAGTAAAGTAGTTTTTTTTTTAGTGTTGATAAATTCAGGTTGGTGGTTGGAATTTGGTATGATGGTAGTTTTTTTTTAAAATATCATTTGTATTATTTATATTGTTGAAATGATGTGAGGTAGCTGTTACTTGTGTTTCACAGAAATATTGAAAAAAATCGGTTTTTTGCTCCTTTTTTGACGACTTCATTTTGAAATGTGGTTACGGAACTCGCTTTTGGAGGTGGGCAATTTACAAATTTATTACAAGTAATTTCCTGCTTGTTCATGTCTTCTTGGTTGGCTAAATTGATTATATTGTGAATCCTTTGGGACACTCCGTATCGTCTGAAATAGAAAAAAAAATAACTAAATAAATCATCACAGCTCATCAAAAAAAGTACCTAAAGTCTAAATATTTCTAACCCCAGATTAAGGCCACCCACCTAATACCTAAACGGCAAAAGTACAGTAAAAGTTTCAAAGTCTTCACAACAAAAAAACTTGAAGAAATGTTCAGAAAAAAGTTGTAATAACTAATTACAAGCGACAGAAATTTAGTTATCTACTGTATGTAATTTTATTCCTAACAAATTAAATATAAGAAAATTAACTCCCTCTATACATTTAAAAATACTGACAAACGTGGTAAACATTCTAAATCCCTAATTTTATTATTTTTTAAAAAAATTGAGAAATAGCTATTGTTGTAATAAGAAGCTTTTAAAAACAAAACATATCTTTAACTGTTTTAGGCATAATAATATTATTTTAATTATGATAATACTAGCAAGCATAGTCTACCTATCACGGTTTAAATGATACAGACAGATGGGTATGGAACCCTAAGGCCTGATTCACACGGCCATACGTTCCCCAAACAATATTTTTATATCAAACCAAACTAAACAACTAGAGTCTTGTTAATACAGTGCCGGACTGATACCGCAACACCGAGTGAACAGTTTGACATATTTTATTCATTACCTACTGCCACTACTGTTGTTCGATAAAAATTCAGGAAACGCATAGCCCCAGGAATCAGGCCTAAGAACCTTTCAAAATAAAATGTATTTGATCTTTTCATTAAATTCTTATTAGTTGATGTATGAAATCCATACTCGCATACTACATTCAAGTCCGTGATACCTATTTAATATTTGAATAACTATCTATACTAATATTATAAAGCTGAAGAGTTTGTTTGTTTGTGTGTTTGTTTGTTTGTTTGTTTGAACGCGCTAATCTCAAAAACTACTGGCCCGATTTGAAAAAATATTTTTACGTTGGATAGTCCATTTATCGAGGAAGGCTTTAGGCTATATAACATAAAGATACGACTCATAAGACCACAGCAGAAATAAAAAATGTTGCGAAAACGGGAGAAAGATATTCCTTTTGAGAGCTTCCGCTGCATACGCTGCGGAAACCGCTTAAGTTACACAAAAATCATGTATGACAGGATTGTTCAACATTAAGAGTTCTATAATAAAGTCCGCGACAGCATATGTCTATCTTTTATGGTTGACTTACTACAACCTTTTTTATGTTAATAAATTTGTAAAAAAATAATGCATCATTTTTAGAGGTGTATAATACACACAGGTATTTATTCTTATCAAAATAAATACATTTATCATCAGGGGCATTTCATTGAAAACAAAGTTGCCCTTTATATCATTTGATTCCAATAAATATCTTAGGAGCTATCACAGTTTTAACATAACTCCGCACCAAAATAATGTTCGCAGCTTAAGTACAACGTGCGCTTGCGCTAATCTATACTAATATTATAAAGCTGAAGAGTTTGTTTGTTTGTTTGAACGCGCTAATCTCAAAAACTACTGGCCCGATTTGAAAATTTTTTTTACGTTGGATAGTCCATCTACCCACTCGACTGTCCGCGCTGTCAGACTATGATGTGGGAAAACTGTCCGGCGATATCGCGCGACGGTTGCATGATAAAAATATTATTAAATATTATAAAGCTGAAGAGTTTGTTGGTTTGAACGCGCTTATCTCAGGAACTGCTGAACCGATTTGAAAAAATATTTCTGTGTTAGATAGCTTATTTATTGAGAAAGGCTTAAGGATATAAAACATCACGCTGCGACGGGAGGGGAGGGAGCAAACTCAAAACGCGCGGACGAAGTCGCGGGGGACCGCTAGTAGAAATATGTAACACTAACCTCGTCAAGCTCCGCGACATATTGGAATTTTGGCGCGAACACGGAGCGACGACGTCAACCACCTCGCGTAGCGTCTCGAGCAAAATGGCCAGGCGCGGGCGAGCCACACGCTGGGACGTTTCGAGCACCCCGCACATCCCCGCACACTCCCGGAATGACTAAGGCGCGAGCATCAGATAACGACTTTATAGTTAAGGAACGTGGCTTTGCCGCTTTAAAGTTAAGAATGATACATAAATATTTACACTACACTGTTAAAGCAAGTAACCTTTTTAAAAAAAAGTATTGTAAGGCAACTGTAGTATTGAATACTTGACTATAAAGGCGTAAAGGGCTGTTAACTACTATTTAGATATGTTTTTGGTTTAAAGGAATTTTTAGTCATCATTTTGAAATGTTATTTCTAAATGTATCCTTAACTATAAAGAAGTTAAACTATCTTTGCGCCTTTTAAGTCAAGAATAATCGAATAACGCTCTTTTAGTTAATTATAGGTTCAGCAAATATTCGGTGATGTGAAGAGCTAAGGTACTTTAACGTGTGTCTAGCCAATGAATGTGGTTTAGTCGCTTTTAAGTGAAGAAATCGTCAAAAAATGAGTCAGTTAACGGCTTGCAGCGTTTTAATAATTCTGGAACTATTAGTCATACAGCTATGATTATTAGATATAAAAATAGATAATTTTAAACTGTATTATTTTGCATTAAAACACAAAATCGAACATCTGAGGGTTAACGGCTTTCTAGTTAAAGGATGGCAGAGTGCTAGAGAGCACCAGCGGCACGATGTGAACTTTGTCCATGTACCAAATTTTAAGTATTTCTTCTTTGAGTTCAGTATATTTATGTATTTCTTTCTGTAATATTTTTGTTAACATTATTATTTATCACTGCTGCCAAAATGCGTCATTGACGATGGCAAGACTGAGTTCGGTAATAGCACTGTTAGTAAAAAGTCGCGAAGCGTAACTGAGCGACCTGCGGGAACACGTAACTAGGGTGACGAGAGTATCGTGATGAGATTACATCGACTCTAATTAGGTTGAAAAACTGCTTGCAAAAAGGACACATTTTTGTGGTAGAGACGTGATATTTGGTAGGCAAATGTTAGGATATACAGTCAGGAAATTAAATCTGAACTAATCTTGAAAATTGACTCAAAAACTCACACTTATTTTAATGAATACGAGTATCATTCAGGAAGGAACTACCACATATTATGTGATCATCACATGACATACCTGATCTTATTCATATTACAATAATTACATTAATTTACAATTATTTGATATCATCAGTTTATATTTAAAGAAAACACACAACGAATATTATTTTTGACAAGTAACATTTAAAAATTAAATAAGCTTATGCTTTTTATATAACAAACTTTGTTTGATGCGTGTATATGTCCCCCTTATATTGTAAACCGAGTGTGCGCGTGTTTATTGTAAACAAGTTTGATAGGGTTTAAAAATTAGGCTTTTATTGGTACTTACATGTCAACACAACACGAATGATAAACCTGATACGTTAACTTACGCTTATCCTTCACTTAGCCTGACTTACCACTTTGCCCAGTGATTCGTCATTTCAGTTTACATTCTAATATGAAGTTTGGTACAGTTCACAATAAATCTATCGGATTTAAAACCGTTTCTAATCACGCGGTTTTTACAATATATCGGTTGCATATACAGTGTGTTGTTTTGGTCAGTGCCATCCAACTCAGGGATGATAATATGAGATATGCTTATTCTAATAAATATTTATTTAAATTCTATGCAAGTTTTATACAGGAAAACCTCTTCACAACATTTAAAAAAAAAACGAATAGAGAATCTCGCGTGTATCTACGAAATAATACGCCGTAGCTAGTAAGCTACGAAGAGGCGACCTGGTGTTGGTAGTTTTGACTCGCTCGCTTGTCCGCAATAATAAATTGATTTTAAGTTATTTCTTTTTTTTTGCATCAGTATCGTTTGTACAACCACCCCTGAACCGTACGTCGCAGACCAAAACTGCATCTGTATAAACATATCTTCATACTTCATTTTACTGTAGGTATAACTGTTTGTATTCAATCAGCTTTCCGTCAATAATACTCATAAGAGCTACTTCCGTTATGTTTGAGCCATTCAATACAATTTGTACCTTGCTTGAATAAACCATTTGTGGCCTAAAAGCGTTTCAAACTGTTCAGAACGTGCCAGCGTTGGAGGAAAATAGCACATAACAACTTCGATGCACTGCACACAACTCACTATGCTCCAAATTTTTCCTAACAGCCCCTCAATTTTAAAGCGCGGCCCCTAGTGGGCTCCAGGGAATTAACTTTATTCAGGGGCGAAAAATGTTTTCAACAACCCCTATTCTGGAGTCTGTTATGACGTATGACGTGCAACGTATTTTTGGGCCTACTATACCATTAAGTTCGTTATACAGGGTGTTTGGTACATC
Source organism: Pyrausta purpuralis (assembly GCA_963924145.1). Classification (NCBI taxonomy): domain Eukaryota; kingdom Metazoa; phylum Arthropoda; class Insecta; order Lepidoptera; family Crambidae; genus Pyrausta; species Pyrausta purpuralis. The sequence continues at coordinate 4,562,245 of OZ001664.1, read as the reverse complement.
ACATGCCAAATAAAAATGGCTTGTAATGTGGATCATTAGATATCATTTCCTGCTTTAATATTTTTTGGCTTGGCAGTTTTTTATATCGTCTTTATGTGAAAAATATCCGAAATCATATCCGGCATTCCAATCATATATTTTTTTGTTTTTCTGCATATTATTTTTAATATGTTATTGTGCATTATTTTGCGGTTGTACTCACATCACATCATAGTCTTTTTTTATTTACATGCAAAGTTGCGCGACATAATTTTCTCAAATTTGACCTGCAACTTTATATGGCTGTGACAATGAACAAAAAAACGACTGGACTCGTCGGACTTCATAAAAAATCTCTAGACCTTGTTTATAGTAAATATATATGCCGCATGTCATAAAAATTATGAAAAAATTTTTAAAGATAAAAAAAGGATTGGGCTTTGAAATGAGACAGGCGAAACCGATGACGTAGAAAACTTTTTAAATTTACAGGATGTTGTTTTAAAAAATGATATCTTCATCGTTAGAGAAAAGAAAATAACCATTTCCAAAAAATCATTATCGCGTCCTGTTTCTATGGTGTATACAAAGAGACAGTTAAAATATTATCACTTAAAACGATTTCACCTTATAGGGTAGGTAAAAGGAAACAAAATAAACGTGGTGTTGTCGTATTTATGTCTGAAAATTACACTAATAGGCATTTTATGCTACTCATTTTATAAAGAAGCCACTTATCACGGGAATCATTCAACTTGAATGTCTGCCAGTGGTGCTTTTGCATTGACGAATCTTATTAATCGATTAACACCTAGCAAGGTATCAGGAAAAAAGATTGAACCCTTATATCAACAAAATGGACGGCACCAAAAGGGAAGAGGAATGTTGGGAGACCGAAACAAAGGTTGGCTGACGACCGACATCAAGAAAACAGCCGGAGAAGATTGGCCTAGAACAACTAAGGAGCGTGAGTAGGATGGCAGAGGTCTTTACCCGAACAGGGATTTACAGCAATGTAAAAAAATAATGATCTTGAAATGTAATTTACTTAAGTGCTGAAAAATAAATAAAGACTTTATTTAAAAAAAAAAAATAATAAGTAAAATGTTTTGTTTTTGTTCATGAAATGCAGGTTAGTCCCATAATCGGACTAGCAAGTTTTCCTCCATTCGGGGAAATCTGCTTGCGTCGAATTAATTTTTACACTGTGACGTTATTACTTGCACGCTTATCCTTTTGTTTTGAAGGCAAGTTTTTACTTGTTGAGATAAATATATACTTTACTATTTCAAACAGGTTATTATTTATTTCACACTAATCTCCTAAAATAATAAAATTTTGTATTAGACATTCTCTTGCGATCTTATTCTTAGTCAGAGCATGACCGGGTAAACTCTTGAAATATTTTTTCTTTAGAAAAGCTTAATATTGTATGTTAAATCAGTAAATACTGTAGTAAACAGCAATGAGGAGCAATTGTTAGGCGTAATTGTCCGGTCAGTGCAACCATTTAGCTCGCAATCGCAGTGGGCCGGGCTGGCTGTCGATCTATACAAGGTGTCTGTGTTATTGCGTCAAACAACTAAATACACTTATTTTTTTAATCTTGTATCCATTTCAATAATGTGGTGGTGAAAGGGATATTAAAAATATAGTAAATTATAAGTCTTGTTTATATAATATTATATGTAATCCATTTTCTATATCATTTGACTAACGCAAGTTTTTGATGTATGCGTGATGTCTGATCAGAAGCATTAAGTTTTAATGAAAATACACAACGACAGAACATTTTATTTAAGTTGTGTAAAAAAATTGCATCAACTGACTTGAAACAACGTTAGAAATATATAACAGCCCTTAGAATAAAAATAAAACACATTATTCTTGCCTGAGAAAAAATAAATAAAGGATATAAAGATAAGTTTCTCAACCCTGTCCGTAGCCAAACGACTTTCTTACCAGACAATTACAAAATTATTTTGGGTTTGTTAACATTATGGCAACTTTGCTAAGAATATGATGAGACATTTTAATCCCTGAAATTTTGGTTATTCCGGTCTGAGATTCTTATACGAATTCCTTTATAATCACTTGTTAAAAGAAAAATAATCTTCACTGTGACAAGCGAGTAACTTTAGTACTACTTGTCGTTAAGAATGTAGTAATATGAACATAATTATAAATATTTTTGTGCAACTTTATTTTATCAGGCTCTTATTATTTTTTGTTAAGTCACTTGACTATAAAGTGCTTTAAAAGATCAGCCTCTCTATAAAAATACAATCTCACAAACTTTCAAAGATCAAATGCTATGGTTTAGAATGTTTTTAACACTCAGTGTCATATTTTATATTTATAAAGATGAAATAAGAAACGTCACGCGTAATGACGTATCCATAAGAGACCACAAAGGACACGTTTTTTTGTCCATACCATAAAATTATTATCCCTTTGGAATAGAAAGACAAAAGCGAGATGTCACTAGCAGCAAACTGTGTGATAAAAAGAGATGGGTAGCAGAACCATTTTTGTCAGATGTCAAACAGTGGCGGTCAACAGTTGACATCTGACAAAAATGGTTCTGCAGAAGCTCGCTGAAAATTACGTGCATTTGATTTTTTATATTTAAAAGTGAAATTGTGTATATTTTGGAGAAATAATGCGTCTGAAACATGGTGACTTGATCGGTGATTGATTGTTATGCATTACAGCGGCATAACCCCAACAAGTAATCATTTATCAGGTAGAAGTAGTAGTCCAAATCGAAGCCTCTTAATATACGACTTATATTTACCAATGCGCTTCAAATTTAAAGTAAGTACGCAGTTTGATTATTCTATTCTACAAACGTTAATTTACGTAAAAAATAAAGACAGAATAACACAGGGAATGTATGTCGACGAATATTTTGTAAATGAAATAACATTAAGTTTTATACTAGAGCTGCATGTTCAATATTTTGTGTCGACTGTTTATCATGCAGTAAACTACTATATTTAACTTAGGAACATTGTTATAAATCACCTGATCGAATGGTTATCTCATTTAAAGCTACAAATGTTACTTACTTAAGTTAGTTACTGTCATCTTAAATCGGTTTTGTTTGACAACTTTTTACTTGTCCTTCTATTCCGGTAGGAATATTAATTTTATGGTCCATACATTTTTGCCCAAATGTTGTAACTAAAGTAGGTACAAGTATTAGACGTTGATGGAGAAAAATCACTAATTCACGAAAAAAACAATCAGATTTTTTTATACATGTGTACCACCCAAAATTATCAAGAAAAGATACAATACTTAATTAGGCATGGCAATATTTAACTGGGTGATCCGTTTGCGTTTAGTTTTATGGCGTGTTTATGATGTTTTGATAAATAAAAAATAAAGTACAAAATAAATCACTATCTACTGGTTTATATTTTGTTATTTTAAAGATATGTTTGATATTAAACAGTTTTATTTTTACTTGTAAATATGTTTTTTCATTAAATATTTTACGAGGAACGAAACGCTGTTGAAAAAAATCTTTCAAAATTGAAATTGATAAAATTTGCTCCAAAGACAAACAGCCTAGCTGTCAGAGAAATGCCATGACATGACGTTTCTCTAGATGCATAGTACCCATATTTAAACTGTTTTAAATCATTTTTTATTCAGAATCCATTTAATATTTAAAGATTCTAATTATACACATCTTTTTCTTGTAATTCAAGGACTTTCACCTATATTTTGTACCAAGGTACAAGCTTTGGGCAAAAATAGAATGTGTCCTTTCGCTAGGTCGGACAGACGGCACGGTAGCTCAGTTGGTAGAGCGTTTCGCCCGCTCAGTCAAGAAGTTGCTGGTTCGAGTTCCGCCTGGGCACAAATTTTTGGTTTCTTTTTCCATCTTTATGAATCAAATGCTATGGTTGAATATACCAAAATATTACCAAAGGATATTGACCAAAGCCGGGCCCAGATTGAGTCTTCGTAGTTTATATTTCAAAAATTTTGTTTGAATTATAATTGCACTGGTATTTAAAGGGTAACTAAGTAAATAAGTATTGAATTACTTTAGTAAATAAAACAATTACCTTCTGAATGTTTCAAAATGAGTGGTGAGGTGAGATGCATTAACTCTGCAATCACAAATCATAACCTTAAAATGTCTAATCTGCCATTGAATTCCTCGTAAACCCCTAATTATTTTTCGTAGATTTTTTTTGTCTTTATTCTTTCAAATATTTATATATTTTATCCGAACATTTTGTAAAGACGCATGCAGACGCAAAGTAGGCTGAGTTTTTATAGAGTTTTGGTCAAGATCCTTTATTATTTAATTGATCCTTCTTCTCAACATCTAGAGATTGAGTGCCAGTGTTCGGTATCATAAATCTTGATCAATCTCTCAGACAGATTATATCCCCAGCAAAGGTTTATTTTTTCGTCAACGCTACCTCCCCGACTTTTCATAAACATTATTCAGGGTTCCGTAACATAATAACTGTAGGGTTGCGTGTACGTGCAAAGGAAATTGACTTTATTGGTTGTTCTCGAATACAATTACTCAATATTGGTTGTTATGCGCTGTTCGGGGGCTTCTTGATTGTAATTTAGAGGAAGTATATGTTTTGTTTTAGGATGGAATCTTTTTGATACCTCCCGGAATATTCCTTATTTATGTAATAAGTGCTCGTAGCGCAGTGGTAGCAGCGCTTTGGTAGTGATGGTAGTGATACCAAAGTGAAGCAACCTACGGCACGGTCGTGTTTGGATGGGTGACCATTCCGACCATATAAGTGACGTACATCACGAGCATCTCCGTGCTTCGGAAGGCACGTTAAGCCGTTGGTCTCGGCTTATATCGGTTGATATTAGTCGTTAAGCCTAGTCAGAGGCCTTTCAATCAATCAATTAATAAAGCATTTATTGTTTCATCTATAGGTACATAGGAGTTGTTCTTATTTTATAATGCAGTGCAGCTATAACCTGCCACTTGGGCGTACAATATTTTCGATTTTGAAATATGGGGGGCTTGATAACATCTGACAGCTGCAGGGTTAGTCGCTTGCCATGCAAACACCCCTCCACCAACCCGCACTGAGCCCGCGTGGTGGAGTATGGCTCAAACTACCTCATAGTTTAGGTAAGGCCTTTGCCCAGCAGTGGAACGTTACAGGCTAACTTTACTTTTTTCTATGTAATAGTAGTAGTATTTCTCTTGGTAGTCAGAGAAAATTTTAATAAATATTTACGTAATTATTACAATATTTCTGAGAATAATTCCATTGCGTGGATCTCTAAACATATTTAAACTTTAGTTCAAAACATATTTCATTAAGCAAAACATTTATCATACTAATATTATAGAGCTGAAAAGTTTGTTTGTTTAATTGCGCTTATATTAGGAACTACTGGGCCACATATTATTTTAGTTAATGAATTTAATTTAAAAAAACTTTTTTAAAAGGTGTTTTGTTACACATAGGTATTTATTCATATCAAAATAAACATATTTATTTTTATCAAAATAATAATAATCATCACAAGCTCACAATCTTATTTTCATCAAAATTTCCCTTACATGATTTGATGTCAATAAATATAGTAGGAGCTAGGTATAACAGTTTTAAAATACTTTCGCACCAAAATAATACTCGCAGCTTAAGTACAACACGCGCTTACGTTAAGTTTTCTGGCCTCTTACTTCCAATGAAAGTATGAGTTTTGCGTTGAAATATTTTACGGGTAATCCGAAATTTACGCGGGCGACGTCGCGGGGTACCGCTAGTTAATAATAAAGAAACTACCAGTTTACATCCTGTATGTAAGGGAGAGCTGTGAGCATCGTCTCAGGATAAAATGGTGTCATAATAACATTGATAATATTTTTATACGAACACAATATTTATATTGTTAGTGACCGTACCTTTCAAAACATTGTAACACTATTCTCCATTTGTATAAAAATCTAAGAGAAACCAAGTGCCCTCGACGTCCGAATGTGATTCAAGGAGTTTTCGCCGAGCCTCGTTACACAAAATTCATAGACGTCCCTCCGCCCCTTCACAAAGAGTTTCTGCCACATAATTTCTCGAGGATGCCCTTTGTAGTGGTCACGGATAAAGGCGTTCGTGTTTTCTTGAAAGCGAATTGTGAATGTTCGGTATCCGTAGTAAAGTGTTTGGTCATGTTTATCATACTGATGGATTTCTAAAAAACTGTTTTCGCTCTTTTTGTTTATTTCCGAGTATAGATAGCTAAATATACAGGATGAACTTTATAGTTTCTTCTTTGTTTTCTTCCTATTTTGTTCCGAAAATTTTCACGGATCATATCCAGTTGGCGGACGTTGAAATGTCAGATAGTTGGCTGTCATTTCGAGAAGCAATGAAATTAAAGTTACTTTTATGAAATATAAATAAATAAATTTTATTTATTGCACGAGTAAGGACACACAAAACGATAACATTACAGGCAAATCATTATCATCATGTACAATATTTACGGTCTTATCGCTGGAAGCGATCTCTTCCAGATAACCATTGGGTAGAAGAAACAACGTTTATCAGTGAGGTAGAATCGGTGACCAAAAATGTAGCTTGAATTTTAATATAATAAATATTGTAATTATTAATTTATTTAATGCAATTCAATTATTTTATAGTGTCGATTTTAATTAATTATAAAATATAATTCACGGAGACGTTAATTTTGTACTGAAATTGCAAGAGAAATGGTGGCAGACGTCAGAAGTCCTCCAACAATGTCTTTTTGGGCCACTGCGAGCTCTGTGTTCGATTCGGGTTCCGCACTACTTACTTTGTTTATTAAATTACAGAGAGTACTGAATATTTTTCTTTTTAAAGTTCTAATACCATTACAGCAGGGATTATGAGAAATTGTTAGTGTAAAAAACTGAGTGTAGGTATTTGCATATTCAAAACATAGTTCGACAGGAAAATGGAAGCATGTGGCATACGCCCACACAACATCTCTTGTAACAAACAAATCCTTCATACATCCAGAAATCCTTTGAATACAAATTCATACTGAGGCCGAGTAATCCTATTATAACAGCGTTCAGGCCTACTTTAATGTTTCGCTCCTCCAGAAAGGGCTGTAAACATGAATGCGGGCTACTACTGGTACTAAAATACAGATTGAACTCCGTTAAATTTGTCATTAGGGTAGTATGGTTCGGAGTTAGATCGTAAAGTAACATAACAAGGGCAGAGAAGACTTAAAGACGCTATAGACAGCTTTTGTAGACTTAAGTAAGGCATAAAAGTGTGTTACACAGCCGAGGTTGCGACTGGGTGAAGTGTTTCTCAAACACTTATGATTTGGACGCTTTCAAATAAAGAGTGTTTTATAAAATATTTTTGGTAGGATATGGACCATTCTCGGTCGTAACGTTACTTATCATCGGATGTTATTGACCTCTCCATCAGATAGTCCTTCAATCGCTTTTTGTTGATAAATATACCTACAGACTGAACTCTGCTCTGACGCTATTCTTATACATTTCTGGTTTATCTTTTGCTATAATTTCTGTAATAGTTAATACACTTTGCTCTTATCTTTAACTAGCTGTGCCCGCGACTTCGGCCGCGTGGAATAGTGACTTTGGGCAGATTTTTTAATCATTTAGGCTAATTATTTGACAAATAAGATATACCGCGAATATGTTGCAGCTATATTGTCAAATAATAGCATTCAGTTTGAAACGGATTGACGTTGAAGACGTGGCAGACTGCCGAGAAAGCCGAGTCCTTTTCCTAGGCATTCTACTAATTAATTCAGTAGGTACTTTTTTATTAAAAAATACAATTTGGTAGGTAATTTAAAAATGGTAAGAAGATAAACAAAATTTAACAATTTTGTCATTAAAAATTGCCAAAAACGTCAAAGCTTTGTAGAGATACAACAAAACAATACCCAATTACAATGAAATCAAAGTTTGCATTAAGATTGGTAAATATAAATTAAGTCAATCAACCTATTAATTATGCATTAACCTAATGTAATCAATCATTTTACAGAGAATAAGAAGAACAATATCAAATCAAATTACCTACTACAAAATCATATTATAAATGCACATTTAGACTTAATACCTATCTCCTACCTACTTTAAATGGTACTTATTACTAAGTCAAGAAAAACTTTTATTACATGCTGAGATGAGCTATCGCAGTTACTTATACCTGCATAAATCAGAAGAAAGAATAACAAAAGTAATTACCTACTGAATCTACTAAACTTAATAATTAATAGATGCATTAAAAATTGAAACCTACTCAGTTGCGAAAAGAAAACTTTATCCTGCATAAATCTGAAGAAAGAATTTTAACCAACAGTATTACTGAATCTACCTAATAGAAAATATCTGTATGTATTACGCGCTGAAATCACTTGAAGTATCACAAAAAAAGCAGTTGCGCGGGACAACCGTTCCGTAGGGAGCCGACTAAATTAATCTAATAGGTATGTTGAGAAGTCTCTACCGCTTAAAATTCTTTTTCCCATTTAAGACAAAACTTCTGCTTATGCAAACTCTTGTAATACCTATCATTGACTATGCTGATTCGTGCTGTACTAATCTCACTGAAGCCTTCATCGATAAACTCGAACGTCTCCTCAATAGTTGTATCAGATTCATCTTCGGCCTCCGTAAATACGACGTCTCCAGATACAGAGCACAACTGAATTGGCTTACCATCCGTCACCGTAGAGACTCTTGATTTCTTTGCATTCTACACGCTATTCTTTATAACCCCTATTCTCCTTCTTATCTTCAAGATATGTTTCCATATCTCTGTCAAACCCATGATCGGTCTCTCCGTTCATCTGACAATCTACGGCTAGGCACGCTGGCCCACCGTTCCTCGTACGTTTCCAAGTCTTTCACAGTAACGGTAACACGACTGTGGAATTCTCTTCCCGTGGATATAAAGAGAACCGATGCAAAGTTGTCTTTCAAGAATAAAGTTCGTACATTTCTGAAAGAGTGAATGATTGCATAATATTATTATTATATGTATGTATTTATGCTTTATTTATATTTATGTATATACTTATATATATTTTGCAGTTTATTTATTTATCGATATAATTATTTATTTAGTTTATTTAATTCAATAATATATTTATTAGGTTCTTGTTACTATTTTCCTATTTTAAATTGTGTTTTTTTTTCACTGCACCCGTTGCTATCTTTCTGCATGTTCTAAGGGTTTGACTGGCAGAGAATGCTTTTAGCATTAAGTCCACCTTTGTACACTAAAGTCTTTAAATAAAAAATAAAAAAATGTATAAGGAAAATATTTCAACGCAAAACATATATTTTAATGTGAGTGAGAAGCCACCTGAGTACTTAAGCTGCGAGTATTATTTTGATGTGGAGTTATAAAGTGAGATAGCTTCTAAGATATTTATTGAAATCAAATGATGTGAACTTTGTTCAAAATGAAATGCTCGTGATGATGAATGTATTTATTTTGATAAGAATCAATACCCGTGTGTACAAAACATACGCAGTTTTATTGTAACTAAGAAGCCAGCAACCATAGCAATTAGCGCAAGCGCACGTTGTACTTAAGCTGCGAACATTATTTTGGTGCGGAGTTATGTTAAAACTGTGATAGCTCCTAAGATATTTATTGAAATCAAATGATGTACAGGGCAACTTTGTTCTAAATGACATGCTCGTGATGATGAATATATTAATTTTGATAAGAATAAATACCTGTGTGTATAATACACCTCTAAAAATAATGCATTATTTTTTTACAAATTTATTAACATAAAAAGGATGTAGTAAGTCAACCATAAAAGATGGACATATGCTGTCGCGGACTTTATTATAGAACTGTTGATGCTGAACAATCCTGTCATACATGATTTTTATGTAACTTAAGCGGTTTCCGCAGCGTACGCAGCGGAAGCTCTCAAAAGGAATTTCTTTCTCCCGTTTTCGCAACATTTTTCATTGCTGCTGTGGTCTTATGAGTCGTATCTTTATGTTATATAGCCTAAAGCCTTCCTCGATAAATGGACTATCCAACGTAAAAATATTTTTTCAAATCGGGCCAGTAGTTTCTGAGATTAGCAGGTTCAAACAAACAAACAAACAAACAAACTTTTCAGCTTTATAATATTAGTATAGATATAGATTTAGGTAAATCAAAAATCACTGCGAGCGTGCCAGAGCTTTATTATTACAATAAAGTGTTCAAAGGATTACAATTAATATTATTTGGTTTAATTATTATTAATAAGTAGTACATTACTAGCCCACAATTGTTCCGAAGATGCAGGAGTCAATGTTGGGACGTGTATCAGTGCTAACAATAGCCGTTGCACAAAATAAATTAAATTTGAATTGTAAAATATAGCAGTCAGCTAGTCATATTAATATTTTTGCCATACTATTGTGTTGTAATTTAATCACAATACATGCTGCAAATGTCATTAAAATTTGAAGCAGATCTTCTTACCCGTAAAAGGAAGAGCACCGTATAAACTCGAGGCGTTCAGTTTTATTTGTATGAAACGTCATACTTCAACGCATAATTATCAAATTCGTAGCGTAACCACCTCGGATCGAGATCATCTCGGGACCAACTCGACCATCGGTGTATACGCATACTGCTAATCATCCAATGTTCGTCGACTATCCATGCACCATGTCAAACAAGTAAGACATACACAAGAAAAACTGTCATAAGTTGTGGCAAACGCGATCCGTCGAGGCGTCTTCTATTCGTAGCCGATCCGATGCCGCAGAATTACTGTTCCCTTTACGTAACGTGCTACTACTGCCCCTAATTTAGTCACTCACTAGAAAATACAAACAAGGGGTGTTTAATTTTTCGTACAACCTTGGCGATAACTCAAGTGCACAAAACGGTTTGCGGATGCCCGAGGGCAAAGTCATTCGCTGGAAGTTCCAGCTCGGATGCCACAAGCCTTTGATGTTTCTTGAGGTCTACTCTCAAAGGTAGTTGTATTATAATCTTGTTTTGAACAAGCACAGCGGGGCTATTACTAGAAAATGAGTTTGCTTGTAAAACGTTTCGTACATGGTTTAACACAAATACCGGTATCATCAACTCTTAAGACTATCGTGTACAGGCGGAGCAATTGGCAGAATTGCATACATTTGCAGTCAAAATATGCTTACGGGTGAAATCGTTTTCCAACCCGTAAACCTTTATTGAACGAGATCTCATTCGTTTTCATAAATCCTAAACTAAACTTGTATGAAAGTAAAAGTAAGTATAAAGTAAGCTTGTAAAAAAACATGAACAAATCCATAGCAACTTCCATAGTCTTTGGTTTTGAGTGTCTTTCGATTTTGTGTGCAAGCAATTTTTGTTTAAAAGTGGTTAGGCGGCAGGGACCTCGACCAAAAACGATGGAGTTGATTCTAAAAAATCCGATCATATAAAAAAAAGGTAAATCTTGTTACGGGATATTTTACCGCACAACTAAACCAAACCAAATGCCTAGCTCTGTAACGAAGCAAAAAAATTGTACAAACATTGGTAATTATAGCCTTTTTGCATGGTGTCTGTAACAGCAACATCGAGTGCCCTGAACTTGTTGTCCAAAAAAGCGCACAAGGCATACAAAGCTATTTGCAGTTACAAAAAGTAAAAACCGACTTTAAAACCAAAATGCACTAAAAAGTCTTAAATAAACTCTTCACCATTGAAAGGAAAGGAATCCGTTTTAGGCAAACAATTTCTTTTTGGAGTCGGTGCTGTGATAGTTGATGCTTGATGGTCAAAGTGATGGCACCGACTCCAAAAAGAAATTGTTTGCCTAAAACGGATTCCTTTCCTTTCAATGGTGAAGAGTTTATTTAAGACTTTTTAGTGCATTTTGGTTTTGAAGTCGGTTTTTACTTTTTTTAAAGTTTATTTTATTTCTTTATTTTTAGTGATTACATACGAGTTGCACCTTATGATTCTATTTTTAACGAAGCTACCTATCATAAGTTTCGTCATTATAATTACTGAACTCCTAGGCGTTAAGGAGTTCCACCATCAGCTCAGCCCCACAAAATGTTGACTATCAGACGTAACAACACGTCAACATTAAGATTCTAGTAAAGAAACACTATACGTGCCTTTAAAATTTGAGGGTTTCCCTCGAATACACCAAGATCCCATCATCAGATCCCAAAATGGAAAAAATGGGACCAACTAGAAGGCAAAGCCTCTAAGTAGGTGAAAAAAATTTTCGATTCGGTCGACAAACCACTGAGATATGAGGTAACATACATACAAAAAAAATAATGATAAAAAAAAACATACAGTCGAATTGATAACCTCCTCCTTTTTTGAAGTCGATTAAAAACAATGACAAATTACACACAAAACTCAATTGTTCCGAGACTTCACAGATGCTACAACTTAAAATTTCACTCGACAGATTTATTTCACACTGTAAAAAGTCATTTTTTTCATTTCAAAATTCTTTATTATCAATAAAAGTTACAACATTGCATAACTTATTACATTGCATACTGTAAAAAGTGGATTCCGATAAGACGTACTTAGGATAATTGGTGAAAGTAATACCTTCTTATGTAAATCCGTCATTGGCTGTAAGTCTTACATGTCTGTTTGTTATGTTTTTATCATTAAGAGCTGTGGATTTTGTTATACAAATAAAATAAAATAAAATTTGTGGATTTCGTGTTTGTCACAATATATCTAGAATTTGTTGTCTTGTTGGGAAAAACGTTCCCCTGAAAGTTGAGGGACGGCTCCATTTTATTAACCGACTTCAAAAAAGGAGGAGGTTATCAATTCGACTGTATGTTTATTTTTTTATTATTATTTTTTTGTATGTATGTTACCTCATATCTCAGTCGTTTGACGACCGAATCGAAAAAATTTTTCGCCTACTTAGAGGGTGTACCTTCTAGTTGGTCCCATTTTTTCCATTTTGGGATCTGATGATGGGATCTTGGTGTAATCGAGGGATACCCTCAAATTTTAAAGACACGTATAGTGTTTCTTTACTAGAATCTTAATGTTGACGTGTTGTTACGTCTGATAGTCAACATCTTGTGGGGCTGAGCTGATGGTGGAACTCCTTAACGCTTAGGAGTTCAGTAATTATAATGACGGAACTTATGATAGGTAATTTGTAGCTTCTTAAAAAATATAATCATAAGATGCAACCCCCCCCCCCCCCTCTTATATAATCACTAAAGATAGATAGATAGATAGATAACTCTTTATTGCACACCAGAAAGGTAAATAACAAATTAATTTCAAGAAAATGTACAATTTAGGCGGTCTTATCGCTATAAGCGATCTCTTCCAGACAACCTTCGGGTAAAGAAATAATGAGCTTATAGGAAGGGGTAAATGAAGAAATAAAATAAACTTTAAAAAAAGTAAAAACCGACTTCAAAACTAAAATGCACTAAATAGTCTTAAATAAACTCTTCACCATTGAAAGGAAAGGAATCCGTTTTAGGCAAACAATTTCTTTTTGGAGTCGGTGCCATCACTTTGACCATCAAGCATCAACTATCACAGCACCGACTCCAAAAAGAAATTGTTTGCCTAAAACGGATTCCTTTCCTTTCAATGGTGAAGAGTTTATTTAAGACTTTTTAGTGCATTTTGGTTTTGAAGTCGGTTTTTACTTTTTTTTTTATTAATTATTTGTACAAGTCAAGGATCATTTTGACGAACACCGGTCTTGGTTTATTTATTTTCATGTTTCCAGGACCCTTCTGCGTAATTCACTTAAAATGAGATATAAAGCTGCATCCTAATATAAGATCCATTGTAATAAACCTAATGGCAAACAAACAATTTTGAATAATGTGAAAATGACGGATGCCCATACAAACTAATTTATTCGCTTTATGCGAAGTAGGTGGGGGGGGGGGGGGGGCTGAATCGATTACAGCGCTTGCAGTGACCAAAAAATTTACAGCGTAGGCGGAATTTTGACACTATTTCTCTAGCAATTTTAGTACAAAATTAGTGGTCCCCTGTAACTTCCTCCGTGCGTTTTGACTTTGATTCCTCCCCTCCCGTCGCATCATGATGTACTATAGCTTTAAAGCTTCCTCGATAAATAAGCTATCTAACACAAAAATAAATTTTGCGAATCAGTCCAGAAGTTGCTGAGATTAGTGCGTTAAAACAAACAAACAAACTCTTCAGCTTTATAATATTTGTAAAGATTTACGTAGCCGTACATTATAGTTTATCAGTAAGTCAAAATCGAAAACACGATCTACACGATCGTGTAGATTGACGTTATTTATTGAATATAATATGTATGTAGATATTAAATATATCATTGAAATAACTTTGGCTGAATTAATTTTAGCTATGTTTTAATTTTGACGACCTCCGTGGTGAAGTGGCTGTGCACGCTTACATGGCGGAGTGGATTTCAGTGGATTGCCGCTCCGGGGTCTCGGGTTCTATTCCCCGTCAGGTCAATGTAGAAATCATAATTTTCTATATTATCTCGGGTCTGGGTGTTGTGGTACCACCGCTGTATCTGATTTCCATAACACAAGTGCATTGGCTACTTAGTTTGAGATTGGTATACAGAGCAATGTATGTGATTGGTGTCCAATATTTATTTATTTTATGTTTTGTTGATACCCAGCCTTGTTATTTTAGTGTGTACCCAGATTTGTTATTTCAACGTCTGCCAATAGTTTGTCTAGCGCCGTCGTCGCGCCCAGTCCCAATACAGTACACTTTTCAGAAGTTTTTAATTTTCGCTTAGCATTACAATGAGAGCTAAATATGACGGGTCTAAACACGAAATAATATAATAATAATAAATATCCTTTGGACATTCCCACACATCGCCATCTAGCCCCAAAGTAAGCTACTCAAAGCTTGTGTTATGGGTGCCAGACAACGGATATAATACTTAAATACTTTTTGTTTGTAAATACATACAAGATATACATAAAAAACACCCAGACCAATACAAACAGACATGTTCATGCACACAAATGTTTGTATTGTGCGGGGATCGAACCCGCACCCGCTGCGTAGTAGGCGATTTCTCGACCACTACACCAGACGGGTCGTCTGGGTAGTAATATGAGTAAATGATTTCAAGTTTTTACCGGAAAGTTTTTAATAACAGGTACAGACAACAGCACGTCATGGTAAACACTGCGGCATCTTATTCAATTGTAATAAGAGCTAGTTTGCAACAAAAAAGGGTAACCTGATGTGCTGGCCAGTGTACTTGTAAATTGATAATGAAATTATGCAGTCGTTCTCCACTCGGGTCAAATTAAGGGAAAATTAACATTTTATATAAAATTAAACCTAGGAAGTTAAAGCAATATTTTTTCGAAGGAATTTAGTTATATTCTAAAAGAAGCGTAGTGCACGTAAAAGATTGTATTTTTTAAATTATTTGCTCGTAGTGTTTTTGTGCGACAATGACAGCTTTATCTTCATCCTATTAATGTTACAAACCCGAATGTTTGCGAGGATTAATGTATGATTGTTACTCCTTCACGCTGAAACTACCCGACAGATTTTGATGAAATTTTACAATAATATAACTTATACATTGGAATAGCACATATGTTATCATTTACAATTGTCTTTTGTGAGATACGATATTTACGCTGCGCTGGTAGTCTGATGTTGCAAAAATTTGACATTTTGTTATCACAAAAAATAGCTTGCAGTATCACAAAATCTGATAAAATTAACCGTATTCATATCGCAATCTTCAAACGTACACATTTGCCACGAATCGTACCCGATACACATCCTCCCATTATCTAGGGTAAACGTTATAAAGGAAGATATTTTAATACTGGAAAGCTTATAGTCCTTACTGTCGACCTGATGGTTTTTACTGTCAATAAATATGTAACAATTCATCAAATTTAATTAAAGATATCTGACTAATTGTAAATAGAGACAAAAAATGGCATGAAATCATAATAAAGGTTCAGAAAATAATATTATGCAATAAATCTCATCTCAGCACAAGCACACAGCAATAAAACCGGCTAAGTGCGAGTCGGACTCGCTCACTAAGGGTTCCGTGCCAACTTTAACTCAATTAGAGATCCACTTACTTCCACTTAGCCAAAATACCATAATATTTTGCTGACAGCAAATATAACTTTGTTTTTCATAGTATTTCTATAAATAATGAAGTTATGTTTGCGGTTATTAAAAATATGCTCTATCTCAAAAACTGTTAGTTCGATCTTGTTCAAATCAACTTCTACATCATATATTTTTTTCAAAATTTACACTCGCTTAGTTTAGTGATAATATTTAAAGGGCTGATTCAGCACAATAAATGGAACATTTTTTGTAGAAAACACTTTGAGTTTTTATACGCTAGTATTTGAGAAAATGAAAGATTAAGATAATTATTTTTTTTAGTAATTTATTTTTTATTAATGAAGTATGAGATTAAAGAAAAAGAACGATTGGGCAATGAATTGAGAGAGGTGAAGCCGATGACGTAGATAACTTTTAAAATCGTCAGGGTGCAGTTTTAAAAAAATGATATTTTATTTGTTACAGAAAATTTAAAATAAAAAATCTCAAATTTCTAAATAATAATGATAGTGTCCTGTTTCTATGATGTATACTAATACACAGTTAAAATATTATCACTTAAAACGATTTGACCTTATATACTTATACCTTTACATTAAAAAAC
The DNA here is from genome assembly GCA_963924145.1 of Pyrausta purpuralis. NCBI lineage: Eukaryota > Metazoa > Arthropoda > Insecta > Lepidoptera > Crambidae > Pyrausta > Pyrausta purpuralis. The sequence continues at coordinate 4,545,565 of OZ001664.1, read as the reverse complement.
GCAAGAAATGGCAGCCATCATTTTTCTTTTTAAATAACATGGAGTTTTTACCATAGGTTTCACCGACGGCTCCCAGCATTAGAAGGTTCGCGGTGAATATTAATTTAAGGAAAAATAAAAATAATTCCTGCAACACCGGTAATAAGTAAATCAATACCTTATGTCAGTTTGACATTAAATAAACAAAGTTTTGCAAATAATTTATCATTGCAACTTTTAAATTAAATTCCACAAGAATTCCCAGCCAATTATACTAAAATACAAAATCGGAAAATATAAAACACATTATCTTGACTTTCGGTACATCGTTTAATGTAGAGATCGGATAAATAAATAGATTCCATGCATGTAAGTAATAAAATTTTGCAACGTGTTTTTATGTGCATAAGTAGCTGGATATTCAGTGTCTGTTTATTGGTTTCATGATTTAAATATAATATTCAACTAGTGATTATTAAATGGTCAAAATCCCCGCAAGGTAGCGGTTTCAAACCGATTTTATTATCGGTTTCTCACTTCATAAGATCCGAGCCCCTCATGTATTGAAAAACTATTTAAAAACAAGTTTTCAGCAGATTACAGTTAAAAAGACTTAAAAGACAGAGCAAGAACTTACAAAACCCGAAAAACGAAACCAGAACGAGCGCATAAAGATGCAGGAGACATGTGAAGTGCATTAGGAATGATTTATAATAGCTTTTTCAATTATTTTCAGGCCCTTTTCACGAATTGCTGCAGTTGAAAGTTTGAAGGAGTGACAAAGCAATAATTGCAGTACCTACAATAAAAAATGACGGTGTAATAATTTATTTAAATAACACAAAATACCTTCTAATAAACGATTCTACCACTCTAATATACGCTATTCCCTCTAATCAATGGTTGTCTGGAGGAGATAAGAGACAAGACCGCCAATATTGTACTTCTTATGATTTGATTGAAATGTTTTTATTTTTTGTGTCTTTATTTGTGCAATATTCTTTAATATTTGTTATTATTATCATTAAATGCGAATCATTCCAGAATATTTTATGTATCTTTTCTCATACGTTATGTATAGTAACAGAAAGTCGCGTTTGTTACAGTTCTTATAACTCGATACGGGGGTACAATTTTCATTATTTAGAGTTAGTTGAATTCGTCGTAACGCCTAATAGGACATACGACAGCTATCATCATAAAATGATTTTTTACTTAATGTTAGTTTAATAACCATATATTACTTATTCATCGGTGCAACCTAGAACTTTTCTGTCCCAATGACTGTCCTTCACGATATGTACTCTGCCCGTTGCTACTTGAACTTATGAACCCTCACACACGACTTTTAACATCGATGCACTCTCGCGTGTTGAAAATGCGCTTCAACATCGGGACTCACGCAATGAATAGATTTAATTTCGCAGCGATGCAGTTGGCGTTAGTATGGATGCAAACGCCAAAATTCAGTACATGATTTGACAATTTCCAGCTTCTTAATCGTGACTGCATCGATGCTGCATCATGACTGCATCGCTGCTAAAAGTCGCAGAGTGTAAAGGGTCTATAGTTTCACTGGTCTAAGTCCGTTGCGATCGCAGGATAACACTGGATGCCCCCCGCAAACGGTTACTGTAGAAAACTGTGGTGGAGGCCTATTCTAGCTTATACATATAGAATGATGATGGTGACGTAGAAGTATTCGCTTAGATAAAAACCACTCAATTCAAAAGGACGGAAATGTAATTTTAGTTAGTATGATCACCCATCCAAATGCGACGAAACCGTAAATACTTTGGTTTCATAAAAAAATAAACAAGAACTCAAGAGCTTTAGAAGCTGTTATTTATCTAGTAGTCTACCTTTTAGCTGTATTAATGAGAGCCGAATAAGGGTTGCAAATTGTGATCGAATGTTCTAGTGGTTATTTCAATTATTAACTTTCTTTTAAAAATTGTTGCCCTCATCGTGCATTATTGTCTTAAATATAATTTAAAAATATAATTTTAAGTAAAGGCGCAAATTATAGATAAACAATCTATCAGCTACATTACTAATTAAATAAATAAATATCCCTTAGACATTATTTCGTAATATAATATTATATTATAAAATTAAATATATAATTATTTCGAAAGTGCCTCAAAATTTGAGGTAACGTAAGTAAGAATGTACGTAAATTAAGTAGTAAATACTTTATCTAATTAAAAATATCAATTATGGAGTTAAATTAGGGAATTCCGACGGGCTTTCATATTTTCTTATTATTCAACCCTCAACACAATTTGTTGTATACATAATTGGAATTGTTATCAGGCTTTTGAAAATGATAATTTAAAAATACTGCGTTTATTTTAACCTTATTACCGCACAAATGCGACAACTAGGCCACGAGTATTAAATAAAATAATTTCTAGTTACTTATCTTTTTTCGACGATAATGAAAATGACATTAGAAAATTGTGCTTGCGAGATTGACATTTGTAAAAATTGCAAGTCCCGACGAATGGAGTTATCGTCGAAATTAGCCGTATTCAACTACAAATCCTAAGTAAAGGAAATGTATGAAAAATATTTAAAAGCATCATAATCTATTAAAAAGCATGTCTCTAGAAGTTAGTTCCTAGAACTATCCGCAAGAGGCTCTTTATATTCGAAAATAATAGGAACACCGTATCTAGGAATTTAACCCTTGAGTAAAGGTAAAAAATACATAGAAAAATCTTTTGATTTTTTTCTAACATAATTCTAGCATAATTTTCGATTATTCTGCTAAGATGAGCTTTTACAGATTTTCATTACCCTCGAAAGCGTTATCGTCAACATCTGTCAAAATTAGTGTGTCGAGTCCTGCAAATTTGCGTTGTCGGCGTATCGACTGTCAAAACACCGTGTCGAGTCTCGCAATTCACGAATTACTCGAGTTAGCATACGTCACTTCGCGTCGAAACTACCACGCCTGGTGAAGCCGCGAGAAACTGCTAGTTCATAATATGCGTGGCATAGCACGCTACGTTGCCAACTTTACTGCGAATGGGTGCGCTTGCACTAGGTAAGGTGGTAATTAAATATTTTTGTATGAGAATAGAAACAAAATGCTAATATGCGAATTTTAGAATATATCTTTTAAACAACCATTACTTATGCATTTTAACTGCCTTGGTGGTGCAGCGGTTAGAGGATCGCACTTTAAAGCGACGGCTGCGGCAGAGGTCCCGGGTTCAATCCCCGGATCGCACCAAAAATATGCACCTGGGTTTTTCTGATCAGAAATTCTCATGGTAGCCCGGAGTTTAGAAGTTGGCGGTGTTTCACCCCCGTGCCTCGGAAAAGCACGTAAAGCCGTTGGTCTTGCGCCTGATCTCTCTCTGGTTGTGTCAGTTTGCTGTCCCATCGGGCTATGAGAGTGAGAGGAATAGAGAGTGCACCTGTGCTTGCGCAGTCACGTGTGCACTATAATATGTCCCGCGCAGTCGGTTAGTGGTTTGTGACTGGCCACCGTAGTCGAAATCGGCTAGGGGGGGGGGGGGGGTTACTATTATTTATAATTTTCCGAAAAGTAAAAAAGAACACGTTATATAAATAGTAAAAAAATAATAACAAAATGAAAATTTGTCATCAAACTGAATCAAGATTCTTACATCGTTTTATTTTAATTCGTTCCACAATTTACTAAACTTTTCATTGAAACTGCGAATGTGTCGTCGCGTCGGCTAAGCATCTCGTCCAAGTAATTAAAGTTTGTTCGTTTTGACAGCCCTGTGGTTGGAGATCGCAATCTTTGAGTTCTGGCATCTGCCACCCTTGCTTTGTGCAAAGTTATGCTTGGTAATTCTTGCGATCAGTTAATTCAAGATGTTCTGTTCGCGAAATAGCTTTACTACAAGCTTAATAAACTAATCAACTTATAGCATTTTTCAAAAAGTATAACGTTCTAAGTAACAGTTAGTATGGGTTTCAAAAAAATAAATCAACAGCCTTAGCAGCTTTTGACCTCGTTAATAATATACTTCAAAGCATTAATAACGATAATTATGTAACCGTTCTATTCTTTGACATGTCAAAGGCATTTGATTTTGTGTCACATAAACAGCTTCTAAAAAAATTAGAAAATTGCGGTATCAGAGGTGAAGCCTTAAGTTGGATAATGACGTATTTACATAACCGAATGCAATTGGTAGAAATTACGCAAATTGACGGGAAAAACAAAATTATTAAAGCATATCAATCAGAATATAAAATCAATAAGACTGGGGTCCCACAAGGCAGTATATTAGGTTCCCTACTATTCCTTATTTATATCAATGATTTCCCAAACTGTATTGAGCATAAAAGCATACTTTTTGCGGACGATATATCAGTGATTGTGACAACAAACAATAAAAAAGGAATACTTGAACATGAAAATGAAGTCAATAGAACACTAAAGTTAGTTGTCACCTGGCTTAGATCAAATAACTTAGTTACGAATATTGACAAAACATGTAACATTAATTTTAATAATACTGTACAAAATTTAAACATCCATCATCAAGGACAAGTGATGAAACATGCAAATAGTACTAGATTTTTAGGTATACAAATTGATAATAAATAAGACTGGAAGCAACATGTAGAAAATGTGTGTAATAGAATTAACAGATTTTCATTTGTTTTGTATAAATTAGCAAGAGCAGCTACAAGAGCAACAGCACTCACAGCCTATTATGCCTATATAGAGTCGGTGCTACGTTTCGGGTTAATTGTTTGATATGCGCAAGGCATTTGTAGCGCAAAAAAAGTGTATAAGGGCCATCTGCGGTTCAGCACCAGATGAATCATGCAAGCCACTTTTTAAATTATTAAATATACTATCATTGCCCTGCCTGTATATATTTGAGGCTGCAAAATTTGACAAACAAAACCTCAATCATTTCACACAGGCTAAAGATTTATATGCACGCTGTACTAGAAATTGCAACCGGCTAGTACTTGATTTTATACCAAAAAGTGCACAAATCCAAAAAAACTGCTTTTGTATGTGTGTAGTAATCTTTAATAAAATTCCGGAATATATTAAAGACAAACCCTTTAACCAATTTAAAAAAAGTTTATATGAATGGCTGGTAGACTGTGCATTTTATTCGTTTCAAGAGTTTTTGAATAGCTAGGAAATATTATGAACAATTATTACTTAGTTTAACTTGACATTGCTGGATTTAATAATAATAGGAATAAATGACAACATTTTTAATAAAAATACTATGTGGTAAATTTGACTTGTTTGTAATTAATAGAATAAGTATTTGACATTTGTAAAATCATACTCATTTCATTATAGATTGACTTAAATGTGATATAATAATAAATGTTTGCATGCTATTTTTTAATAGTTAAATAGGACGAACATATTTTAATTAAGATCTTTATTGTAACCCTATTTATGAGCAAATAAATATTCATTCATTCATTCATTCATTCATTCGTTTTGAAGATAATATCGGGAATATTACAAAAACAGGAGCCTTAGATTAAACTAATGCACTTGGTTAAGGCAGACAAGTCGACAAGCGCGACTCAAAGCCGAGAGCATAAAATGCAGGATTTTGTTTTGGTCAGCGACCCCAGACTCAGGGATGTTGGCTTAATTATGCTTTTATAATTGAAAAAAAAACCGACCAAGTGCGAGTCGGACTCACGCACTGACGGTTCACACAATATTTTGTTGACAGCAAATATAACTTTGTTTTTCATAGTGTATGTATGAAGAAGAAAGTTATGTTTGCGATTGTTGAATGTGCTTTATCTCAAAAACTTTTCGTTCGATCCACTCCACTTTGGAGGCGTCTAGCTATGAAACGTTTGACTTGAAAAGAAAATGGTTTTAGGAACCTCCATGTCATTTTTAAAGACCTATCCATAGACACGTAACAAGCATAGGTTGGAGTAAAAATGTTTTATTTTTATTTTAGTTCCATGTATGGGAGCCCCCCTAAAATGCAATTATTTGTTATTTTTTGTCTAAGGATCGTAAAACAGTTAACAGGATTAACAGAATGCACCTAGCTACCAAGCTTCATCCATGTAATGTTAATAGTTTCAGAATAAAGTGACTGTGACATGCGGACGGACAGACAGACAGGCAGACTTGACGAAACTATAAGGCTCCTTTTTTTGCCATTCGGCTACGGATTTCCAATGAAAAATAATGAATTTTTTGGCAACAGTAACGGTACTGTTGCCTAGGGTTGTACTAACGGTAGTACAACCCTTGTGTCGGTGGTCGCTGACTAAAAAACACCTGTATAAAAGATTATAAAATTGTATTTCTTATAAGCTAGTGCTATAATATTCAACGTATACTAAATAACTTAAGGGGTCTCACGATACTTCGAGCTTACAGTTTCACTTGATCACAATGTAGCGCAATAAAAAATGGCTACTATCTTCAAACGTACGATAAATCACAATAAAGTAAGCTACCGCATCTAAATATTCTTCAATAACATCTTTTTCAACACACTTGCTCAAAGTGACGTTTTTATTCCACCGATTTTTGGCTCATAATCCTAGATATTAAACACGCGTGCTTTTTCAGTATATTATTGCACTGGTGCCTTTAGTTTATTAACCCGACCAACTCACATTTGTACCCTTATACCAAGTAGTAAGTACGTAGATGCAGCGATATAATTTAGTCAGGTTATAACTTTTATTTTAGCAACAAAAAGTATTTATGTGAAATATAACAGAATGTACATTAAATGGTAAATCCAGCTTTATTACTAAAAAAAACTCAAATTCATTTAAAATTTCTGGTATTTGTGTTTTAAATACGAATTATTACATTTTTAATCTTGGCTGTTGGCCAATCTAGTTCGCGCCTTAGCCTTGCGCGTGCATCTGTTTCGCGGCAAGATCATAAGCAATCGCGTCATTTTTCCACAGATTAGTAGGTAAGTGCATTTTTCGTAAATAATTGTCGGCTGTGGTGTGATGAAGTTTGGATTCATGGCAAGTGTGTTGAAAAACGTCGTATGAAACACGTGTGCCTGTGACCATAATATACGCGGCTTTCTTATGGCGCACTCGCTTTCGCTCGTGCGCACACAATATCGCCTTGTCTATAATGGTCAACTTAGCACACTTGTATCATAATGTACTATATAAGTACCTAAGTCAAAAAAACAAGTTAGATGAGCAAAATTAAAAAGAAATGAGAAAGTTAGCCTATTTAACCTCTTGTGTCGAGGGCCGGGGTCGCTCTCCACCGGAGTGCTTTTAAAGTTAGTGGTCGGCTCTCATGTCTCGTCTCTGTCACGAACTTTTTTAAATATTTATTTTTTGTGCAGATGATATTTAACTGTCACATCTAGTGCTTTACGCTTCGAATTTTAAAATCATGCCATGTACACTATTGTTGGACTACAGTTTTGTCTGTAATTTAGATCTTTTAGTTATACTTCAGTATTCGTCCTCGATATTAGTATTATACAAATGTAGTATCGCTTGCACTTATTACCACATAGCACAATTTTAGAGCTAGAAAAAAATCAATTACAACAAAATACAACCAATTTCCGTGTCCGGTAAAAATAATTAAATAAATTATGAACATTTCCGTTACGTCACATCCTCCACGCCATAGTTTTCGCAGTCTTCCATTCGCTTATTGTGCTTCGCCACTAAAGCACGTCTGTTTTCGTTCCGTGCATAAAACATTTATTTATATTTTTTGTGATTTCAGTGATTTTAGTGAACTATCAAAAATCGATTCTTTGAACTCAAGATCCTTCCGGATCGTTGAACAAATACGCATGTCTGTGCGTAAATACAAGGTTTATAGCACCTCGGAACTGTATTTCGGACTTTTCCACGCTTAAACCATTTAGGCCTCTACTGTTCAGTCAATACGCATCGTACAGTATTTTGGACTGTTTTGTGCGTACTACAAGGTTTCTAGTACTCGGATTTGTATTTCGGACTCTTCCACGCTAAAACCATTTAGCTTCGTCTCAAGACTTAGCTTGACTGAACACGGCCGCTGCAGTTGACGGGCAACGAAGAAAAAGCTACACATGTGCAACCCGCATGGGCGGCGTCGCATCTGCCCCTAACATCTAGAGATGATGTAGTCCTGCCACCATCAACACCGCCGAGCCACCCACGTCTCGCATGTATATATGTGTGATGCAGCTGGGACAAAGGGCGGTCGACGACACCACCAGAGATCGGGATACAACCGGTGAGTCGTTACAAATCCTGCAATAAATGGACGGTTTCCATTCCAAACCTATTAGATATTTTCTCTGGACCGATCCTACTACTTGCCTAATCATGAAAATTGCCACACATACCTTTTTTTGTTTGAGTGTGTTCATCTGAACACGGCCAAACCTGGCTACGAAAGCTGAAATATTTATTTCACGCCACTGCCCTCGCCTTCTGTGCGACGCGCAGATTCACCATTCATCATCATTTTATTTTATTTCACTTTTACCGCCTAAGAAACGACAAAAACTGCCTACTAGGTACTTTTTTGAAACTATATGTATAGTGTTTTATCACTACACAAACTTTGTATAGAACACGGGTAGATTCCTTGTCTCACGACGTTGTTTTTTACAAGTGTCTTTTATATAATTTATAATGGTTTTAACAATTTTGAAACAGTTTTATTTCGATTAGTGAGAGCGCAGCTCTATTAGTTGCCAAAGGTTGCAGGTTATTAAATAGACCTACTTAAATAAAGAATGTTTTTTTATGCAAATTTCTTATTTTATTTTGTTTATAACTTTCTCGTCATGAACAAACAGGTATTATTACCAATTAATAAAAGTTGGAATACAATGAGTGCACCGCACAGGTATCAAGCAGCTGCTAATGGTTTTAACATCAGCTACCTCCATCGCCGTCGCAAGTGACGTCCTCGAGCGTGGGATCGCATCGGACCGCAACACACACGCAGACTGCAGAACACGAGGTACCTACGCTACGAGAGTCGACATGAGTCATTTGAAAAATAGTAGCATAATATGATCAGACACTATCTTAGTGAAAGGTTAATGAAACATTTTTGACAAGATGCGAGTCGCACCTTATTAAAAATTCGAATATCGAGCGAACATAGTTTTACAAATTAAACAAGTTTTTTTTCCATTGCTGCTGCATGTATGATGGACAGAGCGTGATGTCATACAAGTCCAGTTATTTCTTTTTTAAATTTAATATGCATTATAAGAAAAAATAAAAACACAATTTAACAGATGATATCTGTACAGTGCAAATCAATTTAAAAAAAAAATGTTTTATAACCATCATCACCTTGAATACCCCTGTCGTGGCAGATTTTGTACTTTATTATAATATTGCTTGTTTTATAAAGGAAATGAATATTGTAGGTTTATTTCAATTTTCCTTAAGATATTTTTGAACTATTTTCCACAGCAATTCTGTTGCTTTTTTCTCTTTTTATATGGAGATTTTGGTTAAATAGAAGAGATAACTAATTTTACAAGAATTTAAGATGTCAAATATTACTGTTAGTTGGTTGGTGCACGCCAATTCACCATTACATTTTGATATATTAACCAAGGTAGACTTAAATTACAACCGTGGTTTTGTATACTTTTACTAATTAGACTACAATTATTTTTTGGAGTACAAAAAAGACCTCAAAAATAACTAGACAGTTGACACAGTAGACACAATGCTTAAGTATAAGGATATCTTTACTTTATTCTAAATACAGGAATAAAAAGCTACACATAATATTTAGTTATACAAGCCTAAATATTTATACTTTACTTTTTAATTCTAAACATTGACACATTAGTTTACTACAGGAAAACGGTGAAAAATCAAGTTAATTATTATCTTTGCTCACCTTTTTATTATTTGTTTCCTAAAAACATGCAAAATCTGCATGTTTTGTTTTTGTTCTCAGCTGGTTTCGACTATGAATCAAAGCATATATGTAAATTCAAAAGGCTATGACGCTTATGATCGCTATATGAATATTATACCGACATACATTTTATCCGATATTATTTCTGATTAAATATTATTTATTAATTCTGTCCAGAAACTTAGCGATATTACTTTGGTTGCGAGATTATTCTGACGCCTCAACTACGGGGTAGGGCGCGGCCTGTGAGAACGGGTCAGCACGCGCTCAGTGATTATAACTAGACATACTATTTTTTATCACATCGAATTTTGTGAAGCTCGAATATTTACTGCATAATTTCGAAATACCTTCATTAGGTACCTAACGTAGCCGCATAAAACTTATGAGGGTAAACAATAATACCTATCCACATTTACATTTCTATAAATATTTGCAATTCTGCTAAATATAAAATCCGTTGGTTGATAATACTGTTTTATAGGAATTAGTGACGCGCTGTCACCCGAATATGAAAAAGCCATTATTTTACACTGGGTTACATTACAGTGTGTGATTTGTTAATTTGGTACACCTATGACTGCTAATTGGCTAACCGCATTTACTAATATTAATAAAATATGTGCCAAATATGAGTCGTGATTGGAAGCGGATGCTATTGTCTTTAATACACCTATATATATATTTTTAACTTTACAGTTTCATATTTTCTCAAACGTGTAAAAATAAAATATTAATTATAACAGCAAAAGCAATAATCACGTTATTGTGACACAAATATTATCGTTTTGGTTTTTACTGTCGATACTGGCAGATTCCAAGCGTAGATCTTTTGATGCCAGTAATTACTATAACCTTTTTTGTCTAGATTTAAAGACTGAAATTTGTGATTTGTACAAAATAACCTTTTTTCTTCAGTAAATTGTGCCGAATTGGCCAGTAGCAACAATGATACCCTTTTTTCGTTATGTCTGTGAGAGATTGTAATAACAGACTTATTTTTTTTTTAAATGGTTCAATTCGGGTTCGATTCCCGGTCGGGTCAATGTAGAAATCAAAATTTTCTATATTGTCTCGGGTCTGGGTGTTGTAGTACCACCGATGTCTGATTTACATAACACAAGTGCATTAGCTACTTACTTTGGGATCAGAGCAATGTATGTGATTGGTGTCCAATATAATACAATACTTTTATTGTACAACAACACTTTGTAGCATTTCAGAATGATATTTTTATCAAAATATGGTATTGTTATTGCATAACTTACAATGTATATTGATTTCTATCAAATGAATACTAAATGGATTTCAGATTACCCCACAACCAGAACCATAAAATAAAAAATAAAACAGTATTGAATATTTTTTTTTAGAAAAAAAGGGCATTTATGTTGCTTGAAATTTGGTTTTAAAGATTTTGAAAAATAAAGTGTATTCAGGATATTATATAAACATAATATTACTTGGACTTTTTGATCAGTAAACTATCTGGATAAACTTTTCAATCGTGATGCAATTAGAACAAATGTTTTTTTGTTACAACTCGTATTGACTACGACAATTTATGAGTGTATAATATTTCAATAATCTATAAATATGTTCTTTTCTGATAACCTAAAAACGGACTTAAACTATTCCTTTCAGGCGCATCTCATGCGTTTACAATTCCAAAATGAACCCTTAAGAAAATCTAGTAATCTAGAAGGTATAAGTACCTTCTGATTAGAAAACCTTTTAAACCGTATATCAATGTGACTTTGCGGACTAGTGGAGTTGACATATTATCCATATTTTTCTACACAGCCCTAGGCATGCATCGACGTCCGCAGCCGATAGTCTAATTGTTCATGTCAACCTAATGCAGTAACTTGGTTGGAAAACTCCAAAATACCTTCGCACGGGTAAAAACCCGTAGTAGTAAAACTATTTTAAAAGTAGTCATTGTACACGGTACATATTTTTCTGATTTTGCCACTAGGGGCACTTTTCCTATATACATATTCTCATAAGTACCTATTTTTTTCATATGATTCTTTATAAGAATAGATCTGGCACTTACTCATAGATGATATTTCCTTCTTTCATGCTCTAAACATCTACATGTGTATAATACTAATATCGAGGACGAATACTGAAGTATAATTAATGATTAAACGAACTTACCTGTACGTGAAGTTCTATCATAATTATACGAAGTATTCGTCCGAAGATATTAGTAGAAAGTCCCACCCACCCGATGCATATTTTTTGTGTTGACAACAAAAACCCCTCTAGGAAATATCATCATATTATTATCTCTAAACTAAATGAAGACTGCGAAAACTATGGCGTGGAGGATGTGACGTAACGGAAATGTTCATAATTTATTTAATTATTTTTACCGGACACGGAAATTGGTTGTATTTTGTTGTAATTGATTTTTTTCTAGCTCTAAAATTGTGCTATGTGGTAATAAGTGCAAGCGATACTACATGTGTATAATACTAATATCTTCGGACGAATACTTCGTATAATTATGATAGAACTTCACGTACAGGTAAGTTCGTTTAATCATTAATTATAAGCAAGCTAAGACTTTAATCTGTTTGTGTACTTAATAAAAAAAAAATACAATACGCTTCAAATAAAAATCAAGCCATACCATCCATACACATAGCGGAACCAATCGAACCTGGGACCTCTTGGGTAACAACCAGCGAGCTAACCGCTAACGCGAGACACAACATATAAGTACGTTCCAGCTAGTGATATACCAGATGCTTCCTACGAAATTATATTTCCTATTTGAATTGTTCGATGGTTAACATATTTGTCGTTATTCTTATTATTTACGCTCTTTCACTTTGTAACCATTACAAGTAAGTGCAGTTAATTGTACTCCTAATTTACTGAGTGAGTGATTAGAGACTCTATTATTAACTGTAAGACAATTCCAAAAATAGAAATTTTAATTGAAATATCAGTCGATTATATGATCTTAAAAAAACCACCGTCTTTTCAAAAGAGTATTGTTAAATCGTTTTATCCACGCTTTTGCCTCAACAAATCCTCATTTTAGACATCAAATATTTCACTAATAATCCCGTAACAAGCTCTAAACGCGATACAAAAAAGAAAGAGATGATCATCCTCTTTTAAAAAGATGTAAATTCATTTCACAGCAATCCTATCTTTGTGATCGAGAGGGATAAAAAAAACCGCAGTCAGAAAATGTATTTCTGTGACAACAGCCATTTATATATGGAGCGGGCTATGCTCGGTGTTTCTCTACGAGATCGAATCAGAAACGAGGAGATACGTAGAAGAACCAAGGTAACGGACATAGCCTTGAAAATCAGTAAGCTTAAATGGCATTGGGCCGGGCACATAGCGCGAAGAACTGATGACCGTTGGGGCAGGAAAGTTCTAGATTGGAGACCCTTCGACCAAAGACGCAGCGTAGGACGTCCACCAACAAGATGGACAGACCACCTTTAAAAGATCGCAGGATCAAACTGGATGCAGACCGCTAGTGATCGGTCGCTGTGGAAAGCCGTGGGGGAGGCCTATGTTCAGCAGTGGACGTCCTTTGGCTGATAATGATGATGATGATGAGTCATTTATATTCTACCTCGCTTTCACGGAAGCACTTAATCTTGAAATTATGTAGGCTATTACGTATCTAGCGATAGCAGAAATTTAATAACTGACAGATAATTTCAATCTGCGTTTCTGATGCGTGTATCTGCAGCTAGGGAAAGAAATTCACTGGCCGATTGAAGTGTACCTTAAAGTTCGAAGCCGACTTATCAACCCGTCACGGTGACAGCACCGTATCAACTCGATGCGTTCAGTATGAATCTCCATACTTTAACGCTCATCTATCAACTTCGTAACGTCACCACCTCGGATCGAGACCAACTCGGGACCCACTCTCGACCAGCTGCGCATGCTTACCGCGCTTACGGAGCGTAACCCGCTGGTTGAAGACTGTCCGTCCACTCTGTCAAATGGACTGTCATGATTTGTAGTAAACACGATCTGAGGCGAAGCGTTCGCTATCCGGTGCCGATCCCATCCGAGGCGTTGCTGTTCCGTTTACGTAACGTGCTTCCGTATGGTTGAAGCCTGGTTGGTGCTGTATTCCCGTGCGGGGGGTAGATGTACTTCAACCTTAATTCACTAATATGATTTAGACAATTCCTCATTATCGCTTTGTAAGTAACACTCAAGTGAAATAAGTAAAGCTTTTTTTACAGACATTCACTTATGAGAAAAATATGATAAATAATAATTTTGCGTCTACAAATAAAAATAAAAAAGATTAACTCTATTAATCATCATCATTTACACCAGTTTTCCACGGCGACCGATCACATGCGGTCTGCATCCAGTTTGGTCCTACGATCTTTACAACTTTGCGTCTTTCCATCTTGTCGGTGGACGTTCTACGCCGCGTCTTTGGTCGAAAGGTCTCCAATCTAGATCTTTTCTGCCCCAACGGCCATCAGGTTGTCGCGCTATGTGACCTGCTCATTGTCACTTGAGCTTTCTGATTATCACTTCAAAGAACTCAATTGATTTAAACTTTGGCTTTAAAAGAGGTATACTACTGCCATAAGTTCTATTTTTGTTAATATTTAATAAGTATCAGCGAGTGTTTTGCAATGATTGTACAAATATCGTTATCTTGATATACGCAATCGCCCCGCATGCTTTTATCTGTAGTAAATCATTAAAAATGTAAGCATTGTCTTTGACAGTTCATTCGAGCTAACCGTGAGTTGATAGTTTCGTCGCTAACTCAGAAACGATTAATAAATCAGACCTTCACCTCTTAACCTAGTTCTAAAGGGTAGTTTTACTTGTAGTAATTTCGGCTCTAGTAGGTCAAAGCTCCAGTTTTATTGTTGGGGTTTTCGTCGTCGGTATTGAAATAAAACCTCTTTCCATTTAACATGCAAATTAAGTAATTTATGTTGAATGAATTCACCCTAAATTACTACTATGCTTTTTAACTTTTAGGTTGTTATTTTCAACACGTGCAAGCGAAGGTTTCTAATCGGTCCATAGCAAACAATACCGCGAATACCTACAAACAGAAAAAACAAAAGCGCGGCGGCGAATAAACAACATGTTCATTCGGAATTCGAGGCAGAGTGAGTCGCCTGATACAAATGTATACTCTATGCACAATACCAGTAATACGCAATGCACGTGACTGCCTTGTAGTTAGGGAGGCGGGGTAGCTAAATGGCGTAATTCAACGGCGCCGTCGAGACCTATCAAAATCGAAAGATAAAATAATTTCGAAAAGAATAGCTCGTATGGTAAAAAACCGGCCAAGTGCGAGTCGGACTCGCGCACTGACGGTTCCGTGCCAACTTAAACTGAATTAGGGAATCCACTTACTTCTATTTCGTAAAATACCACAATATTTTGTTGACTGCAAATATAACTTTGTTTTTTATAGTGTTTGTATGAAGTAAAAAGTTATGTTTGCGGTTGTTAAAAATATGCTATATCTCAAAAACTACTTGTTCGATCCCATCTGAACCAATTTTCGTTAAGATCTACATTCCATATTTTTTTTCAAAATTTACACTTGCTTGGTTTAGAAGTTAGATGGGGGAGGGGGGGACGCCCATTTTACCACTTTGGAAGCGTCTAGCTATGAAACGTTAGACTTTAAAAGAAAATGGTTCAAGGAACCTCGATGTCATTGTATAAGACCTATCCATAGACCTGCATAGGTTTGACTAAAAAATTTTTTTTGGTTTTAGTTTCATGTATGGGAGCTCCCCCTTAAATGTTATTATTTTTTATTTTTTGTATGAGAATCGGTAAGCAGTTAACAGGATACATCTTCCTACCAAATTTCAATTGTGTAATTCTTATAGTTACAGAATAAACTGGCTGTGACATACGGATGGACAGACAGACAGACAGACAGACAGACTTGACGAAACTATAAGGGTTCCGTTTTTTGCCATTCGGCTACGGAGCCCTAAAAACCATTTAAGCGGTGGGTTTGGCGTGTACGGTTTTTCAAAAATGTAAAAAAAAACAGTTACTTGAGCATTCTCGAGCGCGTCAGATATTCATACTACGTATGCCCCAAGTGCCTCTGATAACAACGGTATACTAATCTGCCGGTTTGCGTAGTGGGGGTAGGCATATATGCCTTTAAAATTTACTCGAGCGCGTCAGATTTAACGACATAAGTTACGGTGTATTTTTGAAAATGCAAAAAAAAGTTTTTTTGAAATACTCGAGCGCGTCAGATTTTCATAGGGGAGGTTTATCTTGGTATCCTGAAAGCATATTTTCTTAATCTGACAAAAATGTTGGTGGGTTCTCTTAATCTGACCGGAAAGGTTTTTTGGTTTCTTTTTTTTTCCTTTCTTCTTTCTTTTTAGTAATTCTTCACTTCGTTTTGCTTACGGTATGTCCAAAAATAATTTGAGGATCAACAGGCTATTGAAAATATAAATACATGAAACTATACATGTTAATAATACTTTTGTATACAGATACGCGTTACTTTTTCCGAGTCCACGAAAATTGTCGAGAAGCTTTAGAAAAAAAAAATTTGAGATATAATTAAAGTAACAATTTAAGCATCGTTATTTCATATCATATTTTTTAAAACACCCTCAGTTTTCAATATATACTCAAAAAACCGGGAGTTTGAATTTTTATGATGCTTCAAGTCAAAAATATTTTGGATAAAAATGTAAAGAGACCTTTTTTGTGTAAAATAAAATTACCGTTTTTGTTTATTTAAACTTTTTTTTTGTAAAATGTATCGTCCGCGACTTATATGCCTCTACGCGTTTTTCGGAAGACGAAATGGCTCCTCCACACTCCCGGTCATGCGGAAACCGGCAGATTTTGTATTTTAGTACGTTTCAGATTATATTCTTCAAAATAAAAGTAAAAAATTCGCGCTCGAGAATGCCGGATTAACGTTTTTTTTACAAGTTCGCGACCCTATAACTCGGCGGCGTCAAGGACTTATCGTCAGATTAGTTAAATTTAGTCTTAAAATACTAAAATCAACCCCCAATATCTTAATCTGACGCACTCGAGTATTTCAGACTGTCGATCTTTTTTACTAATCTGAGCGTCTATCCTAGGCGTGCGTCACTACATAAAGAGCTAAATACTTTACAAGGTTGTTCTTTTAGGTCCAAGGTATCTCTCATATCTTAAACTGCCACGCTCGAGAATTACCGAAAATTCCCCTATTCGCCTCCCTAACTATTATAGTGTCTTTTACTATAAAAGCGTCGTCATCGGAAGTTTTCCTTAAAGTTTGAGTTTTTAAGATGTATAGGCACGTCAGGCTTTGATTGCAGGACCAAATAAATTCGATCCTTTTGGTTCATTAGCAGTTGATATATAATAATAATTTTCTCGGTGGTTTTTTTTTTCGTATGAGATGAAATAAGAACCAATTGCCCGTGCGCAAGTTTTGGTTTCTTATTTCATCCTATAAGTATATTATCTATAAAGATAATATTCGAAGATATTCGAGGAAACATAATTATAGTCGTAGAAATCCAATTAATTATCACGTTTTCGTTGAAGAGACTCTATGTCGTTGTGTTATGCAGTAAATAAATATGCATCATTTACTCAAATGTTATATATCACTAATTTGAGAAAGGTCACGTCTTATAGCAATAAAACAACAAAAACAAACTTAAGGCACCATTTTCCAAATTAAACCTATACACGTCGGCTTCACATTCAATGCCCATTAAAATATATTGTGACCGCGTGTGGGGTGCTTGAATAATAAACACGTAGTACAAATCTCCAGGTTCTTCTCCAATAGTTTTATTCCAACAAAATAGCACAAAGATAGGGCACAAAGTGAGAGTAAGTACAAAACATAGGCTATATTCTGGCATGCAGCTCGCTTTTATACAAATCAAATACAAATACAAATACAAATACAAATATCTTTATTTGTTATTAAGTAGGGTAGTACATAAATAAAAATGTGGTCTTCAATCAGTAAATAGAACAATGACCTACTTAGCCATACAAAACAGCATACAAATAATTAAGTTAGTTACAATTATGAATAAATTTATCAACCGAAAATAATAATAATTTAATCATACAATCAATATTATAGCAACAATGTCAGAAAATTACATCAAGAGTCTTTATGCTTCAAAAACTCGTTAATACTATAAAAAGCATTATTTATCAACCACTTGCGCAGTGAATATTTAAAATTATTTTGCTCGAGTTCTTTGATTTTAATGGGTATTTTATTGAAAATAGTTTTACACATAGCAAATGAATTATTTTGAAATCTAGCAGTTTTTGGTACAACCTCTAATATCAGCCTATCACAATTACGTGTTGATCTTGTGTAGAAATCTTTCGCTTGTTTGAACTTGTGTATATTCCGCTTGACAAATATACCTACTTCAAATATATATAAGCATGGTAGGGGCAATATTTGAAGCGATTTAAAATAAGGCAAGCAGGATACATCTGGCGCTATGTTACAGATAGCTCTGATACACCTCTTTTGGGCACTGAACAGATTTTTCATATCAGTACCGTTACCCCATATTATTATTCCGTATCTTAAAACTGATTCAACGTATGCATAATAAGCAGTAACAGCAGTGTTTATATTTGCAACTTTAGCCAGTTTGTACAGAGCAAAAGCAAACCCATTTATTTTGCTGCGAGTTTTCTCTATTTGATCCTTCCAGCTTAGTTTTGGATCTATAATTAAACCTAGGAATGTTGCATTGTCAGTGTTCCTTAGAATTTGTCCATTGAAATATATGTCAACCGATTTATTTTTATAATTATTGAAATTTATTAGATTAGTTTTTGTCAAATTTATTTTAAGATTGTTTTTGTCAAGCCATTCAATTATAGATGTTAACGTATTTTAATGTCGTTTTTGTGTTGTTCTAATGAAGCCGATTTATTAGTCTTAACTATAATTGATACATCATCAGCAAAGAGGATTGTCTTTTCATTTCAATTCATTTATTCCTCACCATAATCCTTAGTTACAAGATATAAGTTCAAAAGTTACATTAAAGACAAGTTAATACATATAAACATAAAGACTATGGTGGGTTGACACCTGAACTAGGATGAATCCTGTATCTCAGGTAGTCAACCCTCCACCCAAGTAAATGATCCATAGAATATAATACGTTACATTATTATAAGTAAAAAAAAAGTACAAAGTAGGTATAACAACAATGGAGAAAAGTAATAATATTATGTACGAGGATATCAAAAACAATGCGCAGGCATACAGTTAACGAAGTGTGAATCTGTATGTGTGTGTGTGTGTGTGTGTGTGTGTGAAATAATATATTATGTGCGTGTACGTCTTAATGTGTGAGTGTGCATGGGTGTTATGATTATTTGCATTTCAATAAAATAAAATAAAAAGTTTTTTACAATAAAGCAAATTACATGAGAATCCGGAATTATATATTTTAACAACACTCATTCTATGCAATATTTGACGACCCGTCTGGTGTAGTGGTCAAGAAATCGCCTACTACGCAGCGGGTGCGGGTTCGATCCCCGCACAATACAAACATTTGTGTGCATGAACATGTCTGTTTGTATTGGTCTGGGTGTTTTCTATGTATATCATGTATGTATTTACAAAAAAAAAAAAAGTATTTAAGTATTATATCCGTTGTCTGGCACCCATAACACAAGCTTTGAGTAGCTTACTTTGGGGCTAGATCGCGATGTGTGGAAATGTTTAAAGGATATTTATTTATATTTATTTAGCTTAAGAAGGGAAGTACCTTATTTTTTTTGAAGTGATTATCAGTACCCTATCGTACTAAATATCAACTTTTAAGATCATTTCAGTATCTACGTAAGTAATTGCAGTTAAATGTTTTTTTAGGATTGATTTGAGTTGATTCTTATTTAATTTAGTAATTGGGTTTAAATCATTAAAATATCTATACAAAAATGGGCCCATGTAATAATTTTGTCGTCTCGCGAACATCGAGTTGAAGGTAGGAACAGGAATACGAGCGCGTCTTTTACTTACCAGTAGTTGTGTGTGGTCCAAACATTTGTGATAGCGGATGACTGAATTAAAAATAAATAACTGTCTAACTGTTAGTAGACGACATTCTTCATAAAGTTTATTAGTATTGTACAGTCTAGGTTTGCGAAGCATTACTTTTATTACAGCTCTTTGAGCTCTTTCCAATTTCAACAGATGGGAAGTCGCGGTTCCACCCCATATTGTAATACAGTATGTCAATAGTGATTGACAGAGGGAATAATAAACATTTTTGACAGTTATAGAATCCGCAGCATCTCGGAGGTTTCTAAAAATTGGTAGGAGTCTTCTAATTCTATTAGTTAGAGACATAATGTGCTGCTGCCAAGTCAGGTTCTTATCTACTATTACTCCCAAGTATTTGTGGTTATCCGTTTGAATTAAAGGATCACAGTCACAACTCGTCTCAGAACTACAGAGTGAGGAGTGTGCTTTAATCATAAAGTTTGAAGGTGGATTTGAAGCAGCACTTATTCTGAAGCAAATAAATTTGGTTTTCGGTATATTGATAGTTAACAGGTTATCGTCAAGCCACTTGATGACCCTTCGAAGACCATTTTCAGCAAATTTCTCGACAATGGGCCATGTATCCCCCTCAAATATCAGTGCTGTGTCATCAGCAAAAGAGACGATACGACCATTGTCCAGAGCTAAGTTGCACAGGTCATTGACGTAGGTCAAAAAGAGCGTGGGACCAAGTGTGCTTCCCTGTGGAATACCGTACTTGACAAATGAGGTGGAGCTAAAAGCCTTCTCTACTCTAACCACTTGGCTTCTGTCCTTTAAGTAGTCCCGTAACCACTCTAGTGCCAGTCCGCGTATACCCAAAGCCTCTAACTTCAACAGCAGGAGCGGTATCGAAACCGTATCAAAAGCCTTTTTGAGGTCTAGAAAAATGGCTACACATTTCCTACCTGAATCTAAGGTTTTAGTAACTGACTCTGTAAGACTAGAAATAGCGTCTTCAGTATTTTTACCAGCTCGGAAACCGAATTGAGATGTAGCTAAAATATTATTATTTTCCAAGAAGCTAGTGAGTCTAGTATTAAAAACCTTCTCAATAATTTTACTTATTGTGCCAAGTAATGATATAGGCCTGTAATTTGATATCGAATCAACATCGCCACCCTTGTACACAGGAACAACCACAGCTTTTTTGCATATGTCCGGGAATACGCCGGCCGAAAAACTTAAGTTACATATGTGAGCGATCACACTGCATAATATTGTATGTGAGCCCCTGAAAATTATAGGTGGGATGGCATCTATACCAGAAGCACTATTTATTCGTAGGTTCAGTATGATTTTATCGATTTCTCTAAAATCTGTAGGGGTCAAAAACATAGTGCTTGAATTAACAGTGTATATTTCTTTTGTTTGTAGGCATGTTACAGTTTTTTTAGTTTTCGACAATATTTCAGAGGCTAGTTTATCACCGATGGACGTAAAATATTCATTAATAAGATCTAGCGACGTTTGTGGTGAAGAACTAAGGCTTAACAAGGATGAAGCGTTGCAGCGATTTTTGTTTAGATTGCATAGTTCTTTTATAATTTCCCAAGTGCCTTTAATGTTATTACAATTGTTATAAAATTTTTCCTTGTAATAGTTAATTTTTAAGGTTTTAGTAGTTTGGTTACATATGTTACGGTATTTTAGATACTGTTGTTTGAGGCTATCATTATCAGGATATTTTTTAGAAATTTTATGCAAACGGTCCCTGGTCTTCAGGCATTCAACAATACCCGCAGTGATCCACGGCTTCAGTGGTTTTTTCTTTTTAGTGAATGCAACAGTAGTTGTATGTTGTTCCATGAATTGCTGCAGTGTTACACTTAAAGTATTTGCGGCCTTATTAGGTTCATTGAGTTCTAGTAAAGGATTCCAGTCATGTTGTTTGATCGCTTCGTGAAGTGTTTCATAATTTATTTTAGCCCTAGTAATTTTCTTGCAAGTAGACTTCGACACGTGAGGATTTGGTAGGCTCAATAAGATCGGATAATGGTCAGTTATATCACATTCGAGGACAAAACACTGGTGCCCAGCTACCACTTTACACATAAAATGGTCTAGGCATGTCCGGCCATGTGTCGGAATATTAATGGCGTTATGTAATCCATGCGATCCTAAAATATCCAAGTAGTTGGATACAGTATTATCATTGCTATCTAGTGTGTCTATATTGATGTCTCCAGTTATTATTATATTTTGATTTCTATTTGAAGACAAAAATGTTTCCAAGGAATTCAGAAACTTATTTGGATTTTTAAAGGCGTAAGGGCGATACACTCCTAGTAATGTGATATTTTCAATTCTTGCTGCTAGACAGTTAGCTTCTTCTAACTCAACTTCTAGAACTGTGGTTTTTATATTGTTTTTAATATAAAACATGGCTCCGTCATTTTGATTAAAACTGCGTTTGGTGAAATACACACTGTAACCGTCAATCAAAGGCGGGATTGAGTTTTCATCACACCGACATTCAGCTAGTACAATAATGTCAATATTTATATTAAGCATAGTGATGTATATCAAAAACTGATCTAGGTTTTTATTAACGCTTCTAACATTAAATGATATTATATTGAGATTATTCTGAGTTCTAATAAGTTCAGAGCCAAGTAGTCTTGGATCTTTAATAAGTTTGCAGGGTATAACGCAAGATTTATCAATTTCTTCGTTTAATTGAATATTATCCATCGTTAAAATTTTGATAAGTATTCAGATTCAAATGTAATGACTCACTAGATATTTTATTATCTATAAGAAATTTAGATATATTCTGAAATGCTTCTTTAAGTAGCAAAGTGTCGAATGAGTTTGTGTGTTTAGTACAGATTTGTATGTTACTGTTAATGATGTAGATACCAATAAAGTAAAGATTACAGCTACTGAGAGAAATGCAAAAACTTTTAGAGACAAAACTGATCACAACGATAACACTCTTAACTAGTCATTTGTTTTTTAGGAGCTGCAATTGAGCCTCACTTCTCACTAGTATGAATGGATCGCCTTGTTTCTTGCGTAGATAAACGAGTCCATTCGCAGTCCAACAGTAGGCGTATTTCATTACTTTACGAAACTCACGTGCCAAGTAGAAAAGGCGAGATGCTTGGGGGGTGAGGTGTTCAGATATATATATTTCAGCTTTAAGCCCATCCAGTCCCAAGTGTGATGAGTTTAATTGCTCTGTTTTAAATTTGATTGAGGAAAGCCTATGATTCTTGGTCGCCATCAGAAAACTTTCCTTAAGAAGGGTTGAGGAAAATTCTGCCACCACAGCTGAGTTACTATGGTCTGGCTTAGTCGGAACCCTGTAAACGTCACGAAGCTCAGAGTTCTCCATGTTGATTCCCAAAGTAGCTGACAGTTTCCTGACCATTTCAAATAGCATAGTCTTTGTCTCACCTTTAAGTTTGGGGACTTGTCTGATCTGTATACTGGTTTTCCGCGACAGCCTTTCCAAATTATCACATTTATCCCCAATGTTTGTAATCTGCAATGTCATCTCTTTGCGTTCAGCCTCCAAACGTGTAATAGTTATTTGCAGTTCATCTAATTTGGCGGTTGCAAATTCGATGGAATTCTCAATATCAAGATTTTTACTATGGATTGTGTCGTTCTGAGATTTAATTTCATTTATTCTTTTTTCTATTAAGTCTAATCGAGTGTTTTGTTGTGTTTGCATGGTATCCATTATTGTTCTTAATTCTTCTCTAATGATTGCACGAAAGTCAGAACACTCAGTTACTGGGTGATCTTCGGCAACTCTTCGACGTTTGCTGTCCCGCTGCGTGACAT
The DNA here is from genome assembly GCA_963924145.1 of Pyrausta purpuralis. NCBI lineage: Eukaryota > Metazoa > Arthropoda > Insecta > Lepidoptera > Crambidae > Pyrausta > Pyrausta purpuralis. The sequence goes on along the minus strand of OZ001664.1, from coordinate 4,521,830 downwards.
GTTCAATATTACCTTCCATAGTGGCGGTAATCTTGTTAACGTCTGATTCGGACAAACTCAGCGATTTATTCATTGGTGGGGAGCGTGTAAGATTTGGCATGATGGAAATAGTTAATCGCTTTCGCTTATGAATCAAACTTGTTTACGCACCGTTTAGATGACGCGTGATAACACAACGCGTGCGAATGCGAAGCTCGCAGAAGTGATGCGATCGCCAGTAGTTATCTCTTTCACACAGCACGGCACGGCGAATTGAACTTCTAGTGCGATATGCACTCCTGGTACTTAGTCGAATATTATTTACGGAAATTTAACAATTTGACAAATTAAATCTCACAGTGGCACACGTCTAATCGCTTTCGCAGTCCAGGGGAGAGGGACTTTTGTTTCGACACATTTGGCAAATCATTGATATACAATATAAATAATAACGGGCCAAGCACGCTCCCTTGTGGGACGCCGCACTTGTTGGTTTTTTCATCGGATTTGTACACCTGAATTGTAGAATTTGAGCCAAGTTGTGTTATCTCTACATATTGCGTTCTATTCGTCAAATACGATTTTAACCAATTCAATGCAGGTCCCCTTATACCACTATGTTCAAGCTTCAATAACAGAAGATCAAAAGATACGCAGTCAAAAGCTTTGGACATGTCGAGAAATAATACTGTGGTAAAGTTATGAATATTTGTACTTTGCATTACCTCATTTACCATGTCAAATGCCGCTTGTGTCGTGGATTTATTTTTTTGAAAGCCATTCTTTCAGACATTCTTTAATAATGTCATATTTGTTAAAAAAGTTTGTCAATTGGTCATGCATTACCCTTTCAAATATTTTTGACAGAATAGGAAGTAGCGCAATTGGTCTATAGTTAGTAACCTCACTTTTATCACCCTTTTTAAACAATGGTTTAACAATTGAAACTTTTAGTTTGTCAGGGAATTGTCCCGTTTGTAATGACAAGTTTACCAAAAAAGCTAACACTTGACCTAATTCATCTGTACATAATTTAATTACTTGCGTACTTATACCGTCGTAACCTACACTTTGCGTATTATTGAGTGACAGTATTATCTTTTTTAAGTAGTCCTCGTCGACTGGTGATAGAAAAATACTGTTTTGCATTTTGGTCTTTAATGTGTTTTCCATGATATTATTGTGTACGCTTGTAGTTTCATTTATGAAGTGATTATTGAATGTCGAGGCGATAATTGTAGGATCAGTCATATCTTTTTCATTATATAATATGTTATTTATAAATTTTGTGGCATAAGTACCCCTTGTCTCTTTTTTTATGATCGTCCATGTAGCTTTGCATACATTTTTACATTTTGTAATAAATTTTTGGTTCGTTATACGTTTTGAAAGATTAATACATTTTTTAAACAGTTTAGTATACTTCATGTACTTTGACCTATTTGCATCACTTTTTGTCGAATAATACTTAAAACGAAGGGTTCTCTTTACAATGCTACTCTTTTTGAGACCTTTTGTAATCCATTGAGGCTTAGATATGGTATTGCACTTTATTCTGATAGAAGGAAAACAAAGATTATATAACAAAAGCAGCATATCATAGAACTCATCAAAAGCACAATTTAGATCACTTTGGTTATAAACATTGGAAAACGATAGACTACCGATATGTTTCTTGAATTTCTGAAGATTTTCAGCCGAGTAACATTTCTTATTAATAAAAAAAGAATGCGGTATTTTATTTTTTTGCTTGACTTTAAATTTTAAAATTTGCGCAGTATCGTGGTCTGATAGCCACAATGTTAAAATAAAGCCAGTCGCATTGTCTATGTTACTTGCTATATGGTCAAGACATGCTGTTCCTCTTGTAGGTACATTTATATGCAATTTTAAATTGTATTTCGCAAAAATATTATGAAGTTTTTGGCTGTGTGGACTATTTATAAGAATGTCAATATTTAAATCTCCGGCTATTATTAATTTATATTTTGCAAATTTAAGCAGACATTTGTGCAGAAGCATGTCAAGCTTTTCAAGAAAGCAATTCACGTGATCTATTTTTTTTGATGGAATCCTGTATATGCACACAACTATAATACCATTTGCGATCAGATTAACTGAACAACATTCAAAGTGAAAAGCTGTAGCTAGGTTATCAAAACATGTTATTTTCTTATATTCTAATCCGTTTTTTATTAAGATGCAAGATCCGCCTCTTTTTCTTTCTCTTGAGTAGTTTGAAGTGAGTTTAAAGTTGTTGATATTTATGTTTTTTTCGTCACCTCTTTTAACAAATGTTTCAGTAAGACACACTACATCGGGGTCTATAATCGTTTTTATATTAGAAAAAGTCAACTCTAATGTTTCCTTTTTTGAAAGAAGCCCTTGTATGTTTTGATGAAAGATAGTAAATTGGTGACCAGTATTAGGCTCGAAAAAACAGTTCATTATCACTACGTGAGGAATTAATTGTTGGCTTATAGTTATTTGATTTAGAGTCAAGACGTATTTTCTGAAAATAATAAGGGATTGTACCCTTTTTAGGCGAGATATCAGTTTTAGTTCTTTTTGATAATTTTAATGTACTTTTGATGTGTTTTCTAATGTTTTCATATGATAAATATTGCTTCTTATAATCAATATAGTCTATGCAACTGTTGACTCTGTCACACATATAATTTTTAAATTGTATGTCATTAAGATGCAAGTAATACATGTCAATATGAGAACAGAATGTAAAATGTCTAGTCCATAATTTAATATTATAATTTAATATTTTTTCGTTAAAATAGGGATTATATGCTATTGGTAATAGGATGACCGAAGCTTTGCTCAGATTGTTTAACATAATACAAATATTTGAGTGTAATTTATGTAAATCAGCATCATGTCTACCAAAACCTAATATCACAACATCATTTTCAGTGAGATTATTTACTAAACCATTACAATAGGCAGATATTTCAGTACTGGTTGCATCAGGTATAATGTGAGCATAGGTTTTATATGGGTTGTCACGTTGCTTAAGTCCAGTCTTCATGATGTAGGCAGATAGGCCTCTCAACTGCTCATCTCCAACAATATAAATCAGATTTTGAGTAGGTGTTTTTTCCATAACTCTTTCACCTTCTGTTGTAGTTACATGAAGTTTTTCGAAAGAAGTATTATGTGTCGATGTGTCATCTCCCACTACGTCTCTTTGCGATATCTGCTGTTTACAGTCTTCCGTGTGTGATAAATTTTGCTGTGTCGTACTGGTGTGAGTTTTTTTCTTTTCAATAATAGTAGTTTTTGGCGATTTGCATATGTGTGTCAATTGGGTTATTTTCAATTCGTATTCTGCAAGTTTTTTAAGTCAATGTGTAATTTTCTGATACTAAATTTGATATTTCATTCTCTGCTATTTCAAATTTTTTTTCTAATGCTGTTGTCTTTTGTTTTAATTCATTGATTTCTTCTTGGAAGTTCGAACGCGACGTTGAGAAGCTACGATTCATATCAGTGTTCGGTGAAAAAGCTAAAGAAGATTCTAATTCTTCTTCATCCGATAATGCAATAAACGAGTTCTGCGTGGATACATTTATTTTACTCTTTTGACGTTGAGTCACATTTTCTCTGTCATGACTTAAATGACTGCATGGCGTAGCAGGATTACTGGCTGAGATATAGATTTTCTATCTGCCAGGAAGCATGAATTGCATTTAAATCATTTTTTGTTAGCTGGTGTCATAATTTTAAAACGTTGAAATGATACATTTGTGCAGTCCAAATGAAAATATTTATTGCACAATGAGCATACTAATTGCTGTTTGTTTGTAATGTTTTTTTTGCATTTCATACAATTAGGTGCCATTTCCGCCGCGAATATGTCTGTTTTGCTACCGTGTACTTAAATGTCCGCTTTGCTCACGTGCTAATGGTCGATTCGGTTGCCCGCTGTCTCGATGCGATGCGGATGACTCAGCGTCCTGCCACGGCCGGCCGGTGGTCAGACCGTAGCGAGCGCGATGCGTAATGTTGATAAATACGTTAGATTTATTTTTTGAAATGTTTCTTCTTATAACTTTGGAACCAGTACATAGATTTTAACACTGTTTTCACTATCATAAGGCTCGGAATAATACCTATACAGTAGTATAAAATACGTCTCAAAATAGCAACTTTTTACACCGTTTCCGATTTAATATGCATAGAACGCACTGTAACGTGTCTGCTTCGTAAGGCGCCGCGCGCTGTCTCTCAAAACCCTGAACAACGGTAGGAAAACAGTGGGGACGACATCCGTTTCCATATATGAACATTTACTATAATATTCATAGGGTAGGGATAAACAATCTGCTTATTAAATATATAAATTCATTAATTATTTAGTTATTTGTCGTACTGAATTTAGTAAGCCTTTTAGATTATTATTTTAATAGTTACAATATTAAAAATAAATCTAACCTCCACCAAACAATCAGAGTCAACTTCCTTTTGGCGGCAAAATGAACATTTGTTATACGGCAAACATAAAATCTAATAAGTGTCCCAATAATCTTTAAATAATCAATTTACAATTAATAAAATATTATTACAATAATAAGGTAATCTAAAAATTAATCCAAAATATTCTTATATCATAGCCAAGTTACATTCAACATGGTGGACACTTCCGGCATTTCAATAACAAACGTTAAATAGGTTAGACACCTAGATAGGTGTATAAATTATGATGTATTGAACATAATATGAGGAAGAGAATGTGTAATTTAGTGAATACAGTGGGGTAACATAAGTCACACACAGTGAGTATATGGTTTAGTGCATAAGTCTACTATTACAGAACTAAGTAAATATGTGGGGCAGACTAGGATCGGGAATCATCGTGTAACAATATAATCATATCCCAAATGATATCAGAAATATAGAAACAACAAAAATTTTTGAAATTGAACTGAAAAAAATACTAATCAAGAAATGTTATTACAGTATTTCCGAATTTTTCGAAGAGACCACCTAAAAACTACAATACTATTCAATCTTAAAATACAATTTAATGAATCCAATATCTTCATATAAATATTTCATTTTGTAATTAAGTATTTCAATTTGTAATTAATATTGTCCATCTTATATTTTATAATTAATTAATATTGTATGTTGAATTAGTATAAGTTAAGTTAAGAATCTTTGTAACGCCCTTTCAGGGCGTCACATGCTAGGTACCTTATTTTGTAATTACGAACAGCTTACCAGTATGTGACTTGCAATAAAGATGTTGAATTGAATTGAATAGAATAGCAAGCCTACGAAGGCTTTCATCACTCGTGTAGCTATTTCTCAATAACCCCAATATTAGAAAATATTACGCCAGGACCATGTAAATGTAAATACTTTAATAAAGTTTGAACTCGATACCATTTAAACATTATTACTTATGTAGATATAAAAATGTTTAAAACAAATCCTTGCATTTATCACGCAAGTGAAAAGTTTCGCATTCCTTATTCACACTTCATAGTACCCATTTAACCCTCATGCAACACATGTTCTCATACAGCACATTTTAAAATGCACTTCATAGTCAATGATACAAAATTTGCTACACATAGATCTGTATTGTGGTAGATTGTATTGTTGTTTTTTTTTACTATCGCATTGTGTGTTGTGTTATCATGTAATGATAGATAAAAGTTAGGAAAATAAATGAATAATTCAATGTTTTGATAAGAAACATCAGCAGTCTATTTGAAAGCAATAATTGTGAAAATGAATTTACTGATATGCACCGAATGCACGGTTAAAATGAGTGCAATGTGGAACGAACCCTAGTCGTGAGTTGCTCAAGTAAACGGTGTCTCATACGATTAAAGTTATAAATGCAAAGGAATTGTAACGGAATGGAATATTCTACGTTTTCGTTGGACTAATACAGCAATTACTTTCAATGGTTTATTTCCATAATAAAAAACAGCTGATAGAGTTTAATTTATTCAAACATAAATATTATGGTTTATTATTAGATGAAATAAGAAACCCAAAGGACATTGACCAAAGCCGGGCCCAAATTGCCTCTTTGTAGTTTATATTTTAAAAATCTTGTTTGAATTATAATTGTACTGGTATTTTAAGAGTAACTAAGTAAGTAAGTATTAAGTTACTTTAGTAAAATATAACAATTACCTTTTGAATGTATCAAAATGAATGTAGGTGAGGTGCAATAACCCTGCAATCACAAAACATAACCACAAAATGTCTAATCTGTCATTGAATTCCTCGTAAATCCTTAATCATTTCTCAAAAATATTTTTTGTCTGTATTCTTTCAAATATTTAGATATTTTATACGAACATTTTGTAAAGACGCATGCAGACGCAAAGTGGGCCGAGTTCCTATAGAGTTTTGGTCAAGATCCATTGCGCACCTGCGGGACTCGAATCGTTTGGCTACCGTGCTAAGGCTCTTTCCAATCGAACTACTGTGCAGTCGGTCCCACCGCGCGAAATTTCTGGTCTCTTATGGATAAGTCATTACGCGTGACGTCAGCGTCATCTACCCAACTGTTGTGCAATAGTGAATCTTATGATACTATCTTTAATGACAGATTTGATATCCCAAACAGAACCATGGAGTACGTAATATGAAGTAAGCATTTAAGATAGTACTATACATACATATAATTGCACTTAGTAGTTAGTCGTTATTAATGTTATCACTTCCAACGTCAAGCATATTAACAGGTGAGCCAGGGTAAATGAAAAACAAAATTTTAACCTTATATCTGCAGAAATAAAGTGTAAATCTCATTTATTATGCGTTGCGAGTCTAACAGTGGCACAAAGTGTAGTCTTAATGGGCTATTATTTTGATTAAAACGCAAGAACAATAATTATTTTGCCATGGATATGCGTGCTAATATACTTTGAATGAATCTTTCTATTTTTGAAACCATTAAAGTCAGTGTTATGTTTTGCGATTTTAGCAAAACTGCCTAAAAGGTGCCAAAGACAAGATGTTTTTTCATATATTCATTAAACCTCATTACTGAGTATCGATCATGTACAATACACAGGATTCGTATCTTTTCATAAAAACAAGCGAACTGCCTCGCTGCTTGAATAAAGATTTTATTGTTATTTTCTATCACGCAGATAATTTAAAAAATCTCATGATACAGGCAAATGAACGCACAAATGGTATGCTAAATTTCAAATGCACTTTATACTTTTAAAAAGTAGACGCAAGGGATACAACTTGTCTAAAGCTGACTGTATGAAATAAAAAGAACATAAAAACGGCCAAGTGCAGTCCGACTATCCATCAATATGGTTCCGCGTTAATTTTAACTGAATTAGGGAGTCCACTTACTTCCACTTAGCTAAAATACCACAATATTTTGTTGACAGCTAATATAAATTCATACAAACACTATGAAAAACAAAGTTAAATTTGCTGTTGTTCAAAATGTGCTATGTCTCAAAAACTACTAGTTCGATCCCATCCAAACCAATTTTTTCGAAAGTGTTTGTTACATCTACATTACATTTTTTTTTCAAAATTTACATTCGCTTAGTGAAGAAGTTAGAGGGAGGGGACACCCATTTTACCACTTTAGAAGCGTCTATCTATCAAACGTTAGACTTTAAAAGAAAATGGTTTTAGAAACGTCCATGTCATTATAAAAGACCTATCCATAGACACCCAACATGCATAGGTTAAAAAAACGGTTATAGTTTCATGTATGGGAGCCCCCCTTAAATATCATTATTTTTTATAAGAATCGTAAAGCGATTAACAGGATACATTTTCTTACGAAATTTCAACAGTGTGATGTCTATAACCATTCGGCTACGGAACCCTAAAACGGTTATTATTTTACAACGTTTATTATTTTGAATTTATGCGTTTAACCATGAGTTTTAGTCCATCTAATATTCGTCCATTGAAATTTGATCTTCGTAAAATAAAGCTGTAGCGCAAAGCTTGGAATAAAAATACGAGTAATAAATTGTAATAGTCTGATAGCTTATCTTCACCTCCGATAACAAACGATAAAGAATTTCTAATATCCATGAAGTAACAAGTTTCTACAAACTTTTCATGAAGTGAAAAAACTACGCAATAATGTTGGGGAAATTCCAACATCGGTTTCCCAAGTGTAAACAGCAAAATTGGTACTTAAAGCCTCACACATAGACGTCATGTAATGTTTATCACCAATATTAAAAATAATCCTAATGCGTATCGATGTAAGTATCACTTTAATAAATTTCTCTGACTACATTGTCAATCATACAAAATGTGTTTTAAAATTGACTGATTTCCTAGTTTATCTGCTACGTAGATAAGCCAATATCTTCGCTTACCCAGCACGCTATCAGGCCTTTTTGACTTCCCCTGCTTATCTCCGAACATGCGACGAGACATATTGGGCTTAGCGAATGACATGGATTTGCCATGTTACAACAAAGATACAAGGAGACTGAAGTTTGTTACTTACTGTTTCTTTTCCTTTTTCCGGGGAAAGCCGTGAGTTGACATCTTGTTCTTACAGAAAAAGTCGATGAAACTGGAACGTTACTTTGATTCTTCAGGTTTGTACAACAAAACTATAGAATGCCATATAAATTAGTTTCTTCTAAGTAGAGGGTAAATGCGTAATTTTAAGCATTTTAAACAGTTTTTTTAAAGCGGTGATATTTTTATAAATTATTTATTGCTCCTATTTCAGGCCACACCCTGTATATCGCTTGTAATACTGTTAGTTTAAGACGAAAATGATAAGGTTTACCTACATTTTGATTGTGCAAATATGTTTTACCTCATGATATATGCTCACCGTAACGAATTTACATTATGGAGATAGGACGTTCGTCGGGGTATATCAAACCTTTTTGTTTGCACTGTTATTAAATTAGAGTCACGTAAAAGCGTAAAAAAAAGTTACATTCCATTTAACCGATTTCAAAAAGGAGGAGGTTGTAAATATATTTTTATTTGTATCTATGTTACCTCATTGATCATATCAGAGTAGTTTGTCGACCGATTCGATTTTTTTTCACCTACTTAGAGATTCTACCTTTTAGTTGGTAATATTGTTGCCTCGGTGGCGCAGCGGTAGAAGGGTCGCACTTAAAAGCGACGGCTGCGCCAGAGGTCCCGGGTTCAATCCCCGGGTCGGGCCAAAAATATGTACCTGAGTTTTTCTGATCAGAAATTCTTAGGGTAGCCCGGAGTGTGGAAGTTGGCGGTGTTTTACCCCCGTGCCTCGGAAAAGCACCGTTGGTCCTGCGCCTAAACTCTCTCCGGTCGTGTCAGATTGCTGTCCCATCGGGTTATGAGAGTGAAAGGAATAGAGAGTGCACCTGTGTTTGCGCACATACTTGTGCACTATAATATGTCCCGCGCAGTCGGTTAGTCGTTGTGACTGGCCACCGTAGTCGAAATCGGCTAGGGGGACTATTATTATTATTAGTATTATTAATATTGTTGCTAAGTCGAGATCTGATGATGAGATCTTGGTGCAATTGAGGGAAACGCTCAAATTTTTGCAAAAGGCACGTATACAATAATGCTACATTCTACTTGGAGACTACTATAACAGTGCAAACAAAAAGGTTTTGAAATAAAATATCGAAGCGTAAGGGATTTTGAAACATTCTTATCAAGGTCAGCATTCATATAGGTATCTATTGATATGTCAGTTAATTATGTTTTTAGTTTATGATTCTAGCTAAAATGCAAAATAGTAATTAATTTTTCGGTTCTGTTTTTCTGTCATAAAACTCAAAAAGATTTAATATTCTGTGACTGCTTTGTTTACGAGATACGCAGGTAAGTAGATAATTTCAATAAAAATGAGCAGACATTAAAAAAATATACGGGTATTTTCAAAGGAATGTCATGAATACAAAATGAAATTGACCTTGTACGTGTTTTGTTTAGAGTAAGTGGTATTCTGTGAAATATTCCAATGTTTTTATCTAATAAAGGACCTTTGTTATTAATATTTCATAGGAGTAAAATATTTTTGTTTCCTCGGTAAAAGTTTTATCTATACTAATATTATAAAGCTGAAGAGTTTGTTTGTTTGTTTGAACGCGCTAATCTCAGAAACTACTGATCCGATTCGAAAAAATATTTTTATGATAGATAGTCCATTTATCGAGGAAGGCTTTAAGCTATATAACATAAAGATATGACTCACAAGACCACAGCAGCAAAATAATGTTCGCAGCTTAAGTACAACGTGCGCTTGCGCTAATCTGTACTAATATTATAAAGCTGAAGAGTTTGTTTGTTTGTTTGTTTGTTTGAACGCGCTAATCACAGAAACTACTGGCCCGATTTGAAAAATTATTTTTACGTTAGATAGTCCATTTATCGAGGAAGGCTTTACGCTATATAACATAAAGATATGACTCATAAAACCACAGCAGCAATGAAAAATGTTGCGAAAACGGGAGAAAGATATTCCTTTTGAAGGCTTCCGCTGCGTACGCTGCGGAAACCGCTTAAGTTACACAAAAATCATGTATGACAGGATTGTTCAGTATTAAGAGTTCTATAATAAAGTCTGTGACAGCATATGTCTATCTTTTATGGTTGACTTACTACAACCTTTTATATGTTAGTAAATTTGTAAAAAAATATCGCATTATTTTTAGAGGTGTATTATACACACAGGTATTTATTCTTATCAAAATAAATACATTCATCATCACGAGCACTTCGTTTAGAACAAAGTAGCCCCTTATATCATTTGATTTCAATTAATATCTTAGGAGCTATCACAGTTTTAACATAACTCCGCACCAAATAATGTTCGCAGCTTTAGTACATCGTGCGCTTGCGCTAATATATTATAAAGCTGAAGAGTTTGTTTGTTTGAAAGCGCTTATCTCAGGAACTGCTGGGCCGATTTGAAGAAATATTTCTGTGTCGGATAGCTTATTTATCGAGAAAGGCTTTAGGATATAAAACATCACGTTGCGACGGGAGGGGAGGGAACAAACTCAAAACGCGCGGACGAAGTCGCGGGGGACCGCTAGTTTTATTATAAAGCTAAAGAGTTTGTTGGTTTGAACGCGCTTATCTCAGGAACTGCTGAACCGATTTGAAAAAATATTTCTGTGTTAGATATCTTATTTATTGAGAAAGGCTTTAGCATATAAAACATCACGCTGCGACGGGAGGGGAGGGAGCAAACTCAAAACGCGCGGACGAAGTCGCGGGGGGTCGCTAGTTTAAAAATATTGTACGAAGCTGATTTAATTTTACATTATCATTAAAATAATTAAATATTAGCACAATAGTAGGTACATAAAATATCACTACCTATTTTTTGAGTACTCCTTTTTTTATTCAGTACCTAAATCTAAATCTTGTTTTGTAATCTTTTTAACACTGGCAGGGGCAAAAAACAAAAAACTGTAGCGAAAAAACATTTGACAACGCAACTTTTATACATGAAAAAATCGCAATGTTGTTAGTAAAACAAAGAGGGCCCAAAAATAAAGTGAGTGTGTGCTCCTGACAGCTTGTAACAAAAGGGACGTCTAATTTTAACATTTCATTGGTTACGTTGCTAAATCGTTTTCGGAATAAAATGTTACGGACGTACCGTTATCGGATGAGCGTAGGTGTTCTTCCTAAAGAGGTATCAATTGCGAGATTTATCCAAACATTTACTCTGCCAGTATTTGTTAAATTTTAGAATTTTGGCAATGGGTTATACTGATGCCCCTGTATACCCTTTTATATGTGAGTGTATAATGTTTTGATGAGTACGGAAAAAGAGTACTAATGTAAGTATTATCCCGATATCAAGCCTAATCATAAATATTTCTTAACCTAAGTGAATCTATGATTGAATAGGTATCCTATTAGATAGAGCTCACTCACTTGGTTATGGCGTGTGTTTTACTTATTTACGAAATAAAGACGTAAGTACTCACTAACTTGAGCTATATTTTCTCAAAGGCCTCCTGTGTAACCAACAACTGATTATCATTCCAAAATTGGACTTTTATCCAAGAATATCATACGTAATCTTGATAAGAGTGATTGGGAAATAGGGCCCCAGGTCTTTATAATGTTTCACTAGAAGTATCCACTACGGTAGGATTATAGAAATTCAAGATGAGGTTACAAAATGTACGTGGAATAATTATGAAGTTTGCTATTAATTACCGTGGTGTAGTGAGCCAACAGCCAATGTCTGAATAATGGATATAGTTTGTCCGGTATTGATTTAAGGGACTGGACAAACGAAATAAAGTTATTAAGAAGTACCTAGTTACTTATAAAGTAGTAGTAGTAGTCAGTAGTTACTGCACTAAGGATCTATTTTACCAACGTCAGATTAAACTTATCCGACTGAATAAGTATAAAATGACCGATTTTATAATGATATTTTCATTAATGATTAGCTGACAAATCGGTGTCGATTTTCAAATAGGCGTTTTGTTTTATATTCGACGAATATTCCCTACCTGACCTTGGCAAAATCGGGGTTTAGTGGGTTTGACCTTGGTGAGACGGACGTTTCTGACCTCATTTGAACATGTCAGTTGAATATTGAACTGTTTACAAAATAGGAGAAACACATGGTTATGTTCCAGTTGTAGCTGACAAAGACCGCTTGTCATTGGTCACTGAAAGCCAATGTTCAGTGGACGTCCTTTGGCTGAAAATGATGATGAGACTTTGATCATCAATCAGTTTACCGTAATGTTAACATGAACTTAGGGCTCATTTTTTGATAGATAAAAAATATTCGTCGAACAAAATACAATCTGGTCAATTTGAAAACGTCACCTAATTGTCAGAAATCATAGGTACCTGTATTTTTTTCAAATTAAGTCTTATTAAGTCCGGCTGATATTGTAATTAAATAAAAAAATACAATTGATTGATTAACAAAATAAAATGTTCGATAATCTCAAATTGAGACATTTCAACTAATTATGAACCAGTTGAATTGCGCCTTTACATAAAAAAGACAGCAGCGGATGCCAAAACATTAAAACAAACATAAAAAAATTAACCGCCTTTAAAAACAAACACTAAAAGGACTAAAATAACGCTGATAGGAGAAACAAATTCATTGATGTGCGTACGTAGACTGCTGGAGACCGTTAAAGTTGCCATCATACACCGACCAGCGTTATTTTAAGGCTTTTAGTGTTTAATTTTCTTGAAAAACAAATTCGTAATTTTTGGTTATAGTTTAAGGGACAATGTACTTGATTAAACTAAAATAGTTCTTTTTCTAGGGAAATCGCCTACTACGCAGCGGGTGCGGGTTCGATCCCCGCACAATACAAACATTTGTGTGCATGAACATGTCTGTTTGTATTGGTCTGGGTGTTTTCTATGTATATCATGTATGTATTTACAAAAAAAAAAGTATTTAAGTATTATATCCGTTGTCTGGCACCCATAACACAAGCTTTGAGTAGCTTACTTTGGGGCTAGATGGCGATGTGTGGGAATGTCCAAAGGATATTATTATTATTATATTTTAGTGTAACAATTACTTTAGTGCATCAAAATCGGTCCAGCCGAATACGAAATTTTCGCGGACAAACATTCATACAAACATACAGGTCTAACTTAGAACCTCCATTTTTTTAAATCGATAAAAAAAAGCGGCACTGTTGCCATTTTATGTATGAAATTAACAGCAACGCGACTATCGCGCGACCGTCGCGCTGCTAATGTCACTTAAATGTGAAAGCGCTCTTAAATTATCTGGACATTACTCACGTAATTTTAGCATTGTTATAATGAAATAGTCACTAAAAACGTTGTTATATTTGAAGAGACTTTGTAACGTTTACATAGTATTGAATGAAACTATAAAAGTGATTTTCATTTGGTTTTGACTGAAGATTTGTAGTTAAGAAAAAAAACTTGTACGCCAGTGTTGCGCTATCAAAGGAAGCCACAAACACAGTCTTCGAATCTCTTACACAAAAGAAAAAGATACCTATATTTTATTCGGTTGTAAAGAAACGTCGAGTGAATAAATAAATTACTCTGTTTCATAGCTCTGTCCTGGACTGGAGTGGCGTGAAACGGAGCGTTCGTTTGGCAGCTTTAATTTATTCGGATTAGCTTTTTTGGTGTTGACTTCAAATTATTTTGGACGTTTTATTGTGATTAGAAAGGACTCTGTCCTAATTCGGACCGTTTTTAGCGGCGCACCTTTTTTCAGTAATAGCACAGTATAGGGCAGGGCCTATAAATGTTTGTTTTTTAAAGATAAGAAATATTGAAGTATTACTTGTAGTAGTAGTAGTAGTTTTCCTATCGATTGTAATAGTTATGTTTGTCTGTTTACTGTCCTCGTAGTGACCTTGTATCGTATTCTGAGACCTAGGTTACGTTTCAGTCACAGTCACTAGAAACACGTATAGATAAAGTATTGAAATATCTTTGAATGAAAGTTTTACTTAATTTGAATACTTTAACCGAGTTATATATATTTTAGGGCTGATTTGTCTAACGTCATAAGAAAAAACTGACTGGTAATAAAACGCGTCCATTTTTAATTGGTAGTTCCAAAATCTTCTAGCATCTTTACCTGCATGAATATACTATCAGTAAAACCGGAGGTGAAAGATGTATAAGCCCTTGACGTTGACGCCGAATCTTTCCCATTCCAGGAGCTTGAATCCGTCTTCAATCCGTCTGCAGCTGTATGATAATTTTAGAAAAAAAAACTATTTAAGCGGTCTTATCGCTAAAAGTTAAAGTCTAGTTTCTCTGCGCTCATTGTTAACACTCTGAATCTCAAGTTATCTTGTTGCAACTCTTATACTATACGTCAAAGAAAGGTTCGTGCTCGCAAATCTAGTTTAACACTATAGAAAATGTTTACGTTTAGCTGCCAAAATTAGTTTGTTTTACGTCGGATAGAGGCCCTCTCAGATTCTCATACAAATGATTACGTTACTATACAAATACTTTGACGCAAATTATTCGTGAAAGGGGTACAGTATATTGTACTTTAATCAACGAATATTTATTTGCTGCCTATTGAAGAATCATGACATTGAACAATCACTAAGCTGAAAATGGCTAATTTAATTGGCAAGACAGAAAAAGATTGTCTTGTTTGCACTCCAGAGCTTTAATATTTCATTGCAGTCGTTTTACTATAACAAATTCTATGATTTTGGTTTAAGTGTTTTAAGAAAACCTTATCTACCGACACTTGTCAAACTTTCTAGACGATGATTATGAATTTCAAAATAAATAAATGGTAGCCCTTTTACATTTAGGTTTACATTTATGAATCCACTTTGAGTGTTATTTTGGGACGCTTTCAGGTTAAATTGTAATTCGAAACAACCGTTTGGATATCAAAGTTGCGGCTTTTTAATTACAGTTAAATTAAATAAGTCTTACAAGGTATTTAAACCCATTTTATAGACCCATTCTTTTTAAAAATATATCTTTAAGTTAGTCAGGTTTCAAGTGATGTATCAACGGCCTTTGAAAACGAAGTCTTTATTATAGGCACTCGTTTTTTAGTAATCTGACTAAAACCTATGATTTCTGGAAAATGTACATGCATATGTTATTAAAAAAGTGTCTGAGAAATTTAAAAGAAATCTTATTAAGTAATATCTTGATCCAAAAGTTATATCTTCTTGACATGTAAAAGTAAAAAGCAAAACAAACTTACAAGAAAACGCTTTGTCAAGCGCACTAACGAAGCAGCAAAATGTTTTATTACTAACAAAATATCACCTTTTCGCACCCACTAATTTGACCTCCAACTTCGTTCATTACGTCACATAAAAATCTGAAGGCAAAACTCTCTTTAAGATTGTAGCACACCCAAGCGCGAAACCATTCAAGATACGTGTAGGGCTAACACCTATGTAGTTAGTACCTAATAAACCACTAGTAAGTACTTTAAAGAGCTGTGTAGCCACTTTTTAAACTTTCTTCCCTAGGAGCAGAGAGTGATTAACATCAGCACTTAGATGAAGCAAGTCTAGATTTCTGGATGCTTTAATCATTATATCATTGCGTCTAGCCTCACACATTTAATAAATTTATCACAGCCCATGAAAACCGCTAAGCAGATCATTTATGTACGGTCAAGGCATGTGGAATTCTCGCCTGCGTTGGCATTATTTTACACAGCACAAAAACGGGCGTATTCAAACGAAAACGCAC
The DNA here is from genome assembly GCA_963924145.1 of Pyrausta purpuralis. Taxonomy (NCBI): domain Eukaryota; kingdom Metazoa; phylum Arthropoda; class Insecta; order Lepidoptera; family Crambidae; genus Pyrausta; species Pyrausta purpuralis. The sequence continues at coordinate 4,505,672 of OZ001664.1, read as the reverse complement.
GTAAGGTGCAATCGATTTTTGCTCTTAAAGTGACAGTCAGCGGTGACCACGATAGTGCCTATCGATTGTGTACGTCATACTAAGTTGAAACTTACTAATCACGCTTAGGTAGTACACGTTCACTATAAAAACCTCATCTCGTCTTTCAGTTTGTAACTGCCTTACAGGTAGGCTTCCGACGGAATGAAGTTACCGAAATGAGCCGGAGTTCCTTTGACCGACCAGAGTTACTGCCAACCCAACTTATTCAATGTAACTTGTTATGCTGGCAACTTAATTGAGATAGTTCATGAATTATTTACTTCCACTATCGAGTTTTTAAATGTTGTTTGGTTTGGAATATGTATTTCTTAGTCATAAAATATATCACTACTTTAAATGGAAATCAAGTGTTTAAACATCCGACTTCATTTTCTCCTGTCGATGGTATATATATCGAGATACATTTGGGTTATAAATGATAGTGTGGACAGAGATACACTCTTTAAAATTCTAAGATCGTTTAAACTAACACCGAGACTAGTTAATTGGTCGAAGTTCCTACAAAATACAGCAAGATGCGGATCAGGGTAGGCTCCAGCTTATCTGATGAGTTTGAAGTAGTGACAGGCCTTAAACAAGGGGATACATTATATCCGATGCATTCAACTTATTGCTCAAATACATCATCCAAAAAGTACTAGAAGTCGACTGCGGACTGTAGTTGAAAGGAATGCACAAAATAATTGGATATGCCGATGATTTGGCACTCCCTGGCACTCCCTGGGCAGCCCAAATCAAATGTACGGGCAGAGGTCTTGGAAGGAGAAGGAAATAAAGTCGGTGTCAGAATCAGCTGCAGGAAGGCAGAATACTTTCAGATAAAGAGATAAAGTAACACATGGGAAAAGTGAAAACATCTGGAAGTGAGCGGCTACACCTATCAAGGTGTCAACAAATTGATATATTTGGGATGTACCGTTACTGATGCTAACCACAGAGAGGAAGAGATTGATATCCGTGTCTAAAACGCTATCAGATGCATGACAGTTCTTCACAAGTTTCTTGCGTTTAAGCATAATACATGGAAGAACTAAAACTCGTGTCTACAAAACTGTAAATAGACCAGTTTTACCGATTGATGCGAAGCTTGGACACTGACCGTGAAAGTGAATAAGCTGTGAGTGGCGAAAAGGCAAATTTTTCGAAAGATTCTGGGGCTGAGAAACCTGGGAGATGGCAGGTTGAGAGTCAGGAAGAACACGAAGATTAAAGATATATGTCCGAACCTAACATTATTGGAGAGACCAAAGCAGGTGAGCTCGATGGCTCGGACATTTAGAGAAAATGGCAGAGGAGAGTGCCGTGAAGAGAGCGTGCTTGCGAAAATCAAATCTAACGCCCGGGCTCAAGATCTGCTTAACCTCGGCCATAGCGACTGGCAAGAATTATCGCAAGACCGAGATGCATGGCGTGATCTGAAGCCGGAGGCCAAGACTCACTTTGGGTCGTTGAGTCACCATAGTAAGTAAGTAAGTAAGTAATAAAAACGTAATAACCCACTTACATAAACAGACGTAAGTAGCCCAATTATGGACAAAGGCATACTCTGCTAGGTTTAATGTTTTTTAGAGGAAGGGTTGACCTATTATTCTACCTCTAATTATATTATTATTAAATCTTTCTGCATTATCTAAAAATATGACTGAGAGAGAATGCTTTTAGCATTGAGTCTACTTATTGTACACTAAAGTTTTTGTGCAATAAAGTTTTTAAATAAATAAAATAAAATATTTATATTGGCGGAATCGTGACGCATTCAATTCCAATCACGGATTGTGCTACCTACAAACCAATAATAACTAAAAACTATCCAAAAATAACACAGCACACACGTAGCAGTTTATGCGCTTTATATAAACACCGTAGATGACTAAAATACTTAGCCATAACTCTATAAATACCCCTAAGATATCTTACAAACTAGTCTATAACCTCTCTTCCCTTTCCCCCGTATTAGTAACATCATACATAACAATGCGTTATACCATTTGTAACATCAGAAACTAATCTTCGCGTGAAAATCGATTTCGACAATCAAAAGCGTTTTCACCCTCGATTCCGGGAAATAACGGCAGTGCGGGAACGTATCCTGGGAAGGAGGACAAACTCGGGAATGCGAAGGTGTTTAAATGACCCATAAATATTGCGTTTTCCTCTCTAAGGGTGGGTATTTGAGGTAAGGACACGTTGGGGTAAAATACGAACTTTTGGTGGGTGGGGTAAATCTTGAGGTAAAGTTGACACATGGTTTGTAAGATTTTCTTCTTGCACCTCTTTAGGTAGACGTAGGTAGCATTAGACTTTACTCATGTACGGTTGAGGTCTTTAGCGCTTAATTATTGGAATCGCTCTTACCTTGCGTCATCTTTTGTTTTAATTGATGCCCTGTTTGTGTCGTGTACGCAGATGATTTTAGTTGAAAAGTAGTCACGTGCGGCCGAGGTCTTTTGCACCTATATAACCTCGTGATCCACAATGTCTTGCCCACCAGATTCTTAAACTACCTCTCATCTATAGATAATATAACTTGTAAATATATTTGTAATCGAGACAAGGTAGTTTTGTATGCTCCTTAATATCAAGCCCTTTAAAACTCCCGTTAGGTAAGTTAATAAAACCAAAAACTGAACTGAAAAAAAATCTATTCATTTTTATTTTTTTCTGCGTAGCGCCTTTACGACAACTCTTGAAATGGGCAAGGCTTTTTATGCGGACAGTGCGAAACTGCGAACTGAGTCCCATGTTAAATCGTAACTTTGAATTATTTATCGCGACCTTCCTTTAGCACACCTAAATCAAGGGTCGTAAATACTGAATCCCGTTCGCGAAATGAGGTAATATGAGGTTATTTTTCAGGATCATTTATAACTCTTTGTTTCGAACTCTTTCTTCTTCTTAGCTTTTTCCTTCTTCAGTCTTTTTTTTTCTTCAGTTTTGGTTTCAGTATTTATTTATGTTCTGCCTACGTGAATCATGTAAACAATCTTTTCATAACTTTTAAAATAATAGAGTGAGTAAAATAAATTATCTATTAGATTTCATTGTTTAACGATGAACTACCAATGACGGTTGTGATTTTTGTGTATATCTTATTTTGAAATGAATTATTTCGTTAAAAATAAATGCCTTCTGATTCGTTGAAAGATTGTTTAGAATATTTGTCAAGTTAAGAAGAACAGAAGTTATGTAATTGGTACCTTGTAAACCAATTAAAGTATTATTTAGTATGTGTATTACGTACAAGTCAGCGTTCTTGGTGTATTACCTACTATAAGAAAAAAAAAAACTAAATACGAATTTCATTAAGTAAACCTAAGATAGGTACGTACATGCATACTTTTTGTTTTGATTTTCTATGCTATTCAGATGTTATTTAAATTCTCCAAGTATTAAAATTTATTCATAGAGTTTTTTATTTAAATATTATCATAAATCCAAAATACCCGAGTCTGAGTTATCAAAATACTTGAAACTCGGACCGCAAGGAAAAAGTGAAAAATAACATTTCCAGTTGAAAATGAATGTATCATTCCGGAGTGAGAAAAATATAAGCACCCAATCGGAATTCACAGTTCATTTTATTTTTATTTCTGTCAACGTTTTGTGTTACTTTTCATTCGTTGGTGTAGTGGTATGCTGAGGCCCAAAATCAAGAGGACCAGTTAAGAAAATTGAGCCACTATTATGTGAGAGCTTTCATAATACTATCAATACTTTGATTTGTTATAATATGTTTATAATTATTTTTATGTATAAAAACTTCATAAACCCTAGTGTTACTAAACCTAAAACAACAAAGTCACTTATCTCCAGTAAGGTAGTTATTTCTACGTATAGAGAAGCTTTGCCGAGCAAACAATATATCGCAAATACGACACGGCATGATTATGACGTATTTCTTAAACTTTGTATTTTGAATTTGAAACCATAAACCTTATAAACAATTGAGTAGTTGGTATTTATTTCCCTGTATTTTTTGTTTCCTAGTTTGAGTTTCAGTAACAAGTTACCAAATGTTATGCTTGGGCTGTTAATTTTATACTTGTTTCTGAAGTTTACGCGAATATTACTCATCGAAATGAAACACTATTTTACGGATGCACTTTTCGCGAATTTATTAAATTTTTTCCCGACGTTTCGGATCGTATTAGGATAAACGTCGGAATAAAACTTAATAGATTCCCGAAAAGTGCATCCGTAAACAAGTGTTTCATTTCGTCATTTTTTTTAAGAGGAACCACTCCAAAAAAGGAGGCTATGAGTTCTTGGGGGAAAACTATCTACAGTACACTCCAGTAGGTACCTACGAGTACATTTGTCTGAATAGTTCAATAACATAAATAATCATCACAATCATTTTTATCCTTTTTTGAGAAAAGTGACGCAAATAGTATCAATCCATTATCAAACAAACTATGATCACTGGTACTAAGAAATGTTTGATTTCCAGCATTAGTTTGTACTAAAATGTTAAAACTCCTTAATGGTATCCAATCGAGATTCCACTTAGCAATAATTTTCAATAGTAGATAGTACTGCAGCGTATCTGCAGCGGTTGTAAACCGAGCGGTACTCTAAAAAACGATACCCCTATTTTCCAATCTAGCTGTCTCTGTTTTTCATGCTTGAAAAGCGGTGCTAGTGAAAGAGACGGCAATATCGGAAAATACATTTTTTTATAATAGAGCATTTTAAATCTTAATCCGAGCGATCAACTAGAGATATTCATACAAAATGCAATTTGTGGCGGCTCTGACAATAGTTCCAATAATCCAATATTGTTCCATGTGGTACGGTGGTAGTATTGTGACGTGATGGTACATTTGGGCTCGATTTCAAAATCGTATTTTAATTTATGTAAAGCTTAGCGCGACTGACTGTCGTTTAAAATGTAATACTTATGCGAATTCCCATGTCTAACGCGTGAGAGGGAGATTAGTAAGAGATTATAGAATTTACAGTTTATATTAATTTATTTCTCAAAGCTTGATTCATACTTATTGTATATTAATAAAAACAAACAAGAAAAAAAACTAAGTCTTGCTACATAAAAATAACTAAAAACCAACCTATCCAAAAATTAAACCATTTGCTTGCGGCGAGGAGGTTATGATGCTGGCTGCATTACCGCGTTGGGTAGCGATGCTAATCCTTTGAGCTAGGTATCAGCCAGCTTTATTATTTGCCGTAATATTGTTTTGTTTTGGAGCAATTTTTCTGAACAGCAATTTAACGGAAGGTCCCCACGCACCAAATGTTTCAACGCCAAACGGCGCAAACACATGATCGCGCTTATTGTTTTCAGCCAACTCCGATGCTGCTTCAGCTTCAAGGGCTGACTCTCTTAGATGCGAAGGGTCCAAAGCATCGACACAAGGTGCATACCAAACTAAGGCTCGACCCCGTTTCCAGGGCATGAGCGTAAGTCCATCGAGCCTCTAGCTATCATCACGGAACATACCACGTTCCCAGCGTCGAAGGAGCATTCATGGTGGCAAGAGCTCTTTTTATAGCGTCATTATTGGTAGCGCAGCGGGCGAGACGCCCAGCGCTTTTTTAACCTCCTTGCCCTGTTTAATTTCAAATTGAAACGATACAGGTTGTTGTTTTGGTCAATGACATCCAGCTTAGGGTTGATAATATGCGTAAGCTTTTTAAAAATAACTATTTTGTTTACATTATATGCAAGTTTTATAAAATGAAACCTCTTCACAACATTTTTAAGAAGTGCAAAACGAATAAGGAAACTCGCACCCTCGTGCGTATCGGATCTACGAAATACTACGCCGTAGCTAGTAAGCTACGAAGAGGCGATCTGGCGTTGGTGGTTTTGACTCGCTCGCAATAACAAATTGCGTCTGTGTTTTTTTTTCAATGTTTTTTTTTTGTATTAAATACCTGAGTCGGGCGTCGCTGACCAAAACAACACCCTGTTAATTCTACCTAGGTCTGGTTTGTACCTTAAACTTACAAGGATGAAACGTCAATCATAATTTAGTTAAACAAGCGAATTAAAAACTTTCATTTGGACAAACGGTTATTTATTAACATACAGCTTCAAATTCAAGCATCCTCGTAGTTGGCACCGAGCCAGAAGCAAAATTCAAAACTTTCGTTCCCGAAATTGTAACTGCAACACATTGCGAGCGAATAATGCTTTTAAAATAATATGCACCAAGTATGACCCTGAACTTTCGGTTGTTAAGTGGCGATATTATGACATGTACAAAAGATCACGTATGTTGCAAAATGTAAACTATTTTGGCTCTTGGTGTTTAGGCGCGAGAGACCGGACCTATAATAGTATAGTAGGTACAGTTACTATCATATTTACTGCCTCGTTGGTGTAGGGTTAGCTCGCTGGTTGCCACCCAAGAGGTCTAGGGTTCAAATCCAGGGTCGGGATTCGAACCCGGATATTCAAAATACTCGGAAACTCGGAAAGCACGTTTAATTGTTCATAAAATGAGTATTTATTCATGACCGCAAACACTTTTCCTTTTAATGTCGACTCTTTACTTACCTGAATACGCGAGCTAAGTGCGGATTGCTGGAAGAGTGTCAGATGATATCAAGCCATCCGTGACTCTTTGACTAGGATCATCGACTTAATAAAGATTATCGATAAAAAAAAACTTAAATGACTATGTTCTATTCAATCCTCTAAGTAACTTCTATTATTATGCAATGCATGACGCATAGCTTAGTACCTGTTTCTCCATCGTCAAATAAGCACTAACACACAAATAATGTCCTGTCCTGCGCCTGATCTCATACTGGTCATATCGGACTGCCGCATCACCGAATAAATGATAGTTTACTTGTGTATTACGGACACATCTGGGCACTATGTTATCTTCTGTATACCTGGCCTATCTCTGTTGAGAGGGACAGCCATTACTGAAAATCAGTAGCAGAATATATTAAATTTACAAAGCTCATGCTCAAAATAACCTCAATGAACACTTTACGATTTGTTAGTAATTTTAACTAGGTGCCTATTTATCTTAAAGGAATCTTATGGCCATATCGATTTTCCTATCACTGCGACTTCTATTTAGAAAAGGTCTTTTTTTATTATTCACCTTGGCTTTAATGAAGTAAGTAAGTCATGGTTGTTTATATGTATTTTAATATTAATGCGTGCAGCTTTTGGCCAGTGTTTACTCAAAAATCGATCGGCGCTCTTCGTGTTCAGATTAATAACGCCTTTAGGCTGATGTTGGGACTTCCGCGCTTTTGTAGTGCCTCTGATATGTTCACTGAAGGTTGAACGTCCTCCTACGTCATCGTACGAAAAAAAAACTGCGTCACTACAGAGCAGACTGCGAGCAAGTGCTAACACCGTTCTGAAGACGTTGTCTGAAAACTAGGCTGTCCCTTCTTTAGGCACTGCAATCGCATAATGACGGCATAGTCATGATGTGATTGAGTGAGTGAATATGGGCCTGTTACATCATCCGCAAATAAGCACCAACCAACGAATAGTTTAAATATGGAACGTCATTTTAAATGAAATTGTAGAAAGATACAGGTAATGGAAACTTATTTAGACATTGTAAAACATGCCGTAAGAAGAATAATAAAACCTTTATCATCGTCTGATTCTGCTAAAGCTATTAATAGGATCGTACTGGCATAAAATGTGTGCATTATAAAAGCATGTCTCTGTCATGCCGTCATATAAAGTGCACGAGATATCATGCACTCTTTTCACAGCTGTCGTGGTGCGCTCTAGAATAAGTTGAAAACATTCTGTTTTGCGGAATTGCTTTTCGTGATACAGTCGGATATATTACGGTGTTATCGGATAAATTGAATCATTTTCTGCCATTGTTTTTGTTACGGATAATTTATTTTACATCAGAGGGCTCCTAAAAATCTTAGTTTTCTCATCTTAAGCATTTGAAACAAATTGTGTTTAAAATAATTATTTTTTGAGTTTAAAATACTAAAATCAAATCGGTGTCGTTATTTTCATTTTTGTCATATTATGGCGTGTGATAAAGCTTAATTTAATAAAAACGTTTGTTTTCTGATGCTAGACACTTAATTATTATAGCTTCTTTTGAGATTTCCGTTAGGAGGAAAAAGGTACCTTTCGAAGCTGATATCAAAAAAGGGTGACGCTTTAAACAAGTTATTCGAATATTATAAATTTATTGGTTTGATAATCTATTCCTGTGTAACGTTAACCTTTCAAAGTTTACAAAGCGAGCCAACAAAATTGCCGTTTAGCCGTCAAAATTGCTTAATCAAACAATCCAACATTTTAATAACGTCTGAACTTGGCGCATCGAGACCGGTGTTGTTTCAAGATAAAATGAAACATGAATATTGAGAGTTGGCAATAAGCGCAGTAGAAGTTTCAGCAGTGATGCCAACTAACTATCGATAAACATAAGCCTCCTTATTCTCTGTCGACGATTTTATTGATGGATTGAAGATGAGCTCAGTGCGCAGGGTGCGTGCAATATATATGAGCATTGATGTCTCCTCTTTGTCGCATCTATATACCTCTACAAAGCTTTATATTGCATTTTAATTCTGAAAGTTCAACGAAACGGCCATTGCGATATGCTGGTCATTCAGATATTTCTGTTTAGGTTGACGCAGATCTAACCGCGTATAAAGGGAAGGATATCGTATTGACATCAACCGTACGGAAGCACGTTATGTAAAGGGATCAGCAACGCCACGGCATCGGATCGGCTACGGATAGCAGACGTCTCGTCTACGGATCGCGTTTGCATAGACTTATAGGTCGTTGCGCGTTTGCTACCACTTATGAAAGTTCTTGTGAATGACAGATACAGACAATGGACAGATAGTTGACGAACATCGGACAACTAAACGTAAGCGCGTGACAACGCATGCGCCGCTGGTCGAGAGTGGGTCCTGAGTTGGGGTGGTTACGCTACGAATTTAATAGTTCTGCGGTGGAGTGTGAACCATCATACAAAGATTTGAGTTGATACAGTGCTGTTACTTTTACATGTAGTTAAATTTGTGCCCATTAATATGAATAATTGCAGGAAGGTAGGTATTTTTCAAGTAACGATAAGACGCCAATCTTTACTAAGACCGTGTTGCGATATCTCAATTCAACCGTAACATTATGGTTGACTATGAAGAATGAGGAACCCATGTTTCTCTATGAAGTTGGACAGCTGATACACTTTAGTTATACTTAAAGTAAGATCAAATATTTTTTGTTATATTTTTTATCGATAGTGCAAATAGTTTAACAGCATTACTTCACACCATTCCTCGTAGAGTAATTTGTTTATTTAAGAGGGTCTATGGCTAGGGGGAATCACCCAAAGTCTGTTTAAGAATTCAGCATTTGTTCATATTTCACTGTTAGTTATTTTTGATATTTAAATTAACTCTTAATTAATTATTCAGATAATAACCAAGGACGGATGTAAAAAACATATCCGAAATGTTCACGGCTCTAGTCTATTAAATAATTACTTTGCAAAGAAATAAAAGATAGTACTTCAAAGCGTCCCTATAAATGGTATTCAGAAGGTCCCTTTGCGTTTGATAATTAGAACTTTTCGTAAACTTCTTAAATCCTTCAATTTGCCCGAGAAAACCATTCAACTATTGTATCTCGCCGTGAAGTCATTTTTATTTTGTGAATTATGCTACGAGTGCTCGGAACTGAAGGTACTTTATCTTTTTAAGCACGTCATATTTTCAGTTTTAATTAAGAAAATAAACAACAATGAGATGAACATTTTTTTCATCTCATTGATGAATTGAAAATGATTCAATCATTATTGTGATTATAATCAATTAATCTTAAAAGTTAATTTTGTAGTCACTGTCAAAGATTATTTATCAAAACATACGTCTTTTGTAAATAATAAATAAAAATAAAACTAAGTGTTTCTGGGTTAAGATTGTTTTTAACACTCACGGTGTTTTGTTTTGCATTCTTTTAAGATGAAATAAGAAACCGAAAATTGCGCATGGGACGGGACTCGAACACCCAACCTATGGCAAACCAGACCAACGCTCTTTCCAATCGAGGTACTGTGCAGTTGGCCCGGCCGTGCGATATTTCTGGTATCTTATGGATACGTCATTACGCGTGACGTCAACCCTATCTACTCAACTAGTTTATAACAGCAGTGGATTAAGTAGTAGTTATTCATTACAGAATAAATTCATGTTGGATTTGTTAAGTTATAATTAAGATATTCGTGACAACAAGCACTCGTTATTTCTTGCTACAGCTTTTTAGTCTATTGTAAAAAACCTACTTCAAAAAAAAAAAGGAGGTTATCAAGTCGACTGTATGTTTTTTATTGTATCTATGTTACCTCATATCTGTGTCGTTTGTCGACCGGTTCGAAAAATTTTTTCGCCTACCTAGATCTAAGACCTTCTAGTAGGTCCCATTGTAGCCAATTTAGGATCTGATGATGGAATCTTGGTGTAATCGAGGGAAACCCTCAAATTTTAAAGGCACGTATAGTATTTTTTTACTTGAATCTTAATGTTGACGTGTTGTTACGTCTGAAAGTCAAAATCTTGGGTGCTGAGCTGATGGTGGAACTCCTTAACGCTTAGGAGTTTAGTATTTATAATGACAAAACTTATGTATGTAGCTTCTTAAAAAACAGAGTCATAAGGTGGTATCTCCCCCCCCCCTCTTATAATCTCTAAAAATTAACAAACTTAAATAAAAAAGGAAAAGCCGACTTCAAAACCAAAATGCACTAAAAAATCTAAAATAAACTCTTGACAATTGAAAGGAAAGGAATCCATTTAAGGCAAACTATTTCTTTTTGGAGTCGGTGCCATCACTTTGACCATCAAGCATCAACAATCACAGCACCAGTGGTCAAGAGTTTATTTTAGACTTTTTAGTGCATTTTGGTTTTTGTATCTAGTTCAAGAACACTATTAAACTGTTTCACTTATTAATTTGGTCTTAGATTAGACGAAATCTTCAAAACTTCCATAACTTAAATAAAGACAAGGCACAATGCTATTTCTGTACAAACCTTACAGTGGTGGACCTGTTTTTAAAACACGTATCCGAGACCAAATTACGATTAGAAAAAATGATTTCTGTAAATCAATATCTACTGTGTGGATTTCAACAGATTTCCATACGAAAATCAAATGTTAATCAAAGGAAATCACACGCCATTATCATATTCACGAAAGTGTTTTCAAAAATAAAGTCCCTGTACCAAAATAATTTATCAGAACCTAAAAAACTGAAAACATTCGGAGTTGAAATATAATATGTTTAGATAAAATAAATCTCGACATAAAGGGCAGTACCTTATCTTCCTTTGTACTCAAAGAAACCAAGCAAAAAAAAATATGATCTCGTAATTAATAAAATATTGTGCGCGTTCCGAGATTGACAGGCGGGAGGTTTTCGCAGAACACGCGTTATCTTCATGAAGATTGCCGCGCCCATTTATAAATGTGACCCAATTTTTACCGACCTTCAAATTGTGATGTACAAAATAAAGTGGGTAGACCTAAGTACTTATTATAAATTGTATGCACCGTTCGGTGAGTTTGTCAGTTGGCTATTAAACGTGTTACTGGTTAGGTACACGAGCGAGTGTCTTATTTCTCAGTGGCTGACGAGGATATTTTTTTTCAAAATGGCAGTTGGCAAAATATCGGAGTTTGATATGGAAGCCGGGAACTGGCCTTTATACGTGGAAAGACTGGAAATGTACTTTAAAGTGAATTCGGTCAAAGAAGAACTTAAATTACCGACGTTAATTACCGCGATGGGTGATCGTGCATATGAACTTTTAACGGATTTATCGAGCCCGAAGAAACCGTGCGATATGACCTATGCAGAAGCGGTTAGTTTGCTGCGAGAACATTTAAATCCAAAACCTTCAATCCTAGATGAACGGTTTGTGTTCCGACAAAGAGTGCGAAGGTCGGATGAAAACATTTTGTGCTATGTAGCGGTCTTAAAATAACTGTCGAAAGGTTGTGACTTTGGTGTTAACGTATTAGAAAATCTAAGAGATCAATTTGTATGCGGCATAAAGGACGATGAAATTAAGCAACAACTATTCACAAGAAGTCCGGTGACATTTCAAGAATCAGTGGCGATGGCGTTTTCATTCGAATCAGCGGTAAGGGACGCGACCACGGTGGACGGGGTCTCGGAGGCAAGGAGCGCGGGCGCGGGCGGTCGAGGGGTCTCAGGTGCGGGCGCGGCCGTCGAGGGGTCTCAGGCGCGGGCGCGGGCGGTCATAAAAGTCATAAAAGTCATAAAAGTCATTTATTTATGCAAATAGGCCCTCTGGGGGCACTTTTACACGTCCCAATATAAACCCTACCACAGCTTCGGGACAATTGTGGGCTAGTGCTGAGAAGAAGCTGCGCAACAAACTCAGTCACTATTGTCAATGCCTCTTTTCAAAAGGTTTACAATGTTTGTAGTGATCATGCAAGTCCATACATTATTATCATTTAAATAATCATCTACTTTATAATACCCTTTCGTCATAAGGGTTTCTTTAATAACAGTTTTAAATTTATTAACCGGTAAGTTAATAATGTGTTCTGGTAGTTTATTGAAAAATTTTATACCTTTCCCCATGAAAGAGTTACCAACCTTTCGAAGCCTAAATTGTGGAATAGCAAGCTTATCCTTATTTCTAGTATTATATTTGTGTATGTCACTATTTTTCGTGAATAAATGAAAATTTTTCCGTACATACATTAAATTTTCGTAAATATACTGAGAGGCTAGAGTTAATATTCTAATTTTTTTAAACACCTCTCGTAAGGAATCTTGAGGTTTAAGATTATAAATAGCTCGCACGGCTCTTTTTTGTAACACAAAAATTGTCTCTACATCAGCAGCCGCGCCCCACAGTAAAATGCCGTAGGACATCAAGCTATGGAAATAACTAAAATAAACTAACCTAGCTGTTTCTACATCAGTCAAACGTCTTATCTTCCTTACAGCAAAAGCAGCTGAGCTTAGTCTCCCTGACAAGGCCTCTATATGAGGACCCCATTGTAGTTTGGAGTCTAAAGTGATTCCCAAGAATGTTGTGGAATCAATAGTATCAAGCGGTTTGTCTTTTATCTTAACCTGAGTTGATGCCTGTCGGACATTAGGCATTGTAAACTTTACACATTTAGTTTTACTTCCATTAAGAAGAAGATTGTTAACAGTAAACCAATGTAATACTTGTGAAAGAGTATTATTTACATCGTCAAAATTTCCTTCACCTCTTGGAATTTTAAATATAAGTGAAGTATCATCTGCAAACAAAACTATATCACAAAGATTCCCCACAAAATGCGGGAGGTCATTTATATATATTAAAAATAAAAGAGGTCCTAATATAGATCCTTGGGGCACACCCATTGTTAGAGGTGCTCCAGAAGACTCAGTTCCGTTTATACATACTTTTTGCATTCTACCTGAAAGATATGAATTAATTAAATTTAACGAGTTCAATGATGCCCCATAGTGACATATTTTTTTAAGTAATGTTTCATGATCCACACAATCAAACGCTTTCGATAGATCACAGAAAATCCCTAAAGCATCATGCCTATTATCATAAGCATCAAATATATGTGTTAAAAGAGCAACTCCTGCATCCGTGGTGCTTCTTCCTTTAGTAAAACCGAATTGTTTGTTATGTAATAACTTGTTCGATGAAAAGTGTGCTAAAATTTGATTGAATATAATCTTTTCATATATTTTACTCAAGACTGGCAGAATCGATATTGGCCGGAAGTTTGAGGGGTCACTTTTGTCACCCGCTTTGAAAAGCGGTATTATTTTACTAATCTTCATTAAACAAGGAAACTGGCCGTCATCAATACACTTGTTAAAAATTAATGCTAGTTGAGGGGCTATTATGTTAATAATTGACTTAATAATATGCACAGATAGTCCCCAAAGATCCTCCGTTTTTTTCATATTTAACTCTCGAAATGTTTTTATTATTACTTCAGGTCCTACATGCCTAAAGTGCAGTTGAGAATTACATTCACTGACATTAAGTTTTAGAATAGATTCGGCTATTACTGAAGAAGAAGCAAGTTCTTTCGTTGTTGTTGGTGCAACATGTGAAAAAAACGATTCAAAAGCAGTTGCAACCTCTAAATTTGAATTTATTGTTTTATCATTGATTTTTAATGCAAATTTACCATCTCTCAATTTATTTTTACAAGTTTCTTTATTTATGATGCTCCATGTAGCTTTTGCTTTATTTTTGGAGCTAGAGACTATTCTACGAAGGTAATGGGATTTTGCTGTAGCACAAACTTTTTTAAATATTTTTGAATAATTTCTAACGTATTCAATAAAGTTTTGGTCTTGAGAGTTTTCTCGTAGACTATATAATTCATATAATTTAATCCTACTTTTATGAATTCCCGGCGTGGCCCAATTATTAAATTGACATTGGACCTTATTTGATTTAGTCTTTTTTATGGGAAATATTTCATTAAATTCGTTTTTAATTAAGTTAAAAAGGTCTTCATATTGTTTATCTACACTATCACTAGTATTTTGTTTCACTGAATATAGTGTATCGTTAATTGTATCCCTAAATCTATCTAACCTATTTTCTGTGACAGGCCTATACATAGTTTCCACAGGTAAACTTGCGGTATGATTGTGTTCAAATAAAACTTTTTGACCTCTATGATCAGAACTGAGGCCAATTAAAATACCTTTATCAATGACACTTGCGTTTTTGTCACAAAAAATATTATCTAAGCAAGTGGCCGTGGTGGGAGTTACCCTTGTGGGTTCACAAAAGAGATTTTTTAAATTAAAAGATTTGAAAAGATTAAGAAATCGAATGGCGCTATTCCATTCCTTTAAAATATCGAAGTTAAAATCTCCACATACTATTATTTTCTTATTAGATTTTGAAACCTTTTCTAGCGCTGATTCCATAATTGGTTCAAAAAGTTGGTAAGTAGCGTCGGGGGGGCTATACACAGATAAAATTATATAATGTTCGAGCTCAATACACGCTAATTCGATAGTACGTTCTAAAGAGAGTGACACAATGTCCCTGCGATCTTTACAATTTAATTCATTATTTATAAGTATGAGTGACCCCCCTCTAGTTGTAGTCTCTCTTGAAAACGAACTACCGACTGTATAGTTTTCAATACTAATCATTATTTCACATTTTCTATCAAGGGGTCAAGGGGTCTCAGGCGCGGGCGCGGGTGCAAGCGCGCTCAGTAACAAGGCATCGGACGTTAGCTATGCGCGGCCGCGGTCTCGCTTATCAGCTGGACGCCATTCATTCGGCCGGGAAGACGCAGTTAATAATTTGCAAGTGGGCGGTTGTTTTGCGTGTGGAGATTTTAGGCACAGAAGGAACGAGTGAAAATTCAAAGATTACGAGTGCAGTCAGTGCAAAAAGGTGGGTCATTTACGGAGGATGGGTCCGGAGAATACGACTGCGAAGCCAGCACGTTTTGGTGGAAGAGGTGGCCAACGAGGTGGCCGCGGAGGCGGACAAGGCCGAGGCGGGAGGCCCAGGGCTACGGCAACGACCTCGACGCGAGCTCATTGGGTAGAAGAAGTCGACGCGAATACAGAAGAGGCGGAGACTGAAGAAACTTTTTATCAGATGTCGTAGAGTAGTTACAGTGAGCACCAATTTAAATGTAAATTCCGTTAATTTACCTATGGAAATAGATACCGGGTCGCCACTGTCTTGTATTTCGCATGAGAACTATGTTCGTTATTTTAAAAATAGGCCGTTACATAAATGTCGGTTGTCAGTACAATTTTATAACGGGGTCAAAGTAAGCCCGTTAGGGTACCTAGAAGTAGAAGTTAATTATAAAAATAGGAGAAAGTTACTAGATTTATATGTGTTTGAAAACGGAAGGACTACTTTATTTGGCAGACAGTGGTTAGCGGAACTTCAAATAGATGTACCTAAAGTCTCGGTCGTGAATAATTACAATGTGGAAACTACAAGTAGAAAACAGTATAATGAAATTGTAAATACTATCTATTATAGGTATAAGGAGTTGTTTGATGGCAAATTGGGGTGCTTCACAGGCGGACGAGCGTCACTGCGCCTGCGGGCGGGGGCGCAGCCCGTGTTTTGCCGCGCGCGACCACTGCGGTACGCCCTGCGCGAACGGGTGGACGCCGAGCTAGAATGCATGCTGCGGGCCGGCGTCATCGAGCCCGTCGAGACCTCGGACTGGGCGACACCACTGGTAATTGTTCATAAGCCCGATGGAGCTTTGCGTGTTTGTGCCGATTATAAAGTGACTCTAAATCGTGTCTTACAAGTCGATTAGTACCCTGTGCCGAAAATTGAGGATTTGTTTACTAGATTACGTGGTAGTAGGTACTATATCAAATTATTTAGGTATAATAGATTGTCATACGGACTATCGTCAAGTCCGGGTATATTTCAACGGATTATGTCTAAATTGTTCGAAAATGTACCCAATGTTACGGTTTTCTTAGATGACATTTTGATAAGCAACGCCTGCTTGACGTCACATTTGGAAACTATTCATAAAGTGTTGGATATTCCCAAAGAAAATGGTTTGAAATTAAAGAAAAGTAAATGCGAATATTTTGCTGATTCTGTCACTTATTTAGGGTTTAGGATTAGCAAGGAGGGCATAAAAGTAGAACAAGATAAAATCGAGCCGATTTTGGAGTTATCTACTCCAAAATGTTTCGGAAGTGAAGTCTTTTCTAGGTATGATATTTTTTTATGGAAAATTCATTAAGAATTTAAGTTTTCACTTATCTCCGTTGTATGTTTTGTTAAAGAAAGGTAGACATTGGGTTTGGGGATTAGAGAATAATAAGGCATTTAACTACGTTAAGAAATTACTAACCAGTTCAGAAGTGTTAGCGCACTATGACGAGTCATTGCTTATTATTGTGACATGCGATGCGAGCTCGCGCGGAGTCGGCGCGATACTGGCACAGCGGCGGCCCAAGGGCCACGAACGAGTTGTTGCCTACGCGTCGCGGACGCTCACGCCAGCAGAGATTAATTTTAGTCAAGTGCATAAAGAAGCTTTAGCTATTGTTTTCGCGGTTAAGAAGTTTTACCAATATTTATATGGCCGGCAATTCGTGGTACCAAAGAGTGATCATAAGCCGCTTGTCAGCATATTTGGGCCAGAACACGGCATTCCAAGTATGACAGCCAGTAGAATGCAACGATGGGCGTTGTTGTTATCCAATATATAAATACTAGTGCAAATGCAGCCGACGCCTGATCGCGTTTAGTAGAAAGTTATAAAGCTAAGGGTACGGGGAAAACGGCAAAACCGAGGAGCCGGAACAAACTTACCTACACTTTGCTTCGGAAGCATTGTCCCTAGACTTTACCGTAATAAAAAGAGAAACCCAAAAAGACCCGATTCTTGGTCTAGTATTAAGTTATATTAGGGATGGTTGGCCAGGGGACGTGGAGATTAAAGAATTAAAGCCATATTTCAATCACAGGTTGGAATTATATTCCGAGTTAGGGTGTGTAATGTGGGGGCATCGATTAGTAGTTCCTAAAGGTTGTTAAAGTCGAATATTAGAAGAATAACATGAAATATACATGGGTATTGTTAAAACAAAAGGTATGTGTGGTGGCAGGGGGTGGACGAGGCCGTGGAGGCGATGTGCCGCGCGTGCAGGCGCCGCCGCGCCACGCGCCGCAGCCGTGGCCCTGGCCAACACGAACTTGGACTAGGGTACATTTGGATTTTTTAGGCCTAATTGAAGGACGTCGCTTTCTCGTAATCATAGACGCTTGTTCTAAAGGTTAGTTCAAGGTTTGGCATTCCCAAACAAATAGTAAGTGACAACGGACCACCTTTCACGAGTGAGGAGTTAAAGTTATGTATGCTACATAATGGAAAAGAACACATATTCTCGGCACCTTATCACCCAGCTTCTAATGGGGCGGCGGAAAACGCTGTTAAAACTTGCAAAAAGGTTATTATTCAAGCTAACAAACAGGGTATAGATACGGAGGTGGCGTTACAAAGGAATTTGCTGATGTATCGTAACACGGAACACAGTACGACTGGAGAAAGTCCGGTCACCTTAATGTTAGGTAGGTCATTACGCACCAGGTTAAATCGGTTAAAACCTGCAGCGCAGCGGGAGCAGCGCGTGCACCGCGCACAGGAGCGGCAGCGGCGCGCGACGGCCGGCGGGCGCCGCGCACTGCGCGTCGGCGACGTCGTCTAGTACCGCTCGTATCGAGGACACAGTAAGTGGCTAGAGGGTATTATACAAGAAACGATTGGTCTAACGGATTATAACATTACATGTAGGGATGGCACAGTGGTACATCGGCACATTGATCAGATAAAATTAAAATCTAAGACGTAATACCCCCGTAAGTAAAAAGGGGACTTAATTAATAAACCGGATCAGGGTCTGAACAACAGTCACAGAGCACAAGTAGGCAAAGTTTTATAGGGTGGCCGCACTTGCCGGTGGAGTCGACCGAGAGACTCGACGCCTCTTCGGACTCGGTGTCGTAGGCCGCGTCGGGTAACCATGAGTTAGTTGGCGGGGTGGACGGCAGCGTTCAATATTCGAGTAACATAATTTCGTCCGCGGGAGAACGCCGCTACCCCTTAAGCCCCAGGGAGCGTAAGAAACCGCAAAAATATGGTTTTTGATTTAATTATGTAAAATCGTTTAAATAGTATAATACCGGAATCAAAAAGTTATGTTCTAGAAATAAGTTAAGCATTTATTGGTTTCGTTGTAAGTAAATTATTGTTTCTTATTAACACAGTATTACAAAATAATAAGGAGGGAGGTGTGATGTACAAAATTAAGTGGGTAGACCAAAGTACTTATTACAAATTGTATGCACCGTTCGGTGAGTTTGTCAGTTTGCTATTAAACGTGTTACTGGATACTCGAACGTCTTATTTCTCAATTCTAAAGATGATCTACTTAAAATGAGGATTTTTTAATCGAAAATAAGCTAAGACACTCAACATCTTTGAAGTTTAGCTTGCGCGGTAACTTAGTAAGCGGTGTTTTAACGAAGTTATTGATTGATTCGTCTCTGTTAGATAGAAAATTTGTATTTACTCTAGTTATTTCAAAATAACATTTAAAATGTTTACGTACTAGTTTAATAGGTCGCTGATAGGTTTGTAGGTAAAATAAAATTCTTGAGATGATATATGTACACGTTATGATTTGAAAAGAGTTTTTAAAAATATTTACATTAAAATTGAAATTATTCGCTTTGAAAAGTTTTTTGGGCATGGCCTACGTGATTTGTATCAAATTATCTTCTAAAAAAAACAATCGCCGCGCCAGTCGCATTTCTTCTTCTTTTTCTTCTTTTCTAACCGACCAGTGCGCGCGCTAGGCGGCCGGAGATTGGTACCTATCCAGTATTCGAAACAATCTAGAAATAAGTTTTAAACATCTGACATAGCATAGTTAAGCTACTATAAAGGATATAACTCAGATGTTTGAAAAAAATATTAAGAGCAGAATCAGCCAGGATCTCCGGAGTTAATAAGAAAATGAATAGGAGGAGTTATAATATAACCTTTTTTCCTCGTCATCGTCAATTCTCTTAACACCTCGTAATATACAAATTCGTGGACCGGTCCAATCCGTAATTGTTTTTATTTCTTTTAATAAATCTTTTATAAATGATTCATTTTCGTTCACTTTAACTATGCATAGCTCATTTATTTCATTTTCTTTACAAAACATCTCTAACTTAGTTACAAATTCGGCTCGCGAGAAATGCGCCCTAAAGTTGAGGTTAATGTAAAGAACATTTTTATTTTTAGTTAATATAAAACACTCTTTCTCGATATTTATATCTTTGATTTTCCTTAATTGATTTAACTTATCGTCTCTTATAAAGCAAAGTTCTACAAAATCACTAGGTATTTTTAATAATTCCACTATCCTTGGTTGATCAGGCCAATGATTTGTGGGTTTATTAGAAATGGATGGTGGTTTTACCTGTGTATCTAAAGCTCTCCTTTGCGCTCTTGTCATAACCGTTATAATTTCATTATTCATTTCTTTTAATGAATCTGACGTTAAACTAATCCGAGATAAAACATCTGCTACGCAGTTCTTTTTTCCTGGCACGTACAATATTTTAAAGTCGTACTCTTCTAAAGCCAATCTGAATTTTAAAAGTCTACTGGAAGGGTCTTTAAGTGAAAATAAATAAATTAAAGGTTTATGATCAGTCATTATGGTGAATGTTCGGCCATAGACATAAGGTCTAAAATATTTTATTGCCCAAACAATAGCAACCAATTCTTTCTGGATAGTTGGGTAATTCCTTTCAGTTTTGTTTAAGGGTCTACTGGCATAAGCCACAGGTCTCATGTCTTTATTACATAAAACAGCGCCAATAGCTGTGCCTAATGCATCCGTTTGTATAATAAACTCATTATTTTTAGAAAAATCTGGAAATTGTAGTATTTGAGGGGTTGTATGTTTCAAATGAGTCGTTGCATTCTTTTGTCCATATGAACGGTTCATTTTTTCTTGTTAATTTATTTAGGTTATTAGTAATTTCAGCAAAGTTTTTGATAAATTTTCTATAATAATTACAGAATGCTAAAAATCGTTTTACTTCGTCTGCATTTGTGGGCACTGGATAATTTTGAAGAACTGTTATTTTAACTGGATCTGGTAAAACTCCATTAGATGACACTACATGTCCTAAATACAGTAATTCTTTTTTAAGAAAACAACATTTGTCAGGATTTAATTTAAGATTAACTTTTCTCAATCTCTCCAAAACATCAATCAAATTTTTATTGTGCAAGGTCATATTTCGGCCAAAAACTATTAAATCATCTAAATAAATAAATCATTTTTCAAAAGCTAGACCAGACATAGCTACTGACATGGCCCGACTGAAAGAACTAGGACTTGTCTTAAGTCCCATAGGAAGTCTTTTCATTTGGTATTGACCCGAGCTTGTTGTAATCGCTGTATACTTCCTACTCTCTTCATTCAATAAAATTTGGTAATAAGATTGATTTAAATCTAGATGTGAAAAATATATGGAACCAGAGAGAGAACCAAAATGTCCGTTATATTTGATGCTGTCTTTTTTGGTACTAATAATATCGGACTAGACCACTCACTTCTTGCTTCCTCTATTATGTCATTTTCTGTCATCTTTTGAATCTGCTTAGTTACTTCTTCTTTCAAACTATGCGGTAATCTGTATTGCTTTACATAAACTGGACTTGTATTAGGTTTAAGTGTTATAGACTGTTCATAAATATTTGTTGTGCTCAGTTTATCACCTGGCAAAAAGAAAACGTCTGCATATTTGGAACAAATATCGGAAATTGTACTTTTTTCTTCAGAATTCAAATGGTCTAACTGTAAAATATCAAGTAAAACTTTAGCTCTGTTTAAATTTGTTAAACAAGCATCAAATTTGCAAATATCATATTTATGAAGTGATTCTAACTGTGGTCTGAAAATCGGTAAAGTAATATTTTCCTCACTAGTATTTAGTATCTTAACTGATACTCTATTGTTTTTTATCTTTACTATACCTCCCGCCATAAAAATATTTTCCGACAATTCTTTTGAATAAATAACGTAATCTTCGTCATCCTTTGAATCTATAAATAAATAGTGTATTGTTTCACTTCGAGCTGGTAAAAATAATATTTTATTCGAATAGTCAACTGTGTCATACATTGGTAGGGGACATTCCATTCCATTTAAGTAGAACGTGATGTTATTCGTACTCAAGTCGATATTTGTCGCGTACTTGCATAGAAAGTCTAAACCCAAAATTCCATCTGCCTTTGTGTGTGTTAATGGCACACAATCGAAAATATCGAAGTTATGATTAAATCATGTTCTAGAATGTTCGTTACGATGAATCAACTCAAGCGAAACATGTCCCGCTGATTGAATTTCACCCGCGATACCTCTAACTATCGTACCATCTCTAAATATGGATGTGTTTATCGGAATTGCGTCTTTCTTTATGACCGACAATGATGCACCGGTATCTACTAGCCAAAAATATTTTTTGTTGCTAATATAAAATGTAACAAATCTTGTTTTACCATTTAAAGTCAAAATAAAATGTTTAGGATCGAAAAAACTGCATATCATTCGACAGTGATGTCGAAGGTTCTGCCGCTTGAGTTTGGTTCGAGTTACTCGGTGTAACTTGCTCGTTGTAAAATACTCTCTGACTATCGTTACCCCTATTATAGGTATTCTGATAACTCGATCGGCTGTCACGCGCAAAACGCATGCCTCGTCCCTGATATGAGTTGATAAATCTTCGCCTATTAGAATTATTTCCTCTTACCGGATTATTTCCGCGTTAGTGGTGGTATCCTCGCTGTCCTCTTGACTGGCCGCAAAGCTGCCTATGTATATTACGTTGGAACCTACCTTCTGTCCCACGTCGTGAAAAATGCATCACACCTTCACCTCTCGATGTAGACGCCGATGTCATATCTTCATCTTTTGCAGCCTGAATAGCCTCGTTCAAATGCTCGTAATTACAGGCAGCAATTATTGTGCTCAAACGGGGATCTCGTAATCCTTCTGAAAAACGTTTAATTGCCAATTTTTCATTCAAAGGCTTCAAAACATCATAGTTTCGAGTATTTCCGTCTGCCTGCGATATTGTTAAGTCTGAGAACAATTTTCTACCTCTGTACCGTATTGATCAATTGTACGCCAACCTTGACTTATGTTTTGTAATCGAGACTGAATAGCCGTAAACGACTTTTTCGTAAGCAAATGTTTTCTTAAGTCTTTTACAAGATCGCTTGCAGGTGAATAAGTTTGAGATAAACGCAGTTTAGCGTTTTCGGAAAGTCTGCTTTTTAAAACAAATGTCACCAACAGCTTTTTCCAGCGTCAGATATCATTTCCGAATACATATCTACTGCATCAATCATTAATTTAGTGTTATTTTCATTGTTGTTCATCACAGGGATTAAATTACACGCCGTTTTTAAATCAAACTCCATGGTTGGATATTTATCCTCACTTTCTCGTATAAACTCAGTACTATTATCCCTATCACACAATTCTAAAATATTTTCGTAAAATAATGTTATTTTTGCTGAAACAGAATTTATTGTTTCTAGTAATTCTTCTGATTTTTCTTTCTTACTTAATAATTCAATAATCTCTAAACTCTTTTTATAAATAATTTCTGTTTCCGCTAATTTATTTTTTATACACTTTCCTTGATAACGCGATTTACCTTTCTTAATTAAATATTTTATAATAGTTTCAATTTCTTTTAAACACTCAAGTAATTCATTTTCCATACCTTACTTTAAAAAAAAATAGAAAAAAAAATACATACCAAGTTTTGGTGAGTGCTCGTAGTAGGGGCAAGATGCTCGTGTATGGACATAGAAACGTAAACAATCACTACTTGAACTTAACACTTAATTACGATGAAATAAGGTGTACTTTTTTTTTTAAATGTAAGTGATTAAATGATACTAATATTTTACTAATTAATCATTATACACTTAATGTCTCTAATTTTGTTAATATGCTGATTATACTTCGTTTTACGTGAATGTATAAATATGATTATTTATTTTTAACTTCACTTTCACCTCATAGATATATTTTTCACTTTTCACTCCACTAAACATCTACCATTTTTGACGCCGCTGCACCCGGGATGGAACCGTTGTCATTACGCCGACGAAAAGATTTCCGCAACTCGTTGAAGGTTATCTCTCTGCGCATCCACTTCTTGTGGGTTTTTTTATAGGTTTTGTAAAACCCGTATACTCCTGCTAAGGCCAGAAGCGTGACTATAACCACCAAAAGTATATTAGTGGTATTGGCATGGTACTTTAGGTCCTCTGATGCTGACGCGGAGTTGCTTCCACCCGAAGCATTCTGGGCTATGATCACCTCTTCTTGCTTAGATTGTTTGGAACCCATTTTCCGGAATTTTATTTTCAAATGCGATTGCAACTACAATTGGACACAACCAACAGGCAGGGGAATCACGCGCAACACAGGAATATTCCATTGTCACTTTAGTTAGCTGGCGCCGAAACCCGAGAAATCTACACGCGCGGTCCAAATATGGCATGGGTCGCCATGAAGGGAAGTAGTTTGTAAATCAAACAAGTGACTCGACCGAATGTTGGTTTATTACTAACTGAATACAGACATACAGGATAGTATATATTATAAGATGAGTACATGTTCTTACACTAAACATACAACACTTCACAGAGCACAAATAGGCAAAGTTTTATAGGGTGGCCGCACTTGCCGGTGGAGTCGACCGAGAGACTCGACGCCTCTTCGGACTCGGTGTCGTAGGCCGCGTCGGGTAACCATGAGTTAGTTGGCGGGGTGGACGGCAGCGTTCAATATTCGAGTAACATAATTTCGTCCGCGGGAGAACGCCGCTACCCCTTAAGCCCCAGGGAGCGTAAGAAACCGCAAAAATATGGTTTTTGATTTAATTATGTAAAATCGTTTAAATAGTATAATACCGGAATCAAAAAGTTATGTTCAAGAAATAGGTTAAGCATTTATTGGTTTCGTTGTTAGTAAATTATTGTTTCTTTTAAACACAGTATTACAAAGTAATAAGGAGGGCGGTGTGATGTACAAAATAAAGTGGGTAGACCAAAGTACTTATTATAAATTGTATGCACCGTTCGGTGAGTTTGTCAGTTTGCTATTAAACGTGTCACTGGATACTCGAACGTCTTATTTCTCAATTCTAAAGATGATCTACTTAAAATGAGGATTTATTAATCGAAAATAAGCTAAGACACTCAACATCTTTGAAGTTTAGCTTGCGCGGTAACTTAGTAAGCGGTGTTTTAACGAAGTTATTGATTGATTCGTCTCTATTAGATAGAACATTTGTGACATGATATATGTACATTTTATGATTTGAAAAGAGTTTTTAAAAATATTTACATTAAAATTGAAATTATTCGCTTTGAAAAGTTTTTTGGGCACGGCCTACGTGATTTGTATCAAATTATCTTCTAAAAAAAAACAATCGCCGCGCCAGTCGCATTTCTTCTTCTTTTTCTTCTTTTCTAACCGACCAGTGCGCGCGCTAGGCGGCCGGAGATTGGTACCTATCCAGTATTCGAAACAATCTAGAAATAAGTTTTAAACATCTGACATAGCATAGTTGAGCTACTATAAAGGATATAACTCAAATGTTTAAAAAAAATATTAAGAGCAGAATCAGCCAGGATCTCCGGATTTAATTCGAAAATGAATAGGAGGAGTTATAATATTTACGAGCGTACATACACAGCCATATTCTTGAAGATTTGCTTGCTATCAAGCTAGGATGCAATCTTTACCTTCAGTGTCAGTGCAGTTTTAGTGGACCTTCATATTAAATACCTACGCAAACATAATAATAAAAATAAGTCCCTCTAGCCGTTTTCGACTACGGTGGCCAGTCACAACGACAAGCCGACTGCGCGGGAGATATTATTTAGTTTACAAATGTGAACGCAAACACAGGTGCACTCTCTATTCTTCTCACTCTCATAAACCGATGGCACAGCAATATAACACGACCGGAGAGAGATCAGGCACAGGTACGGTTTTTCCTGCTTTCCGAGGCACAGGAACGAAACACCGCCAACTTCCAAACTTCGAGCTACCCTGAGAATTTCTGAACAGAAGAATCCAGATACATATTCTCTCCCCAATGAAGTCAAAATAGCTCCCAACAAATTTTCTTTTAAAAAGTCTCTCCGCACCCACTATCTCAACCTTGGCTTATATCAGAATTAACAACCATATTTTTAATGTTAATACCTTTATCGTTTATAATTTTGTATTAATTAAGTAAATATGTATGTAGGACTGGGAGTCTTGAGCAAAACACTTTCTTCGTTAACAGACCCGTTTATTTATTGAAAATGAATAAAAAGATACAGGAGCGATGTCCGCCATTATCGAGTGCGCGTCAGAGAGCGAGCAATCTTCCATCCCTTTCATTCCTTGATTCAGTTCCGTTCCATGCATGACACATTTCATTTAATAATGTTATATTTTTTTTACAAAAGTTCCTACAACTCGGCCTTCCTGCATCACAATCTGGCCTCAGATTGGCCTGACCTTAGATTTCAAAATTACTCTGCATGACAACTTACATTAAAACAAACTTTACGTTAACAACACTCTAGAAGTCCTCTTAACAAGAAAATAACAAGAACTGAAAAACAAAACATTCCTCATACCCTCTCTCATAATGAAAATTATAACTAAGTTATCCTAAACTTAACCAATACACAGAAATTTTAATTAATTTCTTTTAAGCATAGAGATAATTAAATATCTGGCATCTAAGTTTGACATCTTTGCAAACATTAAGTTACAAACAAATAAACATCTTACTACTGAACAATATCACTTATTTTATTATTGCATTTTGTTTATTTAAAATTATATTCAACTTAACATGGCTTAGTTAGTAATTAACAAAATTATGGTAAGTACACTAATGTTATGATTAAACAGTGCTTCATACAGACATGACATCATGTAACAAATAGTGTTCACTGGTAAGTTCGCAATTCACAAAAAGTAAACTAAAGAATCTTTGGAATAATCAACCTAAAATAATGTAGCATAGCTAGACAAAGGCAAAACGAAGTCAAGGCCACCTCTTTATGTAGTCTGCTCCTGATGTAGTTTTAATAGGCCCTTCTTTACCTCTGTCTATCTTCTCCACCTCATAACGGTCCTTGCCCAGCTGTCTCACCACCTTGTACGGTCCAAAGAATTTCTGTTTTAATTTTAAAGCATTTCCAAACTGCGTTCTCTGTATTGCCACAATGTCTCCTTCTTTATATGTCTGTGCTTCCTTTCTTTTTTTGTCAAATGTCTTCCTATTTTCTTCTTGAATTTTTAAAATCTGAATTTTAGCTTCTTTTCTTAAATCTTCTCTTTTCTTAATAAATTCATTTCTGCCTTCTTCTTCTAGGTATTTTCTAAAATCTTAATATCTTCATGCTGTCTTAATTTTGTTCCAGTTAGTAGTTCAAATGAAGTATTGATAGAACGCTGGTATGTACTGTTTATCACTCTTTGTAATTTGCTGACATATTTGTACCAAAGACTTGGTTCCTCAATACACATCTTGGTTAAAGCAGAAATTATGATCTGATTCATTCTCTCCACTTGACCATTGCCACGTGGAATTCCTGTTGTAATTTTAATATGCTCAATCTGCTCATCCTGACAGTACTGTACAAACTCATTCCCCGTGAAAGCTGTTCCTCGGTCTGTCACTATACGCCTCGGATTACCATAATCTTTTTGGTGCAATCTTAGTTTCTCGACAGTCTCCTTTGCTGTCAACGTTTTCACAGGATAAATCCATGCAAACTTGGTGTAGCCATCAATCACTGTTAGTAGGTAGTTATACAGTTTCTTCGTAGCATCTAGTGGTCCTAGATGATCACAATGAAGTGTATCAAAAGGTAAGTCTCCTTTGTCTATCGAATTTAAAAATCCTTCTTTCCTTCCCGACTTCTTAGTTGCTAATAAGCATGGCACACATGTCCTTATTACTCTTTCCATCTTCTCATCCAATTTATCAATGTGATACTCTTGTTCTATAATGTCTTTCATCTTCTTTTTTCCAAAATGTCCCATTTTGTGAGTTTTCTTTATAATTTCCATGTCCATGATTTCAGGTACCACCAACTTTTTTTCTATTCCTTTGAAAATAATGTCATTTTCTAAATAAAAATCATCATATTCTTTTTCTTTTAAAATTTCCTTAACGGCCTTTAAGTAATCATCTCCTTCTTGAGCTCTCTTTATTCTTGCTTGCAGTTCCATAGATACAAAACCGATATTTCTGCTTAAAGCATCAACATGCCTCATCTTTTCTCCTGCTCTATGTTCTATGATATAGTTGAAATCTTGCAGAAACAATATCCATCTAGCAACCTTGGCAGAGACGTCTTTCTTATTTAAAGTTTTCTGAAAAGCTTCGCAGTCTGTCACAATCTTGAAAGGTATTCCTATTAGGTATCTTCTAAACTTTTTCACTCCTTCCACCACTGCTAATGCTTCTAATTCATTACTACTACAATTCTGTTGCGCGTCCGTAGTTTTCCTGCTCATAAAATGTACAGGGTGTAAGCCGCCATCGTTCGGATCTCTTTGCAACAAGATAGCTGCATAACCATATTTACAGGCATCAGTGTGTAATTCAGTCTGAAGGTGCACATCAAAGATTTTCAGCACTGGCTCACAGCATAGCTTTCTCTTAAGTGTTTCAAAAGCATGGTGCTGTTCTTCACCAAAGTAAAATTCGCCTTTTTTCAGTAGATCACTTAACGGCTTTGCAATCAATGCATAATCTTTAATATATTTTCGAAAATGTGATGTTAATCCAATAAAACTATGTACCTCCTTCAAATTCTTCGGTACAGGAAATCTTGAAACTGCTTCAGTCTTCTCTGATGAAGGTTTCACTGTCCCATTCTCAACAATATGTCCTAGATATTCCACAGATCTTTGAAGAAGTTGCGTTTTGTTCCAATTTATTTCAAGCCCATACTCAGATGCTACTCTTAGTACTTCTTTCAGTCTTATAACTGCTTGTGATTTATTTTCTACCAAAATAATCACATCGTCGATGAAAATTAGAACAATCCCTTGTTTTATAAATTCGGCAAATACCTACTGCGTTGATGTATCTGGTAAAATATTTTGGACATATGGAAAGTCCAAATGGAGCTCGTAGAAATTCATATTGACCTTCTGGGTTGCTAGTCACAAACGCTGTATACTTAATAGACTCTTCTTCAATAGGTAGATGAAGGAACCCATTTTTCAAATCTAAGGTGCTAAACACTCTAGTCTTACAGAGTTTATCAATGCAATCATCTATCACCGGTAATGGATGCTCATCTTTCACCATCTTTTAATTTATCTTTCTATAGTCAACACAGACTCTTATTTTTCCATCTTTCTTCTTGACTAGAACGAGTGGACTGGCATACTCTGAAAAACTTGGTCGAATCACTCCATTAGATAGCCACTCATCAACTTGTGCCTTGACAAAAACTTCTTCAGCCAAAGCCAATCTTCTTGGTCGTTGTGAAACTGGTTTGTCATCTTTTAACACTATCTTCATCTTGATTGGTGCTTCTTTAACTTTTTCAGGTTTGTAGTTATTAATAATCTCCTGCACAACCGGATCTCTTTCTTCGTCATTGCTAGTCAACACACACATCTGGTAAGAACTATCATAAAACTGTGGCCTCACCTCCACTTCACCTTTGTCAACTACAACAATAGTATTTATTAAAAAAGGTTGCCCTAATATAATTTGATACGGAATAACTTCGGTGGGAACAACATAGAATACGACATGATAACTATGGCAGTCAATAATAATTTTATTTGTGAACTTACCAATCGTGAACACCTTACATGATCCCAAACCTGTCAATGACATCTTCTCTTCAACGAAATCTGTAATGTTAACATTTTAAGTGATCAAACAGTCCGTTCGTTATTAGGTTAAGTTCACTACCCGTATCCACTAAGCACTTCACATCGTGACCGCACATTTTTAGATTTTTCACTGATTTATTTAAGAATTCGTCTTTGTTTACATTTAATAATACACTACGATCGTGACACTGACATACCTCATTCTGAACGAAGGAAGTTTCACTCGTCGTTGCTCGTTCCATTCGCTCAGTCGTTCGATCGTCGGAAAGTGTATCGGAGGCGCAGCTAACTTCACTTGCATTGGTGGCGCTCCCTGGCGATTCCTGACCGAAACTGTGTACGAACATCGATCTTCGTTCGGTCGTTCCGCCAACTCCCTTGCTCACCGCTAAATGACTCGGCGATTGTGCTGCTTCGCCGCTCGTTCGTTGCTTGCAATCAGCTCCAATATGCCCGTATGAATTGCATCGAAAGCATTTTAGGCCTTTGGTGCATACATTCGACAAATGACCCATCTCACCGCATTTAAAGCATCTCATCATATGTTGCACTTTTGATTCTACAACTGTTTTCGTAGGTTTCATTTTTCCCTCACTTCGGCGTGCGACTTCTTGTTTTTTGGTTTTATGCTTAAACGTCTCGTACAGCGATAATTTCTCTATCAGTACTGGAAAAGTTGTAACCCCGTAAAACAGCAGCTTATTAGATTCAAAGTCCGTAATACCGTCGATGATATACTGTATCGTAACGTAGTCGGGGAACTTCGCCCTCTTTCCGAGCTCTTTCATAGCTAACATGTATTGATAACACGTTTCATCAGGCCTTTTCTTTCTTGTACTCATCGTCTCGTGCATATGCTTCACATTAACCACATCAGGAAATTCTTTCAATAAAGCTCCCTTGAATTCGTTATATGTTTTATGAACCTTTATATGTTTTATGTTTTATGAACCGTCATAGTCAGAAAAGAGCCTTTTGCTGTTCGTGTATTTACTTATCCTAACATAATTAAATAGTGACGATCTTTTATTTGAAAAGATCGTCGCCAAATATATTGCTACACATTTGTGTAGCAATATATTTGGCTCTAGGTAATAGGTCCTTACATTATGAAATTAGCATTTTGTCTTACTGGCCACTTCGATCTGAAATATCTCCTCCTTGGTTAGGATTTCTTAATTAAAATTTATAAATTCATTTAGCTGGTACGTTTGAGCTTTGAAAACAGTCATTCATTTGTTTTTTACTCATTTTTTTTTCTTTGGCGTCGCTTATTACCGCACAATGGAAAACCTGAAATATCGGTATATTTACGAGTACGAGTTCTACCGTGGCACCAGTGCTGCAGAAACAGCTCGAAGGATTAATGATGTGTACGGCACTGGTATCGCAAAAGAACGGTACGTTTTTGGTTTCAACGTTTTCGTTCTGGAAATTTCGACCTTCAGCACCAACCTCGTGGACAGCCGGAGACTAAAGTGGAAAATGAAGAATTAAAGGCTATCGTGGAAGCGAATCCGTCACAAAGCACTTCAGAGATAGCTGCAGGCTTCGGAGTAAGTAATAAACCTGTTTTAATCCACTTGAAGCAAATCGGGAAAATAAAAAAACTTGAACGATGGGTCCCTCATGAATTGAGTGAATCGAACTTGCAAACACGCGTCGACTGCTGTGTAACTTTGCTCAACCGACACAATAATGAAGGGATTTTAAATCGAATCATTACTTGTGATGAAAAGTGGATACTGTACGATAATCGGAAATGCTCGTCGCAATGGCTGAACCCTGGAGACCCAGCCAAACCCTGCCCTAAACGAAAATTGTCTCAGAAAAAGTTTCTAAGTTAGATGAGCTACAATTGGAATGTCTGCGACATCCACCATACTCCTCGGACCTTGCTCCAGATTACCATTTTTTCCGGAATATGGAACCTTTTTACAAGGAGAAAAATTCAACTCCGATACGGCAGTCCAAACCGCCTTCAAAGAGTTTATTGATTTTCGTCCCCATGGTTTTTTTAGTAAAGGGATCAATGAACTACCTATGACATGGCAAAAATGCATAGATAATAACGGAGCATACTTTGATTAATTAAATATATTTTACAAAAAAAAGACTTTATTTCATATGTAAGGACCTAATATATGTGTAGTAAAATAATCTTTAGTTAATTACCCCTTTAGGTAAGGTTCTTATGATATAAATTATTCAGAAAATTAAGCAGCTGGACCGATTATCATAATTTTTACTTTGCTAGATTCATCATCTTTAAATTGCGGGGCCTGGGCTCCTAATTTTGAATCACTCGCTTGGATATGGCGTGTGATTCTAGTCCGAAAGCGAACTTAAAATTAAGGGAAAATGTATAAGTGAATACTCGCAAAGTAATATTTATTTCAATCGCCCCTTTTTGGAAGCACACTGTTTTTAATTCTAAAATCGGACATTAATCAATGAAAATCACATGCAATTTTGACGCAAGTGATACAAAAGTAGGGCTCCGGGACGGGACGGGGCCGGGGGCGAAATTAAGTTCGCTGAGTCCGCTAGCACTTTATAAATAGCCTTAGCCCTCCTTTAATAATATTATTTTTTATTTTTTGTACAAGAATCGTAAAGTGGTTAACGGGATATATCTTTCTACCAAATTTCAACATTTCAATCATCATCATCATTATCAGCCAAAGGACGTCCACTGCTGAACATAGGCCTCCCCCACGGCTTTCCACAGCGACCGATCACTAGCGGTCTGCATCCAGTTTGATCCTGCGATCTTTATAAGGTCGTCTGTCCATCTTGTTGGTGGACGTCCCACGCTGCGTCTCTGGTCGAAGGGTCTCCAATCTAGAACTTTCCTGCCCCAACGGCCATCAGTTCTTCGCGCTATGTGCCCTGCCCATTGCCACTTGAGCTTACTGATTCTCAAGGCTATGTCCGTTACCTTAGTTCTTCTACGTATCTCCTCATTTCTGATTCGATCCCGTAGAGAAACACCCAGCATAGCCTTTTCCATCGCTCGTTGTGTGATTTTGAGCTTCATTATAATGCCCATAGTAAGAGACCATGTTTCGGATCCGTATGTCATCACTGGTAACACACACTGGTTGAAGACTTTCGTCTTCAGACACTGAGGTAGATGAGATGGATTCGTCGATTGACCTCTTTCTCGAAGTTGGACCTACCCAATTGGATCACTTGTCCCAGGTAGACGTACTCGTCGACAACTTCGAGAGTTGAGTTCCCAATGGATACTGGAGTGGGTACAACAAGGGAACTCGACATAATTTTCGTCTTCTCCATGTTCATCTTAAGACCCACTTGTTGGGAGACTCGGTCAAGGTCTTCGAGCATAGTACCAAGGTCGTCCAGCATCTTTGCCACAACGACTATATCATCGGCAAATCGGAGGTGTGTGATGTATTTCCCATTAATATTGATGCCGATTCCTTCCCACTCCAGAAGTTTGAAATCGTCTTCCAATGCCGCCGTGAACAGTTTAGGAGATATCACATCTCCCTGTCTCATACCTATCCGCAGTGGAATCGCCCTCGTATTCTGATTCTGTACTCGGACCGACATGGTGGCGTTATTGTAAAGGCACTTTAACACCTCTATATACCTATAGTCTATGTGCCACCGCTGCAGAGACTGAAGCACCGCCCAAGTTTCAATTGAATCAAAGGCCTTCTCATAGTCCACAAACGATAAGCATAGAGGCATATTAGACTCCTCGGACTTCTGTATAATTTGCCTAAGCGTATGGATGTGGTCTATGGTACTATAGCCTTTTCGGAAACCGGCTTGTTCGGGAGGCAGGATGTCATCAAACCTACGTGCGAGACGATTCGTGATGACCCTTGAAAACAGCTTGTAGACATGGCTCAGGAGGGAGATGGGTCTATAGTTCTTCAATAAAGTTTTGTCTCCTTTTTTGAAAAACAACACCACCACAGTCATGTTCCACGCCTCGGGCGTGATGCCCTCCAGCAACACGGAATTAAAGAGTCTCTGAAGGACTTAAGTACCAGTGTTCCACCCGCCTTCAGAAGCTCTGCTGTGATTCCGTCCTCGCCAGGTACCTTGTTGTTTTTGAGCTGTTTAAGGGCCATCCTAATCTCGTAGAGGCTGATGTCCGGGATGTCTTCTGCGTAGTGTCAGGATAGCTCGTGGGTCTGTGGCCGAGCTATCAACGGGTTTGGCTACTGAGGTGTACAACTGCCCATAGAACCTTTGATCTCCCTCAAAACCTCTGCTTTCGTCGACGCTACACTGCCGTCCTCCGCTTTAAGCCTCGTCAACAGGCTTTGCCTAATAGACATGTCCCTTGCAAACACTTCGGAGCCTTGGTTTCGCTCTATCGTTTCTTTACCACTATTAGTGTTAAGCAACGAATGTCGTGTCGCAGGTACTTCCATATTTGTCTATTGAGCTGCTTGTAGTTTTCAGCATTAATAGAGGTCCGCAGTGCCATAGATCGACGTTTTGCCATAGGTCGAGAGTGTGGACCGACAGTTTTTGAGGTCCATTTTTACGGTCAGGCCTAAAATACTTAGACCCCACCGTTTGAACAGTTTCCACAAACCCGTTGTTAATTTCTTCCACTGTAACGCAATTTTCTAGGCAATCAAAGAGGTTTGACAACTCGAGTTGAAAGCTCTTGGGATTTTGGATATGAGCACGAGTCAAAACAAATTTCAACAGTGTGATGCTTATAGTTACAGAATAAGTGGGTGTGACATACGGACGGACAGACAGACAGACTTGATGAAACCATAAGGGTTTCGTTTTTTGCCATTTGGCTACGGAACCCTGAAAAGGTAACCAATATAAAAATGTTTCAGTTAATTTCGCTCGTTGTACTGATCAAACTATTTTATTTACTAACTGTAAAGATATATTAACCTAAGTTTAAATTATTAACCAAGAAGTAGGTACCTAAGTAAATATTCTATAATTGCAAGTTTTTACTAAGAGTAAAAACATAAAAATCAAAATCAATATTATTTATTTGTGATGCACAAGTAGGTAATACAGATGTTTAAAAAGTTTAGATAGACAGTGCTCTGTGATCTGCCACTTGGCGTACAAATGTCATAATTATAACTAGTTTAAATTATTTTCTTTACGGGATAAATAACAATTATATTCATTAATTAACATTGATAGTCAGATACTTGTATTTATAGTGTAAATCACTAATTAAATTAAATTAAATAATAAAGGCTAGGTAATGTAAGGAGTATTTGTGATATGTCAATTATTTTTAGTGTCAAAAATTCTGGAACCGAATAGAATACCCTTTCCGTCAGATATTCGAAAAGCATTTTCTTTAATGTCATCATATTATATTCTGCCCCAATTTTATTTGGTAGAGATATAAATTTTAGCTGACATGCCAAAGATACTGTTGCTATAGATTTTTGTTTTGTGGATAGTATTTTGTTTAGTTGTCACAAAATCACATCGTCTGGCGCTTGAAACACGTGGAAAGAGGTCAGGGGCCCTATTTTTGAATCTTGGATATGGCGTGAAATTTTTGTTCGAAACCAAACTAAATTTCCAAGAAAACCGAGCAAAATATATACGTAAATACTGACAATATTGAGTAATATATTTTTAATCCCCTCTGTGTGGAATTTAATTGTTTTTCATGCGATACTCGGACATTAATAAATTAATATCACACGCCATTTTGGCGCGAGTGATTCAAGAATAGAGCTCCAGGGTTTCGTTTTATATAGAGTGCAGCTTCAAAACTTTAAAGTGATTGTATTTATTGTTAACAATTTATATTCCTGAAAAAATGGCTGGCAGCTAACTCTTCTTCTTAGATTGAAAATGGCCCTAATGCACCTCTTTTGAGCTATTAATAGGCGACCAATATTACCGGCATTTCCCCAGAAAATAATCACGTATCTCAGCCTCGAGCCAACATAACCATGATATGGTTCAAAACAGGAGGAGCGATGAGCTTCTCGGTTCACTTTCTTGCTAAGCTGACGTAATGCGTATGAAAATTGGAGTATTTTAGGTTTTAAAAATTCAATATGAGATTGCCATTTCATATCATTGTCAATATGTAGTCCCAAAATTTTTACAGATTTTGATTCGTCTATTTCTACCCCTTGAAATGTCACTTTTGTTGATTCGTATGTCTTTAGTATAGTATATAGTCTTTGCCTAAATTTCATTAATTTTGTTATACATACATACAAACAAACAGATAGAGCTGGAAACTCTTTTTTTGAAGTCGATTAAAAAGAGTTTTAATTTGAGAGTTAATTGTAACTTATTAGTTTCATTGTTTTTTTTAATGGAAGAGCCCATGCATGATTATCTATCTCAGGGACTCCCAAGAGAATATATAGATCGTTAACCGTCACCTAAATGTGTAAAAAACAGATCTGCCAATTCCAGCCCTGTTGGATCATGGAAATAAACGATGATTTCTGTTTTTAACATTTATTGAAATAAGTCAGCCAATTGCACGGTGGCATTTAAATATCCTTAAATCTCTTTAAGGGCTGTTCTGACCTTTTTTCAACTCTAAATTGACAAACAACCGGAATAAAATATGTAAGATGTTTTCTGTGTCATACAATATCTTCATACGAATAATATTTACAATACATAACTTCCTAAAATATACTGAATGATTAAGAAGAATCGCGTTGTTAAGTAGGGCGCGTCAGAGGCCAGGAGTGTATATAATATATCTATAGGTACTCTGATGATAATTCATACATAGAAAACAATAAATAAAAGTCTTTAACTCTTTGTAACATGTAGTTTATTTAAAATAATAAACTTTCTCTTGCTCGTATTTTACATTTGAAAACATTATTTTTAGCGTTACAACTTATTAATAGTTATATTATAGTATTTTTTATGTGCAACATGAAAAGCGGCTTCTTATATCAAATATCTTCATACATTTATTTATTTATTATTTATTTATTTATTATTTATATGCTTACTTAGGTACTTTACATACCATTTTTATAAGTAAAGCTCGTGCAGTATTTATAATAATTGTGTCAAATGTCTTTTATTGCAGTCATTCATTGCCTTAACATGATAACATTTAACACAATTATTAATCAAAAAATGATTTAATTTCTATTTCAAATAAAAACAGTATACAATTATGAGGCCGGTGACTGACTTGAGCATGTTGCCGTTCACCCCGAATGTTACGTACATTGGCCAGCACATCATGTGACCCATTTATGTTGCAAACTAGCCCTTATTACAACTGCATAAGATGCCGAAGTATTTACCTTGACGTGCTGTCGTCCGTAAATTCGGGACGAGCGCGCATTACACGAATGAGCGGTTCGGCTCGCTTTAAATGTTGGCATATTTTCATAATTAAATATTTATTTCAACACACTTGCTCAAAACGACGTTTTTATTCCACCGATTTTTGGCACATAATCCTAGATATTAAACAAGCGTGCTTTTTCGGTATATAATTGCACTAGTGCCTTTAGTTTATTCACCCGACCAATTTAGGTTTGTACCCTAGTATCAAGTCGTAAGTAGGAAGAAGAAGCGATGTAATTTAGTCGGGTTATAACTTTTATTTTAGCAACAAACACTATTTATGCGAAAAATAACAGTATTTTACAAGGGTATTTATGGAAATAAATGGCAAATCCAGATTTTTCAATATTTTTTTTTTTGTAATTTGTGTTTTTAACACGAATTATTAGATTTTTAATCTTGGCTGTTGGCCGATCTAGTTCGCGCCTTAGCCTTGCGCGCGCATCGGTATCGCGGCAAGAAAAAAAAACAATGCGCCATTTTTCATAAATAGGTAATTGTCGGCTGTGACGAAGTTTGGATTAATTGTGAAGTTTAATAATAACGAAAATGTCTACTTCAAGTAAAGAAAATGAAGAAAACCTATTATTAACTCTGTCGGATATACGTAATGAGGCGAAAAACGCGTGATAGTCTTTTGCCATCAAAGTCGAGTGAAATGTATTATTACTAAATGTTTTATTAATAAAAAACTTAGTAAATGAAGTCTTGTTTTTTCTTCGCAAGTGTGTTGAAAAACGTCGTATGATACGCGTGTGCCTGTGACCATTATACACGCGGCTTTATTATGGCGCACTCGCTTTCGCTCGTGCGCATACAATATCGCCTTGTATATAATGGTCAACTTAGCACACTTGTATCATAATGTACTATTATGTACTGGCCAGTAAAATTATGCTGTTATGTAACGTTAAGTTACGATAAATTGATACGGGGCCCTTGTTTTGAATCACTCGCGTCAAGATGGCGTGTGATATTTATTGATTAATTTCAGATTTTCTAATAAAATTTAGTATGATTCCTCGTGGACGTGATTTGAAAAAAGCAATAACTGAATTTTGTAAGTACCAACGTCTATATTTTACCTTATGTTCAACTTTTTTTTCGAAAGAAATTCACGCGCTATATTCAAGCGTGACTAAAAAAAAGCTCCAGAGCCCTTGTTTTTGAATCACGCGCGTCAATATTTTCCAAATAAATATAGTATTCCTATATTTACACATAGGAGTGATAAATAAAAAGATAAGTGACATTAGCGAGCTCTAACTTCTACATTTTGGGTGATTTTCATTGGTTTGTAATTAGTTTTCGAACGAAAATTACACGCCATATTCAAGCGAGTGATTCAAAAATAGGGCCACAGGTCAGTCACCGGCTTAACATTTAAAGCAACATAAATGGACATTAATTTGGTTTGCTAGTAAATTCTAGCTGCACTACATTAAGCCTGCACTTTGTGCAAAAGCGTAATAATAAGTACAAATACTATGACAATTCCATTACTTTTATTCCGCACTTATTTAATTTAACCTTAATATCTTTATTGGCACTTCATATTAACCTATTTCTTGTAACTTTGCTGTCCATGTTTTTATTTACAAGCGATTTACGATAATATAGTTCAGAAAGTAAATTTAAGAGGTTTTAAGACTTAATTAGGACGTTTTGAAACAGTCTAGTAAGTATTTTTTTAACAAATCAATTTATTTATTAACACATTGGCAACATCTTTTTCTTCAATCTTTTATGATAAATATGTAAGTTTTTTTTTTTTTAAAAAGTGTTTGATGGACGAGTACATTTTAGCCCATAAACGGAAGGGACATGACTAAAATGCAATATGATAACGAAAATGGACCAAATTTTAGTTTCTCTTGATCAAAGACTTCTTTTTTCCAACCGACACCCTGTATTATTGACAACAAAAAATTCCATGGTTCTGTCATTTCAAAGTACAGTCGCCAGCTCATCAGGATATACGTTTTTATTGAAAACTAACCCTTATTACAACCATATAAGATACCGCAGTGCTTACCTCGACGTGCTGTTGTCCGTACAAGGGTTATAAGGGTTATAATTTTTAAATTAATCGTAGGTCGCAAACATAAGTTTGTGTTGATAAATATAAGGTACATAACATTATACACTTCATTAAACATACAGGGTTACTGGTTAAGTCAACCTAAGTCAGACAGTCAGAAAAGAGTAGCTTTTTCAATATTTCGTTTTTTTATTTTTATTTTTCAGAACCAAATCACTTAAATATTTTTTTTGGAAGAACAATAAATAAAAAGAGGATTAAATATCAAAATCTGTTTACTCAACTACGCAATTTTCCTTAATTGGTTCCTCGGATAGGATTAATTGAATTTCTTGCCGAACCCCTTAAATTAATTTATATTAGTATCACTTTTAGGTACTTGTACCTTGGTTTCTGCTATTTTTCTTGCAGCATTGGTTGACGACCTCTTCCTAAAGTTAAGCTTAATTGTATTTAAGATGTACTTAAAGACTATGCTTCCCATAACTTGCCTCTTTACATGGTCTTTGTCACATCAATACAAATCAAAGAGTAGCCATATCAAACCGCATTACAATAACATGTATTTCGTACCAATATCTAAGGATCTGTTCAATATGGCAGAACATACGAAACCGTAAAGATACTAAGGGCCGATTTTACCAACATCAGATAAGATGTATCCGACAGAATGAGTATAAAACAACCGATTATAAAGTGTCATTTTCACTTTAGGTGGTACTTTCGTTTTCAAATTAGGCGTATTATATTTTTTTTCAACGATTATTTCTTATCTGACTTTGGTAAAATCAGGTCTTAGCGGGTTAACATATTTCATTAGCTGTGCTTAATTATCCATCAATACTACCTTGAAGCTATGAGAAGCAAATCGAACTGTACAGCTATAGCTAAACAGTAATACAAGGCACAGCCTTATACATATATTGGTATACGACAGTCTACAAGAAATCAGTGGTATTATAGTTTAATGATAGTTAATGGAAGAAGCTTAGGATATTCAGCTGGATAGATTAGTATTCTATAATATAAATTAGCTGAAGATTATATTACAACGTATAACATTCGTTCGATTTCCAAAATAAATCGTAATATTCGAGTGTGTTAGGTAACTAATTATGTAAAGGAAAATGATGTTGAAAGTTTCCACAACAGGGTGTGTATTGCGGTAGCTCAATTTTTGAACGATTCGTTTCAATTATACTCATCCAAGAAAATATATAAATAACATAATTATTATGAATTAACAATATCATTGCAGTTTTTGGCGGGTTCTGGCGTGGATTAGTTATAATCTTATGTCAATAGCCACCTGCACCTCGCAATCTCACCTCTCTACATACTTTAGCTGTCCCCGCTAATGTTGCTGCCTTGCTACCTTCTGGTATGCCTTATTGGTGGGCCGTTACACTTAAAGGCTTAACGGCAGACGGTGACTCGCGGGCTCACCGGGCTACTAGCGGCGAGTCACCGTCTGCCGTAATTATCAAGATGAGGCATTGGATATGGCAGACGTCCGACATAGTCTCCGTCTCATTTACAACAGTCCTTGCACCTAGCGGGCACTGTCTTTGGCTGTATCTCCTCAATAAAGCAGGCAGAGATAGTACCCGCTCGGTGTAGTAACCCCAACACATTAAGGTATCGAAGGGGCCACTTCCTGTTGGGTCTATATCCCCAGTTAAGCCTTCCAAAAGGACCGGCTTCTGCTGTGATACAATAATGTATTATTTTAGTGACAATATTCCCTAAGACTGAGCGTGTGAGGAATTTAAATCGCAATCAACAGATGATAGTTAACTGACTTTAATGACTTTCCACCAATTTATTGTAGACTGTAATAATATTATAATACATATTTTAAGCTATAATAAAAACGCGATACCATTTCTTGCCCAAAGTTACTTCATAAATACCATAATAATCTATTTCCCTATTTAAGTATCATTGTTATATATTTGCCAAAATATTTTAAAATATGTTCCGAAGTTCGGTGTTTAATTAGTAGGAGATTATGCATAGACGTTGAAATTAATTGAAAAAGTTGTAAGTAGAGTAGTTAATAAAGCTGTCAAAAAGAGGCCTGTAGTACATGATCATTCATTCATAAAACTCTCGAACTGAAAGAACTTTCAACTAATGCAGGAACTGATTTTTTATTTTTTAACTGGCTTCTTTAATAAAATAATCTGGAAATGTTATCAAGTACGCAAAAAACAAGGATAAAACAACTGTTATCTGATGAATAACAATGCGCTTTTTATAAGGGTGTATTAATTATTAATAATATTTTACAAATATGTAATTATTTTTATCATATAAAAATAATTACGCATCATTTAATCGGAATAATGTTTAGTCCAATTTGTTAGCGAGTAATTACGAGTAGATACTATATTACTATAGTCCGTAGGTACTATTAATTGCACAAGCTTATCCATTTAGCACAGGACAAATCCAAAGCATTGTATAAATAAATATACCGTTAAAAACCGTAACGGTAACCGTCTCACTGTAATTTTGTATATTCATTACGTTAATTCTGTACGAGCTCTAAACTACACATTTTTATTGCACCATTAAAAATAAATTGCACTATGGATGGAGGCGCTATAGAGGGGTTTCGTCACCAGGATCAGATAATGGCAGCCTCACTACTTTCGTTTCTGACAAAACTCCCACGCCCTCGAGGCACGATCTT
Source organism: Pyrausta purpuralis (assembly GCA_963924145.1). Classification (NCBI taxonomy): domain Eukaryota; kingdom Metazoa; phylum Arthropoda; class Insecta; order Lepidoptera; family Crambidae; genus Pyrausta; species Pyrausta purpuralis. The sequence goes on along the minus strand of OZ001664.1, from coordinate 4,464,077 downwards.
CTATTAGCTAGAACATCCCTTAGAAAAGCTCTTCTAGGCCCTGCCAAATCAGTCCCCGTTATGGACCTAGTGAGCTTTCTTAATGCTGGAAGTCTTAAAGCTTCCTCATATGAAGGGGGCTCGTCTGTTGGAGTTGTCTGAGATCGACCACCAAAAGGATCTCGAGAACACGTAGGAGATAGCTCTCTTGAGAAATATAAAGTCCCCTCCCCGTGCGGAGCTGGACCTTCAGGCATCTGCTGGTAATTGATCTGATTGGTGGATCTGAAATCTTCCAATATTTGTCTCGCACTGCGAGTAGTTGTTAGTACTCCGGCCCAAGAGCGTCTGTTCTGTTGTTTCGCCTCATTAGACCTTGCTGATCCAACGATATTGTTACTTGAATGAGTTCCAGCTATAGTGACTCTCGGTCTTCTAGGCGGCTCATCGAATGATGCTGCTTTTATCGTTGGCCTATTCGGCCTCTGTTCTGGTTCCACATCTATTAGGACGTTGGTGTTCTCAGTTGGTTCCTCTCGGAGAGCTGCGTCGATGCGCATGGCTTCCGAGTAGGAGGGGACTAAGGCACAGTTGCCCCGGATGGCTGCGAACAGCTCGAGGCTATCTACAGTGGAGGCGTGTGAAAGGGGCAGGGTCCTTGGAGGTCGAGGTGCAGAGCATAGTACAGCACTCTGTTCATCAGCGAGGGCCCACGCGTAGTTGGTAGCTGTTACTGGAGGCAGAGTATCTGACAAATGCGTGTCAAGATCTAACTGCCGGCTTGGATCTAACTCGTAGTTTGTACCGAATATTTTTGTTATCTGGAACAAAAGATATTGTAAAAACACGGACCAAACACAAGACAGCAGTTCAGTATTATAATACTTACAGTATAATGTACATAAGCCGTGTTACACTCTATTAGGATTCGTAGTGGCCAAGAAAGAAGTAGACATGAGAGTGTCCAGAAAAGCAGCTGTGAAGAATACCATGGACACCGATCAGCTTCCCTGAAAAGACATTTCAAATGTAAAACTTAACACACCTCTAGTAATTTATAGAAGTAGATATATATATTTTTAAATAAGTTACCTGTAAGCGACCATGTATTCCTTGAAAGAACTAACTCCTATTAGATCCAACCCCTCTCGCATCTCCATGAAATCATCAAACCGCTCATGTTCTGCGAAAAATCTCGACCTTTGATCTTCAAATTCTGAAAACAACCATTAACATTAAAACATTTGAAATTTTGGTGGACTTTATGACTACAATGTAAGTTACGAAAGTATGCCATTAATATGCTGGTGACCAGAGTGGTTTGAAAAATGTTGACCTTAATTGCTTAGTTGATAAGCCCGGTAAATTATGTTAGGTCCCGTCATAATTTTGAATTCAAACTTTCACTCTAACTTTGTAGCTAGTATAATTATAATCGAAAAGTAAATGATAATTCATAAAACTCATTTCCGTCTCGCTACATGATGCTATTGGGCTCTTTGTTTGTCTACTTCAAATCTAAATGTAAGTAGGTAAGTTTTATTTCACAACAAGGGCTACATCAACTTTCAGTACGCTGATTATGCATTAAAATTTGCTCATTTTCACTGAAAAAAATGGTACTAATTCCTGTCTGATGTAAATTTCTTGATTTTGGAACAATTTTGCGGATTGAAGCACATTTTGTTGAATGATTAAGGTGCTATAGCTACATAGGGTCTGATGTGGGCGCGGTCATAGCACGGATATTTTCGTAGTAGAAAAACGTCTCCTCATTGTGCGTCATGCGTTATACCACGTATATCGTTCAATATTTTGAGCATCTATAATATTAAATATGTAAAATTTATAAAAAGCGTATATATTTACCGCTAGCAGCCTCAATGTTGGCGAACGCGAAGCCCTTGCTGAACCGCACTTTAGTGATGGGCGTCTTGCAGTCGAGGACCAGGTTTCTAGATGCGTCGCGCTGCCCGCAGCACGCGTGCGCGAACGACGTGCTCGCGCTGTGCGTGTTCACGCGCTCGTAGTATACCTGCGCATCAAAATCAAAGAGCCTTAAAGTTCATGCAACTTTGTGACCCTGTGATCAAATAACAGAGTATGTGCGTGCGGAATATCTAATGCTGAGCTCACACGGTCGGTAATTGGTTATGCATAAACAAGTGTTTTATTCAGCTCCTTACAGAAACACAATCTGAATCCGGGGCCTACCTAGTAAGTAATAAGCGATACTTGTGGCATTCATCCGCGCTCTTTTTAAATTGTGTTATATGACGTTATGCTTTGAATAGCAGTCAAAAGGCAATGATGACGTCATTTTGACTTTTTTGGTTTGCCGGTGTTATATAAATAAATATATCTTTCTTTCTTTCTTTCTTTACACAGCTCTTTTAATTTCAGTGAGTTTATTATCAAGAACAATATAAGGTATGAACCTTTAGATCCGTGCTTTGAGCTCAGTCTAAGCAAAGATCTGAGGAACAAAATTATACAGGGAAGAGCTATTTTTAGAGCAATCTGAACAGTAGGAAAAACTTATTTAAGTCTGTTAATTTGGACATAAAGAATCACTGATATTTTTCAGAAAAAAAAAGTATAATACTAGCATATTTTTTGTTTGTAATATCATCATACCTGTGTGGTTGTGTACGCGTCCCCATTCCTGTACCTCGTCACCTGTCGTTTGCGTCTCACGTAGTGGTAGCATATCGCTTTCCACCTGAAAAAGGCTCTCATTAAATCACGAATTTAACCTTAACCATACCTGTCAAATATTTGTGTCCCCTCCCTGTGATCACACACAAGCTCGTAGGCGTAAGCTTACCAAAAACACAAATAAGTTAGTAGTAACTAAATACGTGTTCTGTGTAAACTATTAAAATGATTGTATTTAAATACCGTGAAGCTAAACATCCTAAATAATGTTATAATTTTCAATGGTATTCATTGTTGAAACAATAGTTTAACAATGATACAAACATACATGTAAAGTACTATTATTATCATTATGTTATAGGCAAAGAACATAAGGTAATAAATAAAAAGACCCTAATAAATAAATAGACTTCCTGAATCAAGGGAGATTTTCTTGCACTGAATGCTCATTGAATGCTAGCGCCCCCCTCTCAATGTCATCTATTGACCAGAAGATGCTTGCCGCACTGTATATCGTTTTATCCCTATCCTATAGACTACAATTTCGACGTTTCCCGGGCTATTTGTATTAAGCGACATTTTGTAAACTTTATACCACAGCTGTTTAAAGTTTTGATTTTTTAATAAAAATAACTATCGTAAATTGTAAAGTTTTAGAAAAATTTGGATATTTATTGATTAGGTTACATAGCCTGCATAATCTGATAGGTTTTTTTTCTGATATTCCCATTACTAACGAAGATACATGTCGTTTAATGCAAAATGATCCATTTATTTTATTTTTTTGTTGCAGGCTAAAATGATTTAACCGCCTAAGATTAGTTTTTGTTGTCCCTGGCTAAGTGACTTATCCGCCTAGGTTTATTAATACTTGCTCTAGGTTAAAAGACCTAACCACCTGGTACTGAATGTAATAGCTCCAGGTTAAATGGTTTAAATTGAAGAATTTTTCATATTTCATAGCTGAACTAAATGATTTAAGTGCCATAAACCATACAATTTCGTGTATGGCCTATTCAGTTTAAGCGCCGATTGACTTACGCCGATTACTAATTTGTTTCTAATCGTGCCTGAGTAATGAAGTTTACTGAAAGGGGCAGTTAAAATATTGTTGAATTGAAAGGAACTTAGGAATTATTATCTTGTCAATAATTAGGAAATGAGAAATAAAACAGATTGTATTGCTCAAATTTACTTTTTATTTTAATTATCATCAGCTAGGAACTACAGTAACTTTTCAGTTTACCAGAGTAACCACTAAGGTTTTTATCACAATTGTATAGGAATCACAAGAACAGTATTTTATTTATGTAGCCCATAGTCTCATTATAAATAATTAAAACGAACTACATACATACTTATTTTAAATTTATTTAGGTACTTAGTATTCTAAACTCAGCTGGGCAGCGTTCGGGAAAATTGCGCAAGAGATGAGTGTCTTCTCATCTCTACTACCTCAGAGTCTGAAGACGAAAGTCTTCAACCAGTGCACAGTGTGGTATTTAATATCAAAACCTGGCCAAAAACCTGTTTTTTTATACTTGATTGCGAAACTTCTGTTCTATTAATTCAAAAAGCCAGATAGTTATTGAAACAAAAGGCGAAACCCGTATCGCGCTACCCTGACGGAGTGCGTCACAGCACCAGTCGGAAGTAACTGTTCGCTAGCAGTGTTCGTGTGATTTGTCGATGTGCTCAGTTTTTAGAGTTTTAAAAACGTTTGTCTTTGTACGGAAGCAATTTCTTTGATTTTTTTTTGATGGATCCTTCTGTCCTAGGTTTGTTCTTCGTATAACACTATATTTTTTTAATGAAATTTCGGCCGATATTGTTTTAAACAGTTAATAAAAGAGGTGTACAAAATCGGTAGATATATTTGAAGTTTCAAATATTTAAAAAGGGTTTTGTTTTACTTCTGAATATTTCTAAGCTGTCAAAAATATTTTTTTATATGAAACAGTCAGTACATAAGATGATCCAAAAGTAATTAGGCGCCCGAAACCGCCCGTCATTTTTTTAAGATTTTTTTACCTGACCTATTATATTTTGGGGTAAATTATAGACATTATATTTTTATTATTTATTTTGTTATAGGGCCTTCTGGATTGAGGTCTTTGACTCGAAATGAGTTGTATATTGTCATGAAAATCACGAGAAACTCAAATTTATGGAACAAGAAATTTTAAGTAAATACGACGAAAGTTATTCATTAGTCCTTGCTGATACAAAGCAAAAGCTCTCCATTATTAAACACCAATTCAAGCAAAAATGGTTAGCGGCCCGAAAAACACAAGCAAGATTTGAAGTAACCTAGTACAGGTACCTAAAATTACAAATCTTTTATATTTTCAACAATAATTAATTATTAATTAATACTAGACGAATATTAAACACTTTAAGTAATTATAATTTTGTATTGTTATACTAGTGAGTACTGGTCGACCTCAAAAGGCTTTCATACAGTCCAGTGAAAGAAGCAAAAGACGAAAAATTGAAGATCTTAAATCGAAGGTCGTGGATGAGTTAAAGTGGAAAAAACAAACAAATTCAAGACCAATTCAAACAACAACTGGGCCTTTTAGTTGACATTCCCAAAACCAATTTTGGAAATACGAATGATGGCAACACCAGCAGGCGATTTTTTGAAGAATACGAAATATCAGCAGCCATAACAGGAGTAGACAAAGATTTAATTAATAGGTAGATAATATTAGACACACTATGCTGTCGACTTAAAATAAACACAGAAGCGTATTAAAAGTATTGTCAAGAAACTGCCGAACTATACGTGACATTATATAATTTTTATCCCTACCTTGCACAAAATAGTTTGACATGGAGCTGAAGTTATCAAAAAAGCAATTCTTCCAATAGGACAATTGTCAGAAGAAGCTGCGGAGGCCAGGAACAAACACATAAGGTCATATAGATTAAATTACACCCGAAAATTTTCTCGTGTTACCTGCAATGTTGATATTTTGAATCGACTTCTTTTAACTTCAGACCCCCTAATAACTGGAACGAGACATCAGTTTAATAAGAATAAAAAACTACTATCGTCTGATGTACTATGTTTGTTATCAGAAAGTGATGTAACAAATGTTAATAGTTTAGACCTTAGTAGTAGTGACGAATAAATATTTTTATATGTTACAAGTCGTTGTTTTATTAAATTTATCATTTTAATTAATATATAATTAGCATCTGTAGCTATTAGAGGCATAAAATATTTTTGGCCAAGTTTTGAGACCAAATACCACACTGTGCAGTGTGTGATGACATACGGATCCGAAACATGGTCTCTAACTATAGGCCTCATAAAGAAGCTCAAAACCACAAAACGAGTGATGGAGAGGGCTATGCTCGGTGTACGGACAGAGCCATCAGAATCAGTAAGCTCAAGTAGCGATAGGCGCGAAGAACTGATGGCCGTTGGGGCAGGAAAGTTCTAGATTGGAGACCCTTCGACCAAAGACGTAGCGTAGGACGAGAAGACAAGATGGACAGATGACCTTGTAAAGATCGCAAGATCAAAACTGGGTGCAGACCGCTAGTGATCGGTCGCTGTGGAAAGCCGTGGGGGAGGCCTATGTTCAGCAGTGGACGTCCTTTGTCTGATAATGATGATGATGACTTAGTATTCTTCCATATACCTACCTATCTCAAATTAAAAACAAAACAAAAAAAAAATCATTTGAATCTTCTTTTCTTCTGGGAACCGTGCCTTGTTTCTCTTCCTTTTCAAAAAAAAAACAAAAATTGCACTCCGGGAGTGCCGGTAGAAGTGAAAACTTGAATATCAACGTTGTGCATTTTTGATTTTTTGGAATAGTTAGGGAATAATTTTGAATGAATTGCTCTTATTATCAATATAAAAGTACTATCATTTTTGTAATAGAATACAATAATAATAATAATAATAATATAAAAATAAAGCCTTAAATACGTTTGCAATACCAGTATTAACCTATTCATTCGGGATCATCTACTGACATAGTAAAGTTACAAATCAAAACCAGGACGACCTTAACCAAAAATAAGTTTCTTCATCCAAAATCTGCAATAAAAAGAATGACTTTAAAAAGAACTAAAGGAGGAAGGGGCTTAGTAGACATAAAAGTTCTCTGGGAGGGTCAGGTAAAAAGTTTGCGGCAATTTTTTTACAAAAAAACTCGTAGCCCTATCCATCAAGCAGTGGTTGACTCGGATAATAATCTAACGCCACTTGACTTAATAAATACAGAAAAAACCTTCCAAGCACCACAAGAGGCAGAAACTAAAAAAACTAGAAACCTGGCGTAAGAAGCAACTACACGGTAGGCACATTAATGATTTAGAGCAAACCCACATAGACACCGAAGCATCTAACAAATGGCTTAAGTTAGGTTATTTATTCCCTGAAACTGGGATTATTAAGGAAGGATTCATAATAGGTATACAAGATCAGGTAATCAACACAAAAAACTACAGAAGATACATCATTAAAGACACTCAAGACGATTTTTGCAGAAAATGCCATAGACATCCCGAAACCATTCAACATATCATTAATGCTTGCCCAATGTTAACACAAAATGACTACACACACCGACATAATCAAGTTGCTCATTACATCCGTCAAAAACTTGCCATAAAATACAAACTTATCCCTTCAAAAACAAAACCGTACTACCAGTACCAACCCAAATGTGTGCTAGAAAGTCCCAGATACAAAATGTATTTTGACCGAGCAATCCTTACCTATAGAACCATACATAATAATAGACCAGATATCACCCTCATCGACAAAATAAACAAACAGGCCTACCTGATAGATATAGCAGTCCCTAACACCCACAATATTAGAAACACAATAGCTGACAAAATACATAAATACACGGAACTGACAGAAGAAATTTTACGAATCTGGAACCTAGAAAAAGTTGTTATAGTACCTCTAGTAATCTCCAGCACAGGAGTCATACCCAAACACTTACTCCAAAGCCTAAAGTCAATTGACCTCCCTGAGAACAGCTTCATTACTATGCAAAAAGCTGCAATACTGAACACATGCCGGATAGTTAGACGTTTCCTACAAGATGAATCTACTCTCTCATCATAGTTACTTACCTACATTTACTACAAAACTTTTTATGGATCAGTTACTTGGCATAGCCCGTACAAAACAAAATTTACCAGCTCTAAGCTGAGATAAAAAAAAATATAAAAAATAAATAATAATAATATATTTTTATAGAATACAATATTTATTTATTGCGCTATCGTACACAAACATTACAATTATATTATATTAAATTACATTAAAAAGTTTATCTCTCAGAAAAATCAACTTACATCCATAATTTCGCCAACCGTCGAACGGTTTTTCGATCAGCCCACGTGTCCTGACGCGAGTTTCACATTTTTCCCCCATCCCACAAAAGTGCTCAACGCCGCTAAAGAAGTTTTCACTTCAAAAATATCTTAAAAACTAATAACATGTAGTTGTACTCCAATCACATTTTGTTTTATTAATTACAATTAATAAAAAAATAACGCCTTTATTAAAATTCAACCAAACCTTTCCTTAATACTTATAGGTATAATTTCTTCTTTTTTTACTCTTTTTCTTCTTATATAAACATACTTATTATTTTTTATTCCAACCTCACAACCTTTCTCATTTATAATATTAGTAGGATTAATAAATTTACTTCATTTATAATAAAAATTAAATACCCGCCTAATTATTTTTGTTTGATACTGGTGCTTTTCTCATTTTACCACTGTTCTTCATCTTTAGTGTTCAGGTCATTTTTTACATTTTGGGAAACATTTTATAAATCTAATAGTTGCATGTAAGACTGACTTCCGAAAACTGTTACCGTTTCAGGCAACGGATTCACTATTTTTTTTAGGTCTTGCACTTTATTTTCCTTAACCATTTTCTTTCATTTTTCTGGTATTTCAGGCCCCAAAAATATTGAACTTTCTTTTTGAACACTTTTTCATTTTCGGTTCCATAATTGGATATCGAACTGCAAAATAATAAATTAAATGCAGAATTAATTTAAAAATTTGAAATTATTTAAAATTACGCAGGTATCCAGTTTTTTGGACTTTACGTTACTAATGGTGATGATTAGTTAATTAATTCGTTATATCGGTAAGTGGGACAATAATTATCATGTAAGTGCATTCCTCTGATGCCAGATGCCAGTAAGTAGCCGAAGCACTTGTATTATGAAAATCCGATAGTACCACAATCCGGGTATTGTGGTACTCAACTCAATATAGGATAACTAGTTTCAATATCGACCCGACCGAGAATCGAACTCTGGACCTCAGAGAAAGTTATACCATGAAAACCGGCGTCTTAGTATAGGAAAATATAAGGAGGTAACCAATGCTTCTTGTATGTTTCGATTTATACCTACCTTCATCAAGCAAGTAAAGTTAACATTAAACAGTGCTACTCTTAAAAATGCAAAACAATAATTAATGCATGAATATAAAAACTCACCAAAAATCCAGTATTGACGACGACTTTGCGCAGCCCGAGCTCCCATAAAACATTTAACACGTCAGAACCAGAGGTACGAACTAGTCCACGGTTTGCATCAACTGAAGCGGTGGTGCACGGGAATATAAAATCTCGTGCGGTTTGTTGCGCTGCGGTGCCAGCGCATCGGTAACAAAACCAATTTTTAACCAACGCCTCAATAGTTGATGGATAGTCAATTTTGATTGTATTAATTGTACGCGGCTATAATTAAATTTGTTTGAAATACTAAAATTTTTCTTTTGTAGTAACTGAAGCGACAGTACAAGTTTAATATAATAGTAAGGATTATAGGTTTATTCGCCGTCTAAACTTTAATGTTGAAACCTTAAATGGCTCATGCGACCGTTATATCAAAATTCACATAAAAGCCTAATGTTTGAAGTGACCACATCAAGCAAATTCAAGTATGTACCTAATTGTATTATGCGACATTCTTATGTATTTATGAGGTACAGCTAATTGTATGAAGCGACATTATTATGTATCTGTAAGGAAAGGCCAATTGTATTAAGCGTCAATCTTATATAATCAGAAGGTAAAGCGAATTGTATGAAGCGACATTTCAAAATATTTATAAGGTGAGGCTAATTGGTTTAACGTACATTACCTGTAAATTTTAATCCAGGAATGAGGGTTTAAGTAACTCCTTGGTATTTCATAGTGAGCTTAAGTACACAGTTCCTAAATTTGACAAAATTTTGTGTCGGTACATACATTGCAGTGCAAAATGGGCTCCGAAAATGCGAATGTATGAAGCGCCAAAAAAGTGCTCAGATCGTAACAAAACCCAGCTCAAACGACGCGGAAAAATTCGCTGATTCCGAATATGTATATAAGTCGATTTCGCCCAAAATGTCGCTTAATACAAATAGCCCGGGAACCGTCGATTTGATTGCTTTCAAAATAGCAAATTTTAAGCAATTTTATTATGAGTTTCAACATGAGAATAAATGTTCTTTATTAATAACAAATAAGAACAAATAAAACTAATACATGTAATATAAAAGAAAATAACTTAAAATCTGCCTATTCAAAAACGAAACCATTTCCTTGCGGCAAGGAGGTCATGATGCTGGCTGTGTTTCCGCGTTGGATAGCTATGCTTATCCTTTGAGCTAGGAACCTTAGTTGTGGCGCTATTTTTCTGAACACCGATTTAGCAGAAGGTCCAAACGGTCAAATATTTCAACACCAAACGGCGCAAACACATTATCACTTGCAAGCGAGACGTACTTGCGACGCTTGGCGTTTTCAGCTAACTCTCTGAGAAGGGAGGGGGTCAAAGTATCGGCACGAGTATGTAAGCTACATGAAATAAAGTTATAGCTACCTAAGCTGTACCCAATTTATTTTTGAAGCCTTCAAATTAGATGATATACCTGTTGGTCATCATGATTTTCAACTGGTACTGGGCATAAATATTACTAAATGATAATATTCCCGACTCACCAGACTCTTGGCGTAGCAGTGCGCATGGCATGCACTCTCGCGCTGACAGCGGCCACATCAGCTCGCCTTGCCAGCTGGATCCTCGCCGTGCTGTGGTAGCATTCCACAAGGTACACCAGGTACAGCAGCAACACGAAGGCGATGGGGATGTAAGCATAGCCCACATCGCAAGGGGACTCACGGACTGTCCTCTTGATTGGGTTCCTGAGGTTGATGTAACTGATTTAGAGGTTAGTAGGAAGTGGCTTGGTTAGCAATGAGAGGCTTAACTTGGCACTTTTGATTTAGGGTCGAGTGTTTAATGGATATGGCGCAATTGGTTTTCACTAATAATAATCCAGCAAAGCAGTTATTTATCCTTTGCATTTTATTTGAAATAATAATAATAATACTAATTAAACTCTCTGCATTACCAGGTGGTTGACTGGTAGAGAATGCCATTAGGCATTAAGTCCGCCAATTGTACATTTTACAGTGCAATAAAGTTTAAATAAATAAATAATATTTATATTTTTGTTATTAATCCCTCAAGCGTATGTGAACGAGACACAATGCAAATTCTATTGTTATGCGGTTGCCTGCAACCGCTCGGGTGTTGAAGCATTAAAGTGTTTTGTTACTGTACAAACTTAATAACATGACATGCACTTGAAAAAAAGCAACTACACATATATCGAACCTCGTGTCTGACGCTATCGGGGCGTATGCCTATCCCACTCGGCTACCAACACCAATGTGTGGCCGAGTGGGATACAACACCAAGCCTGTTGAATTTTACAAGTGTTTTCTTAAACGCGTAGGCTGCGTGACCTCATCAATGTTGCGAGATATCGTGAGAGCAATCTCGCAACATTGATAAGGTCAAGGCTTTTTTCATGTGAAAATGTATAATATTAATAATAGTCCCCCTAGCTGATTTCAACTACAGTGGCCAGTCACAACGACTGCGCGGGACATATTATAGTGCACAAGTGTGTGCGCAAACACAGGTGCAATCCCTATTTGTTTTACTCTCATAGCCCGATGGGACCGAAATCTGACACGACCGGAGGGAGTTCAGGCGCAGGACGGCGGCCCTCGGCTCAACGGCTTTACGTGCTTTTCCGAGGCACGGGGCACGGCCCGCATTTTATATGAACAATATTATATGAACTATAATATTCTACCAAAATGTTTCGTAGTCTGCAAATACTGTGTCTGAAATGGGGACCTATTAGAAGAAGTTTACGTATTACGTATTACACATTCAAAACTGCTATCAGTACTTGGAAAATACTCACGTATTTATGTTAGTGCTGAAGAAGTCATATTGAGTAAAATCATGTGCCCAATCAACCGTCAGGAGAATAAATGCATTTACAAACACTTTCAATTTGAAGCATACTCTTTTTAACTATCACAATAACTGTATTTATTACTTGTACAGCAAAAGCTCTTTGTGCTTGTATATTAACAAGATTTATCACCTGACTGTAGGTAGATGGAAATTAATTTATGGACCATCCATCCAGTGAGTTTCATATTTCACAGCGCTCATGTTCACAACGAACAAAGGGTGTTTCAAAAAGCTCATATTTTATCACTGAAGGGGAAATAAAATTATGCAGTGTTTCATTAAATGACGTATTTCACCCCCGCATTTAAATAGAGAGGAAAAGAAGGCAACTTTATATTCAAAACAAGTTTAGTGAATAGTAAGTGGTATCCTCAGTGTTTCTTTGCGTCAGGTAGTTAAATGAATCTTAAGGGTGTTATTGATTTCACAAATCACTTGTAAGTTAGTGTTTTTCGCACGCGATTTTTCTTGCGTTGTAACCTTACAGTACCAAAAAGTACTTACGTTACGAACTGTTCATGCCAAAATAGTATTCGAGATTTGCTTTTATAATTTTCGTATATTCTAATATATAGTGTATTTAAAAATAAATAGCTACATAGTGTCACTAACAGACAATGAGTATTGAATATTGAAAACGTTTAAAATTATCGCTCTTTGTTAAAGAAATTAATAGGCTTTGTTCCAGGACCAATTTTAATTAAATTTGTTTTTGTAATAAATTATTACAACAGATTATAATGACGACAAATACTATTGTATTATTAAAATACAATACCGGCCGAAAACATCTAAATAGTTTAAATGTAAACTAACAGAAAAATACCTTCAAACTTGTTAGAAAGCAATGAAATAGTCATCATTTAAGGTTAACCTTAGATCAAGGTTCTAACTCGCATTGATCATTACATCTGTCAAGGCGTTTGACCAATCGTTTCAAAGCTGTTACTCATAAACTTTGCAAGTCTACCAACGATAAACGAGGCTTCACCCGCAACGTCATTTATAAGCCCGAAGGGTACAGTGATCTAACATTGTCGACGATAATTGGCCTTCCATAGGGCTCTCCCTTGAGACCACCTTGATTCTAACGCAATAAACAGACAATGCCCTTGATTGTCGGTTGAGGTTAAGAAGATAATAGTTTATTGTTATACAAACGGTTGTAGCTATGTATACACGGGAATAATTTATGATTAGAGAATTTATTAATCTGAAAAACTAACTTTGAGTCTCCACTTAGGTGACACAGTTCTTCTAGCTGACGCTTAGGATCTGAAGAAGACCGAAAGTGAAAAGACCATAGAAAAATTTGAGTATCAGCTAGAAGAACTGTCTCTCTTAAGAATTGAAGTCGATGAGGCCACGGCCACGGTGGTGCTGTACCCGGCCATAGAGCCTAGTCAGCCGGTGACTATGTGCGTCCGCTGACCTTGAGCGTACGAGCTAAGTCGATCAGACCTCGGTCTATCTCGGTGGTGCTACACCAAGCCATAGAGCCGCCAGTTCGTGGCCATGAGCGTCAGCCGGCGGCGGTCACTTACGAGCTGAAGTCGATGAGGTCTCGGTCGATCTCGGCAGTGCTGCACCAAGCCACGGAGCCGAGGCAGCCGCCGATCATCAACGTCAGCAGGAAGCACTTCCAGTTGCCTTCACGACGGAGTACGCCGCCCAAACTTTGCTGTCGAGGTCGCTGAAAGAGAAATCGCGGTTGGTAAATGATCTTTTGACAAATGTTGGGACATCAATTAGCCTTGAATGGTGGAATTCCAGAGAAGTACCTACTTCGCTATTACATTGAAAGATTTTTTCATGTACGCATGCGCGTGCTTATGCATGTACTCGTACGTACCTATAATTTAAATGGATATACTCCGTTAGAGAGAGTTTGGCGGCTAGGGTCATTTGGTTTGCTTTATATTTTCTTAATTATGAGTTAATTATTGGATATAACTTATGTTAGATAATATTTAAACCTTCTTTTAAGGCTGATTAAGCAGGTATTGCTGCTACTGTCCTAAAGTTACCAAGTATATTTCTATCCAAATACATAAAAACTTGCATGTTGCACCTATAAAACTTATATTTCACTTGTAATACCCGTCGTAAAAAATAAATTTTGATATAAACCTACCGGATAATGTCAGGCAGTAAGCTGAAAAGGCAACTCTATTCACAGCACTGACCTATGGACAAGATTTTGAATAGTAGAGCGATGTTGATTGACGTCTAAGATTACAAAATCTACTTAACTCAGTCAGGTTCAAATTAGTAAAGATCTTATAGAGAGCATATGAATCTATTGGACAGAATCACAGTTTGCTGTAAAATGTAAGTGGTAGTTTACGATTCACAAGGTCTTGTAAACTACGGATTTTACTAAATTTTTTTTATATGAGGGTTCCTCTTTTACAACATCGCATCGAACTTATTCAACTTTAACCTCAATTGTTTGTAACCTTTGTAACGGCAGTTTTAGAGAAGACGTAAAAAAGTGTATGGAAAATTTTAATTCTGCAAGTTACCGCTAGAGGCGCTGTGCAATGTTCAATAGATTTTTTTTCGTTGTTGCTAGCGAGTAAAACCTCTATAAATTCATGGTAATTGTACTAAGTATCTGAAAACAACAACGCTAGTGCATCTACACAACGAGTCGAGCTCGGGACACGAAGTCGCATGAATATGCAGCGCTCACCGCAGGCAAATGAGAAGACTCCTTTTCCCTGTGACGAACAAACGTCAATGGTAAGCTTACGAATATTTAAAAGCATAGTTCTTCTTGTCGACACGTTAATTATAAAAGAAAACATTCTATTAAAAAACAATTCTCTTACACTATTAAAAAAATTAAGGAATAACCGTACCTAATAATAATAATAATAATAATAATAAATAGCGGAAAAAAATACCAAGTATGCAGACCTTAAGGAAGAAGTAAAAAGAATGTGGAAATTGCAAAAAGTCACTATAGCTCCGATAGTTTTATCAACAACCGGCGTGATACCTAACCAGCTTCACCAATCACTTCAGACCCTTAATCTTCCTAAGTACACATACATTCACTTGCAAAAAGCAGCCATATTAAATACATGTCGGATTTGTTCACGAACGAACAATTGTTTTTTCAATGCAGTGAAAGTACAAAGTGCTTACTTTGGATCTTTCAATATACTATCTATAATAAAAAATAGAAACTGCACCTAAACAAATAAATAGACTTATTTATATTTGGTTCTACGCGAATACTACTCATTGAATAATATAAAAAACACCTTACGGATATATTTCCTGCACGTTTATTTAAAACTATACGCCTGCCATTTTTTTTCAAGACTATTTAAAAACAAATAACATCTTAGTCTTGCCTGCTTTACAGCAGTGCTTGCTTATAAAGCATTCGAAACTTTTTAAATAAATGTGCGTTAAATAAACCAATAAATAAATCCGTATAGTGTTTTTATTTCGTTGTCTGATTTAACAAATAATAATATCCTGATCAATACGCATACCACTCAGACGCTGGCAATAGTCTTATAGTAAGTGATTTAAGAGTATATGTGCATCGGAAAAGGTCATTCACCAGGTGTAAAATTTAGATTGCATAGTGCAATGTTTACTGTCATCAAAAAAATACTTCTGTCATGTCATGACGTCACTAACAATTGCAAAATAACGACAAACGTGATACGTAATAGCCCTAAGGAACAATTCCCGTGTATTTACATTAAGCTAATAACTCTCCCGGTCCTAAATAAATATTTTTTCGCAGGACGACATATTGTGTCCTGCCAGCAAATGGAATCGAATGTATTTGAATTTAATTTGGAACTCGTTGATAGAAACGCTCGTTATTTTGAACAAAGTGAGTCTAGTCAGGTGAATTGGACAGTGATTTGTTTATTGAGGTTTCTGATATTGGTTTCATGTTTTAGTAAAAGCAATCAAACATGGGCTAGTCCAGAAATCTGATTAGTAACAAATTGTTTTCGTTACGCGTGTTTCGCATCGAACGAAAATATAAATGATTTATTTTTAATCCAGATATTTAAAAATAATTAAGATAGTTACAGCTTCTAATCTATATCAACGGTACAACATAATTAACCGATAACTATTGGCCTCGTGGCCCGTAAGTAATTACTTAATTAAAGCATCGACCCTAAATCCTTTCTGTGGCCAAGGTGAATTTTCAAAAAACATGCGAGTATTTTGTGTAGCGTAAAATATTATAAAAAAAACACAAAATTGCACTCCGGGAGTGCCGGCAGAAGTGAAAACTTGAATATCAACGTTGTGCATTTTTGATTTTTTGGAATAGTTAGGAAATAATTTTGAATGAATTGCTCTTATTATCAATATAAAAGTACTATCATTTTTGTGATAGAATACAATAATAATAATAATAATAATACAATAATAATAATAACAATAATAATAATAATAATAATAAAAAATGTTTAAACTTCTACAAAAATGTTTAAACTTCTACAAGGTCCTACTGTTCCATACTATAAATATACTCCTTTGACGGTAGTAGAAAATCAAACATACAAACTTTATTACGATAGGGCAATCCTAACAGATAAGACTACACATTTTAATCGGCCGGATATTACATTAGTAGATAAAATTAATAGAACTGCCCATCTGATAGATATCGCCATCCCCAACACAAATAATCTGCAATCAACAATAGCGGAAAAAATGACCAAGTATGCAGACCTTAAGGAAGAAGTAAAAAGAATGTGGAAATTGCAAAAAGTCACTATAGTTCCGATAGTTTTGTCAACAACCGGCGTGATACCTAACCAGCTTCACCAATCACTTCAGACCCTTAATCTTCCTAAGTACACATACATTCAATTGCAAAAAGCAGCCATATTAAATACATGTCGGATTGTTCGAAAATTTTTACAGGTCGATGAAGATACGCAGCTCTACTCACTCCATCCACCAACTTCTTTAACTTAAATTTAAAATGAATATTACTTGGCCTCGGCCCGTACTATTCAAAAGTACCAGTTTATATGACTGAGATATGAAAATATATACAATAATAATAATAATAATAATATATTTTTATAGAATACAATATTTATTTATTGCGCTATCGTACACAAACATTACAATTTATATTATATTAAATTACATTAAAAAGTTTATCTCTCAGAAAAATCAACTTACATCCATAATTTCGCCAACCGTCTTACGGTTTTTCTATCAGCCCACGTGTCCTGACGCGAGTTTCACATTTTTCCCCCATCCCACAAAAGTGCTCAACGCCGCTAAAGAAGTTTTCACTTCAAAAACTTTTAAATTGTAAATTTATTAAAAGAATGTCTTGTAGATCATGAAGCTATTTCATAAAAAGACGTCTGATCGATCCCATCTCAATTTCCACATAACGAGAAATATTCATCAATATTTAAATGACGTCTCTAGAAAGCATTTGTAGAATTTTCAGCTTTTCGTACGTCTTAATAGATAAATTTCATCCCACGTGATTAGAAATTCCATAACATTGTTCATTTATCTATCTTTTACGTGCCTAATTGGCACAACATAGTTCAAGTTTGCAGTCACTAATAAGAGTCTTCACAAAAACTGTAAGTAGTCACCGGAAGAGCCTTATCTAGAAGATCCACTTAACCCTTCCTGTGGCTAGGATAGGCAATCAAGGAGCGCCACTACTTGGATTATTTTTCTGACCCAAGGCTAAGAAGGCCTCCTTTGTCGTTGATTAGCTGTAAACTTGGGTAGAGCTTTGCAGGGGAGAATCGAGTTAACCTTTAACCTTGTTAAAGGATTTATTTAATGGCAGTCCTTTTCCTACTTTTGCGCTCAAATCAAAGTGTATACTTCGTCATGTTGTAAACACTTGCTTAAAACTGCTAAGCCTTGTATTATTGTAATGGAAATACTATAAATTGCTGTAAATATGTAGAGGTGAAACTATGTCAGAAAAACAATGAAAACATAAGAAAAATATAAATAAATTTAACATTTTTTCAATTAACCAATAATGCATTTGTCTTTTTGTAGTAAAGATTTGTAGCTTTACTTATGTTGTTAAATCACCTCAAACATCATACGATCATATTCAGCCAATCACAGCTCTCTTTCCACCTAGATAACCTTGAAGCCCAGTAGTGGGACTCTCTGTTTAAAATTAATTGTGTCTTAATTTAATTTACATAAGGTCTAAATTTTTTGCTTCCATTAGTACAGTAGCTAAAAATTGAATTATCAATGTTTCACTTCACATTTGGTCGCTGTCGCCTTAGCACTGTCCCTCGTAACCTGAATATAAGATTTAACTCATTAAATACCGAATATTTAAAGTTAAATTAGCTTTTATTTCCTCCCTTTGTTCGAATAGCGAACATCTCCCAATGTCATCCACTGACTTGGTTACGGAATTGAATATTCCAACTAATCCTTAACTGGCACCGTTCAGCTGCAGTTATACGGGCTGGTAGGATATTGGCGGCAACTTTGCTAGGCGCCGTAAGTAGTCGAGTAGTGGTGCTAGAGTTTAGATGACTAAGACTACGGTTAAAGGATTTAAAGATAAATCCGTACGAAATATTTTTATTAAATGTATCAATAGATTTAATTTTATTGGCCATAAAATGGATGGTACAGGTACATAATAATGATAATCCTCATATTTAACCCTAATCATATCATTGAGGTGACGAAGAAGTGCTTAACACTAACCCCATTGTTTCTTGTATAATAATAACATAATTAGGTAAATACCATATACTATTTCATTATTTAGAGTTATCCTGTTATTCTTTATTTTCATGCCAACTAAATATCTCTCTACATACGAGTATATTTTCATAAATTTACAAAAATAAATTAGCTGCCAAACTGAACAAAGAAGGAGTTTACTTGAACCCAATACATAAATGGAACTTTGCAAATTCATCTCACGAAATATTTAGTGAACCCTTCTGGTGCAATCGTCTGAATATTGGCAGTAACTTTCCGAGTATCGGAAAATGTTCAAGTGGCAGTGCAGTTTCCGTCGGTCCGTCGATATTATAAGTCAATACAAAACTAAGTTAGTAGATTGGGCAAGTGATACTTTTAATATTACGGAACAGTGTTCGAACGGGAACTTATGGGTCGATAAGAGGGTGAGATAAAAAAAAACCTTTCCACTTGAGTAGGTTAAACTAATCTTAGCGCTTATCTCCTCTTGTTTTAAATACCTATCCGATTAGATTTAGTCATTTAGAAATAAAATAAGAGGAACTTTGGTGCATCACTTTTTTTACAGACTTTAAAGGAGGTAATCAATCCAATGTGTATGTATGTAATATTATTGGAGTTTTATAAAATTTGAGTATGCTGTTCTAGAAAGGCGCACGTGTGCAAAATTTCATAAGTGTATGTATGTTTGTCCACGGATTTCTCGAAAACGAGAAGTCATAGCAAGATGATTATTTTTTAGTTCAATCAGCTATACTTTAACTTAGGGAGTAGTAGTGCAAGTTTCATCAAAATAGGTCCAGTGGTTTTTGATACATGAGTAAAAACTAAGAATAAAATGTAATTTAAAAAAATAAAACCTGAATAAAACTGTCTAAAAAGCTTAGAATAACGCATTTACCTTTTATTCGGGAGAAAAAAATTCTTTAGGGGTCACATTTTTGATGGCGGTTAAATTTCTTAAAATACTTCTTGAAGTTGAATAATTAGGATGTTGCAGATTAGTATCAATTTCATCAGCAATCTCCTCTTGCGATGATTATGAAACTTTTTTAATATTAAAAAAGGAAAAACAAACTTTGAAAGCCAAAAGCGGATACGTGGCTCAACGCAGCTGATAAGGTACAGTCAGACGCAAAAGTGCTGGAAACTTCCCCCTTTACTTTAAGAGGCACTACTCACGAGACACGAATGACTATTTGTAGTCTGCTTGAGATGAGTGGAGCTGTGACTTGGCAATCGCAATGATGGTTATGAAAAGGTTGAGGGTTAAAGTTGAGATTACGTAGTCAAATGATTGGGGATTAACGGCCAGTAACGTTTTCAGTTTTCAAATCGTGCACATGTAGCTAATATTATTTTGATAGGTACTAAAACTATGTAAGTCAAAGTGTAACAAGATTGTGTCATTTGCGTTTTACGCAGTCACCCACTTATCAGAAGGCAGTAGTTCTATTTTTGGGCTACTCGCTTGGATATGGCATGTAATTTCCGTTCGAAAGCGATCTATAAAAATCAACGAAAACCAAGTAAAATATATAATTCTGTGTAGAATTCAACAGTTTGTCATTTGAGAATCGGACAATAACCAAAGAATATTACAAGCGATTTTGACGTGAGTGATTCAAAAATAGGGTCCCAGATTTCCGTGCTATTCGTATACGAAAAAAATTCACCCATCGAATTTTCATTGCCGACGAAAAACATTTTTTTTATTTCTCTGGGTTACGATTTCTATGCATTTTGATTTCGTTGGAGCGTGTAGATATTTAACTTGTTTTTTTAGGTAACAATTAAACTCGCAATCGAATTACCACACGAAAAAAAAAACAATTGCAGTGAAAATAACCGCACTGAATTCTGATTTCAAAGACATATGTAATTATAATGTAATCTGAATAAGTAGCTTTGATTATCCTCGTAGACTATACAAAGCAGAAAACGTTACACGGCAGACAGGCAGACGTACCAAACTCTAGTCTGACTCGGATATTATTTAACTTAAGGCGGTCGCTATAGTACGTATTAATGAATTGGCTTACATTCTATGTGAAAGTACCTAAGTAAGCGCTGCGCTGAAAAGAAAAATAAATACACCGCCAAGTATTTCCAAGAAGCTTCGACGACGTGTTTGGTGTAGTGGTTAGCGCTTCTGACTACTATGCCGGCCGTAGCGGATTCAAATCCCGCAAGGGGCAAATGTTTGTGCGTTAAGTAAGCACGACCATTTGTGCCTAAATCGTGGATGTTTATATGTATTTGTGGGAGACGCGTTCGTAACACAAGTAAGAAAATTGCTTACCAGGAAACCACGGATATTTGTGTGTTGTTCGGTGTATATTTATTATTTTTGAAGTGAAAACTTCTTTAGCGGCGTTGAGCACTTTTGTGGGATGGGGGAAAAATGTGAAACTCGCGTCAGGACACGTGGGCTGATCGAAAAACCGTAAGAAGGTTGGCGAAATTATGGCTGTAAGTTGATTTTTCTGAGAGATAAACTTTTTAATGTAATTTAATATAATATAAATTGTAATGTTTGTTTACGATAGCGCAATAAATAAATATTGTATTCTATAAAAATATTATATTATTATTATTATTATCTTTCATTTCTTTTTATTTTCTCAGCTTGAGGGCTGGTATTACAAAGATCATTTACGGGCAATGCCAAGTAAGATGATCCTAAGTCCTTATTATTATTATTATTATTGTATTATTATTATTATTATTATTGTATTATTATTATTATGATCCAGTTCTCTGATCTCGAAGACAGTTTGCCTTCGGTATTTATAGTGCCAGTGTCACGGGCTCAGGCCAAGTGAACTGCACTTTCGGTTGAGCCTGTGGAATTAGAGTCGTCCTGCAAGAACTTCCTAACTATTCGGCATGTGTTGAGAATCAAGAAGAGATTATTATTATTATTATTATTATTATTATTGTATTCTATCACAAAAATGATAGTACTCTTATATTGATAATAAGAGCAATTCATTCAAAATTATTCCCTAACTATTCCAAAAAATCAAAAATGCACAACGTTGATATTCAAGTTTTTACTTCTGCCGGCACTCCCGGAGTGCTATTTTGTGTTTTTTGTATTTCTTCTGCGGGATACCACAGAAGAAATACAATAATAATAGCTAGTTCTAATTTTATTATTTTTATGTCTATTTTGTTATTTATTCTCAAAAACAAGGTACATCCGGTTAGCACGACAAACTAAGCCTGAGCCAAGTAAGTTGCGTTTGTTGTATTGGAACTGGTGGAGTCGACCTGCGAAAACTTTCTGACAGTGCGTCAGGTATTCAGTATGGTCACCTTCTGCATTGTTATTCATAATCCTTGAGCGCATTTGATAGACTTAAAGCTTGAGCTCTTTCCACCACCATCACTTAGGTCTTAGAGCGGTTTATGTGTAGACCAAATTCAGACCAAGATCAGAGCTATCTCGGACTCACTGGCTGCAAGGATTGTTGTGTCATCCTTGCAGCCAGTATATTTTAGTTTTATATTAGTTCAGTATATTTATGTATTTTCTTCTGTAATATTTTTGTTATTATTATTTATGACCAGGTATGTATGATGATCACATAATATGTGGAAGTTTCCTTCTGAATTATACTCGTGATTATTAAGATAAGTATGTTTTTCTGAATCTATTTTCAAGATAGGTACAGATTCTATTTCCTGACTGTTTATCCTAACATTTGCCTAACGTATGTCACGTCTCTACCACAAAAATGTGTCCTTTTTTGAAAGCAGTTTTTAACATAATTAGAGTCGATGTAATCTCATCACGATACTCTCGTTACCCTAGTTACGTTTTCCCGTAGGTCGCTCAGTTACGCTTCGCGACTCTTTACCAACAGTGTTATTACCGAACTCGATGGCGTTCGTATCTTGCCATCGTCAATGACGCATTTTGACAAGTAACATTTAAAAATTAAATTAGCTTATGCTTTTCATATAACAAACTTTGTTTGATGTGTGTATATGTCACCCTCATAATGTGAAAGCCGCGTGTGCGCGTATTTATTGTAAACAACTTGGATATGGTTTAGAAATTTCGGTTTTATAGGTACTTACATGTCAACCCAACATGAAGGATAAACCTATTACGTTAACTTACATTTATCCTTCACCTCTTCACAACATTCTAAAAAAAACAAACACTAATAGAGAAACTCACACCGTCACGCGTAGCTCGCGTGTATCTACGAAATAATACGCCGTAGCTAGCAAGCAACGAATATTTTTTTGGCATCAGCGCTGACCAAACTGCACCTGTATAAACATATCTTCACACTTCACTTTACTGTAGTATAACTGTTTGTGTTCACTCAGCTTCCCCGTCAATAATACTCATAAGGACTACTTCCGTTACGTTTGAACCATTAAATCCAGTTTGGCGCCTTGCTTGAATAAACCATTTGTAGCCTAAAAGCGTTTCAAACTGTTCAGAACGTGCCAGCGTTAGAGGAAAATAGCACATAACGACTTCGATGCACTGCACACAACTCAAAATGCTCCAAATTTTTCCCAACAGCCCCTCAATTTTAAAGCGCGGCCCCTAGTGGGCTCCAGGGAATTAACTTTATTCAGGGGCGAAAAATGTTTTCAACAACCCCTACTCTGGAGTCTGTTATGACGTATGACGTGCAACGTATTTTTGGGCCTACTATACCATTAAGTTCGTTATACGGGATGTTTGGTACAGTCGCCGTCAGATATATTGGAGCAGACAGTTAAATATAGTAGTTTACTGCATGATAAACAGTCGACACAAAATATTAAACATGTAGCTCTTGTGTAAAACTAAATATTATTTCATTATACAAAATATTCGTCGATATACATTCCCTGTGTTATTCTGTCTTTATTTTTTACGTAAACATTAATTTACGTAAAAAATAAAGACAACAATCAATAACAATCAATCACCGATCAAGTCACCATGTTTCAGACGCATTATTTCTCCAAAATATACACAATTTCACTTTTAAATATAAAAAATCAATTGCACGTAATTTTCAGCGAGCTTCTGCAGGGCGGTCAACTGTTTGACATCTGACAAAAATGGTTCTGCTACCCATCTCTTTTTATCACACAGTTTGCTGCTAGTGACATCTCGCTTTTGTCGTTCTATTCCAAAGGGATAATAATAAAGGGTTAACTAATAAACAATATACTTTTACTTAACAATGCTGTTTTTAAAGGATGTAAGCATAAACGGTTTCCACCACGGCGATTGGCTAATTGTTTCACCCTGGTACGATATAATAATGTCAGAAGGAGTTTCAGATCTTTGGTTAATATCGGTTGGTAATGGATCGTAGTAATATGTTTGGTCATGTATATCATACCGATGAATAAAATACTGTTTTCGCTGTTTTTGATTATTTTCTGAGTGTAGATAGCCAAAATACAGGATGAACTTTATGATTTCTTTTTTTTTTGCCATATTGTTTTAAAAGTATTTACGGCCTTCATTTCTATATATACTAGGACGATGAAATGACAAATGGCTGGCTGTCATTACGAAAAGTAATAAAATCAAAGTTATGTCAATGAAATATTGTAATTGTTTATTTAGTTTATGCAATTTAGTTAGTCTACAATTGATTTTTCGACAAGAAATGGTGACAGACGTGAGAAATCTTCCAAATATGTATTTTCATTCTAAATAACTTTGTTTATTGAAGTGAAAACTTCTTTAGCGGCGTTGAGCACTTTTGTGGGATGGGGGATAAATGTGAAACTCGCGTCAGGACACGTGGGCTGATCGAAAAACCGTAAGACGGTTGGCGAAATAATGGATGTAAGTTGATTTTTCTGAGAGATAAACTTTTTAATGTAATTTAATATAATATAAATTGTAATGTTTGTGTACGATAGCGCAATAAATAAATATTGTATTCTATAAAAATATCATATTATTATTATTATTATTATTATTGTATTCTATCACAAAAATGATAGTACTTTTATATTGATAATAAGAGCAATTCATTCAAAATTATTCCCTAACTATTCCAAAAAATCAAAAATGCACAACGTTGATATTCAAGTTTTCACTTCTGCCGGCACTCCCGGAGTGCAATTTTGTGTTTTTTAAATTACAGAGAGTACTGAATATTTTTATTTTAAAAGTTTTAATACTATTACAGCAGGGATTATGAGAAATCAGTGGAAAAATGCTAGGTATAGTATTTAATATACTCAAAACATAGTTCGACAAGAAAATGGAAACATGTGGCCTACGCCCACACAACAGCTCTTGTAACAAACAAATCCTTCATACACCCAGAAATCCTTTGAATACAAATTCATACTGAGGTCGAGTAATCCTATTATAACGGCGTTCAGGCCTACTTTAATGTTTCGCTCCTCCAGAAAGGGATGTAAACATGAATGCGGGCTACTACTGGTACTAAAATACAGATTGAACTCCGTTAAATTTGTCATTAGGGTAGTATGGGTCGGAGTTAGATCGTAAAGTAACATAACAAGGTCAGAGAAGACTTAAGACGCTATAGACAGCTTTTGTAGACTTATGTTAGGCATAAAAGTGTGTTACACAGCCGAGGTTGCGACTGGCTGAAGTGTTTCTCAAACACTTATGATTTGGATGCTTTCAAATAAAGAGTGTTTTATAAGATGTTTTTGGTAAGATATGGACCATCCTCGGTCGTAACGTCACTTTTCATCAGATGTAATTGATCTCTCCATCAGATAGACTTTCAATCGCCTTATATTGATAAATATACCTACAGACTGAGCTCTGCGCTGATGATATTCTTATACATTTCTGGTTTAGCTATTGGCTATAATTTCCGTTATAGTAAAAACACTTTGCACTTATCTTTAATTAATGTAAACCAAAATTCACTACTGGAGTGAGGATTACAATTATTATTATATGGTTTAATTATTATTAATAAGTAATACATTACTAGCCCACAATTGTCCCGAAGCTGCAGTAGAGTCAATGTTGGGACGTGTATAAGTGCTAGCAATAGCCGTGCCACAAAATAAATTAAATTTGAATTGTAAAAGCAGTCAGCTAGTCATAATAATATTTTTTTCTATAATACTGTGTTCTAATTTTATCATAACAGTAGTACATGTTGCAAATGTCATTAAAGGTTGAAGCAGATCTAACCACTCGTAAAGATAGAAGCACCGTATCAACTCGAGGCGTTCAGTTTTATTTGTATGAAACGTCATACTTCAACGCATACTTAACGAATTCGTAACGTAACCATCTTGGATCGAGATCATCTCGGGAACCACTTTCAACCATCGAGGCATGCGCTTACGGCTATTTATCCGATGTTCGTCGACTATCTGACCAGCGTGTAAAACAAGAAAGACATAGACCAAAAAAACTGTCATAAGTTGTGGCAAACGCGATCTGTCTGATCCCTTACATATCGTGCTTTCGTGTGGTTGATGCCTTTTTGATGTCAATATGGTGCTGTTCCTTTTACGAGTCGATAGATTAGCTACAACCTTTATGCCAAAATATTAATTTAATAATGAACTACGACCCAAAACATCGCAAAACTCTATAACTTGGCTAAGCATAATGATGCTTAAACTTGCAGTGTGTAAGGGGTCTTAAATGGGTGCACGAATCTGGGGATTTGATATAAAGGAGTGTATGTAGTATTTGATCGTAGTGGTACCTAGGAACTGTGCCAAAAATACGTAAAGTAATTAAATATTACTGTCTTTACATTTACGTTACGCTTACGTTTTATTACGGTAATTAATTCTGCAGCAAAATCACATCGTACAGTCGATTATAATTGAAAGAAAAAGTACCGTAGCTTAGCCTCGCCTAGCCATCGCCCGCTGGTTGATCGCATCGCACCCTGTCATTCACAAGAAGAATTGTCATAAGTTATAGCAAATGCAATCCGTCGAGGCGTCTTCTATTCGTAGCCGATCCGATGCCGCAGCGTTACTGTTCCCTTTACGTAACATGCTACTACTGCTCCTAATTTAGTCACTCACTAGAAAATATACACAAGTGGTGTTTAATTTTTCGTACCTACAACCTTGGCGATAACTCAAGGGCACAAAATGATTTGCGGATGCCTGAGGGCGAAGTCATTCGCTGGAACTTCCAGCTCGGATGCCACAAGCCTTTGATGTTTCTTGAGGTCTACTCTCAAAGGCAGTTGTATTAAATCCTTGTTTCGAACAAACACAGTGGGGCTATTACAAGAAAATGAGTTTGCTCGTAAAACGTTTTGTACATGGTTTAACACAAATACCGGTATTATCAACTCTTAAGACTATTCGTGTACAAGCGGAGCAATTAGCAGAATTGCATACGTTTGCAGTCGAAATATGCTTACGGGCGAAAACTTTTACTAACCTGTAAACCTTTATTAAACGATATGTCATTCGTTTTCATAAATCATTAAGCTTGTACTAAAGTAAAAGTAAGTATAAAGAAAGCTTGTAAAAAAATATAATCGTCAGCAAAATCCGTAGCTACTTCCATCGTCTTTTGTTTTGAGTGACGTCCGTTTCTGTGTGCAAGCAATTTTCGTTTTTAAGAGGTTACGCGGCAGAGACCTCGACCATAAGCACTTGAGACTTGTTGTCCAAAAAAGCGCGCAAGGCATACAAAGCTATTTGCAGTTACAAAAACACTGTCAAATTACGCACAAAACTCAATCGTTCCGAGAATTCACAGATGCTACAACCAAATAATTGGTGAAAGTAATTCCTTCATTCAATCCGTCATTGGCTGTCAAGTCTTACATGTCTGTTTTAAGGGTTCCGTAGCCGAATGGCAAAAAACGGAACCCTTATAGTCTCGTCAAGTCTGTCTGTCTGTCTGTCTGTCTGTCAGTCCGTCCTTATGTCACAGTCATTTTATTCTGTAACTATAAGCATCACACTGTTGAAATTTGGCAGGAGTATGTATCCTGTTAACCGCTTTACGATTCTTGTACAAAAAATAAAAATATATGACATTTAAGGGGGGGGGGGGCTCCCATACATGAAACTAAAACCAAAAAAACAATTTTAGTCAAACCTATACGTGTATACATGTTTGATGTCTATGGATAGGTCTTGTAAAATGACACCGAGGTTCCTAAAACCATTTTCTTAGTCTAACGTTCCATAGCTAGACGCTTCCAAAGTGGTAAAATGGGCGTCCGGGGGGGGGGGGACTAACTTCTAAACTAAGCGAGTGTAAATTTTGAAAAAATACATAATGTAGATCTTAACAAATACTTTCAACGAAAATTGGTTTGGACAGAATCAAACGAGAAGTTTTTGAGATGTAGCATATTTTCAACAACCGCAAACTTTGTTTTTCAGACAAACACTATGAAAAACAATGTTATATTTGGTGTCAACAAAATATTGTGGATTTTACTAAGTGGAAGTAAGTGGATTCCCAAATTCAGTTAGAGTTGGCACGGAACCCTCAGTGCGCGAGTCCGACTCGTACTTGGCTGGTTTTCTTATGTTTATATCATTAAGAGCAGTGGATTTTGAAATACAAATAAAATAAAATAAAATTGGTTGTCACAACATTCCTAGGATTTGTTGTCTTGTTGGGAAATACGTTCCCCTGAAAGTTGAGGGACGGCTCCATTTTATTAATTAATTAACCATTTGTACAAGTTAAGAAACATTTTGAGGAACACCCTGGCTTGGTTTATTTATTTTCATGTTTCCAGGACCCGTCTGCGTAATTCACTTAAAATGAGTTATAAAGCTGCATCCTAATATAAGATCCATTGTAATAAATCTAATGGCAACAAACAATTTTGAATAATGTGAAAATGACGGATGTCCATACAAACTCATTTATTCGCTTTATGCGAAGTAGGGGGGGGGAACCCGTTCACAGCGTTGGCGGACTTTTGTCACCATTTTCTCTAGAAATTTTAGTACATTAGCGAAATTTGTAGTTTCTTATGAAAACGTCAATTGCGTGACGCTTAGCGCCATCTAGCCGTCTGTTTATGAAACAGATGGCCCAAGCAGTTATTCTTTACATCAATTTCATGTATCAATTTTTGGTTTCTTATTTCATCTTTATAAATATAAAATATGACACTGTGAGTGTTAAAAACATTCTAAAGCAATAATGACTGATTTCATAAAGATGAAATAAGAAACCAAAAATTTGCGCACGGGCGGGACTTGAACCAGCAACCTTTTGGCAAACCGGGCCAAACGCTCTTACCAATTGAGCTACCGTGCTGTTAGTTCGACCCTGCGAAATTTGTGGTTTCTTATGAAAACGTCAATTGCGTGACGCTTAGCGCCATCTAGCCGTCTGTTTATGAAACAGATGGCCCAAGCAGTTATTCTTTACAGAATAAATTCAACTTGGAAATTGATGTCGCTTCGCTATCTAATGCTTTAGAATGTTTTTAACACTCACAGTGTCATATTTCATATTCATAAAGATGAAATAAGAAACCAAAAATTTGCGCACGGGCGGGACTTGAACCAGCAACCTTTTGGCAAACCGGGCCAAACGCTCTTACCAATTGAGCTACCGTGCTGTTAGTTCGACCCTGCGAAATTTGTGGTTTCTTATGAAAACGTCAATTGCGTGACGCTTAGCGCCATCTAGCCGTCTGTTTATGAAACAGATGGCCCAAGCAGTTATTCTTTACAGAATAAATTCAACTTGGAAATTGATGTCGCTTCGCTATCTAATGCTTTAGAATGTTTTTAACACTCACAGTGTCATATTTCATATTCATAAAGATGAAATAAGAAACCAAAAATTTGCGCACGGGCGGGACTTGAACCAGCAACCTTTTGGCAAACCGGGCCAAACGCTCTTACCAATTGAGCTACCGTGCTGTTAGTTCGACCCTGCGAAATTTGTGGTTTCTTATGAAAACGTCAATTGCGTGACGCTTAGCGCCATCTAGCCGTCTGTTTATGAAACAGATGGCCCAAGCAGTTATTCTTTACAGAATAAATTCAACTTGGAAATTGATGTCGCTTCGCTATCTAATGCTTTAGAATGTTTTTAACACTCACAGTGTCATATTTCATATTCATAAAGATGAAATAAGAAACCAAAAATTTTTGCGCACGGGCGGGACTTGAACCAGCAACCTTTTGGCAAACCGGGCCAAACGCTCTTACCAATTGAGCTACCGTGCTGTTAGTTCGACCCTGCGAAATTTGTGGTTTCTTATGAAAACGTCAATTGCGTGACGCTTAGCGCCATCTAGCCGTCTGTTTATGAAACAGATGGCCCAAGCAGTTATTCTTTACAGAATAAATTCAACTTGGAAATTGATGTCGCTTCGCTATCTAATGCTTTAGAATGTTTTTAACACTCACAGTGTCATATTTCATATTCATAAAGATGAAATAAGAAACCAAAAATTTTTGCGCACGGGCGGGACTTGAACCAGCAACCTTTTGGCAAACCGGGCCAAACGCTCTTACCAATTGAGCTACCGTGCTGTTAGTTCGACCCTGCGAAATTTGTGGTTTCTTATGAAAACGTCAATTGCGTGACGCTTAGCGCCATCTAGCCGTCTGTTTATGAAACAGATGGCCCAAGCAGTTATTCTTTACAGAATAAATTCAACTTGGAAATTGATGTCGCTTCGCTATCTAATGCTTTAGAATGTTTTTAACACTCACAGTGTCATATTTCATATTCATAAAGATGAAATAAGAAACCAAAAATTTTTGCGCACGGGCGGGACTTGAACCAGCAACCTTTTGGCAAACCGGGCCAAACGCTCTTACCAATTGAGCTACCGTGCTGTTAGTTCGACCCTGCGAAATTTGTGGTTTCTTATGAAAACGTCAATTGCGTGACGCTTAGCGCCATCTAGCCGTCTGTTTATGAAACAGATGGCCCAAGCAGTTATTCTTTACAGAATAAATTCAACTTGGAAATTGATGTCGCTTCGCTATCTAATGCTTTAGAATGTTTTTAACACTCACAGTGTCATATTTCATATTCATAAAGATGAAATAAGAAACCAAAAATTTGCGCACGGGCGGGACTTGAACCAGCAACCTTTTGGCAAACCGGGCCAAACGCTCTTACCAATTGAGCTACCGTGCTGTTAGTTCGACCCTGCGAAATTTGTGGTTTCTTATGAAAACGTCAATTGCGCGACGCTTAGCGCCATCTAGCCGTCTGTTTATGAAACAGATGGCCCAAGCAGTTATTCTTTACAGAATAAATTCAACTTGGAAATTGATGTCGCTTCGCTATCTAATGCTTTAGAATGTTTTTAACACTCACAGTGTCATATTTCATATTCATAAAGATGAAATAAGAAACCAAAAATTTGCGCACGGGCGGGACTTGAACCAGCAACCTTTTGGCAAACCGGGCCAAACGCTCTTACCAATTGAGCTACCGTGCTGTTAGTTCGACCCTGCGAAATTTGTGGTTTCTTATGAAAACGTCAATTGCGTGACGCTTAGCGCCATCTAGCCGTCTGTTTATGAAACAGATGGCCCAAGCAGTTATTCTTTACAGAATAAATTCAACTTGGAAATTGATGTCGCTTCGCTATCTAATGCTTTAGAATGTTTTTAACACTCACAGTGTCATATTTCATATTCATAAAGATGAAATAAGAAACCAAAAATTTGCGCACGGGCGGGACTTGAACCAGCAACCTTTTGGCAAACCGGGCCAAACGCTCTTACCAATTGAGCTACCGTGCTGTTAGTTCGACCCTGCGAAATTTGTGGTTTCTTATGAAAACGTCAATTGCGTGACGCTTAGCGCCATCTAGCCGTCTGTTTATGAAACAGATGGCCCAAGCAGTTATTCTTTACAGAATAAATTCAACTTGGAAATTGATGTCGCTTCGCTATCTAATGCTTTAGAATGTTTTTAACACTCACAGTGTCATATTTCATATTCATAAAGATGAAATAAGAAACCAAAAATTTGCGCACGGGCGGGACTTGAACCAGCAACCTTTTGGCAAACCGGGCCAAACGCTCTTACCAATTGAGCTACCGTGCTGTTAGTTCGACCCTGCGAAATTTGTGGTTTCTTATGAAAACGTCAATTGCGTGACGCTTAGCGCCATCTAGCCGTCTGTTTATGAAACAGATGGCCCAAGCAGTTATTCTTTACAGAATAAATTCAACTTGGAAATTGATGTCGCTTCGCTATCTAATGCTTTAGACTGTTTTTAACACTCACAGTGTCATATTTCATATTCATAAAGATGAAATAAGAAACCAAAAATTTGCGCACGGGCGGGACTTGAACCAGCAACCTTTTGGCAAACCGGGCCAAACGCTCTTACCAATTGAGCTACCGTGCTGTTAGTTCGACCCTGCGAAATTTGTGGTTTCTTATGAAAACGTCAATTGCGTGACGCTTAGCGCCATCTAGCCGTCTGTTTATGAAACAGATGGCCCAAGCAGTTATTCTTTACAGAATAAATTCAACTTGGAAATTGATGTCGCTTCGCTATCTAATGCTTTAGAATGTTTTTAACACTCACAGTGTCATATTTCATATTCATAAAGATGAAATAAGAAACCAAAAATTTGCGCACGGGCGGGACTTGAACCAGCAACCTTTTGGCAAACCGGGCCAAACGCTCTTACCAATTGAGCTACCGTGCTGTTAGTTCGACCCTGCGAAATTTGTGGTTTCTTATGAAAACGTCAATTGCGTGACGCTTAGCGCCATCTAGCCGTCTGTTTATGAAACAGATGGCCCAAGCAGTTATTCTTTACAGAATAAATTCAACTTGGAAATTGATGTCGCTTCGCTATCTAATGCTTTAGAATGTTTTTAACACTCACAGTGTCATATTTCATATTCATAAAGATGAAATAAGAAACCAAAAATTTGCGCACGGGCGGGACTTGAACCAGCAACCTTTTGGCAAACCGGGCCAAACGCTCTTACCAATTGAGCTACCGTGCTGTTAGTTCGACCCTGCGAAATTTGTGGTTTCTTATGAAAACGTCAATTGCGTGACGCTTAGCGCCATCTAGCCGTCTGTTTATGAAACAGATGGCCCAAGCAGTTATTCTTTACAGAATAAATTCAACTTGGAAATTGATGTCGCTTCGCTATCTAATGCTTTAGAATGTTTTTAACACTCACAGTGTCATATTTCATATTCATAAAGATGAAATAAGAAACCAAAAATTTTTGCGCACGGGCGGGACTTGAACCAGCAACCTTTTGGCAAACCGGGCCAAACGCTCTTACCAATTGAGCTACCGTGCTGTTAGTTCGACCCTGCGAAATTTGTGGTTTCTTATGAAAACGTCAATTGCGTGACGCTTAGCGCCATCTAGCCGTCTGTTTATGAAACAGATGGCCCAAGCAGTTATTCTTTACAGAATAAATTCAACTTGGAAATTGATGTCGCTTCGCTATCTAATGCTTTAGAATGTTTTTAACACTCACAGTGTCATATTTCATATTCATAAAGATGAAATAAGAAACCAAAAATTTGCGCACGGGCGGGACTTGAACCAGCAACCTTTTGGCAAACCGGGCCAAACGCTCTTACCAATTGAGCTACCGTGCTGTTAGTTCGACCCTGCGAAATTTGTGGTTTCTTATGAAAACGTCAATTGCGTGACGCTTAGCGCCATCTAGCCGTCTGTTTATGAAACAGATGGCCCAAGCAGTTATTCTTTACAGAATAAATTCAACTTGGAAATTGATGTCGCTTCGCTATCTAATGCTTTAGAATGTTTTTAACACTCACAGTGTCATATTTCATATTCATAAAGATGAAATAAGAAACCAAAAATTTGCGCACGGGCGGGACTTGAACCAGCAACCTTTTGGCAAACCGGGCCAAACGCTCTTACCAATTGAGCTACCGTGCTGTTAGTTCGACCCTGCGAAATTTGTGGTTTCTTATGAAAACGTCAATTGCGTGACGCTTAGCGCCATCTAGCCGTCTGTTTATGAAACAGATGGCCCAAGCAGTTATTCTTTACAGAATAAATTCAACTTGGAAATTGATGTCGCTTCGCTATCTAATGCTTTAGAATGTTTTTAACACTCACAGTGTCATATTTCATATTCATAAAGATGAAATAAGAAACCAAAAATTTGCGCACGGGCGGGACTTGAACCAGCAACCTTTTGGCAAACCGGGCCAAACGCTCTTACCAATTGAGCTACCGTGCTGTTAGTTCGACCCTGCGAAATTTGTGGTTTCTTATGAAAACGTCAATTGCGTGACGCTTAGCGCCATCTAGCCGTCTGTTTATGAAACAGATGGCCCAAGCAGTTATTCTTTACAGAATAAATTCAACTTGGAAATTGATGTCGCTTCGCTATCTAATGCTTTAGAATGTTTTTAACACTCACAGTGTCATATTTCATATTCATAAAGATGAAATAAGAAACCAAAAATTTGCGCACGGGCGGGACTTGAACCAGCAACCTTTTGGCAAACCGGGCCAAACGCTCTTACCAATTGAGCTACCGTGCTGTTAGTTCGACCCTGCGAAATTTGTGGTTTCTTATGAAAACGTCAATTGCGTGACGCTTAGCGCCATCTAGCCGTCTGTTTATGAAACAGATGGCCCAAGCAGTTATTCTTTACAGAATAA
Organism: Pyrausta purpuralis; assembly: GCA_963924145.1. Lineage (NCBI taxonomy): Eukaryota > Metazoa > Arthropoda > Insecta > Lepidoptera > Crambidae > Pyrausta > Pyrausta purpuralis. The sequence continues at coordinate 4,429,797 of OZ001664.1, read as the reverse complement.
ATTCAACTTGGAAATTGATGTCGCTTCGCTATCTAATGCTTTAGAATGTTTTTAACACTCACAGTGTCATATTTCATATTCATAAAGATGAAATAAGAAACCAAAAATTTTTGCGCACGGGCGGGACTTGAACCAGCAACCTTTTGGCAAACCGGGCCAAACGCTCTTACCAATTGAGCTACCGTGCTGTTAGTTCGACCCTGCGAAATTTGTGGTTTCTTATGAAAACGTCAATTGCGTGACGCTTAGCGCCATCTAGCCGTCTGTTTATGAAACAGATGGCCCAAGCAGTTATTCTTTACAGAATAAATTCAACTTGGAAATTGATGTCGCTTCGCTATCTAATGCTTTAGAATGTTTTTAACACTCACAGTGTCATATTTCATATTCATAAAGATGAAATAAGAAACCAAAAATTTGCGCACGGGCGGGACTTGAACCAGCAACCTTTTGGCAAACCGGGCCAAACGCTCTTACCAATTGAGCTACCGTGCTGTTAGTTCGACCCTGCGAAATTTGTGGTTTCTTATGAAAACGTCAATTGCGTGACGCTTAGCGCCATCTAGCCGTCTGTTTATGAAACAGATGGCCCAAGCAGTTATTCTTTACAGAATAAATTCAACTTGGAAATTGATGTCGCTTCGCTATCTAATGCTTTAGAATGTTTTTAACACTCACAGTGTCATATTTCATATTCATAAAGATGAAATAAGAAACCAAAAATTTTTGCGCACGGGCGGGACTTGAACCAGCAACCTTTTGGCAAACCGGGCCAAACGCTCTTACCAATTGAGCTACCGTGCTGTTAGTTCGACCCTGCGAAATTTGTGGTTTCTTATGAAAACGTCAATTGCGTGACGCTTAGCGCCATCTAGCCGTCTGTTTATGAAACAGATGGCCCAAGCAGTTATTCTTTACAGAATAAATTCAACTTGGAAATTGATGTCGCTTTGCTATCTAATGCTTTAGAATGTTTTTAACACTCACAGTGTCATATTTCATATTCATAAAGATGAAATAAGAAACCAAAAATTTTTGCGCACGGGCGGGACTTGAACCAGCAACCTTTTGGCAAACCGGGCCAAACGCTCTTACCAATTGAGCTACCGTGCTGTTAGTTCGACCCTGCGAAATTTGTGGTTTCTTATGAAAACGTCAATTGCGTGACGCTTAGCGCCATCTAGCCGTCTGTTTATGAAACAGATGGCCCAAGCAGTTATTCTTTACAGAATAAATTCAACTTGGAAATTGATGTCGCTTCGCTATCTAATGCTTTAGAATGTTTTTAACACTCACAGTGTCATATTTCATATTCATAAAGATGAAATAAGAAACCAAAAATTTTTGCGCACGGGCGGGACTTGAACCAGCAACCTTTTGGCAAACCGGGCCAAACGCTCTTACCAATTGAGCTACCGTGCTGTTAGTTCGACCCTGCGAAATTTGTGGTTTCATGAAAACGTCAATTGCGTGACGCTTAGCGCCATCTAGCCGTCTGTTTATGAAACAGATGGCCCAAGCAGTTATTCTTTACAGAATAAATTCAACTTGGAAATTGATGTCGCTTCGCTATCTAATGCTTTAGACTGTTTTTAACACTCACAGTGTCATATTTCATATTCATAAAGATGAAATAAGAAACCAAAAATTTGCGCACGGGCGGGACTTGAACCAGCAACCTTTTGGCAAACCGGGCCAAACGCTCTTACCAATTGAGCTACCGTGCTGTTAGTTCGACCCTGCGAAATTTGTGGTTTCTTATGAAAACGTCAATTGCGTGACGCTTAGCGCCATCTAGCCGTCTGTTTATGAAACAGATGGCCCAAGCAGTTATTCTTTACAGAATAAATTCAACTTGGAAATTGATGTCGCTTCGCTATCTAATGCTTTAGAATGTTTTTAACACTCACAGTGTCATATTTCATATTCATAAAGATGAAATAAGAAACCAAAAATTTTTGCGCACGGGCGGGACTTGAACCAGCAACCTTTTGGCAAACCGGGCCAAACGCTCTTACCAATTGAGCTACCGTGCTGTTAGTTCGACCCTGCGAAATTTGTGGTTTCTTATGAAAACGTCAATTGCGTGACGCTTAGCGCCATCTAGCCGTCTGTTTATGAAACAGATGGCCCAAGCAGTTATTCTTTACAGAATAAATTCAACTTGGAAATTGATGTCGCTTCGCTATCTAATGCTTTAGAATGTTTTTAACACTCACAGTGTCATATTTCATATTCATAAAGATGAAATAAGAAACCAAAAATTTTTGCGCACGGGCGGGACTTGAACCAGCAACCTTTTGGCAAACCGGGCCAAACGCTCTTACCAATTGAGCTACCGTGCTGTTAGTTCGACCCTGCGAAATTTGTGGTTTCTTATGAAAACGTCAATTGCGTGACGCTTAGCGCCATCTAGCCGTCTGTTTATGAAACAGACCCAAGTAACAAAAGCTTCTATAATCTAGGTGTTTTATCACCAAACCGTTATATAATAAGTCTATAATAGTAACCCTTGTGACTGCTTGTACTATAAAGGTTTTCAAAAGAGTGATTTGGTTCTATAAGATAAAAGAGTATTTAAGTCCTATAAATTAGCTCTTAAAACGCTTACAGGACCATGCAAAAGAACAGGTACAGTGTTGCTTTATAATGGGTTTAAATGTGCGATTATAGTACTATTTAATACTGTTGACAAACTAATTGGCGCTTTTAATATCTGTTTGGCACTAATAATGTTTCAAAATTACTTTTATAGTACTAGTACTGCAGCAGTATCGAAAACTCTATTACAAGACCAATTTGCACTATAAAAGTACCTTTCACAACCATTTTGTAACGTTTTAGCATTTTAAAAGCTCCCAAAACATGCCTATGGGGCTAGTTCTATTAAAGCCATAAAAAATCTTCTATAATACTAAATAGTACTAAAGTGACTCCTGGTGCATTTCTAAATAACTTGTATTTTAAGTAGCTCTTTAAGTGAGTTTGCATTACTGCTACAAGACTAAAGCATAATATAAAAGCACTAAAATCTACAGTTATTGGACTAATTCGATCTATAATAGCTTTTCAGAATCATTTATATGACAAGTACTTCATAAATGGCGGCACACTGTCGAATATTTACAGAAATCTGGTAAAAAATAGAAGGTAGTCAAAGGTTCAATAATGGATTTAAGATCTCTGCGTCGGTATAAAGTGAGTGATAGTTATAAAAATAAAGTAAAGAATCGATACACATAAGCATTATCATTAATACAACCGGCTCGTGTACAAATTGTAAATACTGGCCAAGCGGTTTCTGAAAATATGACACATGGTTCTGCACAAAATATTTTTTTTGAACCACAACAGGTAGTTAGCAAAATCATTCCTTTTTCTCAACCTAGTTATATGAATAAAAAATATGAGAAGGAGAACACCTCTTTTGAAAGTTCAGAATGTTCAGATAATGAGAGCAATAAAAACGAACAATTTCTCAGTGACATAAGAAGATGCTGCTTGACTTATAATATAGCACATCAAGCAGTTAAAAGTTTGATAGAAATAGTAAATGAGCGCATTCCCAATATTTTATCCAAGGACACTTTTGCAAAGAAATGTTAAAATAAACATCAAATCAATCGTGGATGTTACTGGCATAACAGTAACAGAAACACTGCATGTTTTACTAGGCGTTATAGAAAATCCACCAAACAATACGAGGGTCAAACTGAAAGTTCTTAGAACTGGCCACTTATAAACAATATAATAAAAAAAATATTCTAAAATTTGAAAATAGAACTCTTTGCCAATATTACTGAGTATATATTTCATTCATTTGTCATTTGTTTTACGATTTGGCGGCAAATCATGAATTTAACACGAGAAAATTTTCGTGCAATGATTTTTTATGACTTTCGATGTCATTTAAGTCAACAAGAAAGTTATGATAGACTACGATTGGCCTTTCACGATGAAGCCCCATCTCGTGCGACTGTTTACAACTGGTTTAATGAGTTTAAACGTGGTCGCACTAATCACACTGATGATGTACGTGAGGGACGGCCTTCTACGGCGACGACTGAAAATAACATCTGTGTTGTGCGGCATACGACAGAGACTGACAAAAGAGTGACCTATCAGCAGATTCGGACAAGCTTAGGCATCGGTATGAGTCAAGTGCACAAAATCCTCCACGAACATTTAGCGGTCAGGAAGCTTTGCGCCCGGTGGATACCTCATAATTTGACTAAGGCTCAAAAACTCCATCGTGTGGATTGGTGCCGTAAAATGATTGAAAGATTTAACGGAGGTGACTCAAATGCTGTGTTCGACATACTAACAGGTGACGAAAGCTGGATTTACTGTTATGATCCTGAAACCAAAAGACAATCTGCTCAGTGGGTGTTTCCTTTCGAGGAGTTGCCAACTAAAGTGAAGAGAGATCGAAGTGCGGGAAAAAAAATGGTGGCCTCGTTCTTTGGAAGGATAGGTCATTTCGCAACAATTGTGTTAGAGGATCAAAAAACAGTTTCTGCAGAATGGTACACTACCAATTGTTTGCCACTTGTCTTGGAAAAAGTTCGAGAGAAACGACCTCGCAGTAGGATCCTCCTTCACCACGACAACGCCTCGTCGCACACCACCAAGCGAACGATCGACTATTTGGCGACATCAAACGTTGAATTACTGGGTCACCCGCCGTATAGCCCCGACCTCGCGCCTTGTGATTTTTATTTATTTCCAAAAATTAAAGAAAAACTTAAAGGAAAGCGGTTTATGAATGCTGAAGAAGCGGTGGCTGCGTATCGCGATGCCATTGAAGAGACCCCTAAGGACGAGTGGGCAAAGTGCTTTTTCCAGTGGTTCCATCGCATGCAGCGGTGTATTGACGTCAATGGACAATATTTTGAAAAGATATAATAAAACTAATAACTGGCTAATGTAATCAGTTTTTGATTTTCTAAGAACTTTCAGTTTGACCCTCGTATTTCATTGAACTTTAATATCGACGGATTACCCCTTTATCACAGCTCAAAACAACAGATATGGCCGATTTAGTGTAATATCCATGAATTGCCGCTGCTATCTCCATTTGTGATCGGGATATATTTCGTAAAAGGAAAGCCAACAAATTTAAAATCTTTTTTAAGAGATTTGTCGACGAGATGAGACAACTAATAGAAAACAATATTATTATTAAAAACATTAATAATACAGACAAAAAAATTGATGTCAAAATAAGACTTTTTGCCTGTGACTCTCCTTAGGAAACAATCCACGTCCATAAGACATGCCATGGCTGAATTTATTAATTGTAGGTTAGGCACTGAAACAAACACATAATTTTGACTAAATTTTTTAAAGGTACCTATTTGGACAACGCAACCCTAATCCGTTATATGTAAAAAAATGGCTGCTGTTTTTTTGTCATGGTAGCACTTTAGCAGCACGGCTAGAACCAATTTGTACTATAGAAGTCATATTCGGTAGAAGATGTTATTTTATTAATTAAAAATAAATTAAAACATGAAAATGATGAGGGCGCATTATCAAATTTGAAATCCGTATAATGACTTTAGCGACACTATTATTTTCGCAAGTGCAATTTACCGCAGATGTATGCTCTATGAATGTAGTAAACCAATGGTATAGTGACATTAAACATAAACTTATCGATATTTGTTTTCTTGAAGAACACTCAGGATACTTCACATATCATACACGAACAAAATGGCATACAAGTGTGATAAAAAAATATCACTGGAATCGTTTACAGTGCAAAATAACACTATAAACATGTTTTGGTTACTTTTATAGAGCAAATGTATGTTAAAAACGTTGCAGATAGGGCTATTATAGTACTAATAAGCGTTTCTCATCACTTTTATATTTAAATTACAGAGCTGATTTATCACCATGACAGCCTTTATGTAATGTTTATAGAATACATAAGTGATAAAACTAGGGCCTATTCGGGGCTCTATATACATTTACAACACTATTATAGTACTATTCATGAATACTAATTAGCACGTTCTAAAATGTTTTCAGGACTGTTATAGTACTAGATTTTGCTACCTGGGGATGGCCCAAGCAGTTATTCTTTACAGAATAAATTCAACTTGGAAATTGATGTCGCTTCGCTATCTAATGCTTTAGAATGTTTTTAACACTCACAGTGTCATATTTCATATTCATAAAGATGAAATAAGAAACCAAAAATTTGCGCACGGGCGGGACTTGAACCAGCAACCTTTTGGCAAACCGGGCCAAACGCTCTTACCAATTGAGCTACCGTGCTGTTAGTTCGACCCTGCGAAATTTGTGGTTTCTTATGAAAACGTCAATTGCGTGACGCTTAGCGCCATCTAGCCGTCTGTTTATGAAACAGATGGCCCAAGCAGTTATTCTTTACAGAATAAATTCAACTTGGAAATTGATGTCGCTTCGCTATCTAATGCTTTAGAATGTTTTTAACACTCACAGTGTCATATTTCATATTCATAAAGATGAAATAAGAAACCAAAAATTTGCGCACGGGCGGGACTTGAACCAGCAACCTTTTGGCAAACCGGGCCAAACGCTCTTACCAATTGAGCTACCGTGCTGTTAGTTCGACCCTGCGAAATTTGTGGTTTCTTATGAAAACGTCAATTGCGTGACGCTTAGCGCCATCTAGCCGTCTGTTTATGAAACAGATGGCCCAAGCAGTTATTCTTTACAGAATAAATTCAACTTGGAAATTGATGTCGCTTCGCTATCTAATGCTTTAGAATGTTTTTAACACTCACAGTGTCATATTTCATATTCATAAAGATGAAATAAGAAACCAAAAATTTGCGCACGGGCGGGACTTGAACCAGCAACCTTTTGGCAAACCGGGCCAAACGCTCTTACCAATTGAGCTACCGTGCTGTTAGTTCGACCCTGCGAAATTTGTGGTTTCTTATGAAAACGTCAATTGCGTGACGCTTAGCGCCATCTAGCCGTCTGTTTATGAAACAGATGGCCCAAGCAGTTATTCTTTACAGAATAAATTCAACTTGGAAATTGATGTCGCTTCGCTATCTAATGCTTTAGAATGTTTTTAACACTCACAGTGTCATATTTCATATTCATAAAGATGAAATAAGAAACCAAAAATTTGCGCACGGGCGGGACTTGAACCAGCAACCTTTTGGCAAACCGGGCCAAACGCTCTTACCAATTGAGCTACCGTGCTGTTAGTTCGACCCTGCGAAATTTGTGGTTTCTTATGAAAACGTCAATTGCGTGACGCTTAGCGCCATCTAGCCGTCTGTTTATGAAACAGATGGCCCAAGCAGTTATTCTTTACAGAATAAATTCAACTTGGAAATTGATGTCGCTTCGCTATCTAATGCTTTAGAATGTTTTTAACACTCACAGTGTCATATTGCATATTCATAAAGATGAAATAAGAAACCAAAAATTTGCGCACGGGCGGGACTTGAACCAGCAACCTTTTGGCAAACCGGGCCAAACGCTCTTACCAATTGAGCTACCGTGCTGTTAGTTCGACCCTGCGAAATTTGTGGTTTCTTATGAAAACGTCAATTGCGTGACGCTTAGCGCCATCTAGCCGTCTGTTTATGAAACAGATGGCCCAAGCAGTTATTCTTTACAGAATAAATTCAACTTGGAAATTGATGTCGCTTCGCTATCTAATGCTTTAGAATGTTTTTAACACTCACAGTGTCATATTTCATATTCATAAAGATGAAATAAGAAACCAAAAATTTTTGCGCACGGGCGGGACTTGAACCAGCAACCTTTTGGCAAACCGGGCCAAACGCTCTTACCAATTGAGCTACCGTGCTGTTAGTTCGACCCTGCGAAATTTGTGGTTTCTTATGAAAACGTCAATTGCGTGACGCTTAGTGCCATCTAGCCGTCTGTTTATGAAACAGATTGCCAGCAAAAAGGTTGCTGGTTCAAGTCCCGCCCGTGCGCAAAAATTTTTGGTTTCTTATTTCATCTTTATGAATATGAAATATGACACTGTGAGTGTTAAAAACATTCTAAAGCATTAGATAGCGAAGCGACATCAATTTCCAAGTTGAATTTATTCTGTAAAGAATAACTGCTTGGGCCATCTGTTTCATAAACAGACGGCTAGATGGCGCTAAGCGTCACGCAATTGACGTTTTCATAAGAAACCACAAATTTCGCAGGGTCGAACTAACAGCACGGTAGCTCAATTGGTAAGAGCGTTTGGCCCGGTTTGCCAAAAGGTTGCTGGTTCAAGTCCCGCCCGTGCGCAAAAATTTTTGGTTTCTTATTTCATCTTTATGAATATGAAATATGACACTGTGAGTGTTAAAAACATTCTAAAGCATTAGATAGCGAAGCGACATCAATTTCCAAGTTGAATTTATTCTGTAAAGAATAACTGCTTGGGCCATCTGTTTCATAAACAGACGGCTAGATGGCGCTAAGCGTCACGCAATTGACGTTTTCATAAGAAACCACAAATTTCGCAGGGTCGAACTAACAGCACGGTAGCTCAATTGGTAAGAGCGTTTGGCCCGGTTTGCCAAAAGGTTGCTGGTTCAAGTCCCGCCCGTGCGCAAAAATTTTTGGTTTCTTATTTCATCTTTATGAATATGAAATATGACACTGTGAGTGTTAAAAACATTCTAAAGCATTAGATAGCGAAGCGACATCAATTTCCAAGTTGAATTTATTCTGTAAAGAATAACTGCTTGGGCCATCTGTTTCATAAACAGACGGCTAGATGGCGCTAAGCGTCACGCAATTGACGTTTTCATAAGAAACCACAAATTTCGCAGGGTCGAACTAACAGCACGGTAGCTCAATTGGTAAGAGCGTTTGGCCCGGTTTGCCAAAAGGTTGCTGGTTCAAGTCCCGCCCGTGCGCAAATTTTTGGTTTCTTATTTCATCTTTATGAATATGAAATATGACACTGTGAGTGTTAAAAACATTCTAAAGCAATGACTGATTTTTTAATAGTCAGATAAGAAACAATCATCGAACAAAATACAATACCAATAGGTAATTTGAAAACGTCACCTAATTGTCAGCAAGCATACGTAACTGTCATTTTTAGGGTTCCGTAGCCAAATGGCAAAAAACGGAACCCTTATAGTTTCGTCAAGTCTGTCTGTCTGTCTGTCTGTCTGCCCGTATGTCACAGCCATTTTATTCTGTAACTATAACCATCACACTGGAACTGAATAACGCATTAAAATAATTGTCCTAAACATAAATCACCACACTTACATCGTTCGTTCCACAATTTACTAAACTTTTCATTTACACTGCGAATGCGTCGCGTCGGCTAAGCATCTCATCCAAGTAATTGGATGGCTTAGTTCTTAAAGTCACTAACTCCATTTTTGTCAATATTGAGATTACTAGATCAAAAAATTCTCCGTTTTTTTCTCTATAGATTGACCAAATCAGTTTTTTAATAAAATGACGCTAAGTAGGTTTTTACCAGATTCAAAAAATCACTAAATCCTGTCAAATAAATTCAGTAAGTAACTAAATCCAAATGTAACCAAAAAATAAATAAGTCCATTGATTTTCATTGTTAAGTCACTAAGTCCATGTACTTTTAAACTATATGATTCACTGTTTGAAATGTGAGATACTTAGTCTTAGTTTGTTAAAAAGATAACCTTACTAATTGTTTTATAGTTTATTTATGTGAGTTAAGTGTTATTTATTTTGCAAAATGAACGAGGATAATCTAAAACGGTAAGCAAGTACTAGAGAACGTGTGTCTGTTGTTTTTATTTTGTAACAATTATGAGCTAAGGTTTTTGTATTTTAAACTTATAGAAGAGAGTGGGCTTTTTGATGAAACTAAGATGATTATGATTCTTCTGGTAGTGAATGGACTCCAGGAAATGATTCTACAAACAAAGGTTTTAAACGTGTATCAACCTCCGCTAGCATTCATGTGAAAAACAGCCAGTTGTTTTGGTATGTATCAGAATTTTGAACCTACCCACATTTGATAAATGTTTTATGTCATTATCCATCTAATCTATTTTATTTGACTTTTGCATGGCGATTATTGGTAAAACATATTGATACCTGTGACGACAAGTACCTTTACTTCAGATATTAAGAAGTTTCATAATTTTGAGTAATTTGTTTCTTTCATTGGTTTTATTAATTTGGTTCACAGATTGGCAGTGGTATTACGGAAAATAATAGTTAAAGAGAATCTGATACAAATATTGTTAGAAAAATAAACGAATCAAGTTAAACGAAAAATGAAAAAACAGGAAATATTGAATCAGATATTGACGTTGATGATAGTGTAGAAAATGTAAAAAATATTGATGAAGTAAATAATGTTACTAACTGTCAAGTTGATGAAAAAACTAAAACGAGAAATATTTCAAGTGAGATAACTGGCGAGTTTTATGAGGTAGAAGAAAATAATGAAGAAGTTGAAGTTGTAGTGAAAAAGTGAGGAAAGACACGTAAGCCACAAAACTGGAAGAAGAATTTAGCTAAAAATAAAAAAGTCAAGAACCATGTTCGGCGCGAAATACCAAAATGTAGATGCAAATGTAAAGATAGATTATCTGAAAAAGAGACCGAAAGTATTTTCAACAAATTTATTAATAGGTCCTTACATATGAAAGTGGCGTTTTGTAAGGGAGGAATATAAAGTCATTTTTTTTTGGGTATGGGTATATGGGTGGTAAAATCACAGCAGATGTCAGCGATTGCTATCAATAGATGATACAATTAAAACCAGCCAAAATTCAAGATATTCAGAAACTTCTTGAATATGAACCTACCTGTTGAAAAACGTAAATTTTATGATGAGATACTGTTTGAAGCTACATCTTCAGAGAGAGAGCAGGAAAATAAGAATAACGACACGCAATAAGAAATTTACAAATAAATAAATATAATATAGTATTTATAGGTATGTCATCAAACTCAATATTTTGTATTTGTTTTGATTCCATGTCAATGAGTAGATGTGATAATATATCACTAACTCCAAAGAATTTTCTTAAGAAATCTCTAACTCAAGATGTTTTGCTTTAAGTCCCAAATATTAAGTGACTCGTACTGCGCATATTAATTGAGTTACATACTTTTATAAAATGTCATTTTAAAGGTTACCAAATAAAGCACTTTCCTATTTTTTATAATTTGTTTTTATTGATCCACTCCTTTTAAAAAAAATTTTTTGAGCTTCAAGTGACATTATCTCAAAACTAGGAAAATGGACTTGGTGACTTTTAGAACTAAGGCATCCAATTAAAGTTTGTTCGTTTTGACGGCCCTGTGGTTGGAGATCGCAATCTTTGAGTTCATGCATCTGCCACCCTTGCTTTGTGCGAAGTTATGCTTGGTAATTCTTGCGATTAGTTAATTCAAGATGTTCTGTTCGCGAATTAGCTGTGCTGACAAGCTTCGTTTTGAAGATAATATCAGGAATATTACAAAAACAGAAATCTTTCAGTCAATTGAGCATAAAATACAGGATGTTGTTTTTTGATTAGCGACCCCAGCCTCTTAGAAAGCATTTATTAGGTTCTTTTTTGTCTAAGGATCGTAAATCGGTTAAAAGGATACACCTAGCTACCAAGTTTCATCTATGTAATGCTAATAGTTTCAAAATAAAGTGAGTAGAGTAGTGAGTGAATACGGACGGACAGACGGACAGACTTGACGAAACTATAATGGTTCCGTTTTTATATGATTTAAAACTTCGTTGCATTTTGTACTTTACTGATCAACACACGGGATTTCATGCAACGATACACTTATTTTTAAGGTAAACATCGTATTTACCTTCCCGACGTTTCGACTCGGTTACACGAGTCATGGTCCCGGGGCGACTGGCGGGGGGAATGTTTACCTTAAAAATAAGTGTATCGTTGCATGAAATCCCGTGTGTAATCAGTAAGGTTCCGTTTTTGCCATTCGGCTACGGATGTCCATTAAAAAATGATGTATTTTTTGGCATCACTATCGTTTGTACAACTCTTATGTCGGTGGTCACTGACCAAGAAAACACCCAGTATAAAAGATTATAAAATTGTATTTCTAATAAGCTAGTTCTATAATGTACAATGTATAATAAATAACGTAACTCACGATATTTCAAGCTAACAGTTTCAGTTGCTCACAATGTAGAGCGATAAAAAATGGCTACTAATTTCAAACGTAGGATAAATCAAAATAAAGTAAGCTACCGCATCTAAATATCCTTCAATAATAGCTTTATTAATACCTACGTCGAAATACAAGTAAGATGAGTAAAATTAAAAAGAAATGAGAAAGTTAGCCTATTTAACCTCTTGTGTCGAGGGCCGGGGTCGCTCTTCACCGGAGAGGTTTTAAACTTAGTGGTCGGCTCTCATGTCTCGTCTCTGTCACGAACTTTTGTAAAATATTTATTTTTTGTGCAGATGACATTTAACTGTCACATCTAGTGCTTTACGCTTTGAATTTTAAAATCATGCCATATACTCTATTGTTGGACTACAGTTTCGTCTGTAATTTAGATCTTTAAGTTAAGCAAGTTAAGACTTTAATCTGTTTATGTACTTAATAAATAAAATAAAATAAATAAATTTACAATACGCTTCAAATAAAAATCAAGCCATACCATCCATAAACATAGCGGAACCATTCGAACCCGGGACCTTTTGGGTAACAACCAGCGAGCTAACCGCTACACTAACACGAGACACAAGATTTATGTAAGTTCCAGCTAGTGATCTACCAGATGCTTCGTACGAAACTATGTTCCATATTTGAATTGTTCGATGGTTAACTTATTTGTCGTTGGTGACACATTTATACTTATTATTTATTATTCTATTTCACTTTGTAACCATTACAAATAAGTGCAGTTAATTGTACTCCTAATTTACTGGGTGAGTAATTAGAGACTCTATTATAAACTGTAAGACAATTCTAAAAATAGAAATTTCAATTGAATTTTCAATCGAATTATATGATCTTAAATAAAACCACCGTCTTTTCAAAAGAGTATTGTCAAATCGTTTCATCCACGCTTTTGCCTCAACAAATCCTCATTTTAGACATCAATTATTTTACCAATAATCCCGGAACAAGCTCTGAAAGCGATACAAAAAAGCAAGAGATAATCGACTTCTTTTAAAAAGATGTAAATTATTTTCATGGCAATCCTATCTTTGTGATCGAGAGGGATAAAAAACCGCAGTCAGGAAATGTATTTCTGTGACAAAAGCCATTTATATTCTACCTCGCTTTCACGGAAGCACTCAATCTTGAAATTATGTAGGCTATTACGTATCTAGCGATAGCAGAAATTTAATAACTGACAGATAATTTCAATCTGCGTTTCTGATGCGTGTGATCTGCAGCTAGGGAATGAAATTTGCGGGCCGATTGAAGTGTACCTTAAAGGTCGAAGCCGACTAATCAACCCGTCACGGTGACAGCACCGTATCAACTCGAGGCATCCAGTATTTTTTTTGTGAATCTTCAACGCACATCTATCTATATCGTAACGTCACCACCTCGGATCGAGCGAGACCAACTCGGTACCCACACTCGACCAGCTGCGCATGCTTACCGCGCTGACGGAGCGTCATCCGCTGGTTAAAGACTATCCATCCACTCTGTCAAACGGACTATCATTCACAAGAAGAACTGTCATAAGTTGTAGTAAACACGATCTGAGGCGAGGCGTTCGCTATCCGGTGACGATCCTATCCGAGGCGTTGCTGTTCCCTTTACGTAACGTGCTTCCGTATGGTTGACGCCTGGTTGGTGCTTTGTTCCCGTGATCGGGGGTAGATTTACTTCAACCTGAATTCACTAATATGATTAAGACAATTCCTCATTATCGCTTTGTAAGTAACACTCAAGTGAAATAAGTAAAGCTTTTTTTACAGATATTCACTTATGAAAAAAACATGTCAAATTAAAATTTTGCCTCTACAAATCAAAATAAAATAGATTAACTCTAAAATGAACTCAATTTATCATCATCATTATGCCACAGGACGTCCACTGCTGAACATAGGGCTCCCCCACAGTTTTCCACGGCGACCGATCACATCCAGTTTGGTCTTACGATCTTTACAACTGTGGTGTGTGACGACACACAGCATCACTCATACGCCAACTGACCTTTAATAAATAATATTTATCTTGTAAAATATTCCTAGATAAGTGAAAGTTCACAGGTTAAGGAAATGTCATGTGACGTTTAATTAAGTAGGAAAATCGTGTATATAAACCTCTGGAAAATGTACAATAAAGGAGAGAGAGAATACCTTGTCTTACTTCAACACCACCGCCGCGCCCCGCGTAATTGCCAGCATGGCGACTTTGCCAGCCACTGTTTGCCGAGAAACAGTGTTGAACCATAGTCTTCAAAGTTAACGTGAATAATGGGCAGCAACTCAGCAAAAAATCAGTCGCAGAGAGAAGACATCTCCATCGCTCAGAACGGTGCAGGCAACAGCGCAAGTGCAACCCAGGTGACTTCATCAACATCTTTATATAACATCTCGTTGGTGACTATAACCATAGCTATTATCATCACTTTGATATTTATCTACCTTATTTGGAAGAAATTAAACAAATGCTTGTCCAAGAAAATTGAACGCCGTGCTATATCTGATAATACACGTCATTAAGAGAGGCAATACAAGGTGCAAAGGACGAAAATATTACTATGACTCCCAAGACGTCATCATCGAAATAAGTATTCTACGTGCATAATTACGTGCGGCGCGGGGGTGGTCCCCCGAGACAAGGTGGTGCTCCCTTGAAACAAGGTTGTTCCGTACGCGGCCGAGGTACACACGCAACAAAAAATAATCGAGGAAAGACTATAATGTCCGTACAACCTAATAACGCAAAGTTAAACGAATGGCCTCAAAGGAATAATTCAAGAGGAAGAGAAAAACCAAGCTTCCAAACTAAAGGACGATTCGGAAGCAACCCTTATAATAATCAAAAACAGCACTAAAATGTAGTGTAAAAGATTAACGACAAAAAAGAATACCTAGAAGATTAAATTAACCCAGAGTTTTTGTCGTGAAAACTAATTACGTCTTAAGGCAACATGAACTCTGTACAATTTACTGTGAATGGAAAACAATACATATGGCTAATCGACACAGGTGCGTCACTAAGTGCAATAAAGTGTGACGTTGCATTATCTATGAACGAGTTCATCATACCAAAGATCACACACATCAATAGAATCGGAGGTAAAATCACGTCACAAGGGTACGTAAACTTACGACTGTCTAATAAACATAATACGTATTTTATCAATTAGTTTCATGTATCTATTTAAAAACATTACCTTTAAGTGTAGACGGTATTATAGGGCAAGAGTTTTTAACAAAATATAAATGTCAGGTGAACTGTGAAAGTGGAACTTTGGCATTAACCTTCAATAACAATAAAATTCAAGTACCATTACAATTATATACGAGTACACATCATAGCCAAAACAATCGTACGTCATGTATCAAATTACCACCACGTTGTGAATCATTCATACGGTTGTCAACTTCTGTATCAGGAGATTATGCTATTAATTCGAACGAAATTTGTGAAGGAGTATTTGTATCAAATACTATAATAAAAAGTATCAATGGATTTTTTTTGTAAAAATATTAAATACTCGTGATGAAGAAGTAAATTTAAAATATTTTACACCGGAAATTAAAAGTTTGACGGAATTTACTTGTTTTTCGTTTGAGAAACAAACAAATAATGCCTAAAGGGTCAAATTGTTACTGACAATGTTTTAATTAAATAACTTATAAACAGTGAAGAAAGAACTACAATTACAAATATTTGTGCAAAGTTTGCCGATATTTTTCACTTACGGGGTGACTCACTAAATACTTACAACTAATATTTAAGAACAAGCTATACAATTAAAAGATAACGCGTCACCGGTCTACAGTAAGCCATATCGAATACGGGTTTGCTAAAAACGTAAAGTAGCTTTTTAAAATATATACTACTCAAAACAAAATAAGGGCCACGAGGTATTTTGTCTGTACCAAAATGATAAAACCAATATATATTTTTTGTCTCCATAACGAAATCTAATGTTGTTGTTACCGTGTAGACCAATAAATTTATTCCAATAATAATGATTAAAGTGTATTTGCTTTTGAAAAAAAAACACATTTAAGGTTAAAAATAAAAACAATGTAAAGTTCCATGCTCATCTTTTATACGTAGTAGATAAAAAAAAAAAACTAAACAATACTAAGATTATAGTGTAAAGTGTTTTATAGATTATGTTTTGATACGGTATGAATGTATTAAAATCTTTTGTAACCTGAAGTACATTAATTACATTTGAAATGGAATTGTCATTTATGTAGATAGATGGATTAATGAAAGAAATTTCAAGTTGGTTATGTTTGTATGATGGAAACGTAATTGCATAGTTAGTCAGGGAATACTTAGTAGAAATATTTTGTATCACGAATGGCCTGATCAACCATAAGTAAACAAAGTCATTTATGCTAAGGAATTCATTTTGTTGGTTTGTACGTCACGGTTGGAAATGATAATTAATAGATATGAAAGAGTTTTTTTTTATGTAATTGATTGTGGTACTAATGGCATTTATTAAGAGGTACAAAACGATGTCGAATCCTTCAGTTTGAACATGATGTAAACGAGGTTTTTTCGTGTAAGCCGTTGGAGGTCAATAAATATCTTAAAATAGGACTCGTTATAAAATGTTGTGCTAAGGGTACAAGGTACAGTCAATGGTATCAGATCCTTCATTTGATCATGGTGCAGACGAGTTTCTCTCCGTGAAAATAGTTGGAGATCAAGCAATCTTAAAACATGAACCTTAAAATAAGTCTATGCATAGCATTAAGGACTAAAATGTCTGTTAATAATAATTAGTCGACTATAAATAAAATAAATAAGACTGTTACCTAAAAATAATATGTATATAAATATTGTAGAGCCGGCCGGCCTCAGTAAAATAATATGTACCCAAATGTGTGTACCCAGAAGTATGCAAGTAAGATGATAGGTAGATACGCCAAAAAAATATAAATGTACCTAAAGGGTTTGATGGATAATGAAAATATTTCAAGTATTTGTAATGTGACAATTTATTTAAAAAAAAAAATTGAATGTGCCAATTTATGAAAATGTAAAAAATATATATAAATTTTGTTCGTTGAATGGATAGTATTGTCTAAATGTATATCTGTCATATCATTGTATAATTTAATGAGATGATGGTCATGGAACTTATATCGCACACTTAATAAATACACTTTGAAGATATTGATGTAGCTAATTAATGTTTAAAGAGACTAATTTTCGTCCGTGGCTTTGCTCACACATTAATAGATGATATTTAGTTAAAACAGCTATAAGGTTTCCACTAAGTATACCAATGTATGTTTTAATTTGAACATTAATGCAACTTGTAATTAGATTGAATATTTCCAATTAGGATAATTTATCGTTCGTTTTACACCTATACAAATATATTATATTATTATGCATTGGATAAATAAAAACTTTAACCTATTTTAAATGAAACAGTTGCTATTATATGATATTTTTAAAACTGATTTGAGCCAAGTACTTTATTTCGTTTATGTCATTTATTATAGCTCAATAAGTATGAATGAAAAATGTATGAAAAAACATGTGTAAGAAATGTTACGTCATATATTTAGATTATAAAATGTTCATTTCGTATCAATCAGCATTATAATCTTAGCTGGTAAGTTAACTTTGCGATGTTTCTTGTTCTGAAATTAGTTTGAACTTATACAAAATCATAATAATTTTGCAATTTGCAATATAAAAATGACTATTCTATTTCAGTAAATTACAGCCATTTTTTTAGCAAATTGAAATTGACATGTAAAATATAACTTACCGTTATACCGTTATAAAAACATGTATAATCGTATTTTTAAAAAAAGGGTGAGAGGAAGGCACATGTCATGTTTTAAAAACTAAAATTGCAATATCTGAAAACCAAAATTGCTTTTCATATTTTGTATAATTTTACTTAAGCCAGAAATGATTAATTTTTATCTCTTTAAGGGGGAAGGTGTGGTGTGTGACGACACACAGCATCACTCATACGCCAACTGACCTTTAATAAATAATATTGTTTTATTATCTTGTAAAATATTCCTAGATAAGTGAAAGGTCACAGGTTAAGGAAATGTCATGTGACGTATAATTAAGTAGGAAAATCGTGTATATAAACCTCTGGAAAATGTACAATAAAGGAGTTCAGTTACTTACAACCACCCAACAACCACCTTGTCTTACTTCAACGCCACCTCCGCGCCCCGCGTAATTCCATACAACTTTGCGTCTGTCCATCTTGTCGGTGGACGTTCTACGTCGCGTCTTCGTTCGAAGGGTCCCCAATCTAGAACTTTTTTGCCCCAACGGCCATCAGGTCTTCGCGCTATGTGACCTGCCCATATCACTTGTGCTTACTGTTTGACGGTTTGCCAGTAACTCAACGACCTCAATTGCTTTAAACTTTTGCTTTAAGAGAGGTATACCACTGACATTAGTTATATTTATGTTAATATTTAATAAGAATCAGCGAGTATTTAGCAATGATTGTACAAATATTATCTTAATATACGCAATCGCCCCGCATGCTTTTATCTGTAATAAATCATTAAAAATATAAGCTAAATTGGCATTGACAGTTCGTTCGCTAACCGTGAGTTGATAGTTTCGTCGCTAACTAAAAAACGATTAATAAATCAGACCTTCACCTCTTAACCTAGTTCTAAAGGGTAGTGTTACTTGTAGTAATTTCGGCTATAGTAGGTCAAAGCTCCAGTTTTATTATTGGGGTTTTCGTCTTCGGTATTGAAATAAAACCTATTTCCATTTAATATGCAAATTAAGTAATTTATGTTGAATGATATCACCCTAGATTACTACTATGCTTTTTAACTTTTAGATTGTTATTTTTTACACGTGCAAGCGAAGGTTTTCTAATCGGTCCACAGCAAACATTACCGATTACCCCGAAAACCCACAAACAGAAGGAATAAAACAACATGTTCATTCGGACCTTGGGGCGGAGTGAGCCGCCTGATACAAATGTAAACTCTATGCACGATACCAGTAATATGCAATGCACGTGCCTGCCTTGTAGTGTCTTTTAAAAAGTGTCGTCACCGGGAGTTTTCCTTAAAGTTTAAATTTTTAAGATGTAAATGTCACGTCACACGTCAGTCTATGATTTCAGGACCAAATAAATTCGAATTTATTTTGAAGAAATTCTTTTGTATGTTATCTTAAAAGATAATCGAGAAGATATTCGAGGACATTTGATCAAGTCTTATAGCAAACCTACGAATAACACCGAAAGTAGAAAATATAACGACAGGAATGACCATAATAACATTCGGCAACAGACATGCAGTTGCCGAATATTATCCCAATTATAGCGATACTTTAATAAAGTTTGAACTCGATACCATTTAAACATTATTATTTATAGTTTAAGACTTTTAGTATAAAAATGTTTATAACAACTCCTTGCATTTATCACGCAAGTGACAAATTTTCCCATTCCGTATTCCAACTTCAAAGAACCCATTTAACCCTCATTACGAAGATAAAAAAATTATAGTATTTTCTCATAAAACATTTAAAAATGCACTTCATAGTCAACTAAAATTTTTGACGATGATATAAAATTTGCTACACATAGATCTATATTGTGGTAGATTGTATTGTCGTTTATTTTAACTATCGCATTGGGTGTTATGTTATCATGTAATGATAGCTTTAAATTAGGAAAATAAATAAATAAACCAATGTACCGATAAGAACCATCAGCAGCATTACTGCGCCTAGTTTAAAGTTGTAACATAAGCTGTTTATGTATTTATTTTCCTTACTTATAGCTATCATTACATAAGTGTGTTTATAAATACTAGATAGGGTATAAGCTGTCTAAATAAGCACCTACCAGCTTTTAATTATAAAAGATCTATAGTTTTTGAATTAACTGATTTGCGCCGAATGTACAGTTGAAGTGAGTGCAAAGTGGGACCTACCTTAGTCGTAAGTTGCTCAAGTAAACGGTGTTCCATACAATCAAAGTTATAAATGCAAAGGAAATGTTACGGAATGAAATATTCTACGTTTTCGTTGGACTAATACAGCTAATACTTTCAATGGTTTATTTCCATAATAAAAACAGCTGAAAGAGTTTTATTTGTTTAAACATAAATATTATGGTTTCTTATCAGATGAAATAAGAAACCTAAAGAATATTGATCAAAGCTGGGCCCAGATTGCGTCTTTATAGTTTATATTTCAAACATCTTGTTTGAATTATAATTGTACTGGTATTTTAAGGGTAACTAAGTAAGTAAGTATTAAATTACTTTAAAAAAATATAACAATTACCTTCTGAATGTATCAAAATGAATGTAGGTGAGGTGCAATAACCCTACAATCACAAAACATAACCATAAAATGTCTAATCTGCCATTGAATTCCTCGTAAACCCCTAATCATTTTTCAAAAATATTTTTTGTCTGTATTCCTTCAAATATTTATATATTTTATCCGAACATTTTGTAAAGACGCATGCAGACGCAAAGTGGGCCGAGTTCCTATAGAGTTTTGGTCAAGATCCATTGCGCACCTGCGGGACTCGAATCGTTGGGCTACCGTGCTAAGGCTCTATCCAATCGAACTACTGTGCAGTCGGTCCCACCGCGCGAAATTTCTGGTCTCTTATGGATAAGTCATTACGCGTGACGTCAGAGTCATCTACCCAACTGTTGTGCAATAGTGAATCTTATGATACAATCTTTAATGACAGATTTGATATCCCAAACAGTACCATGGAGTAGGTAATATGAAGTAAGCATTTAAGATAGTATTATACATACATATAATTGCACTTAGTAGTTAGTCGTTATTAATGTTATCACTTCCAACGTCAAGCATATTAACAGGTGTGTCAGGGTAAATGAAAAACAAAATTTTGTATATTATATCTGAAGAAATAAAGTGTAAATCTCATTTATAATGCGTTGCGTGTCTAACAGTGGCATAAAGTGTGGGCTATTATTTTGATTAAAACGCAAGAACAATAATTATTTTGCCATGGATACGCGTGCTAATATACTTTGAATGAACCTTTCTATTTTTGAAACCATTAAAGTCCGTGTTATTTTTTGCGATTTCAGCAAAAC
The DNA here is from genome assembly GCA_963924145.1 of Pyrausta purpuralis. Taxonomy (NCBI): domain Eukaryota; kingdom Metazoa; phylum Arthropoda; class Insecta; order Lepidoptera; family Crambidae; genus Pyrausta; species Pyrausta purpuralis. The sequence continues at coordinate 4,408,576 of OZ001664.1, read as the reverse complement.
TGCCTAAAAGGTGCCAAAGATAAGATGTTTCTTCATATATTCATTAAACCTCATTACTGAGTATCGATCATGTACAACACACACGAGATTCTTGTCTTTTCATAAAAACTAGCGAACAGCCTCGCTGCTTTAATAAAGATTTTATTGTTATTTTCTAGCACGCAGATAATTTTAAAAATCTTATGATACAGGCAAGGCACATGAACGCACAGATGGTATGCAAAATTTTAAATGCACTTCATACTTTTAAAAAAGTAGACGCAAGGGATAAAACTTGTCTAAAGCTGACTGTATGAAATAAATTTAAGAACATAAAAACGGCCAAGTGCAAGTCGGACTCGCGCATTGATGGTTCCGCGCCAATTTTAACAGAATTAGGGAGTCCACTTACTTCCACTTAGCTAAAATACCACAATATTTTTTTGACAGCAAATACAAATTCAAACAAACACTATGAAAAACAAAGTTATATTTGCTGTTGTTCAAAATGTGCTATATCTCAAAAACTACTAGTTCGATCCCATCCAAACCAATTTTTTCGAAAGTGTTTGTTACGATCTACATTACATATTTTTTTTCAAAATTTACATTCGCTTAGTTAAGAAGTTAGAGGGAGGGGACACCCATTTTACCACTTTAGAAGCGTCTATCTATCAAACGTTAGACTTTAAAAGAAAATGGTTTTAGAAACGTCCATGTCATTATCAAAGACCTATCCATAGACACCCAACATGCATAGGTTAAAAAAAACGGTTTTAGTTTCATTTATGGGGAGCCTTCCTTAAATATAATTATTTTTTATAAGAATCGTAAAGCGATTAACAGGATACATCTTCCTGCAAAATGTAAAGTAATGAATAAAGTGGCTGTGACATACGAACAGACAGACAGAAAGACAGACAGACAGACTTGACAAAACTATAAGGGTTCCGTTTTTTGCCATTTGGTTACGGAACCCTTATAACGGGTAAATATTCCCGAACATCCGCACTTCCAGAGAAGCGTGGTAAAAGTAGGAAGTTGGAACAAATACGTAACGTGACGTGACGCCGACACGTCGCGAGTTTCTGGTGGGCGGATTTACATCGAGACAACGGGCTTCGGATGAAGTGATGATTCAGTCGTTTTATGAATCGTCTAGGCCCTTTAAAAAACACGGTTATTTAATTTACAACCTTTATGATTTTGAATAACATATTTGAATTTATGAATTTAACCATGAGCTTTAGTCCATCCAATTTTCGTCCATTGAAATTTGATCTTCGTAAAAGAAAGCTGTAGCGCAAAGCTTAGGATAAAAATACGATTAGTAATATTGTAATAGTCTGATAGCTTGTCTTCACCTCCGATAACAAGGAATAAAAAAGTTCTAATATCGATGAAGTAAAAAGTTGTTACTTTATCATGAAGTGAAAAAAACTACGAAATAATGTTAGAGCAATTCCAGCATTTGTTTCCCAAGTGTAAATAGCACAATTGGTAGTTACTTCCTCACACATAGACGGCATGTAATATAATGTTTATCACCGAGATTTAAAATCATCCTAATGCGTATCGATGTAAGTATCACAGAAGTAAAGTTCTCTGACTACAATTGTCAATCATATAATAGTACATTATGATACAAGTGTGCTAAGTTGACCATTATATACAAGGCGATATTGTGTGCGCACGAGCGAAAGCGAGTGCGCCATAAAAAAGCCGCGTATATAATGGTCACAGGCACACGTGTTTCATACGACGTTTTTCAATACACTTGCCATTAATCCAAACTTCGTCACACCACAGCCACCAAATATTTACGAAAAATGGCGGGTTTTTTTTTTACTTGCCGCGAAACTGATGCGCGCGCAAGGTAAAGGCGCGAACTAGATCGGCCAACAGCCAGGATTAAAAATGTAATAATTCGTTATTTAAAACACAAATTACAGAAAATTTTTAATGAATTTGAGTTATTTTTAGTAATAAAGCTGGATTTACCATTTATAGAAATATATATGTACATACTGTTATTTTTCGCATAAATACTGTTTGTTGTGTAAGTTATAACCTGACTAAATTATATCGCTTCATCTTCTTAGTTACTACTTGGTACTAGGGTACAAATGTAAATTGGTCGGGTTAATAAACAAAAGGCACTAGTGCAATAATATACAGAAAAAGCATGCGTGTTTAATATCTATGATTATGTGCCAAAAATCGGTGGAATAAAAACGTCATTTTGAGCAAGTGTGTTGAAAAATGAGTTTTTAAAACTGTCTGATTTCACAGTCTGTCTGCAACGTAGATAAGCCAATATCTTCGCTTACCCAGCAAGCTCGCAGGCCTTTTTGACTTCCCCTGCTTATCTCCGAACATGCGACGTGACATATTGGACTTAGCGAATGACATGGATTTGCCATGTTACAACAAAGATACAAGGAGACTGAAGTTTGTTTATAACTGTTTCTTTTCCATTTTACGGGAAAGCCGTGAGTGACATCTTGTTCTTACAGAAAAAGTCGATGAAACTGGAACGTTACTTTGATTCTTGAGGTTTGGTACTAAAAAACTATAGAATGCCATATAAATTAGTTTCTCCAAAGTAGAGGGTAAATGCGTAATTTTAAGCTTTATAGACATTTTTTTAAAAGCGGTATAATTTTAATAAATTATTTATTGCTCCTATTTCAGGCCACACCCTGTATTTCGCTTGTAATACTGTTGGTTTAAGGCGAAAATGATAAGATTTACCTACATTTTGATTGTGCAAATATGTTTTACCTCATGATATATGCTCACCGTAACGAATTTACATTATGGAGATAGGACGTTTGTCGTTATTAAATTAGAGTCACGTAAAAGCGTAAAAAAAAATGTTACATTCCTTTTAACCGATTTCAAAAAGGAGGAGGTTGTAAATATGTCTTTATTTGTATCTATGTTACCTCATATGATCATATCTCAGTAGTTTGTCGACCGATTCGATTTTTTTTCACTTACTTAGAGATTCTACCTTTTAGTTGGTTATATTGTTGCTAAGTCGGGATCTGATGATGAGATCTTGTTGCAATTGAGGGAAACGCTCAAATTTTTGCAAAAGGCACGTATACAATAATGCTACATTCTACTTGAAAAGGTTTTGAAATAAAATATCGAAGCGTAAGGGATTTTGAAACATTCTTATCAAGGTCAGCATTCATATAGGTATCTATTGATATGTCAGTCAATTATGTTTTTAGTTTATGATTCTAGCTAAAATGCAAAATAGTAATTAATTTTTCGGTTCTGTTTTTCTGTCATAAAACTGAAAAAGATTTAATATTCTGTGACTGCTTTGTTTACGAGATACGCAGGTAAGTAGATAATTTCAATAAAAATAAGCAGACACTAAAAAAATATACGGGTATTTTCAAAGGAATGTCATGAATACAAAATGAAATTGACCTCGTACGTGTTTTGTTTAGAGTTAGTGGTATTCTGTGAAATATTTCAATGTTTTTATCGAATAAAGGACCTTTGTTATTAATATTTAATATAAGTAAAATATTTTTGTTTCCTCGGTAAAAGCTTTATTTATTTAAAAATATTGTACGAAGCTGATATAATTTTACATTAACATTAAAATAATTAAGTATAAGCACAATAACTAGACATTGTTTTGTAAACTTTTTAACACTGGCAGGGGCGTTAAACAAAAAACTGTAGCAAAAAAACATTTGACAACGCAACTTTTAGACAAAAAAAAATTGTGTTGTGTTGCACACAACGTTTTTAGTAATACAAAGAGGTCCCAAAAAATAAAGTGAGTGTGTGCTCCTGACAGCTTGTAATAAAAGGGATATCTAATTTTAACATTTCATTGGTTACGTTGCTAAATCGTTTTCGGAATAAAATGTTACGGACGTACCGTTATCGAATGAGCGTAGGTGTTTTTCCTAAAGAGGTATCAGTTGCGAGATTATTTTACACATTTACTCTACCAGTATTTGTTAATTATTAGAATTTAGGCATTTTGATTAAGGAAAAAGGAGTTACATTAGTATACTCCTTATCTAGTATTATCCAGGTATCAAGCCTAATCCTAAGTATTTCTTGACCTAAGTTAAAGTTCTATTAAGTATGTGAGACCATTCGACCAAAGACGCAGCGTAGGACGTCCACCGACCGTTTAAAAAACGCTGGATCAAACTGGATGCAGACCGCTAGTGATCGGTCGCTGTGGAAAGCCGGGAGTGGATGGACAGTGGACGTCCTTTGGCTGATAATTATGATGATGAATGATAAATGTAACTAAGATTAAATAGGTTTCCTATTAGATGGAGCTTCAGGTCAGCTATTTTTGAAACACTCGCTTGTTTATGGCGTGTGACTTACGTATTTACTAAAAATAGACAAAAGTACACATTAAATTGAGCTATATTTTGTCAATGCCTCCTGTGTGGATTACAACTAATTTTCATTCCAAAATTGGACTTTTATCCAAGGAATATCATACGCCATCTTGACGCGAGTGATTCAATAATAGGCCCCTCCGGTAGGATTATAGGAATACGAGTTGAGGCTACAAAATTAATGTGGAATAATTATGAAGTTTTCCCTTCAATTACCGTGTTGTAGTGAGCCAACAGCCAATGTCTGAATAATGGATATCGATTGTCCGGTATTGATTTAAGGGAATGGACAAACATAATATAGTTCTTAACTAGTACCCAGTTACTAATAAAGTAGTTATAGTATTCAGTAGTTACTGCACTAAGGGTCGATTTTACCAACGACAGAGTAGCCTTATCCGACTGAATAAGTATAAAACGACTGATTTTAAAATTATATTTACATAAATGATTGCTAACAAATAGGTGTCAATTTTCAATTAGGCATTTTGTTTTATATTCGACGAATAGTCCCTATATGTAAAAGTAAAAAAAGTAAAATTAGCCTGTAACGTCCCACTGCTGGGCAAAAGCCTTACCTCAACTATGAGGTAGTTTGAGCCATACTCAACCCCTTGACGTGCCTTACGAAGCACGGAGATACTCGTAATATACGTCACTTATATGGTCGGAATAGTCACGCATCCAAATACGACTACGAGCCACCTATTCTACCACTGCATGCGCTACGAGCACCTATTGGTAAAATCAGGGCTTAGTGGGTTTAACCTTGGTGGGACAGACGTTTGTGACCTCATTTGAACATATCAATAGAATATTGAACTGTTTACCAAATAGGAGAAACTCATGGTTTCAGTTGGAGCTGACAATGTTTCAGGGATCAACATAAAATAAAGCTGCATTTTACCTTTGATGCAGAAAACTGGACGCTAAAATTAATAAAAGCATTTGAGCACAGCTCGATCGTTGGCATCATCAGCAATACAAATCCCAAGTAGACGATCTACATAATTAACCTCCATTCAAAATCCACCCATCCATGCAATTATGGCAGCACACTTATAATAAATATCAGTAGTCTAAGCTTCGATCATCGGCTGGGCAGCTTTCAGGAACTCGCGCAAGATTGTCTTCCCGTCTCAATTACCTCAGTGTCTGAAGACGAAAGTCCTCAACCAGTGTGTGTTACCAGTGATGACATATGGATCCGAAACATGGTCTCTTACTATGGGCCTTATAAGGAAGCTCAAAATCACACAGAAAGCGATACAGAGGGCTATGCTCGGTGTTTCTCTACGAGTTCAATCAGAAATGAGGAGATACGTAGAAGAACTAAGGCAATGGACATAACCCTGAGAATTAGTAAGCTCAAGTGGCAATGGACAGGGCATGTAGCGCAAGAACTGATGGCCGTTGGGGCAGAAAAGTCCTAGATTGAAGTCGACCAAACACAGCGTAGAACGTCCACCGTCAAGATAGACAAGGTCGCCTACCTTGTACAGATCGCAGGATCAAACTGGATGCAGACCGCTTGTCATTGGTCGCTGAAAGCCAATGTTTAGTGGACGTCCTTTGGCTAAAAATGATGATGAAACTTCGATCACAAATCAGTTTACCGTAATGTTAACATGAACCTAGGGCTGATTTTTCAATAGTCAGATAAGAAATATTCGTCGATCAAAATACAATACGGCTAATTGGAAAACGTCACCTAATTGTCAGCAATCCTAGGTACCTTTTTTTTTTAAATCTGTCGCTTCATAATTTATCAGTCTGTTATATAAGTTTTATTTTACAATTGAAAAATCGGCCCTAAATCAAACGTTCTTCTATTTTTCACATGTTTTAAATTATAGCCAATTCGAAAGCTTTGATTGAAGCGTTACAAACGTTGGAAGGTAGTGCGCAACTATTTACTTATTCACTCAATCTATCGCCCTCACCCTTCGCTACTACGCTACACGCCACGAATTAGTACCAACGGTCGCCGATACCAATGCCATTCTGTTAATGGTTATTGTTATGGGAATCCGGTATTAGGAACACGAATATGTGAATAAGGGCATGTATTCTACGACTTAAGGCTGATATTACAATTAAATAAATAAAAAATATATTTTTCAATTGATTGATCAACAAAATAAAATGTTTGGTAATCTCAAAACTTAGACATTTCAACTAATTATGAACCAGTTGAATTGCGCCTTTACATAAGAAAGACAGTAGCGGATGCCAAAACATAAAAATTTAACCGCCTTTTAAATTAAAAACACTAAAAGGACTAAAATAACGCTGATAGGAGAAAAAATTTATTTGAAGTCGGAGCATGATGTGCGTACGTAGACTGCTGGTGTCCGTTAAAATTGCCATAATGTACCGACAAGCGTTATTTTGGTTAATTAAGTGTTTGTTTAATTTTTATGAAAAAAAAAACATATTTTTTTTGTTATAGTTTAAGTTACAATGTATTTGATTAAATTAAAATAGTTCTCCTTAGTGTAACAATTACTTTAGTGCATCAAAATCGGTCCAGCCGAACGCGAGATAATCGCGGACAAACATTCATACCAACAAGTCGAACTTTGAATCTCCTTTTTTTTAATCGGTTAAAAACAGCGGCGCTTCTGCCATTTTATGTATGAAATTATCAGCAACGCGACTATCGCGCGACCGTCGCGCTGCTAATGTCGCCCTAATGTGACAGCGCTCTAAAACAATCTGGACTTTGCTCGCGTAATTTTAGCATTGTTATAATGAAATAGACCCAAAAAATGTTGTTGTTTGAAGTGATTTTTGTTACGTTTCCATAGAATTGAAAGAAACTATTAAAGTGATTTTCGTTTGGTTTTGATTGAAAATTTGTTGTTAAGTAAAATATAAAATGTTTCTTGTAGACCAGTGTTGCGCTACCAAAGAAAGCCACAAACACAGTCTTTGAATCTCTTACACAAAAGAATTGGATACCTATATTTTATTCGGTTGTAAAGAAACGTCGAGTGAATAAATAAATTACTCTGTTTCATAGCTCTGTCCTGGACTGGAGTGGCGTGAAACGGAGCGTTCGTTTGGCAGCTTTATTATTATTCGGATTAGCTTTTTTGGTGTTGAATTCAAATTATTTTGGACGTTTTATCGTGATTAGAAAGGACTCTGTCCCAATTCGGACCGTTTTTAGCGGCGCACCTTTTTTTCAGTAATAGCTTAGTATAGGGCAGCAGCAAAGCATTTTTTCAGCATGTAAGAGAGGTAATATTGCAGTATTATTGGTACGTCATGTTGTCTCACATTGTTTTCCTATCGATTGTAGCATGTTTATCTGTTTACTGTCCTCGTAGTGACCTTGTATCGTACTCTGAGACCTAGGTTACGTTTTAGTTACAGTCACTATAAACGTTAAGTTTTGAAATATCTATGAATGAAAGTTTGGTTACTTGAAATACTTCAACCAAGTTATATATATTTTTAGAGTCAATTAATAAGACTGATAATACTGACTGATAAGTGATGAAGTATAACGTGGTAAATTTGAAAATGACATGTACTTAGAAAAAAACACACAAATATATGCTGATCGTTTAAAATCAGTAATATTGTACTTCATTCAACGGATATTTTTTGCTGAAAATGGCTAATTTAATTTGGTAGAAAGAAAAATATAGCCGTTTCGTAATGAAAACGTTAAAGTATTTATCTAAACCCACTTTTATTCACTTGTTTGCACTCCCGAGCTTTAATATTTTATAACAGTCGTTTGACAATAACAAATTCTACGAATTTGGTTTAAGTGTTTCAAGAAAACTTTATCTAGCGACACTTGTCAAAGTTTCTAGACGATGATAATGAATTTCAAAATAAATGAATAGTAACCCTTTTACATTTCGGTTTACATTTATAAATCCAATTTAAGTGTTATTTTGGGTCGCTTTCAGGTTAAATTGTAATTCCAAACAACCGTTTTGATATCAATGTTGCGGCTTTTTAATTACAGTAAAATTAAATAAGTCTTACAAGGTATTTCAACCCATTTTATAGCGCTTGCTTTTAAGTACCTTTTTAAGGATATGTCTTTAAGTTAGTCAGGTTTTCAGAAACCAAATGATATATTTCGGCCTTTAAAAACGGCGTCTTTCTCATAGACGCTTGTTTTCAAGTAATCTGAAAAAAAAAAACTACAATATCTGGAAAATGTACATGCATATAATATTGCGAAAGTGTCTGGAAACTTAAAAGAAATCTTATTATGTATTTTCTTCACCAGGTATATTTTCTGTACTTGTAAAGCTAAGAAGCAAAACAAACTTACAAGAAAACGCTTTGTCAAGCGCACTACCGAAGCGGCAAAATGTTTTATTACTAACAAAATATCACCTTTTCGCACTTACTAATCTGTCCTCTAACTTCGTTCATTACGTTAAATAAAAATCTGAAGGCAAAACTCTCTTTAAGGTTGTAGCACACCCATACGCGAGACCATTCAAGATATATACGTGTAGGGTTAACGTCTCTGTAGTTAGTACCTTATGGACCACTAGTAAGTACAACCTACTGTGTTAACCCATACATTAAATAAATAAATGTGTGGGAAAACACCGCTTTAAGCCACTTCTCCTGAAACTTTCTACGTAGGCTAGAAAGTTTCAGGAGAACTGGCGGAGAATGTTTAACATAAGACAACTTATTATATTTAAGTGATATAGCAAGTACAGAATTCTTCAAGGATGTTTTAATCATTATATCTTTGCGTCAAAACACACATTTAATAATTGTGTCACGCCTGTAAAAAACAACCGAGCAGGGCCTTATTTTTGAATCGCTCGCGTCTATACATATAGCGATTTCGTTGATCAGTGATCGATTTTCCAATGAAAAACAAAAAAAACAAAAGTCGCAATTCACACGGAAGTAAATAAAAAAGAAGAAAGCTTATTTTTGTCAAACTTGTATCGATGTTTTGTGTGATTTTCATTGACTTTTATTAATTTTCTAACGATAATCACTGGGAATATCCACGTTAGTGATTAAAAAAACAACCACCACTTTCTTTGCACAACACAAAACGGGCGTATTCAGACAAAAGAAGAACTCAAGATGTAAAGCAGCGGTGACTACAATAGTACTTTCCAAATGATTTTGTACGTGATACTAAATTGAATCTTAAATTGTTTGCAGCTGAAACGAACTGAAGCCCTATTTTTGAATCATTCGCTTGAATATGGCGTGTGATTTTCGTTCGAAAACGAATTAAAAATCAAGGGAAATCACGTGTAATATAGATGTTAGCACTCGCAAAATTTCTTTTATCTTTTTTAATCACTGCTTTGTGAAAAAATGCTAATTTTCATTGAAAATCGGACATTAATCAATTTATATCACACGCCATCTTGACGCGAGTAATTCAAAAATAGAGGTACTGAACACGTTTAGGTAGTACACGTTCACTACAAAAACCTTGTCTCGTCTTTCAGTGTGTAACAGCCTTACAGGTGGGCTGCCAACGGAATGAAGTTACCGAAATGAGCCGGAGTTCCTTTGACCGACCAGAGTTACTGCCGACCCAACTTATTCAATGTAACTTCTTATGCCGGCAACCTAATTGAGATAGTTCATGAATTATTTACTTCCGTTATCGAGGTTTTAAATGTTGTTTAGGTTTGGAATATGTATTTGTTAGTCATAATATATATCACTACTTTAAATGGAAATCAAGTGTTTAAACATCCGACTTCATTTTCTTATGTCGATGGTATATCGAGATACCTTTGGGTTATAAAAATGTTAGTGTGGACAGGGATACACTCTTTAAAATTCTAAGGTCCTTTAAACGAACGATGAAACCAGTTAAATTGGTCGAGGTTGCTACAAAATACAGCAAGATGCAGATCGGGGTAGGCTCCAGCTTAACTGATGAGTTTGAAGTAGTGGCAGGTCTTAAACAAGGGGACATATTATATCCGATGCAGAACTTATTGCTCAAATACCATTCGAAAAGTAATAGAAGTCGACTACGAAGTGGAGTTGAAAGGCATGCACAAAATTATTGGATATGCCGATGATTTGGCACTCCACAGCGCGAATCAAATGTGTGAGCTATGGCAGAGGTCTTGGAAGAAGTAGGAAAGAAAGTCGGTGTCAGAATTAGTTGTAGGAAGACGGAATACTTTCAGATAAAGAGATAAAGTAACACAAGGGTAAAGAGAAAAGATCTGGAAGTGAGCGGCTACACCTATCCAGGTGTCAACTAATTTAAATATTCGGGGTGTTACAGATGCTAACCACAGAGAGGGAGAGATGGATATCCGTATGCAAAACGCAGGCAGATGCACTGCATGCAGTTCTTCACAGTTTGCTGTCTAAGCTGATACTTGGAAGAACTAAAACTTGTGTCTACAAAACTGTGAATAGACCAATTTTACCGATTGATACGAAGCTTGGACACTGACCTTGAAAGAAGTGAATAAGCTGTTAGTGGAGGAAAGAAAAAATCTTCGAAAGATTCTGGGGCTGAAAAAACTGGGAGATGGCAGGTTGAGAGTCAGCAAGAACACGGAGATTAAAGATCTATGTCCGAACCTAATATTTTTGTAGAGACCAAAGCAGCTGAGTTCGATGGGTCAGACACTTAGAGAGAATGGAAGAGGATGGTGCCGTAAAGAGAGCGTGCCTGCGACAATCAAATAGATACACCCGGTTGGACGTCCTAAATACTACTGGAAAGAGGTTGTAGCTCAAGATCTGCTCAACCTCGGCCATAGCAATTGGCAAGAATTATCGCAAGTCCGAGATGCATGGCGTGATCTAGAGTCGGAGACCAAGACTCACTTAGGGGTCGTTGAGTCACCATAGTAAGTAAGTAATAAAAACATAATAACCCAATAACATAAACAGACGTAAATAGCCCAATTATGGATTAAAGCATACTCTTTTAGGTTTAGTGTGAATTTGTGGAAGGGTTTAACCTATTATTTCTACCTCTAATTATATTATTATTAAATCTTTCTGCATTACCTAAAATATGTCTGGGAGAGAATGCTTTTAGCATTGAGTCTACTTATTGTACACCGTTTTTGTGCAATCAAGTTTTCAAATAAATAAAATAAATTATTTATTTATATTGGCGGAATGCGTCACGCATTTTATTTCAATCACGGATTGTGCTACCTACAAACCAATAATATCTTTTATCTATAGAAAAATAACACAGCACACACGTAGCAGTTTATGCGTTTTTTTTATATAAACACCGTAGATGACTAAATACTTAGCCATAACTCTATAAATACCCCTAAGACATCTTACAACCTAGTCTATAACCTCTCTTCCCATTTCCTCGTATTAGTAACACCATACATAACAATGCGTTATCCCATTTGTAACATCAGAAACTAATCTTCGCATGAAAATCAATTTCGACAATCAAAAGCGTTTTGACCCTCAATTCCGGGAAATAACGGCAGTGCGGGAACGTATCCTGGGGAGGAAGACAAACTCGGGAATGCGAAAGTGTTTAAATGACCCATAAATATTGCGTTTTCTTCTCTACGGTAGGGTATTTGAGGTAAGGACACGTTGGGGTGAAATACGAACTTTTGGTAGTTGGGGAAAATTTTGGAGTAAAGTTGAAAAATGATTTGGAAGATTTTCTTCTTGCACCTCTTTAGGTAGACATTGGTAGCATTAGTTTTAGTTATGTACGGTTGAGGTCTTTAGCGCTTAATTATTGAAATTGCTTTTACGTCGCGTCATCTTTTGTTTTAAGTGACGCCCTGTTTGTGTCGTGTGTGCAGTACCCCAATCACGAACTTTTGACGTAATCGCCACGTTAGCGTAGGTAGTTTACGCAGTACAACGTTAGTCGGCATCACGAAGCACTCTCGTGCCGTGTAGTAAGCTCGATAGCATTGACGAAGATGATGTCATACTAACGTAAATATGGCCGTTGAATAACACGTCCAGAAACAAGTGAAGCGATTTTTTTATGAATATTATCGAAATATATCATGATATTCCAGTAAAATCTAAGAGAAATCAATAGCGGAACAAAATTACGGTCAATATGTTTGGCAGGGTTAGTAAATGTAAAATTTTGGTCTATTAAAACATAAAGATGTAAGTCTTTCTGTAATCTTTAGATTTTTGAACTGTTTACTAGACTGTCAATTGACAGATTGACGTTATGCCGTTATATTGTGACAAATTCAAAAGTTTTACAAAAGATTTAGTTAAAAATTATGAAAAAATACTTAAAATAACGAGGACAAGTCGTTTGCAGTAGAACGTAACAATATTTATGTTTTTTAAAAAGTAAGTACGTAAAAGTAAAACAAGGATTTGTGATTAAATTGTTTTTATTCATTGGCTATTAGAGCGAGATAAACTCTAGCTAGATCTTATTTCTCAATAAATTGTGATTTATCCAAGCCCTCAGCTCTCCAAGAGGACGCTGTTTGTAACAAACGGAATGAAAAGCATTACCGTCAATATAAAATATATATATATTATTTTTCAGAATGAAGACTGACCAAAATACAATGTATAGAAATACGCCTACCAGACTAGAAGAAATAAAGTGAGTCTAGCAGTTCCGGCGGTCTTCGTTACTCCCATATGTTATAATCAGAGCAAAGTGAACCCAACAAGATCAAAATCGATACACCGGTTACAAGTGTCCCTGTTCCTGATTTCTTTTCAAGTTAAAAATAAAGAGTATAGGATAACAAATATTGTAATAAATTTCATATTTCTACGGCAATGTCTTAATTTTAGAATTATAAATATGACCACAAACGTATTCTTTATTTCACACGTTTCTTTATTTCTCGCCAAAAGCCAAAGCCCTGTCTGTTGTTATGTGTGAGATTTTAAGCACAAATCATATGAAACTATGTGTCGGATCCGTACATTCTCACTAGTACACAGACTTTCGTCTTCACACACTGAGGTTAATGGGACGAGAAGACGCTCTTGCGCAGTTTCCCGACCTCTGCCTAGCCGGCCGCGTTGGATTCGTTGATAGACCTCTTTCTTAGAACCACTTGTTGTAAGGCTCGGTCAAGTCTTTCGACTGTAGTCACAAAATGTCATCGTTGCCTGCACGAATAGTATATTATCAGTAAACCGGAGGTGTGGGATGTATTTGCTATTGACGTTGATGCCGAATCTATCCCATTCCAGGAGCTTGAATTCGTCTTCAAATGCATATGATAATTTTAGAAAAAAATCAATTTAGGCGGTCTTATCCGTAAAAAATACCTAGTTTTTCTTCGCTCATTGTTGACACTCAGAATCTCAAGTAATCTTTTCGCAACTCACGATACTATAAAGTCAAAAAAAGGTTCGTGAGCGCAAATCCAGTTTAATACTATAGAAAATGTTTACGCACAATAAACGTCAGGTATTTGAGCTGCCAAATTTAGTTTATTTTACGTCCGATAGAGGCACTTTCAGATTCTCATACAAATGAATACGTTACTATACGAATACTTTGTCGCAAATTATTCGTGATAGGTACAGATGATTTTCGTTGAAAAGTGGTCACGTGCGGTCGAGGTCTTTTGCACCTATATAACCTCGTGATCCACAATGATAGATAATACAATTTGTAAATATATTTTCAATCGAGCCAGGCTAGTTTTGTATGCTCCTTAATATCAAGCCCTTTAAAACTCCCGTTAGGTAGGTTAATAAAACCAAAAACTGAACTGAAAAAAAATCTGTTCGTTTTTATTTTTTTCTGCGTAGCGCCTTTACGACAACTCTTGAAATTGCCAAGGCTTTTTATACGAGCCCTCTCGGACAGTGCGAACTGAGTCCCATGTTAAATCGTAACTTTGAATTATTTATCGCAACCTTCGTTTAGCACTCCTAAATCAAGGGTCGTAAATACTTAATTCCGTTCGCGAAATGAGGTCATATGAGGTTATTTTTCAGGATCATTTATAACTCTTTGTTTCGTACTCTTTCTTCTTCTTAGCTTATGTGACCGCGTGTGGGGTGCTTGAATAATAAACACGTAGTACAAATCTCCAAGTTCTTCTCCAATAGTTTTATTCCAACAAAATAGCACAAAGATAGGGCACAAAGTGAGAGTAAGTACAAACAGAGACTATATTCTGGCATGCAGCTCGCTTTTATACAAATCAAAACCCTGAACAACGGTAGGAAAACAGTGGGGACGACATCCGTTTCCATATATGAACATTTACTATAATATTTATTTGTAGGGATAAACAATCTGCTAATTAAATGTATAAATTCATTAATTATTTAGTTATTCATCGTAATGAATTTAGTAAGCCTTTTAGATTATTATTTTAATAGTTACAATATTTAAAATAAATCTAACCTCCACCAACCAATCAGAGTAAACTTCCTTTTGGCGGCAAAATGAACATTTGTTATACGGCAAACATAAAAATCAAATAAGTGTCCCCATAATCTTTAAATAATTAATTTACAATTAATAAAATATTGTTACAATAATAAGATAATCTAAAGATTAATCCAAAATATTTTTATATCATAGCCAAGTTACATTCAACATGGTGGACACTTCCGGCATTTCCATAACAAACGTTAAATAGGTTTGACACCTAGACAGGTGCACAAACCATGATGCATTGAACATAATATGAGGAAGAGAATGTGCCATTCAGTGAACACAGTAGGGCTTCATAAGTCACACACAGCGAGTACATGGCCCGGTGCACAAGTCTACTATTACAGAACCAAGCAAATATGTGGGGCAGACCAGGATCGGGAATCATCGTGTAACACTCGGCCATCCTGCAACCACCGTGTCACACGGTGCTCTGGTGGTGTTTTGGAAGTCTGCGTTGTTGGTGTGCTGAAAATGAGAAAGAGCAGAATCAACAAGTATACTGGAAACTTGCAAGAAATTTGTTTTGATGGACACGGTAATAATTTGTTCATGTAAGTCATTAAGTTAGGAAATTTTAGCATGTGTAATAAATTCTAGAGGGGTAATAGCCGACACAAGTTACACAGTCATAACGTAAGTCACACAGACAATACTTCACGTAGATCAGACAAATAATAATTTATGTTGCTCGCACAGCATTGCTCAACGTAGTTCACACAGATATTACTTCACGTAGGCCACACAGATACTGCTTCTCACACAGACAATTTACGTATCTCACACAGCATTGCTCTACGTAGTTCACACAGTACTTCACGTAGGCCACACAGATACTGCTACTTACACAGACAATTTACGTAGCTCACACAGCATTGCTCTACGTAGTTCACACAGCACTTCACGTAGGCCACACAGATACTGCTAATCACACATACATATTTTTTGTAGGTCATACAGCATTGCTTTACGTCATTCACACATACATTACTTCACGTAGCTGCATAGGTCACATAGACACTGCTGCTCACACAGACAATCATTATCCGTATGTGACACAGAAATTAGTTTATTTAGATCACACAGAGTTTACGTAGGTAACATAGCCGATGATTTATTCCGGAATATTTGAAATACTATAGCTAATACTAATATACTCCGATAAATTAAACTACTGTTACTACTGCTCCGATATAAATGTTTATACCCTAATATCAATGATCTTTTGTTTAAGGTTGAAGAAAGAAAAACTCAACGGTGGAAAAAAGAAACCCGAACCGTCGATTCCGCATTAAACAACTATTTATTTATTGCATAATGTTGTTTACTTTTCATACTGCAATAAAAATATATCGTATGCGTGGTTTTACTTACAGTTAAATCAAATCTGTTGTAAACGGTACTCATAAAATATACAGTACACAGATATATTGTTTCACCCAGAACAAAGTTATTAGGTTTAACAATTCATCAGTAACTACCCCCTTTTTCACGCACCAACAAAAGTATAATCACCGTTCAAAATAATAACCTTACTAAGTTACTCAATTATCTTTAATCTAGATTTATTGGATTATCTCTGTCTACCTCCCGTCACTAAGCTTTCACCAAAATAATTTGGTTATAGGTTACCGAACAATGAGATCTTTATCAGCGTAATCGTAATGTATGCGTTATTATGAAACAATCACTCGAGCAAATGTTATCTATCTGTAAAACTATGTATGATCCACCTAGCGACTGCGTGTAAGCATCTCGAAAGCTTCGCATTGCACTGGTCGATGGCAAATTTGTAGTATTTAATAGTTTTTTTCTGTTTTGTCGAAATACAATCGTCACTTAGGAGTAAACATAATGCGACTCACCTTGAGGTGGCTGGAGCGGCTGATGCGTTGAACTGGGTGCTGCGAATCATCAAGCGGTGCATATGTGGCCGCTGCGACGCTGCGCTGGCAGGTGTCGCGTCGTTGAGTACGGCAGTCTCGCATCTCGTGGCTGACCCGTCGACAGATGTAGCACCGCCTCACTCCTGGTTGCTGCAATATCGTTGCCGTAGGTCTTGTTGCACTGGTTCTTCTTCGGATATTTCCTCTTCTCCAAGTTGATTTTCGCAATGCCCTCGTGGCTTCTACTTGCAGTTTTCGAGCAATGACAAATAGAACAGTATCCACAGAGTTCACGCAGTTAAGCATAAATATCAAATCGCGCGAGCACCGCGCGAGCCCCCGCTCCCGCACCCGCGGCCGTCCAGTTTGCGGCCTTACACGTACTTTCTTCTTGGTGATTGTACACGTACTTTCTTCTCGATGAAATTTTGGGGATGACTCCCGCGTCAGCACGAATCTCTCGACGATGCCTTTCTCTCTGGTCTTCTAAATCTTAGCAGTCTTCTTGGTCCATTAATCTTCCTTGGTCAGAGCCGGCAGCGTAAGGCCCGTGATTCTCGCACATCCCACTTCTGAGGTGTGACCGCGTGTGGGGTGCTTGAATAATAAACACGTAGTACAAATCTCCAAGTTCTTCTCTAATAGTTTTATTCCAACAAAATAGCACAAAGATAGGGCACAAAGTGAGAGTAAGTACAAACAGAGACTATATTCTGGCATGCAGCTCGCTTTTATACAAATCAAAACCCTGAACAACGGTAGAAAAACAGTGGGGACGACATCCGTTTCCATATATGAACATTTACTATAATATTTATTTGTAGGGATAAACAATCTGCTAATTAAATGTATAAATTCATTAATTATTTAGTTATTCATCGTAATGAATTTAGTAAGCCTTTTAGATTATTATTTTAATAGTTACAATATTTAAAATAAATCTAACCTCCACCAACCAATCAGAGTAAACTTCCTTTTGGCGGCAAAATGAACATTTGTTATACGGCAAACATAAAAATCAAATAAGTGTCCCCATAATCTTTAAATAATTAATTTACAATTAATAAAATATTGTTACAATAATAAGATAATCTAAAGATTAATCCAAAATATTTTTATATCATAGCCAAGTTACATTCAACATGGTGGACACTTCCGGCATTTCCATAACAAACGTTAAATAGGTTTGACACCTAGACAGGTGCACAAACCATGATGCATTGAACATAATATGAGGAAGAGAATGTGCCATTCAGTGAACACAGTAGGGCTTCATAAGTCACACACAGCGAGTACATGGCCCGGTGCACAAGTCTACTATTACAGAACCAAGCAAATATGTGGGGCAGACCAGGATCGGGAATCATCGTGTAACACTTATTACTTTGTCAGTCTTTTGGTTTCTTAAGATTCAGGTTCAGCATTTATTTAAGTTCTGCCTACGTAAATATACCTCTAAGTCGGTCTTTCTTTGCTAGTCGAATCATGTAAACAATCTTTAAAGAATTTTAAAAGTTATGCTTTTAAAATAATACAGTGAATAAAATACATTATCTATAAGATTTGAAAAAAGATTTCAGTGTTTAACGATGTATGATGACACATCATATGTAACCTATGGAGGTTGTGATTTATGTGTATATCTTATTTTAAAATGACTTATCTCGCAAAATGTCATGTGATTTGTTGAATGATTATTTGCAATATTCGGAAAGCCAAGAAGAACTGACTTTATGTAAGTTGGCACATTGTAAACCAAATAAATATATTCGGGCCTTAGTTTGGGATGCAACTTGTGTCGATACTTTGGCCCCCTCCCATCTCAGAGAATCAGCCCTTAAAGCTGGAGCAACAGCGGAGTTGGCTGAAAACGCCTAGCGTCGCAGTACGTCTTACTTGCAAGTTATTATGTGTTTGCGCCATTTGGCGTTGAAACATTTGGGCCGTGGGGACCCTCTGCTAAATTGCTGTTTAGTAAAATTGCGCCAAAATTAAATTCTGTAACAGCCAATAATAAAGCTGGCTGGTTCCTAGCTCAAAAGATTAGCATAGCTATCCAACGCAGCCAGCATCATAGCCTCCTTGCCGCAGTAAAATGGTTTCGTTTTTGAATAGGTAGACTTTAAGTTGTTTTTTTTTTATGTTGCATGTCTTAGTTTTATTTTTTCTTGTTTGTCATTAATAAAATACTATTTAGTGTAATAAAGATTTATTTAGTATGTGTATTACGTACAAGTCAGCGATGTGGGTGTATTACCATAAGAAATAAAAACCTAAATACGAATTTCAATAAGTTAACCTAAGATGTACATGTACATTTTTTTTGTTTTGATTTTGTATGCTAATCAGATGTTATTTAAATTCTCCAAGTTTTAAAATTTATTCACAGAGTTTTCTCCTTAAATATAATCATAAATCCAAAATACCCGAGTCTGGGTTATCAAAATACTTGAAACTCGGAACTCAAGGAAAAAGTGAAAAATAAAATTTCCAGTTGAAAATGAATGTTTCATTCCGGAGTGAGAAAAATATAAAGCACCCAATCGGAATTCACAGTTCATTTTATTTTTATTTAAAAAGTAATGTCAAGATTGTTTACAATATTCGACTAGCAAAGAGAAACGGACTTTATAGAAACTGACAGTTGCAAAACAATTGGGAAGATGACGCTGACGTCACTGGTAATGTTGGTAGCTCGTTGGCCCGGTTAGCCAAAGGTTGCGGGTTCAATCCCGCCCGTTCGCTTTTTTGGTTTCTTTATTCAATTTATTTACAATTATAGGGATACCAAAATAACACTTTCAATGTTCAAAACATTCAACTAAACCATTAACAAATCACTGATGGTGCCAATTCCAGTTATAGCTTAGTTCAATGTTTCTCTCTAACTTGGATACTCTAGAGTCCAATATATCCGATAAAGTGACATTATTTGAATCACAAAATATCTTCAATAGTTAATCGGGCTGCAGTGTATCTGCAACAGTTATATTGGAAAAGCTTTTAAATTCGGCTTGTCAATACGACCGAGATCAAACTATATTTATTTCCCTGTATTTTCTTTCATAGTTTGTGTTTCCAGTTTCAATAACTAGTCACTAAATGTTATGCTTGGGCTGTTAATTTTATACTTGTTTCTAATGTTTACGCGAATATTACTTATCGAAATGAAACACTATTTTACGGATGTTCTTTTCGCGAATTTATTTATTTCAAGAAAACATAACAGATTACAATCAATTTCATTACATTAAGATACTTATATAATGGTATTATACTAGATAGCAATCTCAAACATGTTTCCACGGCAATTACATAGTGGTATCTCCTAAATTAAACAATATAATTTAAACATAACAATTAAACCAAAATATACTATAAAAATGTAAGCAAAATAAAGATAAAGCTGAGCAGAAGTAGCACACACAACTATTCATATATTTATTTCAAGGGGAATACCCTCAATAATATTCTTGACGAGTGTCCGGGAACGAACTAAGTTAGTGTTAAAAATATCCAGATCACACACACACACGTTGAGCAAATTCCTCATACTGGCGACAGAATCTAGCCAACGGCTGATGATAAGAGATATTGTTGCGATACAGTTGCGTGGTAAAAGTTTTTGGTCTACGTGGGTTGTGTCTGGTGTTGAAATCGAAGAAAACCAATAAATCAGGGCAATCCAACGCATAATGTACCAATTTATGCAAACACACCAAATCCGATTCCACGCGGCGGCGATAAAGAGGTAGCATTCTGTACGCACTTAATCGTTGTTCGTATGACTGAAGCTGCCTTTTGCGACCTTCACGGAAACTTAACAGGCGCAAGAACTTGGATTGCACAGACTTTATGCGGTCGCGGTGTACAGCATAATAAGGGGACCACACTACCGACCCATACTCCAGGTTACTGCGCACCAGGCTACCATACAAAGTAATGAGACTTTGGGATTGTTTTAATTTTTTAGTTTGCCTAGCCACAAATCCTAACATTTGGTTTGACTTATTTATCATCGACTCATAATGATGACAAAAGCTGAGCTGTTCATCGAACAGTACTCCTAAGTCTCTGGCAACGGATTCTCGTCAAAGATGTTGTGCCTCTAAAATGTAGTTATTTACAATCTTATTTCTTTTAAGAGTGAATGATATCGTATAGCATTTTTCCATATTGAGGAACATATTGTTACAGTTGCACCAATCAGATAGGGCAGCCAAGTCATTTTGGATAAGGCGCTCATTATTACTTTCTATCGTATTAAAAAATTTAAGGTCATCCGCGTAGAGTAGGCAGGTTGACACAATATTTTCAACAAGATCATTAATAAAGGTGTTAAACAATAAAGGACCCAGGTTTGAACCCTGTGGAATGTCTGATTTTATGAAGATCGGCTTAGAGGAATATCCGTTAACGGTTACCAGCTGGCTTCTTTTTTCAAGATATGACTGCAGCCATCGCAACAAGCTACCGTGAATTCCGTGTGCCTCCAACTTTTCACATAGTTTACCGTGGTCGACCTTGTCAAAAGCTTTTTTTAAATAAGTATACACTGCATCCTTTTGACCTTGGTTATTAAAAGCATCACACAAGTAAGTTTTAAAAGAGAGCAGGTTTTTAACAGTTCATCTGTTTTTGAAAAAACCGTGTTGTTTATTAGATATCATTGGTTAAACGTAAAAGTAAAGATCATCGAAAACGAGAGACTCAAACAACTTAGGAATGGCTGATAAAATACTGATAGGTCTATAGTTCTCGCAACATGTTCGATGACCAGACTTGAATATGGGAACGACATTAGCCATCTTCTATTGAGTTGGAAAAACGCCACTGCTAAGTGATTTATTGAAAATTATTTTGAGCGGTTGACACAGTTCATCTGCACATTTTCTAAGGAATCTAGCAGGGACTCCATCAGGGCCAGGATCTTTTCGCGTATTAATACGATTGAGTTTTTAGAGAATTTCCCTCTCCGTTAGGACTATTCATATGAGATAAGACTCTGCATGACTGTCGCAAGTGGTCCTCAAACACGGATCCGAAATCTATACTAATATTATAAAGCTAAAGAGTTTGTTTGTTTGTTTGTTTGTTTGAACGCGCTAATCTCAAAAACTGCTGACCCGATTTGAAAATTTTTTTTTACGTTGGATAGTCTATTTATCGAGGAAGGCTTTAGGCTGTATAACATAAAGATACGACTCATAAGACCACAGCAGCAATGAAAAATGTTGCGAAAACGGGAGAAAGATATTCCTTTTGAGAGCTTCCACTGCATACGCTGCGGAAACCGCTTAAGTTACACAAAAATCATGTATGACCGGATTGTTCAGCATTAAGAGTTCTATAATAAAATCTGCAACAGCATATGTCTATCTTTTATGGTTGACTTACTACAACCTTTTTAATGTTAATAAATTGGTAAAAAAATAATGCATTATTTTTAGAGGTGTATTAAACACACAGGTATTAATTCTTATCAAAATAAATACATTCATCATCACGAGCATTTCATTTAGAACCAAGTTGCCCTTTATATCATTTGATTTCAATAAATATCTTAGGAGCTATCACAGTTTTAACATAACTCCGCACCAAAATAATGTTCGCAGCTTAAGTACAACGTGCGCTTGCGCTAATCTATTATAAAGCTGAAGAGTTTGTTTGTTTGAACGCGCTTATCTCAGGAACTGCTGGACCGATTTGAAAAAATATTTCTGTGTTGGATAGCTTATTTATCGAGAAAGGCTTTAGGATATAAAACATGACGCTGCGACGGGAGGGGAGGGAGCAAACTCAAAACCCGCGGACGAAGTCGCGGGGGACCGCTATAATATTATAAAGCTGAAGAGTTTGTTTGTTTGAACGCGCTTCTCTCAGGAACTGCTGGACCGATTTGAAAAAATATTTCTGTTTTGGATAGCTTATTTATCGAAAAAAGCTTTAGGGTATAAAACATCACGCTGCGACGGGAGGGGAGGGGGCAAACTCAAAACGCGCGGACGAAGTCGCGGGGGACCGCTAGTATTTAGATAAAAGTTTATTAAATTTTATCCCGACGTTTCGGATCGTATTTGGATTAACGTCAGGATAAAATTTAATAAATTTGCGAAAAGTGCATCCGTAAAATAATGTTTCATTTCGATGTTAATTTTATGTTTTTTTAAGTGGCCGTAAGGAACCACTCTAAAAAAAGGAGGCAATGAGTTCTTGGGGAAAAACTCCAGTACCTACGAGTACATTTGTCTGAATAATTCAAAATCATATTAAGCATCACAATCATTTTAATCCTTTTTTGAGAAAAGTGACGCGAATAGGATCCATTTTCAAACGAACTTTATTATTACTGGTACTACGAAATATTTGATTACCAGCATTAGTTTGTGCTAAAATGTTAAAAGCCCGTAATGATATCCAATCGAGATTCCACTTACCAATAATTTTCAATAGTAGATAGTACTGCAACGTATCTGCAGCGGTTGTAAACCGAGCTGTACTTTAAAAAACGAAACCCCTATTTTCCAATCTAGCTGTCTCTGTTTCTCATGCCTGTAGACGGTGCCAGTGAAAGAGACGGCAATATCGGAAAATCCTTTTTTTAGAATAGAGCCTTTGAAAGCTTAATCCGAGCGATCAGCTAGAGATATTCATACAAAATGAATTTTGTGGCGGCACTGACAATAGTGCCCATAATCATATACTGTTCCATGTGGTACGGTGGTGGTATTGTGATGTGATGGTACATTTGGGCTCGATTCCCAAATTGTATTTTAATTTATGTAAAGCTTAGCGCGGCTGACTGTCGTATAAAATGTAAAGCTTATCGGCATTCCCATGTCTATGAATCAAGGCGTGTCTGTGTCGAATAAATCTTGTCTAACGAGTGAGAGGGAATGAGATTAGAACGATATTACAGAATTTAGAATTAATATTCATTGATTTCTACTAATTGTATTTTTTTAATCACAAACAAGAATGAATAAAAACTAAGACATGCAACATAAAAATTAACTTTAAACCTACTTATCCAAAATATAAACCATTTCCTTGCGGCGAGGAGGTTATAATGTTGGCTGTGTTGCTGCGGTGGGTAGCAATGCTAAAGCTTTGAGCTGGAAATCAGCCAGCTTTATTATTGGCCGTAATATTATTTTGTTTTGGAGCAATTTTTCTGGACATCAATTTAGCGGAAGGTCCCAAATGTTTCAACGCCAAACGGCGCAAACACATGACACACGCTTAGCGTTTTCAGCCAACTCCGATGCTGCTCCAGCTTCAAGGGCTGATTCTAAGAGATGCGAGGAGGCCAAAGTATCGACACAAGTTGCATACCAAATTTGTAAAGGCCCGACCCCGTTCCCAGGGCTTGAGCGTAAGAACATCGAGCCCCTTGCTATCATTACGGACCATAGTACGATGTCCCAACGTCGAAGGAACATTCATGGTGGCAAGAGCTCTTCTAATAACGACAGTATGAGTAGCACGACGGGCGAGACGCCCAGCGCTTTTTTAACCTCCTTGCTCTATTTGCTTGTTGTTTTGGTCCCTGACTTTCAACTCAGGGGTGATAATATGAGTTAACCTTTTAAAATAATATTTTTTTTTTTACGTTATATGCAAGTTTTATAAAATAAAACGTCTTCACAACATTTTTAAGAAGTACTAAACAAATAGGGAAACTCACACCCTTGTGCGTATCGCATCCACGAAATACTACGCTGTAGCTAGTAAGCTACGAAGAAGCGACCTGGCGTTAGTGGTAAAGACTCGCCCGCTTGTATCGCAATAATAAATTGATTCGGGGTTTTTTTTGTATTAAGTACCTCTAAGTCGGGTGTCGCTGACCAAAACAACACCCTGTATAATTCTAGTTATGTCTGGATTATACCTTAAACTAACTAGGATGAAAAGTCAATCATAATTTAGTTAAACAAGAAAACCAAAAACTTTCATTTGGATAAACTTTTATTTATTTACATACAGCTTCAAATTCATGTATCCTCGTAGTTGGCACCGAGCCAGTCGCAAAATTCAAAACTTTCGTTCCCGAAATTGTAACTGAAATACTTTGCGAGCAATTAAGGAATTTAAAATAATATGCACCAAGTACGACCCTGAACTTTTGGTTCTTAAGTGGGGATATTAAATGACATTTACTGTCAAGAACTCCAATAGTCAGCCACTTCAACGAATATAACTTACACATAAACACTGAAACGGGCGTCACTTCAAGTAAAGGTCATGATGGCATCTCCTTGGACATGCTTAGGCTGACTTTGCCACACTCACTAGATGCTATCACTGATATGATAAATAGATCTCTTCTGGAACACATTTTTCCCGATAGTTGGAAGATAGCAGTTGTCAAGCCACTACCTAAAGCCATTCCTCCCGTAACAATGCAAGACCTCCGCCCCATCAGCATTCTTCCATGTCTCTCGAAAGTGCTGGAAAGGATTGTATGTGATCAACTCACAACATATCTAGATGACAACAATATGCTGCCCAAACATCAATCTAGCTTTCGCAAGGGCCATGGTACAGGAACTGCTCTTGGAAAGGTGGTAAATGATTTACTGACTGCTCAGGATCAGGGATATGTGACTTTCCTACTGCTACTTGATTTCACACGGGCATTTGATGCTATTAACATCTCCTTACTGACGTCTAAACTCAGTTACTATGGGCTTGACAGTGGCGCCATAAAATGGTTCCATAGTTACCTGCATCAGAGGCAACAATATGTAGAGATAAGTAGAGCAGATGGCACAAAATTGCACTCTAAACAGCAGATGGTGCAAAGAGGAGTGCCCCAAGGCTCAATATTGGGTCCAATCCTGTACATTTTGTACAGTGCCGACATCACTAAGAGCATTTTACACTGTAAGCATCACATCTATGCAGATGACCTTCAGCTTTACCTGTCATTTGACCCTGCAGAGTGCCACAATGCCGTAGTCACGATAAACAATGACCTACAAAGGATTTCAGACTGGTGCGTGAACAACTGTCTTACGCTAAATGCTAAAAAATCGAAACTGATGGTAATAGGAACACCAAAGAATATTGCTAAGCTTGAAGATAATGTAATAAAGATTAGAGTGAATGGGGAGGAAATAGAAAGGGCGGAGGAAGCAAGAAACTTGGGCATGATCTTTGATAGTAATCTGAGATTTGAGAGCCACATCACAAATTGCACAAGAAACAGTTTTTTCCGACTTAAACTTTTATACAAAATAAGGCCATACCTTAGTGAAGAACTCAGTATAACTCTGTGCGAATCACTTATATTGTCTAAGCTCAACTACTGTGACACTGTCTATGGCCCATGCCTTCTCGCCCGTACAGCGAAACTCATCCAGAGAGTACAAAATGCCTGCATTAGATTCTGCTACCACATCCCTCCTCGGACTCACGTTACACCATACATTAACGCTGCAAACTTACTTCGGATGGAAGCCCGCAGAAAACTTCATCTTGCAACCCTACTTTTTGAGGTCGTTAGGACACATCGACCACGCTACTTACACGAGGACTTGGTATGGGCACGAGGTAGGGATGGACGTGGGAGAAGGGAATGCACGAACGTCTTCCTGACCCCGAGACATCGTACAGTCGCATTCCGGGGTTCCTTTAAATTCGCCGCTACTCGTTGCTGGAACACTCTGCCCCCGCCGTTGCGCGCCCTAAAGACAAAACAAACGTTCAAAAATAACCTAAAAAAACACCTTTTGAAAATCCAATTTGACGATGAAAAGCACAGGTACACTTACCAATAAAGAATGCGCGTCATGCCGGGGGACAACAATTCCGGGCAGAATTCATCTGCATATGCAGCCTTCCACATATTACAATGGAGCCATCCTCGCACACGAGTTTTGCTTTGCAGTGTCAGCGTCGGCATGTAGACCATGTTGCGATACGGTCGCTATTTTTTCCTCTGTATTTGTCGCTGAGCGAACAGAACGGACTGTCACCTGGCTACACCCAGATACTCCAGATACCTACCCCAATGGTGCACGAAATTTTTAATTGTCAACGTGTCGTACATAACGTGGCAAAACGAAATAGGTATTTTGTAAAGAGGACGGGGCGTGGCGGTCGGACCGGATGGGACGCAAATGACGTTTGACGTCTCACTTGACATTTGCCATTCCTTAATTTTTTTTTTTATTTTTTTTTATTGTGTTATTTGCGTACTCACCGGTGCGTTCCGCTTCGCTTTTGGCTGCTGTGGCCGCGTGCAGCTAGGAAAGCGCTTGCGTTTTGTTGTTCTTGTTTTTTTTTTTTATATTTTATTCTTAGTTAATTGTTTGTTTTTTTTTTTGTTATTTTCTTATGTTTTATATTTTATTTTATTGTTATATTATATTGTATTGTTTTTGTTTTTTGCTGTACCCACAAGGCACCCTCTGAAAATCAGTGTCGTGGCATGCATCTTGCGGCCACGATTAATGCTGAGAGGGTGCCTTTTCGACTCATACTCGATGTTAAACGTATAATAATAGTCCCCCTAGCCGATTTCGACTACGGTGGCCAGTCACAACGACTAACCGACTGCGCGGGACATATTATAGTGCACAAGTGTGTGCGCAAACACAGGTGCACTCTCTATTCCTTTCACTCTCATAGCCCGATGGGACAGCAATCTGACACAACCGGAGAGAGAGAGAGGCGCAGGACCAACGGCTTTACGTGCTTTTCCGAGGCACGGGGGTGAAACACCGCCAACTTCCAAACTCCGGGCTACCCTAAGAATTTCTTAACAGAAAAACTCAGGTATATATTTTTGGCCCGACCCGGGGATCGAACCCGGGACCTCTGGCGCAGCCGTCGCTTTAAAGTGCGACCCTCCTACCGCTGCGCCACCGAGGCAGTCGTAAACGTATAAGAAGTGTGTGTGTCTGTTTTATTGTTTAGGTGTTTACGTGTAAGTGTTTTTTGTATATGTATGTGAGTCGAATAAATGTATTTTCTTTCTTTCTTTCTTTCTTTAAAATATTTGGCTCTTGGTTAATTAATTGGCTTATTAATATTTTGGCTCTTGGTAGTTAGGCGCGAGAGACTGCGACCGTACTGAAACCTTTCTTGCTCCTCTATTTGAATACATTATAGAGGTCTCGAGTTCGAATCCCGGGTCGGGGTTTTTCTGCCTTCGAAAAAGTCAGAAACAGTGTCGCAGTCACTCCCGGCTAGTGTGGACAAAGGGTGTTTACAAGGTACTAATATTCGAATGAAATAAAGAAATCCGGGTATAGCATTTGGTATAGAGGTGAATTTTTGCCCTTCGAAGTCAACCTGTTTAAAGGCGTGGCTATTGTTGAAAAGTTCCAAATGAATCTGCGATACCATGAGCACATTCCTAAAAATACTTTAACATCATGAGCTGAAGTTGGTGTTCTAAATTCCATTATAGATGCTACTTTACCAGGATCTGTTCTTAAACCATGCTCATCAATAACATATCCCAGATATTTAAGAGATTCTCTAAAAAATTTGCATTTTTCCCTGTTAATTGTCAAGTTAGCCATTATAAGTTTTTCCAAAACTCGATTTAACAACAAAAGATGACAAGAAAACGAATTTGAACTAATAATTATATCATCTATGTAACAAAATACTTTACCGCCCTCTATATCACTACAAAAGTTCTGATTGAACAGCATGTCCATCAGTCTTTGCTGTCTAGAAGGAGCTCCACAAAGACCAAAGGCCATAACTTTAAATTTAAAAGAACCTCGACCCGGAACTGTAAATGTTGTCTTTTCCTGTGACGCAGCATTTAAAGGGATTTGCCAAAAACTAGAAGATAAATCAATAGAGGACAGAAACCTGGCTTCCTTTAAGCTGTCTAAGATTTGAGGAATATATGGAATGCCATAAGAATCACTTTTAGTGACAGCATTTAACTTACGACTGTCCAAACAAAATCTCCATTCATCGTTTGGCTTTGGGACCAAAAGTACTGGATTGTTCCATGGACTTTCACTTGGAGCTACCACATCAAGGCTCAACATCTTGTCTAACTCCTTGCCTAAGGCTTCCTTTTTCTCTGGAGACAAAGGATATTGTCTGGCCTTAATAGGTGCAGCATCACCGGTGTCAATCACATGTTCAATCAGTGTTGTCCTACCTAAACCTGCCTTTTCAGTTGAAATTTCCTCAAACTTGTCAATCACAGTAGCTGCAAGCTCACGTTGTTCTGGAGTCAAATTGCCATAAGGTGTTATACAGTGAAACTGATCTGAATTTGTCAAAATGTTATACGAAAAAATATGTTCCGGGGATCTTCTATAACCAATACGTTCAAAAATTTCAGGGGCCAAGTTAAATCGTTTCCAAAAGTCACATCCTAATATCACATCAGAAACTACTGACGGAATAACATAAAACTGAATAACATGAGTTTGATTGTTGAACATCACTGGCAAATAAAAACGTCCAATTGTTTCCAACTTACAACCATTCGCAACACTACACGACATATTTTGTTCATGCACGAACGTAAAACCCAAATTTTCAAAGTGTGTATGCGAATTATTTCCTAAAATTGAAACGCAAGCACCAGAGTCCAACAAACCAATCGTTTCCAAATCCTGAATCTTAAATTTTAGATACGGCCGAACATCATCCTTATTTGTTGCAAACCGGACTGTAGCAATTGAGCTAAAACTGTAGTACTTCCTAACTGAATCTAAGCATTTATTATTTTCTACAATATTATTGTTACAGTCCAAGCTGCCTAGTTTTTTGGATCTTTAACCTGTTCGCCTATTTTATTTGAGCAATCTCTAGCAAAATGACCATCTTTACCACACTTGAAGCATGACGATGGTTTAAAATTTCCATTTGTGTAGGTTTTGCACAATTTAAAATTGTGGTTAGGTTTACCACATTTAAAACAAAGTTTTTTACCCTTGGTAGTACCGGAAACACTCGAAACTTTGCTGTCACTTTCCACATTATTTACTTTTTTCAAATCGTTTTTGACACTTTGCTTCGAAACACTAGCTACCGAAGAAGATTGTGACTGCTTTTTCGGTTTATACAAAAACTCGGACGTAAGTACCGAAAACTTTTGTTTTTCCGGTTCAGAAAAATCCAAACAACGCTGACGCGTAACCTCAATGACCTTGCATCTACGTAACAACTCACCTATCGAAGTAACCTCAACAAAAGCCAACTGCTGTGAATAAAATGGTCTAATATTACGAAGTAAAATCTCTAATTTTTCTGTTTCAGGAAGCTGTTTTCTCAACCTGTCAAACATACACTTCATTATAGAAAAGTATATATGAAGCGGTTCATCCGTTCCCTGTGTGCGAAGACGAATCTCACCTAAGAGCTTGTAATCGTAATCCACAACACTAAAATCCTCCAACAATAAAGATTTAAGTTCACTCCACGATGACACATTGGAACGCACTGCCCTATACCAAATCAGTGCCTGGTCTACAAAAAGTCGTGCTGCAGAATTTAAAAGTTTCTGGTCAGAAACCCCGTCAGCTCTTTGCAAGTCTTCAACCCGATCAAGGAAAGATCTCGGATCTGAAACACCATTGAACCGAACGTTCCATTTCGAAACACAGTTGTCACCAACTTGACTGCAATCTGTAACAGCCAATTTTTCTACCTGAAGATCCTTGACTTCAACGTCTTCCTCCTCTATGTTGCTAGAAGTTGTTTGCTCCAACATGACAAGTAAAATTTTTAATGAACCGAAACAAAAACTTACCTTTTGTTTTATTGAAACATCCTCCACTGCAACCCTCTTCAACCTGTAATGTAAGTGGCAAGCTAATGTTTTTGATCTATTTAGTGAAGAACCAGAAGGTGACCTACTCTGTTTAATGATATTTTCTTGTAAATCTATAAGTTTTTGTTCAATGACTACTAACTCCTCTTTTGGATCCAAATCAGTTTCTGATATTTGATCCGAAGGATTATCATTCAGCCAATTTCTCAATTGTTTTCTAAGAGCATCTACTGTACTTTCTGGTGTCTCCTCTCTAATTTTGACTTCATATACCAATTCATCTTTATTTAAATGTGACGGAATAACTTCCTTACAAGCCATTATTAAATTTCAATTTTTTCAACTAATTTGCAACGCAAACTTATATAAATTACACTGTTATATCACTGTTAAATCAAATTATTCACTATTTCTTTTGGTGGTTTATATTTTTACAAGTTGTGACTGAGGCAAATGTTTTCTTTTTACAACAAAGTTATAATGGTTAAAATAGGTGTGAAAATATCACAATCAAAACAAATACAAAATATACCTCAATACATATACAGGTTTAGAGAATTTCATTAATGCTAGGTAAAAGCAAACAAAAGGTTTTGGGATTTCACAAAATAAGGTTTACACCGTAACAATAACTTTTATTTGGTTAGTAAATACAAATTGTTTGATGCAACACTAAACTTGTGGGATAATTCATAACCAGTTAGTAACACAGGCAAAATTAAACCTAAGCTAAATAAAATGGTAGTTAATTAGCATTCCAAAAAAAAATTCTAACAACAAAGTGCTCAAAATTGTCTAATCACTAATTCTAAAGTTGGGCGCCATTTGTCGCAGTCACTCCCGGCTAGTGTGGACAAAGGGTGTTTACAAGGTACTAATATTCGAATGAAATAAAGAAATCCGGGTATAGCATTTGGCAACAAAAGTTTATTCAAATTTGCTATTACACATCTACCTTTTAACACCTTTAAACAAATCAAATACAAAACTTAATAGCTCAGAATTCAGTAGAGACTAGGTTAGGTTCTAATTTAGTTATCTATACTATTACAAATCTTAATGTTCACAATTTTCTAATTAAATAAAGATAAACCACCAATTTAAGTTTTTAATTTCCTATTCAATTCCAAAATTTATCCTCAAAGGGATTCCTAAATTATGCTTAAATTAATAGCTAAATTATCCCACTTTTCACTAAGTCAAAGTAAATACAAGGAAAACCAACCTTGGATTTCAACGGAGGTTACCATTTCAAATCTTTGTTGCATCAAACTACAGACAACTCTGCAACATTACCCCAAAATTTCACCGATACCGATCCATCCTCAAAACGAAGCGGCTCAATCCATCAGGAAAATCTGACTTCAAAAATAATCAAAATGAGGTTTATGTAAGGTCTTAGTAAGGTCACTGAGGTTACAACATGATCACCAAATTGTGACTGTTCAACTTACAGACACATATCAAAAGCGAAACCTAGAAATAAAAGAAAGTTCTAGTTAACAACCAATTTTTTTTTTCTAAGTGAGGGTGGTTATACTTTTCATCACCCTATTTATGAAATCTTTAATAAACCAATTTAATACCTGCAACAGCTGGCTCGCCATATAATTTCTGAATTAATTACTAAACATTTATGCTAATTTTTCTATTTGAGACCTGAAATGATAAAAATTACAACTCTCAATACAATATGCCCAGATGTAGGTAGGCTACATTTTCTTTACAAGGATTTCCAAAGGAATTTTCTCAAAATACTTACCATTTTTCCAGTCATTTATATCAAATCATTTTCGAAATTAATTCATCCAAATTGACATGTTGGCGGCGTCTGAAACGATAAAAAGAACCATGTGCTCAGAGTCTAAGAAATGTCTCGCAACAAACAATAATCAACGCAAACCTTTCTGCAGATACTTACCAGGAATAACTATCAAACTACAAAATAAATTGGGGCGTGCCCCATTATTGAAATATTTAATTTATTTCATTTTCACACACGTTCCACTCCGACGCACGACCAACAGTGCGGAACCGGAAAAACGGCAGCTGTCACACTTGACAAATGTCAGTGTCAGCATCCATCATATCTATGCCAAAATATGGACTGGAGTCCTACATCCATTTAGATTTTCGTTTCACGCGAACTTAGACAAAAATATACAACGTTACAACAGCTTGGAGACAGAAAGTTGGCAGTGATGACAACTCCCGTGCCTCAGAAAGCACGTTAAACTGCTGGTCTTGCGCCTGATCTCACACTGGTCATATCGGACTGCCGTATCACCGAATTAATGAGAGTTTACTTGTGAATTGCGCACACATCTGGGCACTATATTATCTTCTGCGTAGCTGGCCTATCTTTGTTGAGAGGGACAGCCATTACTGAAAATCGGTAGCAGAATATATTAAATTTACATAGTTCATGCTCATAATAACCTCAACGAACACGTTACGATTCGTTAATAATCTTAACTGGGTGCCCATTTATCTTAAAGGAATCTTATGGCCATATCGATTTTCCTATCACTGCGACTTCTATTTAGCAAAGGTCTTCTTTCATTCTTCACCTTGGTTTCAATGACGACACGTTTGGTGTACTACTATGCCATAGGTTGCAGGCGTAAGCAAGAACAATTGTACGTTAGTCAAAATTGTTTATTTGTTTTCAAGTATTTATGCGTGCAGCTTTTGGTCAGTGTATACTCAAAAATATATCGGCGCTTATCGAGTTCAGTATAAAAACGCCTTAAGGCTGATTTTGGGACTTCCGCACTTTTGTAGTGCCTCTGATATGTTCCCTGAAGCTCGAACAGATAGTTTTCAAGCTTGCCTACGAAAAAAAAACTGCGTCAATACAGAGCTGCGACTGCGAGTTTAGATTGTTTTTACACTGTGACATTGTGAGTGTTAAAATCATTCTGCTTTGACACTGTGAGTGTTAAAATTATTCTTAACAATATGATAACTAGTTGTTTTTAACAAAAAAATAATTAAAACTATTTAATACTAAAACTAATTGTAACTAAATTTATATGTATATGTTACGGCTAATAGCCTAAGTTCGGCTACACCTAGTTTTAGCCGGCTACAACTAGGTGCAGTCCGCCACATGCGGTTAAACTTAGGTGTATCCTACTTATATTCGGTTACAACTAGGCTTAGCCTTCATTATAGCGGCTAGAACTAGGTACAGCCGCACACTGGTGGTTAAACTTAGGTGTATCCTATTTATCATCGGCTAGAACAAGGTTTTCTGTTCAGTTGTTTTGAGATTCTAATATTGCGTTTCCCAATTGATTCGATTACATGGAATAAATGAAAGACAGGGATGTTTAAGTGACATTTATTATTTATTATTTGACAGGCAAATTTTTTCTTTTAACAAAAAGGCGTTATTATAAGTAATCAAACAGAAAATATTATATATTTTCTCAACATATACTAACAGAACTAGACATAACAAAATAAACATAAAAAATAAAGTTTTACTTTTTAACTATGAAAAAATCAACTAAGTCTTTGTTTTCTTCTGTCATATTTTTATGTTAAAACAAATAGGATAAGTTTTTTACTCAGTTTTATTTATACAATAATTAACAAACACTCTTATATGAAAGTATGTTGCAATAATGTCTATCACTTATTTGAACAAGATAAACTTGAATGACATTCAGAGTTATACAAAATACTATAATAATTATATTATTATTTTAGAAAAGAATTGGAAATTATTTTACATATTGTCTTATCTCGCTGGAAAATATCTATTAACGAAAAAAGACGTTATTTTAAGTAATTAAAACACAAAATATTATAAATCTTCTCTTCATAAACTAACAGAACTAGACATCTTTGGCGCAAAGATAAAAAAAAAAACATAAAAAATAATGTTTTACTACTTAACTAAAAATCTAAACAATCAGGAAACGCATGATACGAATCTCAAAATAAAATCAAAATCCTTAACAGAATTGAAAACCTAGTTCTAGCCGATAATAAATAGGATACACCTAAATTTAACCACCAGTGTGCGGCTGTACCTAGTTCTAGCCGCTATAATGAAGGCTAAACCTAGTTGTAACCGAAGATAAGTAGGATACACCTAAGATTAACCGCATGTGGCGGGCTGCACCTAGCTGTAGCCGGCTAAAACTAGGTGTAGCCCCACTTCGGCTATTAGCCGTAACATATATAATAATATTAATAATATTCTATGTCATTTATGTTTTAACTGTGTGTATTATTTTTAAGCACGCTCTGTGTGTATCTGTAAATCTACAGAGCAATTTTACTTGTATACGAGATAATATTTTAATTTTAGAAATCATTATTGTAACTGTAGTTGAAAGACCAAATAAAAAATATTATTATGACCATTTAAGGTTTACTCTGAAGGGATATCATTAAGGGCCCATGGGTGCCCCGGGGCCCCATTTTTAAATCACTCGCGTCAAAATAGCGTGTTATATTAATTGATTGGTGTCAGATTTTCGAATAAAAAACAGTTAAATTCACTACAGAGTGATTTAAAAAACACTTAATTTTGTAAGTATTAACGTATAATATTTCTCGGCTATAGGTAATTTTTAATTTCCTTTCGAACGGAAATCACGCGTCATATCCAAGCGAGTGATTCAAAAATAAAGCTAGCAGAGTTGCCATATGCTGTTCCTGTATTTGCTTATTTTAACATTATCAAGTAGTGACGATCTTTTTAAACAAGTAATAATATATTTGGCTCTAGATATACGAGTACGTGTAATAGAATTAACTTTAATTAATTACCTTTTCTCTATATATAAAAATGAATCCTTTTTTCCCTTGGTCACTGTTGTGTTTGTTATCATTAGGAGAAGGTTCTTATGATATAAATAATTCAAAAAATTAGGCGGTTGGACCGATTCTCATGATTTATACTTTGCTAGATTCATCAACGTCAAAATTACGGGGCCTGGGCCCCAATTTTTAAATCACTCGCTTGGATATGGCGTGTGATTTTCGTTCTAAAGGAAATCAAAAATTAACGGAAAATGTATAAGTGAATACTCTAAAGTAATATTTAATCGAATCACCCTTTTTTGGAAGCACACTGTTTTTAATTCTAAAATAGGATATTAATCAATAAATATCACATGCCATTTTGACGCAATCGATACAAAAGTAGGGCTCCGGGACGGGACGTGGCCGGGAG
This sequence comes from Pyrausta purpuralis, assembly GCA_963924145.1. Lineage (NCBI taxonomy): Eukaryota > Metazoa > Arthropoda > Insecta > Lepidoptera > Crambidae > Pyrausta > Pyrausta purpuralis. The sequence continues at coordinate 4,372,989 of OZ001664.1, read as the reverse complement.
CGATCCAAATTCTCTGAGTCCGCCAGTACTAATTAAAACACCTGTTTAATATATAAGGTAATGGTAGATTTAATGAATGAAGTCTATAATTTTATCACAGGTTTGTAAACGAAAATTAATAACGTGAAATATAGCGGCTCGTATTTTAACAGAGCGAAACAATTAATACAATTAAATTAGGACATTTATCGTGTTAATTAAGAATTCAGCAAAAAAAAAAGGTAAAAATCTAATTTTTGGGTGACACGTAACACAAATCACGTAGAAATTTATGTACATTGTGGAATGTTTAAAGTGAAATAATCTTAGAAAACTCAAACGATTTTAAAGGAGATGGCTAAACGACTGACCTAAGAATGTATAAACATTTTAATTCTGAGAAAAAAAATGTTCTAGGTCTGCGGGCGACGCTCTGTCGAGGGAGGAATCGGTAAGTAGTTTAACTGCATTGAAATTAGAACGAAAAAAACGTAAATAGATGAACAGTTTAGCCGTTTGGCACAAGCATACTGTAGTCCATTGAATGAGTCCCTCCAAGGGGGGTTTAGAGTGCGTGAGTTAGTAACGTAAGATGTTTCTTCGGAAACATGTCAAGAGTCCCTAGGTAATAAACATACTAAAACCCCGGGACACTAGGAGGAGCCCCGGAGTGGGGGGAGGGGTGGAAAGGGTCCATTTTTTCATTTTTCGCTTAAATCTCGAAAACGGTACATGTTAGAGAAAAACTTTCAAGGAAAAGTTGAAAGGCCATAAAATTATCTACAAGTTGTACCTAAATCATTTTTTTTCTATTCGCAGCCGTTTTCGAGCTACATCCCATGAAAGGTGAAAATTCGAAAACTTTTTATTTTACCAACTCAGGGTGCCCGCAGACGACCGTTTTTTTCACAATTTTTGATGTGGATTGTAAGAAATGACGCTGATGATGATGATATTGATGACTACTTTTTCATCCTTTTGGGTTGGGACGGTCCTATTAAGAGTTCTTCTTCTATTATTGGTCATATGTATCATTTTGTTATTTGTTCCTCTAGTTCACACGGATGAGCATGGGGTTTTAGCATAAACTTAACGAGGGCGGACCCCTTCCCATGCTACGTGTGAATTTTCATCGAAAAAATCCGAACAACGGATAATGTTGGAACATTGATGTCATATGAGAGGCACTAGAAGAAAAAAAATAAAAAGTTCAAGTATCGTTACTACCCTAATAAAATTCAATTCCTCCTAAACGCCTCCATGGTGGAATTTGGTATTTTTATTAATGATAGACCTAATTATGAGCAATCTATCTGTGCCGATTACAAGTTGCACTTTTGAGTTTTTTGGAAGAAAAAAATAAAAAAGATCAAGTTCAGTAACTCAAACTACCCTAATATAATATTTTGACAATCGATTCTTCCTAAAGGCTTCCATGGAGGAATGTGTTTTTTTTACCAATTATAGACCTAATTAAGAGCAATCTATCAGTACCGGTCACAAGTTGCACTTTTGAGCTTTTTGGAAGAAAAAAATTAAAAGGTCAGGTTGCGTAACTACCCTTATATAATATTTTGACAATCAATTCCTCCTAAAGGCTTCCATGGAGGATTTTTTTTTTTACCAATGATAGACCTAACTAAGAGCAATCTATCAGTACCGGTCACAAGTTGCACTTTTGAGCTTTTTGGAAGAAAAAAAATAAAAAGTTCAAGTATCGTAACTACCCTAATAAAATTCAATTCCCCGTAGACGCCTCCGTGGTGGAATCTGGTATTTTTATCAATGATAGACCTAATTATGAGCAATCTATCTGTACCGGTCACAAGTTGCACTTTTGAGTTTTTTGGAAGAAAAAAATAAAAAGATCAAGTTCAGTAACTCAAACTACCCTAATATAATATTTTGACAATCAATTCCTCCTAAAGGCTTCCATGGAGGAATGTGTTTATTTTACCAATTATAGACCTAACTAGGAGCAATCTATCAGAACCGGTCACAAGTTGCACATTTGAGTTTTTTGGAAGAAAAAAATATTTTTTGATCGATTGATGTGATAAACATACCCATGTTTATCACATCAATCGATCAAAAAATATATAGTATGGGGTAAAAATATATATATACCCCATATGTAGTATGGGGAAATTGTTTGAGCCAAAATCATTTTTACTGCGTGTAACTCAGAAACGGTAGGATATAGGAAAAAATGATTTAGGTACAACTTGTAGATAATTTTATGGCCTTTCAACTTTTCCTTGAAAGTTTTTCTCTAACATGTACCGTTTTTGAGATTTAAGCGAAAAATGAAAAAATGGACCCTTTCCACCCCTCCCCCCACTCCGGGGCTCCTCCTAGTGTCCCGGGGTTTTAGTATGTTTATTACCTAGGGACTCTTGACATGTTACCGAAGAAACATCTTACGTTACTAACTCACGCACTCTAGAACTTTTTATTCAATGGATGTGTTTTGGCGCTCGCGATCTCTTAGATTATTAAAAAGGTGACCAATATATTAAAAAAAACATTTGATTCTGCTCGTTGTACGGATCAAATTATTTTCAAGTTTTACTGAGGGATACAAAACATGTTATTTACTAACTGTAAAGATATATGAACATTAGTTTAATAATTTAGCCAAGAAGAAGGTACCTACTTAAATATTCTTTAATTACAAGTTTTTACTAAGCGTAAAAACATACATACATAGAAACATACAGGTTGACTAAAGAAATAAATAAAATTGTTGTAACTTATCACTTTTATTTATGTTTTATTCATACTTGTTTTTTTTTTTAATGGCAGAGCCCATGCATGCATATATTGATCGTTAACTGTCACCTAAATGTGTGAAAAACAGTTCTGCCAGTTCCCATCTTGTTGGATCATGGAAATAAACGATGATTTCTGTTTTTCAACATTTATTGAAATAAGTCAGCCAATTGCAGGGTGGCATTTAAATATCCTTAAATCTCTTTAAGGGTTGTTCTGACCTTTTTTCAACTCTAGATCGACAAGCAACCGGCATCAAATATGGAAGATTTTTTCTGTGTCATACAATATCTTTATAAGAATAATATTTACAGTACATACCTTCCTAAAGTATACTGAATGATTAAGAATAATCGCGTAGTTAAGTAGGGCGCGTCAGAGGCCAGGAGTGTATATAATATATCTATAGGTACTCTGATGATAATAATTTATACACAGAAAACAATAAATAAAAGTCTTCAACTCTTTGTAACATGTAGTTTATTTAAAATAATAAACTTTCTCTTGCTCGTATTTTACATTCGAAAACATTATTTTTTAGCGTTACTACTTATTAATAGTTATATTATAGTAATTCTTTATGTGCAACATGAAAAGCGGCTTCTTATATCAAATGTCTTCATATATTTATATACTTACTTAGGTACTTTTCATACCATTTTATTAAGTAATGCTCGTGCAGTATTTATAATAATTATGTCAAATGTCTTAGATTGCAGTCAATCATTGCATTAACATGATAACATTTTACACAATTAGTATTCAAAAGAATTTTTAATTTCTATTTCAAATAAAAACAATATACAATTATAAGGCCGGTGACTGACTTGAGCATGTGGCCGTAACGTAACATTCGAGGCGAGCGCGCGTTACACGAATGAGCGGTTCAGCTCGCTGTAAAACTTGGCCTACTTGCTGAAATAAATGACGTTCATGTACTGGTCAGTTAAATTATGCCGTAATGTATCGTTACGTTACAATACATTGGTACGGGGCCCTTGTTTTGAATCACTCGCATCAAGATGGAGACTGATATTCATTGATTACTCTCCGATTTTCTAATGACAATTAGTGTGATTCCACGTGGACGTGATTTGAAAATAGCAATAACTGAATTTTGTAAGTACCAATGTCTATATTTTACCTTATGTTCAACTTTTTTTTTGAACGAAATTCACGCGCTATATCCAAGCGAGTGATTCAAAAAAAAAGCTTCGGAGCCCTTGTTTTTGAATCACTTGCGTCAAGATTTTCCAAATAAATTTAGTATACCTATATTTACACAAAGGAGTGATAAATAAAAAGATAACTGATATTAGCGAGCACTAACTATTACATTTTAGGTGAATTTCATTGGTTTGTTATTAGTTGTCGAACGAAAATTACACGTCATATTGAAGCGAGTGATTCAAAAATAGGGCCACTGGTCAGTCACCGGCTAAACATTTAAAGCAAATAAATGGACATTAATTTTGGTTTACTAGTAAATTCTAGCATCACTACATTAAGCCTGCACTTTGTGCAAAAGCGTAATATAATAAGTACAAATACTATGACAATTCCATTACTTTTATTCCGCACTTATTTAAATTAACCTTAATATCTTTATTGGCACTTCATAATAACCTATTTTTTTAACTTTGCTGTCCATGTTTTTATTTACATGCGATTTACGATAAAATAGTTCAGAAAGTAAATTTAAGAGGTTAAGACTTAATTAGGACGTTTTGAAACAGTCTAGTAAGTATTTTTTTAACAAATCAATTTATTTACACATTGGCAACATCTTTTTCTACAATCTTTTATGATAAATATGTAAGGTTTTTTTTAAAAAAAGTGTTTGATGGACGAGTATATTTTAGCCCATTAACGGAAGGGACATGATTAAAATGCAATATGATAACAAAAATGTACCAAATTTTAGTTTCTCTTGATCGAAGACTTCTTTTTTCCAACCAACACCCTGTATTATTGACATCAAAAAATTCCATGATTCTGTCATTTCAAAGTACAGTCGCCAGCTCATCAGGATATACGTTTTTATTGAAATCTAACCCTTATTACAACCGTATATGTTACCGCAGTGTTTACCTCGACGTGCTGTTGTCCGTACAAGGGTTATAAGGGTTATAATTTATAAGTTAATCGTAGGTCACAAACATAAGTTTGTGTTGATAAATATAAGGTACATAACATTATACACTTCATTAAACATACAGGGTTACTGGTTAAGTCAACCTAAGTCAGACATTCAGAAAAGAGAAGCTTTTTCAATATTTCGTATTTTATTTTTATTTTTCAGAACCAAATCACTTAAATAATTTTTTTGGAAAAATAATAAATAAAAAGAGGATTAAATATCAAAATCTGTTTACTCAACTACGCAATTTTTCCTTAATTGGTTCCTCGGATAGGATTAATTGAATTTCTTGCCGAACCCCTTAAATTAATTTATATTAGTATCACTTTTAGGTACTTGTACCTTGGTTTCTGCTATTTTTCTTGCAGCATTGGTTGACGACCTCTTCCTAAAGTTAAGCTTAATTGTATTTAAGATGTACTTAAAGACTATGCTTCCCATAACTTGCCTCTTTACATGGTCTTTGTCACATCGATACAAATTAAAGAGTAGTCATATAAAACCGCATTACAATAACATGTATTTCGTACCAATATCTAAGGATCTGTTCAAAATGGCACAACATACGAAACCGTAAAGATACTAAGGGCCGATTTTACCAACATCAGATAAGATGTATCCGACAGAATGAGTATAAAACAACCGATTATAAAGTGTCATTTTCACTTTAGGTGGTACTTTCGTTTTCAAATTAGGCGTATTATAATTTTTTTCGACGATTATTTCTTATCTGACTTTGGTAAAATCAGGTCTTAGCAGGTTAACATATATCATTAGCTGTGCTTAATTATCTATCAATACTACCTTGAAGCTATGAGAAGCAAATCTAACTGTACAGCTATAGCTAAACAGTAATACAAGGCACAGCCTTATACATATATTGGTATACGACAGTCTACAAGAAATCAGTGGTATTATAGTTTAATGATAGTTAATGGAAGAAGCTTAGGCTATTCGGCTGGATAGATTAGTATTCTATAATATAATAGAGTGATTAATATTAGCTGAAGATTATAATTACAACGTATAACATTCGTTCGATTTCCAAATAGATCGTAATATTCGAGTGTGTTAGGTCACTTATTATGTAAAGGAAAATGATGTTGAAAGTTTCCACAACAGGGTGTGTATTGCAGTAACAGTTAAATAGCTCAGTTTTTGAACGATTTGTTGCAATTATACTCATCCATGAAAATATATAAATAACATAATTATTATGAATTATCAATATCATTGCAGTTTTTGGCGGGTTCTGGCGTGGATTAGTTATAATCTTATGGCAATAGCCACCTGCACCCCGCAATCTCACCTCTCTACATACTTTAGCTGCCCCCGTTAATGTTGCTGCCTTGCTACCTTCTGGTATGCCTTATTGATGGGCCGTTACACTTAAAGACTTAACGGCAGACGGTGACTCGCGGGCTACTAGCGGCGAGTCACCGTCTGCCGTAATTATCAAGATTAGGCATTGGATAAGGCAGACGTCTGACATAGTCTCCGTCTTATCTGCAATAGTCCTTGCACCTAGCGGGCACTGTCTTTGGCTGTATCTCTTCAATAAAGCAGGCAGAGATAGTACCCGCTAGAGTACAAACCCCATTAAGGTACCAAAGGGGCCTCTTCCTTTTGGGTCTATATCCCCAGTTAAGCCTTCCAAAAAGACCGGGTTCTGCTGTGATACAATAAAGTATTATTTTATTGATAATAAAATTCCGTTAGACTGAGTGTGTGAGGAATTTAAATCGCAATCAACAGATGATATTTAGCTGACTCTGATGACTTTCCACCAATTTATTGTAGACTGTAATAATACTATAATACATATTTTAAGCTATAATAAAAAAGCGATACCATTTCTTGGCCAAAGTTACTTCATAAATACCATTATTATCTATCATTGTTATATTATTTGACAAAATATTTTAAATTATGCTCTGAAGTATCCGGTGTTCAATTAGTAGGAGATTATGCATAGATGTTAAATTAATTGAAAAAGTTTGTAATTAGAGTAGTTAATAAAGCTGTCAAAAAGTGGCCTGTAGTACATGATCATTCATTCATAAAACTCTCAAACTGAAAGAACTTTCAACTTATGCAGTAACAGAATATTTTTTATTTAACTGACTTCTTTAGTAAAATTATGTGGAAATATTATCAAATACGCAAAGTAAGGAAAAAACAACAGTCATCTGTTTAATAAAAATGTAGTTTTTTAAGAGTGTATTATTTATTAATAAGATTTTACAAATATGTAATTATTTTTATCATATAAAAATAATCACGCATCTTTTAATCGGAATTATGTTCAGTCCATTTTGTCAGCGAGTAATTACGAGTAGATACTATAGTACTATAGTCCGTAGGTACTAATAATTGCACAAGCTCATCCATTTAGCACTGGACAAATCCAAAGCATTGTATAAATAAATATACCGTTAAAAACCGTAACGGTAACTGTCTCACTGCAATTTTGTATATTCATTACGTTAATTCTTTACGAGCTCTAAACTACACATTTTTATTGCACCATTAATAATAAATTGCACTATGGAGGCGCTATAGAGGGGTTTCGTCACCAGGATCGGATAATGGCAGCCTCACTACTTTCGTTTCTGACAAAACTCCCACGCCTTCTAGGCACGATCTTCTATTAGCTAGAACATCCCTTAGAAAAGCTCTTCTAGGCCCTGCCAAATCAGTCCCAGTAATGGACCTAGTGAGCTTTCTTAATGCTGGAAGTCTTAAAGCTTCCTCATATGAAGGGGGCTCGTCAGTTGGAGTTGTCTGAGATCGACCACCGAAAGGATCTCGAAAACACGTAGGAGATAGTTCTCTTGAGAAATATAAAGTTCCCTCTCCGTGCGGAGCTGGGCCTTCAGGCATCTGCTGGTAATTGATCTGATTGGTGGATCTGAAGTCTTCCAATATTTGTCTCGCATTGCGAGTTGTTGTGAGCACTCCAGCCCAAGAGCGTCTGTTCTGTTGTTTCGCCTCATTAGACCTTGCTGATCCAACGATATTGTTACTTGAATGAGTCCCAGCTATAGTGACTCTCGGTCTTCTAGGCGGCTCATCAAATGACGCTGCTTTTATCGTTGGCCTATTCGGTCTCTGTTCTGGTTCCACATCTATTAGGACGTTGGTGTTTTCAGTTGGTTCCTCTCGGAGGGCTGCGTCAATGCGCATGGCTTCCGAGTAGGAGGGGACTAAGGCACAGTTGCCCCGGATGGCTGCGAACAGCTCGAGGCTATCTACAGTGGAGGCATGTGAAAGGGGGAGGGTCCTGGGAGGTCGTGGTGCAGAGCAAAGCACAGCACTCTGCTCATCAGCGAGTGCCCATGCGTAGTTGGTAGCTGTAACTGGAGGAAGAGTATCTGACAGATGCGTGTCAAGATCCAACTGCCGGCTCGGATCTAACTCGTAGTTTGTACCGAATATTTTTGTTATCTGGAACAAAAGATATTATATAAATATGGACTAAACACAAGACAGCAGTTCAGTGGTATAAATACTTACAGTATAATGTACATAAGCCGTGTTACACTCTATTAGGATTCGTAGAGGCCAAGAAAGAAGTAGACATGAGAGTGTCCAGAAAAGCAGCTGTGAAGAATACCATGGACACCGATCAGCTTCCCTGAAAAGACATTTCAAATTTAAAACTCAACACACTTCTGGTAATTTATAGAAGTAGTTAAATATTTTCTTAATAAATTACCTATAAGCGACCATGTATTCCTTGAAAGAACTAACTCCTATTAAATCTAACCCCTCTCGCATCTCCATGAAATCATCAAACCGCTCATGTTCTGCGAAAAATCTCGACCTTTGATCTTCAAATTCTGAAAACAACCATTAACATTAAAACATTTGAAATTTTGGTGGGCTTTATGACTACAATGTAAGTTACGAAAGTATGCCATTAATATGCTGGTGACCAGAGTGGTTTGAAAAATGTTGACCTTAATTGCTTTGTTGATAAGCCCGGTAAATTATGTTAGGTCCCGTCATAATTTTGAATTCAAACTTTCCGCTTTCACTCTAACTTTGTCGTTAGTATAATTATAATCGTAATGTAAACGAAAATTCATAAAACTCATGTTTGTCTCGCTACGTGATCTTATTAGGCTCTATGTTTTTCTACTTCAAATCTATATGTAAGTTAGTTTTACTTAACAACAAGGGCTACATAAACTTTCAGTACCCTGATTTTACATTAAAATTAGCTCATTTTCACTGAAAAAAATGGTACTTATCCCTATGTCTTATGTTAAATTTCTTTATTTAGGTACAATTTTACGAATTGAAGCACATTTTGTTGAATAATTAAGGTGCTATAGCTACATAGGGTCTGATGTGGGCGCGGTCATAGCACGGATATTTCGTTATAGAAAAACGTCTCGTCATTGCGCGTCATGCGTTTAACCACCTATATCGTTCGATATTTTTAGTATCTACATAATAAATAATATTAAATATTTTGGTAGGTTAGTTTATACATGGTGTTGTTTTGGTCAGCGACATGCGACTCAGGGGTTAAGAGTTGCTGTACAAACGATACTGATGCCAAAAATATAAAATTAAAAAAAAACTGAAATGGGAAAATCCACAATATCAATTTATTATTGTGATACAGCGATCTAGTCAAAACTACCAACACTAAGTAGCCTCTTCGTAGCTTACTAGCTATGGCTTCGTATTTCGTAGATACGCGCTAGCTACGCGCGAGGGTGCGAGTTTCCCCATTCGTTTTGAAATTTATTAGAATGTTGTGAAGAGGTTTTCTTGTAAAAAATAACATAAAATTTAAAGATTTTTTTTAGATAAATATAACTCATGTTATCATCCCTGAGTTGGATGTCACTGGCCTAAATAACACCCTGTATTTACCGCTAGCAGCTTCAATGTTGGCGAACGCGAAGCCCTTGCTGAACCGCACTTTAGTGATGGGCGTCTTGCAGTCGAGGACGAGGTTCCTGGACGCGTCGCGCTGCCCGCAGCACGCGTGCGCGAACGACGTGCTCGCGCTGTGCGTGTTCACGCGCTCGTAGTATACCTGCGCATCAAAATCAAAGATCCTTAAAGTTCATGCAACTTTATGACTCTGTAATCAAATAACAGAGTATGTGCGTGCGGCGTTATGCTGAGCTCACACGGTCGGTAATTGGTTATGCATAAACAAGTGTTTTATTCAGCTCCTTACAGAAACACAATCTGACTCCAGGACCTACCTAGTAAGTATTGAGCAATACTTGTGGCATAGCTTAGAATTTTTTTAACACTCACAGTGTCATATTTTTAAATTGTGTAAACGCATCTGTATGGCGTGTTGCTTTGAACAATGGACAAAGGTAATTATGACGAGATTCTGACATCTTTGGTTTGCCGGCGTTACATCAAAGAGCTCTTGTGATTTCAGTGAGGCTTTTATCACAAGCAATATTTAGTATGACCCTATATATTAAGCTCAGTCTAAGCAAAGATCTGAGGAGCAAAATTATACAGGGTAGAATAATTATGAGAGTAATCTCATCTGTACGAAAAAACTAATTTGAATCAATTTAAATTAGACACATAGATTCACTTTTTTTAAATATTTTAAGTAATTTTAGTCAGTACTAGCATTTTTTTGCAGTTAGCAATATCTTATCTTCATACCTGTGTGGTTGTATATGCGTCCCCATTCCTGTACCTCGTCACCTGTCGCTTGCGTCTCACATAGTGGTAACATATCGCTTTCCACCTGAAAAAGGCTCTCATTAAATGGAATCATGAATTTAACCTCAACCATTAACCTGACAAATATTTGTGTCTGCCCCTGCCTGTTAATTAAGTAAGTGTGTGATAGGCGTCAGCTTACCAAAAACACAACTGAATTTACTCTTTTAATGCGAGTTCAAAAGAGAGTATCACGTTTTCAGTGTAAGTCTTGATTTTAGTGTATCGTAAGATTATGCCCATTAGGGTTCCAATACTTGAGGCACGCTTCGAATTTCTAATCTGTAGTACAATCGAAACCGATTAAACGATTAAGAGCTTTACATAACTAAGTATAACTAACATTCCTATTGAAATACGGTAATGAATTCCTGTTGCACAATAACTGATTAAGTATTATTAATTTCTCGAGCCACTCAAAGGCGTGGGAGCATGACCTTGTTATAAGATTGATTTTTAGTGACGAGGAGGCTTGGGCGAACGGTAGAATTTGTTCTTACTTTGCTCTGTGGTTAAGCCACGTTTCTTGGAAATGGCAAATATTAGATTAAGGTCAGTTGATATCAAGTACTAACAACCTGTGTTAAGTAGTAGCACAAAAGAAGTAATAGTAGTTACGTGTCTGATTAAATTACATGTATGGAAAAGCAGACAGTATAGCTAGATATTTCTTTCCATGAACGAGGTGCCTATTTATTACTGTTTGGAAAAACCTTTCTTCTTCTCTTCACATTCTCATCTGTGCGTTGTGGTAAAACGTATCTACGCTACAGTGCAATAAGATAAAAGATGACATTGACATTCGGGGATCGGTAGCATTCAATCAGGGTAGCAAATTAAAAAAAAACCGGCCAAGTCCGAGTCAGACTCGCGCACTTAGGGTTCCGTGCCAATTTTATGTTTAAAGATCTTTATTCTAATAAGAAATACAAGTTTCACTTAAAATGAGATAAAATAAGATTTAAAAATAAATAAATACTAAATATACTGGCGGCCAGTACCCACTTCAATATGATGCTTAAGCTTCTTTTTGAAGGAATTCAAAGACTTACAATTTCTTATGTCAGATAAGAAATTCAGGTAGATTGTTATAAAGCTTTGCTCCTTCAAATAAAATAGTCTTCCTTCCATAACCAGTCCTAGGAGTCCCTATATTTAGTTCTTTTTTATTCCGAAGGCTACGAGTGTGATTACTTTTTTCTAGTTTCATATTAGATTTTACGACATTGTTTACAATTTTATAAACTAAGAGGCAAGTATTGTAGTGGTATAATTGACTTATGTTATTTTTTTTTATATATATATATAACTGTTCGGTCGGTGTATGAAATGGATAGCGATGTAGGACTTTTATTATTTTGTTTTGGCACCTCTGTAATGAATCCACATGAATAGCTGCGGCTGACCCCCAAATTTCAATTAGGTACTCAAGGTGCGATTTCACGAGGGTGTTATAAATAATAGGTCTTACATTTTTTGGGATATAATTTGCTATCTTGCGAAGTGCTCCAAGAACGGATGTTAGCTTAGACTTGATATGTTCAATATGTGGTTGCCACGTTAATTTATCATCACTATGTAAGCCTAAGTACTTTTCTTAATTCGATCTTTTAATTAAGTCATTGTTAATTTTTAGAGGGGCAAAGTCGGGAATTAATTTATTTTTGGCAGCCAAAATCATGAAAGATGTTTTTTAAATATTAATTGCAAGCAAATTACGCAGTAACCATTCATTCAGTAGGTTTAAATCATTCTGGGCATCACTAATAATTTTGTGGATTGAATCACCAAAGTAAAACAGACACGTGTCATCGGCGTACAGTGAAAGCTGTCCAGTAAGTCCTATTTTGTTAATATTATTTACGTAAATTAAGAATAATAATGAGCCTAGTATGGACCCTTGCGGAATTCCAAATGAAATATTCTGGGAAGAGCTCGTGAAGTTGTCAATTTTTACCACTTGACGTCTACCGCTCAGGTATGATTTAAATATATTTAAAGCTGCGCCACTGATACCTTTGTCGTTTGGTTTTAATATGAGCTTTCGATGGCTCACAGTGTCAAAAGCCTTTCTTAGATCAATAAAAATACCCAAAGATATATTCTTATTGTCTATATGAGTTTTAATTTTAGTTATTAGGTCCATGGCAGCGGTAAGTGTGCTCGATTTTGCGCGGAATCCATATTGTTCGTCAATTAGAAATTGTTTTTCTGTTAGGTATTCATTAAGTCGATTATATAGATATCAGATAGAATATCGACCATATTGCTCCGTCGGTTGGCTAAGAAACAAAACTCACTAATTTTATTGAAAATACTTCAATCATGAATGATAACGTCTTCATTAAATACAATTTACTTAACGAAAATATGATATTCGGACTGTTTTTTTTTATTTAGTTTGTTGTTGCTGCAATTTTAAAGGGGCACTGAGGCATTGAGACACTGTAGCCATCAAAAACATATTTAGTCAAAGTTAAGACCTCACTTTGACGTGAGGTGGTGTTTGCTTGACTATCTTTTAGCCTCTCACCGGTGATCTAGTTCTTAATACAATATCATTGAGTGGCTGTGACATATTCAATTCAATTCAATTTAATTCATTCGTTCATATAACAATAAATACATTGTGTTCGATTTCATAGGAAAAATAATAATAAAAAAAATACAATACAAATGTCAAAGCACACCAATATTCAAAAGTTTATTTGTCAATATTCAATTAATGTTATTAAATTGTACCAACTTTAAAATAAAATGTCTATGGTTTAAAAAATGTCAAATCATATAAATCAATTAATATTAGCAAAGTAGATTATATCAAAATTCAAATACATTACCCAAGTGATCATTTAAATAAATAATGTCAACTACCGGATGGTGTTATAAAATTGTACTTAAAGATGTCAAATATTATAAAATTTAATTCTTATTTTCTTTTGGTATTTATAAATTCCTCTACAGAATAAAAACATCTTTCCAACAAAATACTCTTCAAATTTGATTTGAAGCTACTTGTGTAAACTAACTTTTTTAATTCGACTGACATCACCATAATCATCATTATCAGCCAAAGGACGTCCACTGCTGAACATAGGCCTCCCCCACGGCTTTCCGCAGCGACCGATTACTAGCGGTCTGCATCCAGTTTGTTCCTGCGATCTATTTAAGGTCGTCTGTCCATCTTGTTCGTGAACGTCCAACGCTGCGTCTTTGGTCAAAGGGTCTCCAATCCAGAACTTTCCTGCCCCAACGGCCATCAGTTCTTCGCGCTATGTGCCCTGCCCATTGCTACTTGAGCTTACTGATTCTCAAAGCTATGTCCGTTACTTTAGTTCTTCTACGTATCTCCACATTTCTGATTCGATCACGTAGAGAAACACCCAGCATAGCCCTCTCCATCGCTCGTTGTGTGACTTTGAGCTTCCTTATAAGGCCCATAGTAAAAGACCATGTTTCGGATCCGTATGTCATCACTGGTAACACATACTGGTCATGCTTTGCAAATATCGTCTGTAAAACCAGAATGTAAAAACATGGAACAGTCAAAATGCCAAGTCTTTTAAAGTGCTCGTGACACGACTCCTGTTGTTTTATACGGAAAATGGTTCGAATGGCTCGTTTTTGATGAACAAAACCTTAAAAATCTCCCTTGATTCAGGAAGCTTAGGAAGCTGCTTAGTTAGAATTTTTTACCCAACCATGGCAAAGTCAAAGAGAAGGGCACTAATCAGAGAACCTCCTACAGTAAAATTTGGCTACACACTAGATCTGACTACGCATTGTTCAAAATATCTGCGTTAGTTCTTATTTTCGTCGTCGGTCAAAAGATCTATGTCGCACTGCAGGTAAAGTGCAACGGCAAAAATCAGAACTAACACTGTCAAATTCTAAAATGCGGTTGCCAGATCAGTGTAGCGAAAACTTCGCAATCTATCAAGAGATTTTCCGATTTTACCTTTTGGTTTATTTTTGTACGTGTTCTTTGTAAACTATTAAATGATTGTTTTAAAATACCGTAGAGCTAAACTCCATAAATAAAGTTATAATTTTTAATGGTATTCATTGTTGATACAATAATTTTACACTGACACAAACATACATGTAAAGTACAATTATAATCATTACTTTATAAGCAAACAATACATATAAGGTAATAAATAAAAAGACCCTAATAAATAAATAGACTCCCTGAATCAAAGGAGATTTTCTTGCACTATATGCTCATTGAATGCTAGCGCCCCCCTGTCAATGTCATCTATTGGCCAGAAGATGGTTGTCGCACTGTATATCGTTTTATCCCTATCCCACAGACTATAATTTGATTGCTTTTAAAATAGCAAATTTTAAGCGATTTTATTATAAGTTTCAAACATTAGCATAAATGTTCATTATTTATAACAAACAAGAAAAAAATAAAACTGAGACATGTAACATGAAAAATAACTTTCAGCCTGCCTATTTAAAAACGAAACCATTTCCTTGCGGCAAGGAGGCTATGATGCTGACTGTGTTGCCGCGTTGGATAGCTATGATTATCCTTTAAGCTATTAGGAACCAGCCAGCTTTATTATTGACTGTCAAATAATTTAGTTGTGGCGCAATTTTTTGAATACCAATTTAGCAGAAGGTCCCAATGGTCAGATGTTTCAACACCAAACGGCGCAAACACATTATCACTTACAAGCGAGACGTACTTGCGACGCTTGGCGTTTTAGCTAACTCTCTGAGAAGGGAGGGTCAAAGTATCGTCACGAGTATGTAAGGTACATAAAATACAGTTATAGCTACCTGAGCTTTAACAAAATTTATTTTAGAAGCCTTCGAATTAGATGATATACCTGTTGGTCATCATGATTATCAACTGGTACTGGGCATAAATATTACTAAATGATAATATTCCCGACTCACCAGACTCTTGGCGTAGCAGTGCGCATGGCATGCACTCTCGCGCTGACAGCGGCCACATCAGCTCGCCTTGCCAGCTGGATCCTCGCCGTGCTGTGGTAGCATTCCACAAGGTACACCATGTACAGCAGCAACACGAAGGCGATGGGGATGTAAGCATAGCCCACATCGCAAGGGGACTCACGGACTGTCCTCTTGATTGGGTTCCTGAGGTTGATGAAACTGATTTAGAGGTTAGTAGGAAGTGGCTTGGTTAGCAATGAGAGGCTTTACTTGGCACTTTCGATTTAGGGTCAAGTGTTTAATGGATATGGCGCAATTGGTTTTCACTAATAATAATCCAGCAAAGCAGTTATTTATCCTTTGTATTTTATTTGTAATATGTAATATTTATATTTTTGTTTCTAAAGTGTTTTGTTACTGTAAAATTCAATAACATGACATGCACTTGAAAAAATCAACTACACATATATCAGACGAGGAATCGAACCTCGTGTCTGACGCTATCGGGGCGTATGCCCATCCCACTCGGCCACCAACACAAATGTGTGGCCGAGTGGGATACAACAAGAAGCCTATTGAATTTTGCAAGTGTTTTTTTTCACGCGTAGGCTGCGTGACCTCATTAATGTTGCGAGATATTGCGAGAGCAATCTCGCAACATTGATGAGGACAAGGCTTTTTTCAAGTGCATTTTATAATATTAATAATAGTCTTCCTAGCCGATTTCAACTACGGCGGCCAGTCACAACAACTAACTGAATGCGCGAGACATAATGTAGTGCACAAGTGTGTGCGCAAACACACGTGCACACCCTATATCTTTCACTCTCATAGCCCGATGGGACCGAAATCTGACACGGCCGGAGGGAGTTCAGGCGCAGGACGGCGGCCCTCGGCTCAACGGCTTTACGTGCTTTTCCGAGGCACGGGGCACGGGCCGCATTTTATATGAACTATATAATATAAATGCACGGCACGTAAAGGAGCTTGAAAAATACCTAAAGCTCCAAGCCAACCTCACCTTCACGTGGTGCGTCCTGTTTATACAAACGAGGCTCTGGCGACCGACCGATGGCGGTATAAGTTATACCGTATAATCATCCAATATAAGGCGCAGCTAAATGTTGGACTGTGACGGGCAGCAGCGTCACAGCTGCAAGGGGCTGCGTCTCTGCGCTCGCCAACCCGCCTGCCAAGCGTAGCGAGTAATGGAAATATCCCCTCATATGGTAGTACACAGAAAAACCAGGCCCCCAGTCTCCGGCAGCCCGGCTATTCCTGACTTTGGTAGCGGTTATGATAAGGCGGGGCAGGGGGTGCTAAGAATCCCCGGAGGCGATCGCGCTGCCACCCCCGACGACAACTGGCCCTGGTAACGTACAACACGTGTACACTGAGGACAAATGAGAAGTTGCTCGAGCTGGAGGGAGAAATGAGCAGGTTACACTGGGACATAGTGGGTTTATCAGAAGTCCGTAGAGAGGGCGAGGACACGATAACTCTGCAGTCCGGCAACCTGCTCTTCTACCGGGAGGGTGACCAAAAGTCCCATGGCGGTGTCGGGTTTCTCGTTCACAAGTCCCTCGTCAACAATATCGAGACCATCGAGAGTGTGTCGAGCAGGGTGATAAACCTTATACTCAGAATATCTAAGAAGTATTCGCTGAAGGTCATACAAGTATATGCACCGACCTCGAAACACTCGGATAAAGAGGTGGAGGAAATGTATGAGGACGTAAGTAGAGCCATACATACTTCCAAAACCTATTTTACTGTTGTAATGGGGGACTTCAACGCAAATCTGGGCAAGCGAGGCGAGAATGAGTTGAAGGTGGGACCTTTTGGATATGGGCAAAGGAACGCCAGGGGACAGAGGCTGGCCGACTTTCTGGAGAAGGAGGGACTCTTTGCGATGAACTCTTTCTTCCAGAAGCCGCCTCAAAGGAAGTGGACTTGCCTGAGTCCCGATGGCTTCAAGAGAAACGAGATTGACTTCATCATGACTTCCAAGAGACGGTTATTCAATGATGTCTCCGTGATCAACAGGGTAAAAACCGGTAGCGATCACCGAATGGTTCGAGGCACATTGAATATCAATGTCAAATTGGAAAGATCCCACCTGATGAAGTCCACGCTCCGACCGACTCGTGCTCATATCCAAAATCCCGAGAGCTTTCAACTCGAGTTGTCAAACCGCTTTGATTGCCTAGACAATTGCGTTACAGTGGACGAAATTAACAACGGGTTTGTGGACACTGTTCAAACGGTGGGGTCTAAGTATTTTAGGCCTGGCCGTAAAGATAGACCTCAAAAACTGTCGGTCCACACTCTCGACCTTATGGCAAAACGTCGATCTATGGCACTGCAGACCTCCGTTAATGCTGAAAACTACAGGCAGCTCAATAGACAAATATGGAAGTCCCTGCGACACGACATCCGTTGCTTTAACACTAATAGTGTTAAAGAAACGATAGAGCGGAACCAAGGCTCCAAAGTGTTTGTAAGGGACATGTCTATTGGGCAAAGCCTGTTGACGAAGCTTAAGACGGAGGACGGCAGTGTAGCGTCAACGAAAGCACAGGTTTTGAGGGAGATCGAAAGGTTCTATGGGCAGTTGTACACCTCAGTTGCCAAACCCGTTGATAGCTCGGTCAGAGACCCACGAGCTATCCTGACCCGACACTACACCGAAGACATCCCGGACATCAGCTTTTACGAGATTAGGATGGCCCTTAAACAGCTCAAAAACAACATGGCACCTGGCGAGGACGGAATCACAGCAGAGCTTCTGAAGGCGGGTGGAACACCTGTACTTAAAGTCCTTCTAAGACTTTTTTAATTCCGTTCTGCTGGAGGGCATCACGCCCGAGGCGTGGAACAGGAGTGTGGTGGTGTTGTTCTACAAAAAAGGAGACAAAACCTTATTGAAGAACTACAGACCCATCTCACTCCTGAGCCATGTCTACAAGCTGTTTTCAAGGGTCATCACGAATCGTCTCGCACGTAGGTTTGATGACTTCCAGCCTCCCGAACAAGCCGGTTTCCGAAAAGGCTTTAGTACCATAGACCACATCCATACGCTTAGGCAAATTATACAGAAGTCCGAGGAGTATAATATGCCTCTATGCTTAGCGTTTGTGGACTATGAGAAGGCCTTTGATTCGATCGAAACTTGGGCGGTGCTTCAGTCTCTGCAGCGGTGCCACATAGACTATAGGTATATAGAGGTGTTAAAGTGCCTTTACAATAACGCGACCATGTCGGTCCGAGTACAGGAGCAGAATACGAGGGCGATTCCACTGCGGAGAGGTGTGAGACAGGGAGATGTTATATCTCCGAAACTGTTCACAGCGGCATTGGAAGACGCCTTCAAACTTCTGGAATGGGAAAGAATCGGCATCAATGTCAATGGCGAATACATCACACACCTACGATTTGCCGATGATATAGTCGTTGTGGCAAAGACGCTAGACGATCTTGGCACTATGCTCGAAGACCTTGACCGAGTATCCCAACAAGTGGGTCTTAAAATGAACATGGAGAAGACGAAAATTATGTCGAGTTCTCTTGTTGTACCCACTCCAGTATCCATTGGGAACTCAATTCTCGAAGTTGTCGACGAGTACGTCTACCTGGGACAAGTGATCCAATTGGGTAGGTCCAACTTCGAGAAAGAGGTCAATCGACGAATCCAACTCGGCTGGGCAGCGTTCATGAAATTACGCAAGAGTGTTTTCTCATCTCATTTACCTCAGTGTCTAAAGACGAAAGTCTTCAACCAGTGTGTGTTACCAGTGATGACATACGGATCCGAAACATGGTCTCTAACTATGGGCCCTATAAGGAAGCTTAAAGTCACACAACGAGCCATGGAGAGGGCTATGCTGTGTGTTTCTCTACGTGATCGAATCAGAAATGAGGAGATACGTAGAAGAACTAAGGTAACGGACATAGCCTTGAGAATCAGTAAGCTCAAGTGGCAATGGGCAGGGCACATAGCGCGAAGAACTGATGGCCGTTGGGGCAGGAAAGTTCTAGATTGGAGACCCTTACGCAGCGTAGGACGTCCACCAACAAGATGGACAGACGACCTTATAAAGATTGCAGGATCAAACTGGATGCAGACCGCTAGTAATCGGTCGCTGTGGAAAGCCGTGGGGGAGGCCTATGTTCAGCAGTGGACGTCCTTTGGCCGATAATGATGATGATGATGATATTATATAAACTATAATATTCTACCAAAATGTTTCGTAGTCTGCATATACTGTGTCTGAAATGGGGACCTATTAGAAGATCTTTACGTATTACGTATTACACATTCAAAACTGCTATCAGTACTTGGAAAATACTCACGTATTTATGTTAGTGCTGAAGGAGTCATATTGAGTAAAATCATGTGCCCAATCAACCGTCAGGAGACTAAATACATTTACAAACACTTTCAATTTGAAGCATACTCTTTTTAACTAAAACAATAACTGTATTTACTACTGCTACAGCAAAAGCTCTTTGTGCTTGTATATTTACAAGATTTATCATCTGACTGCAGGTAGATGGAAATTAATTTATGAACCATCCATCCAGTGAGTTCCATATTTCACAGCGCTCATGTTCACAACGAACAAAGGGTGTTTCAAAAAGCTCATATTTTATCACTGAAGGGGAAATAAAATTATGCAGTGTACGCATTCAACGGCTTATTTCACCCTCGCATTTAAATAGATAGGAAAAGAAGGCAACTTTGTATTCAAAACAAGTTTAATGAATAGTAAGTGGTCTCCTCAGTGTTTCTTTGCGTCAGGTAGTTAAATGAATCTAGGGGGGTTTATGATTTCACAAATCCCTTGTAAGTTAGTGCTTTTCGCACGCGATTTTTCCTGCGTTGTAACCTTTTTAGGGAAATTCGTAAAAAAATACTTACGTTACGAACTGTTCATGCCAGAAGATTTGCTTTTATAATATTCGTATATTCTAATACATAGTGTTTTTAAAAATAAATAGCTACATAAGGTCACTAACAGACAATGAGTGTCGAATATTGAAAACGTTTAAAATTATCGCTCTTTGTTAAAGAAATTGATAGGCTTTGTTCCAGGACCAATTTTAATTAAATTTGTTTTTGTAATAAATTATTACAACAGATTATACTGACGACAAATACTACTGTAGTATTAAAATACGATGCCGGCCGAAAACATCTAAATAGTTGAAATATAAACTAACAGAAAAATACCTTCAAACTTGTTAGAAAGCAATGAAATAGTCATCATTTAAGGTTAACCTTAGAACAAGGTTCTAACTCGCATCTATCAAGGCGTTTGACCATTCGTTTCAAAGCTGTTACTCATAAACTTTGCAAGTCCACCAACGATAAAAGAGGCTTCATCATCATCGAGAACATCAGTTATAAGCCCGAAGGGTACAACGATCGAACATTGCCGACGATAATTGGCCTTCCATAAGGCTCTCTCTTGAGACCACCTTGATTCTAACGCAATATACAGACAATGCCCTTGATTGTCGGTTTAGGTTAAGAAGATAATAGTTTATTGTTATACAAACGGTTGTAGCTACGTGTACACGAGCATAATTATGATTAGAAAATTTAATGCTGCAAAAAAAATTTTGAGTCACCACTTAGGTTAAGCAGTTCTTCTAGCTGACGCTCAGGATCTGAAAAAGACCATAGAAAAATGTGAAGACTTTGAGTGTCAGCTAGAAGAACTGTCTCTCTTAAGAATTAAAATCGATGAGGCCACGGCCACGGTGGTGCTGTACCCGGCCATAGAGCCTAGTCAGCTGGTGACTATGTGTGTTAGCTGAACGTTAGCGTAGGAGCTAAAGTCGATCAGGTCTCGGTCTGGTGGTGCTACACCAGGCCATAGAGCCGCGTCAGTTGGAGGACATGAGCGTCAGCCGGCGGCTGTTACTTACGAGCTGAAGTCGATGAGGTCTCGGTCGATCTCGGCAGTGCTGCACCAAGCCACGGAGCCGAGGCAGCCGCCGATCATCAACGTCAGCAGGAAGCACTTCCAGTTGCCTTCACGACGTAGTACGCCGCCCAAACTTTGCTGTCGAGGTCGCTGAAAGAGAAATCGCGGTTGGTAAATTATCTTTTAACAAATGTTGAGACAACAATTAGCCTTGAATGGTGGAATTCCAGAGGAGTACCTACTTTGCTATTACATGGAAAGATTTTATTTTCATGCCCACGCACGCATACTTCTGTATGTACCTTTAATTCAAATGGATAGCCACTGTCAGAGAGAGTTAGGAGTTAGGGTCATTTGGTTTGCTCTATATTTTCTTAATAAGGATTTAATTTTGGGATATTACTTATGTTAGATAATATTTGAACCTTCTAATATAAGTCTGCTTAAGAAGTTCTTGCTGCTACTGTCCTAAAGATACCAAGTTTATTACTATTCAAATACATACAAACTTGCATGTTACACCTATAAAACTCACATTTCACTTGTAATACCCGTCATAAACAATAAATTTTGATATAAACCTGCCGAATTATATTAGGCAGTAAGCTGATAGGGCAGCTCTATGGACTAGATTTTGAATAGTAGAGCGATTTTGACTGACGTCTAGGATTACAAAATCTACTCAGTCAGGTTCAAATTAGTAAAGATCTTATAGGAAGCATATGAATCTATTGGACAGAGTCACAGTTTGCTGTAGAATGTAAGTGGTAGTTTACGATTCACAAGGTCTTGTAAACTACGGATTTTACTAATATGTTTTTATATGGGGGTTACTCTTTGACTACACACTATCGAACTTATTCCAATTTACACTCTTAAGAGCAATGCAAGTATTTGTACCGTTACCATGAAAATTTTCCGTGTAAGGAAAATTTTAATTCTGCAAGTGACCGCTAGAGGCGCTGTGCAATTTTCCATAGTCTTTTTTTACGTCGTTGCTAGCGAGTAAAACATCTATAAACTCATGATAACGGTACTGTAATTATCTGACACCGACAACGCTAGTGTATCCACACAACGAGTCGAGCTCGGGACACAAAGTCGCATGAATATGCAGCGTTCACAGCAGACAAATGAGAAGACTCCTATTCCCTGTGACAAACAAACGTCAATGGTAAGTTTACGAATATTTAATAAGTGTAGTTCTTCACGTAAATTATAAAAGAAAATATTTTATTAAAACACAATCCTCTTACACTTTTAACTAATAAGGACTAACCTTACCTATCTTAAACGCATTCAATTAAGGAACGTCATTTCGTATGAACAATTGAAAAGATATCAGAACAGATACAGGTAACCAGAACTTATCAAGACTTCCTCTAGGTAGCTAGAGTCATTAATATGTTCAAACGAGCAAATGCAACGTCCAATCTCTGTTAATCGAACATAAAACAAAAGTGCAGTATCCACACGATGCAGATAGACATTCAAACCTATACAAAGCGTTCGAATGAATAGACAGCACACACGTTCGGTCCGGCGAGGACAAATGGGACTATTCTCTTCTCACGGACACCTATTACAAATGTGGGCCGGATCTCGGAAGTTGGGATGTATTGGGGCTGCTTGTTTATTGGATTGTTACTAGGAATAGTTTGATATTGTAAGTATGTGTTTATATGACAGGCTGTAATAATGTGTTCTTTAATATACTTCTTTTGAAGATACGGTTACTTTGACGATCTTATTTTAACTAAATCAAAACTCAAATAACTTAATACGAGATAACATGGATTCTTCTTCTTAATTTAAGATCTTTGTTCTTGTTAATGGAGTATCTCCATTTTCTTTTCCGTTCTATCTCCATGGGTTAATACAACAGAGCCTGAGCCGTATATACTCGTATTGCTTTGATGACAGGTCTTAATTTTGTTTCAGGCCTATGTACCCGTTACTCTTCAGGGGGTCACAGTTCTTTTCAACCGTCACAAGATCGAAATTAATTTCATTAACAAAATAATTATTAACATAAAGTTAGTCTGGGTAACAAAGTTAACGAGTCATAACTTATATCTTTATTTATTTAGCTCTTTCTTTGCGAGCATTTGTGAGACGTAATTTTGCTAAGTTAATTTCACCCGTTGAGTGTTAATTTAGTTACTCAAGTTCAAGAAACTACAGTGTTGCGCACAAATATTTTTTTGATACGTTTATCTTAAAGGGTCTTAATATTCGATACCGATCATATTCATTGCTTTGATCCCAAAGTAAGTAGCTAATGCACTTGTGGTATGGAAATCAGAAACTACAGTAGTGCTGCAACACGCAGACCCGAGACAATGTAGAAAGTACTGATTTCTACATTGACCCGACCGAGATTCGAAAACAGGACCTCGGAGCGGCAACGCCTTGAAAGCTAGCGTGCTTAGCTTCTGGTGTAGTGAACATAATTATGTTTTTTATTACATGATTCTTTCGAAAAATATAAATCTTTGCAATATTTAATTAAAAAAGTTTTCTAAGCAAAATGATTAGCTGTAACAAGGAAATAGATAAAAACTCGGTAACTGATATAAGATTAGTTCTAATAGTGTTATAAATACTAACGTTGAGTGGTGCCCTTACATACGACAACCATCAGCCATGATTTTCCGTATGGATTTTGACTGCCATTTCACGTATCTTATATATCGCCAGTCACATAATTATTTGCAACGGTGGTTGCCAATCTGGTGTAGTTCCTATACAAGCGACTACTGTTAAAGTCAATACACAATCGTTTTTATATTGACATTTACAAATATCATAATTGATTGATATTGTACATGACTAATTGTTATGGGAAAGTTTGACAACCAAAATTCCGCTAACAGCCTTGTTATCAATCGAAACGTAATCCATCTTTAGCTGGAGGAGAAATACAACTATGGACAGTCATAACACTTTTCCTAAGATTGGGTGAAAATAACAATTTGTGACGTCGCATTTAAAACAAATAATAGTTCTGCTGCGTGCAAGTAACACAATGACTTTCTTTTATATACAGAGTTGTTTTGGTCAGCGACGAGCGACTGATGCCAAAAAAATTTTTTTTTTTTTTTAAATAGCATATTTCCAGAAAATCAATTTATTAATACGATACAGCGATCGGGTCAAAACTACGAACACGAAGAAGCTACCTGAGCCTCTTCGTATCTTACCAGCTAAGGCGTAGTATTTCGTAGATATGCGCTAGCTACGCCCGAGGCGGGTGCGAGTTTCCCTATTTGTTTTGTCATTTTTAGAATGAGGTGAAGAGGTTTTCTTGTAAATTTGTTTTTTTAAATAAATGTAACTCATATTTTATAATCCCTGAGTTGAATGTCACTGACCAATACAGCATCCTGTGTATAGATTGGTATTACAATACCTACAGCAGTTAATGATGACAGCATAAAATGCAAACAAGTTAGACTTACAACCAATGTTTTACTTACTAAAAACATGATGAATCTATTTCAATATTGAGTACCATAAAGTTTTTCCTAAAAACCAAAAGAAGACCTACGACCCTCGTAAAAGAAAACTTTACAAAAACAATTTGGAAAGAACTTTCATATCGAGACGGCATTTCCATTGCTCCTAAGCAGAGTCCATAGATCCCGTCATAATAGCACTAAGGTCCACCCATTCGCATGAAAAAGGTGTATTTGTCCGGGACTTTCAATTTGGAGCGTGATTACGTAATGGCAAGAGTTCTAGTTTGTATGTGATATGCCATCGTAGTAATCTGTGTGGAAGTATACGAGTAAGTGTGCCTTCACATTAGAACGCCAGCAGCAATGTCACTTTACTGTGAAGACTTACTGCTGTCATTTATGTATGAAATTATCAGCAGCGCGGCTATCGCGCCACCGTGGCGCTGCTAAAGTCGCCTAAGTGTTGGAACGCTTTCACATTTATGCGAAATTAGCAGCGCGACCTACGCGCGACAGTCGCGCTGCCGATGATTTCATACTATACACGGCAGCGCGGAAGCAGCGCCGCAGCGGCGCGTAAGTCGCGCGGGTCCGTCCCACTATACCCATTACCCATTGCAGTGATAATACCCGTATTAGCACTGAAATGGGTAATGTGGGTAGTGGGACCGACCCAATCGCGCGACCGTCGCGCTGCTAATGTAAAGGCATCCGCAGCTGCCGCGCTGCTGGCGCTTTAATGTGAAGGCGCACTTAAAGCGCTCTTACTGGCTGGATTAAGCATGGCGGGCACATTTTAAAGTGTCAGAGCCAATTGTTTTTAGTACAGTGAAAGTACAAAGTTTTTTCTTTGGGTCTTTCTTGTTAAGTTGGAACGAACACAAGTGAAACGCTAGACGGCTGTCAACGCACTGGTTTATTTAACTAGGAATCGGCGCGGGCGCAGCCGCGCAATATACCTATGTACATACATCTACAACATTTCTCCCCCAACAAGTACGCACTACGATACATTAAAAATAACTCCTATAATCTACAGGAGGTCGGTTGCGTTTTGACCTCTCCTCGACTCTAGGTTCGTCAACATCCGCAACATCATAAAAATCGTCATCATCAGAATCCGGTGGCCGTCGGACGCCTCTGGTCGTGGTCACGAATGAACTGACTTGAGGTTCGGACTCATCAGGTGGTGGCGGCAGTGGTAAAGGCGTAGCCAATTCGTCCCTTTCATTCTCCTCCTCCTCCTCGATATGCGAGGTTCCGTCAGTTTGTGAAGGGGCTACCTCGAGTTGCGGAAGTGATGTTATGACGTTGTCGGAACAGCCATTGTTGTCATCGGTACATGCGGCGCTGTCACTTAGTATCTGGTCGCTTGAATCGAGAAAGGAACGCTTACAGTGTATCATTTGATTTGAATGTTTCTTCACTATATTTGAGGTTGCACAGTCTTTGATTAAAAAAAGTCTATTCCCTAAAGTTTGTACAATAATTCCCATCACCCAAGTAAATTTATTATTATTTGAAAATTTCATGTACCACACATGTTCCCCTGGTGTAAATGTTCTGTATTTGCCCCCGTGTACTTCAGTCTGCAAGGACTGTTTAGAAACGACTCGTTTAGCGAGTGCGGCAGAGGAGGGCGGCGACGCCGGCGGCAGCGGGCGCGGGCTCGCGAGGTCTAGGCGCGAGCGCAGCCGGCGGCCGAACACTAGTTGAGCCGGGGTCGTTCCCGTCGTAGAATGGACGGAATTACGATAGTCAAAAAGATACTTTAGCAGATTTAATTTACTATCTCTTACATTGTTACTATCTTGTAAGCTACTTTTTATTCCTCGTTTTACTATTTTAACGTATGATTCTGCCTGTCCATTACTAGCAGGGTGATAAGGCGGTGACGTCATATGGGAAATTCCATTTAGTTCACAAAATGCTTTAAACTCGTGAGCGCAAAACGAAGTCCCGTTATCGGTTACCAGCGTATGAGGCAGCCCGAACCGAGACATAAAATCATACAATTTGTCAATAACGTTCAGCGCAGAACAGTTATTCATCTCGTACGTCTCTAACCATTTGGAGTATGCGTCCACCATAACCAGGTACATTCGCCCATGGATTGGACCTAGGAAGTCAAGATGGACACGATGAAAGGGGTGTGCGGGGAATGGCCACGGAGACAAAGGCGCGCGCGGCGGCGACGCTCGCAGCTGCACGCATACGTCACACGCTGCTATCATTTTTTCTATTGCACTGTCTATGCCCGGAACCAAAAACGCGATCGAGCCTCGGCTTTTGTTTTTACAATACCTAAATGTGATCGATGCAGTTCCGCTAAGACTCCGTCGCGCAATGATTTAGGTATAACTATTTTATGACCGCGCATAAGACAACCGTTTTCATAAGCAAGTTCTTGTTGACATAATTTATATGGCTTTAACTCGGCATCAGAAATTGACTTTGGCCAGCCATTTTGTAC
The DNA here is from genome assembly GCA_963924145.1 of Pyrausta purpuralis. Lineage (NCBI taxonomy): Eukaryota > Metazoa > Arthropoda > Insecta > Lepidoptera > Crambidae > Pyrausta > Pyrausta purpuralis. Next base: position 4,345,602 of record OZ001664.1, on the reverse strand, counting down.
ATAATTAATCACTTCAACCAATAATCTGTCCTTATTCGTTGCATTACGTAGGTCATGTAACGTTATCGGCAGCGCGCCCTGCACGACGAAGCACACGTACGCAGCGCGGTCGCATAAGTCCGCCTCCGCGTTATAAGTCCGGGCGACCGCGTCTCCCTCCCTATCGTTCTCTGACAAGTTTGGCAAACTGGCACGCGATAAAAAGTCCGCGGAATTGTCGGCACTTTTTATATACTCTATATTATAATTGTAACCACTCAAAAATAATGCGTACCGTTGCAATCGATTCGCAGAAACTTCTGGTATCCCTTTATTTTGACCAAAAATGGAAAGCAGCGGTTTGTGATCGGTTCGCAAAACAAATGGTACCGATCGACCATATAAATATTGATGGTATTTCCGGACGCCAAATATTATGGCAGTGGCCTCTTTCTGAATTTGTGAGTAACGGCGTTCAGCACTATTAAGCGTTCGCGACGCGAAAGAAATAGGTTTTTCTAACCCGTCTTCGCAAACCTGTGACAAAATAGCACCTAACCCGTTAGGAGAGGCGTCTACTGTCAAAATAATCTTAGCCTCAGGATTAAAGTGGGTTAACACCTGATCTGACGCTAGTATTTCTTTAATTTTATTAAACGTATCGTTTTCTATACTAGTCCATCGCCATTTATTGCTTTTTTTTAACAGTTCGTATAAGGGACTTAAAATACTGGACGCCCCGGGAACAAAACACCTGTAATAGTTTACTAGTCCCAAAAATGACTGAAGCTGATTAACATTTTTCGGCGTAGGTGCGTTAAGTATAGCTTTTACTTTATCAGCAGTTTTTTTCAATCCGTCTTTATTTATAACATACCCTAAATAACTTATTTCATTTTGAAAAAAATTGCACTTGTCTCGTTGCAACGTTAACCCTGCATTCTGCAACCTTTGCAAAACTTGGTTTAGCCTGTCCAGGTGTTGCAAACGATCAGAACCAGTCACAAGGACATCATCAAGTAGTACCAGCACACCGTCTATACCTGCAAGTAAATTTTCCATAGCCTTTTGAAATATAGATGGCGCACTGGCCAAACCGAAAACAAGTCGCGTATATGCAAAAAGACCTCGGTGCGTGTTTATGCAAGTTAGGCTTTGTGACTCCTCACCTAGACAGAATTGGTTGTAAGCCATGGACAGGTCTAGTTTTGTAAATTGCTGTCCCCCGTATAGCTTACTAAATAACTCGTTTACCGTCGGCAGCGGGTACTGGTCGATGATCAGCTGTTTGTTAATAGTAACAGAATAATCAGCACAAATGCGCACCGAGCCATCGCGCTTTAACACCGGCACGATAGGTGACGCATACGCGGAGTGATTAATCGCGCGAAGTATGCCTAGGTCGACCAATCGTGCTAGTTCACTCTCAACTTTATCCCTTAGAGCAAAAGCTACTGGACGCGCTTTAAAAAAAATCGGTTTGGAGCCTTCTTTTAGTGTAAGATTGACTTCAAACAAATTGAATTTTCCTAATTTACCTGAAAATAAATCGGGGTACCGTGTGTGAAATGACTTAATGATATTATCATCCTGTTCATAATAATGCACCGGACTTAGCTGTAGTTCGAATTGTGCGATAAAATCGCGACCTAGTAGTGGCGGGCCGCTCCCACGCACCACGTACACATCTATGTCGCGCGTTCGTTCGCGCCACTTGAACGACATGCGAGCGCAGCCTACGCAACCTAACACCTCACCCGTATAACTTATAAGCTTTTTACTCGTTGTTGATAAGGGCTGATTATCAAAATGCAACTTATAGGTTCTTTCCGATACAACCGTCACCGCTGAACCGCTATCAATCTCAAACTGAAGGAGTTTCCCGTTAACATACACCGGCTCAACTAGCGGCTCACCTTTTAACGAGCGAATATTAAATAACTCACCGTCATCGTCGCCCTCGTTTACCTCACTCGTGGTAGTCGCGACGAAGTTCACTTTCTTGCACATGCGCGCTAAATGACCCTTGTTGTTGCACTTTCGGCATGAATAGTTAGCGAAACGACACACCTCCGCTTTGTGGTTACTATAACCGCACACCGAACACTTCACTTTTTCACTGTTAGCTCGGCGAGGCGCGGCGCCGGAACCGGCGGTCGCGGCCGGCGGGCGCGCGATCCTGAACAGCTGACCGGCGTCGGGCGCGGGCGGCGCCGCGGCAGCGCTGGCGGCGGCACGCGCGCTGCGGAGTCCTTCGGCCAGCTCCACGGCCTTTGCCAGTGTCAACCCTGCTAACTCTTGCACGAACATTTTCTCCTTTTCGGGCCCGGCCAACATGCCCATGATAAAGCGATCTCTTAGCGCTTCCTCGACGTTAGTGAAGCCGCAATTTGATGTGAGGCCACGTAGCCTGGCGGCCCACTGCGAAGGAGTCTCGGTGGCATGCTGGGTGGCGGCGTAAAAGCGATGGCGCTCGCTGAAACCGACTTGTTTCGGTGTAAAGTGGGTGTCGAGTAGCTGTATGATGTCCTGAAACGGCACATTAGGCAATTCCTTGGGCAATGCAAGATCCGCTGCGAGCTTGTATGTGCCTTCTGTGAGTGCGCTGAGAAGTATCGCCCGTCTTTTTTCTCCCGACGGATCTTTGGCGTCGTCTATATCATTTGCAATGAATAATTGCAATAATCTGCACTTGTATGTCTTCCACGTGTGTAATTCGTGGTCGAAACACGTTAAAACCCCGAAATTGGAGAACGACATTTTTTTTTCCGAATGCGCGGGTAGAACTCGTTGCCACTGTTAAGTTGGAACGAACACAAGTGAAACGCTAGACGGCTGTCAACGCACTGGTTTATTTAACTAGGAATCGGCGCGGGCGCAGCCGCGCAATATACCTATGTACATACATATACAACATTTCTAAATATTATCTATAATAATAATAAAATATGCACCTAAACACATAACTTATCTGTTTTTTATTTAGTTCTGAAGTAATGAATAATAAAAAAAACACCTTACAGATATATTTTCTGCACATTTATTTAAAACTATACGCCTTAATTTTTTTTAATAACTATTTAATAACAAATAACACCTTAGTCTTGCCTGCTTTACAGCAGTGCTTGCTTACAAAACATTCGAAACTTTTTAAATAAATGTGCGTGAAATAAACCAATAAATAAATCCGTAAAGTGTTTTTATTTAATTGTCTGATTTAACAAATAATAATATCCGGATAAATACGCATACCACCCAGACGCTGGCAAAAGCCTTCTAGTGATTTAAAGAGTATGCGCATCGGAAAAGGGCTATTTACCACGTGTAAAATTTAAATTGCATAGTGCAACGTTTAATGTCATTAAAAAAACTTCTTTCATGTCATGACGTCACTAACAATTGTAAAATAAAGACAATCGTGATACGCAATAGGGAACAATTCCCGTGTATTTACATTAACCTAATAACTCTCCCGGTCCTAAATAAATATTTTTTCGCAGGATGACATATTGTGTCCTGCCAGCAAATGGAATCGAATGTATTTGAATTTAATTTGGAACTCGTTGATAGAAACGCTCGTTATTTTGAACAAATTGAGTCTAGTCTGGCGAATTGGACAGTGATTTGTTTATTGAGGTTTCAGATATTGGTTTCATGTTTTAGTAAAAGCAATCAAATATGGGCTAGTCCAGAAATCTGATTGGTAACAAATTGTTTTCGTTACGCGTGTTTCGCATCGCACGAAAATATAAATGATTTATTTTTATACCAGATATTTGAAGATAATTGAGACAGTTACAGCTTCTAATCTATATCAACGGACAACATTATTAACCGATAACTATTGGCGTCATGGCCAATGGCAAATGTTAATTACTTAATTAAAGGATTGACCTTTAACCCTTTCTGTAGCCAAGATGAATTTTCAAATAACATGCGAGTATTTTGCGTAGCGTAAAATTAGATAAAAATAAATATATTGTAAATAAATTAAAAGAATATCAAGTAGATCATGAAGCCATTTAACAAAAAGACACACGTCTAATCGATTCCATCTCAATTTCCACATAACGAGAAATGTTAATAAATATTTAAACGATGTTTCTAGAAAGCATTTGTAGAATTCTTACAGCTTTTCGTACGTATTAATAACTTGGGATGGAATCTCATATCAAATTAGATATAGAATGTATTTACATTCTATAACTACTTTGATATGAGATTCCATCCCACGTGATTAGCAATTCCATAACATTGTTAATATATCAATCTTCTACGTCACAAAATAGTTAAAGTTGGCAGTCACTAATAAAAGCCTTCACAAAAACTGTGAGCAGTCACCGGATGAGCCTTAATTAGAAGATCCACTTAACCCTTCCTGTGGCTAGGATAGGCAATCAAGGAGCGCCACTACTTGGATTATTTTTGCTGACCCACGGCTTAGGCCTCCTTTGTCGTTGATTAGCTGTAAACTTGGGTAGAGCTTTGCAGGGAATCGAGTTAACCTTTAACCTTGTTAAAGGATTTATTTAATGGCAGTCCTTTTCCTACTTTTACGCTGAATTCAAAGGGTATACTTCGTCATGTTGTTACCGCTTGCGTAAAATTGCTGAGCCTTGTATTATTGTAATGAAAATACTTTAAATTACTGCAAATATGTATTGGTGAAACTATGTCAGAAAAAAACAATGAGAAACATTAGACGAAATATTTAGTTACCCTTCTGGTGCAGTCGCCTGCATATTGGCAGTAACTTTCCGAGTATCGGAAAATGTTCAAGTGGCAATGCAGTTTCCGTCGGTCCGTCGATATTATAAGTCAATACAAAACTAAGTAAGTAGATTGGGCAAGTGATATTTTTATTATTACGGAACAGCATTTGAACGGAGAATTATGAGTCGGTAAGAGGGTGAGATAAAAAATAAAAAACTTTCCATTTGAGTAGATTGAAGTAATCTTAGCGCTTATCTCCTTCTGTTTTAGATACCTATCCGATTAGATACAGCTATTTAGAAATAAAACAAGAGGAACTTCAGTGCATCTCTCTTTTTAGACTTTAAGGAGGTAATCTGTCAATTCAATGTGCAAAATTTTATAAGTGTATGTATGTTTGTCCACGGATTTCTCGAAAACGAGAAGTCATAGCGAGATGATTATTTTTTAGTTCAATCAGCTATACTCCTACTTAGGGTACAGTGCAAGTTTCATCAAAATCGCTCCAGTGGTTTTTGATATATGAGTAATGATTAAGAATAAAATGTAATTTAAAAATAAATAACACATTTAAAAAAAACTAACTAAAAGGCTTAAAATAACGTATTTGCTTTCTATTCGGGAAGAAATTCTTTTGAGGTCACATTTTTAAAGGCGGTTAAATTTCTTAAAATACTTTTTGAAGTTGAATAATTAGAATGCTGCAGATTAGTATTAATGTCATCAGCAATATCTACTGGCGAAGATTTTGTATTTCATTTAAAAAAATAGGAAAAACAAACTTTCAATGAAAGCGGATACGTGGCTCCACGCAGCTACTAATAATAAAATACAGTCAGACGCAAAAGTTCTGGAAACTTCCCCCTTTAAGAGGCACTACTCACGAGACACGAAAGACTGTTTGTACAGTCTGCTTAAGATGAGTGTTGCTGTGACTTGGCAATCGCAATGATGGTTATGAAAAGGTTGAGGGTTAAAGGTGAGCTAACGCAGTCAAATGACTGGGGACAAACGGCTAGTGACGTTGTCAGTTCTCAAATCGTGCGCATGAAGCTATTATTTTGATAGTTTCTAGAACTTTGTAGATCAACGTGTAACACGATTGTGTAATAATTATTTTTTTTATTTTTAAAGTGTTTTGTCACTACACAAACTTAAGACGGAGGAAGACGAGGAAATACTCGTCTTTTCAAGTGCATCTTATACGATTGTGTTGTTTGTAATTTTTCGCAGTCGCTGATTTATCAGGAGGATGGAGTTCTATTATTGGTTCACTCGCTTGGATATGGCGTGTAATATCCGTTCGAAAGCGAACTAAAAATCAATGAAAACCGAACAAAATAGACACGTGGCTATTCACAAAATTTACTTTTATTTTGTTCATCACTTCTGTGTGGAATTAACCTCGGAAAATCGGAGAGTAATCTATAAATATCACACGCCATTTCGACGAGTTTAAAAATAGGGTCCCAGATTTTCGTGCAATTCGTATACGAAAAAAAGCGAAAAAAGTTCACCGATCGAATTGTCATTGCCAAAGAATACATTTTTTCACGATTGGGTTGGTTGTCGTGTTGGGTCACAATATCTATGCATTTTGATTTCGTAAATATGCAATAAGAAACGAAAATTTTGCGCACGGGCGGGACTTGAACCAGCAACCTCTTGACTTTGGTTTTTTATTTCATATTTATGATTATAAAATATGACACTGTGAGTGTTAAAAACATTCTGATTTTCGTTGAGCGATAGATCTTTTTGTGTGTAGATATTTAACTTGATTCTTTAGGTAACAGTAAAACTCTCAATCGAATTACCACACGAAAAATAATTCGAATGCCGTAAAAATGACCGTTCTGAATTATGATTTCACAGAGACATTACTTAATCTGAATAAGTAGACACAATTATTTAATCTGAATAAGTAGCTCTGGTTATCCTCCGTAGTCTGTACAAAGCAACGTTACACGACAGGCAAGCAGACGCGTACCTTACTCTGACTCGGATATTATTTAAAATATGGCGTTCGCTATGACACGTAGGTATTAATGCATTGGCTTGCAATCAGTAACTGTGAAAGTAACTAAGCGTTGCGCTTAAAAGGGAAATAAATACACCGCTAAGTATGTCCCAGAAGCTTCGACGACGCGTGTAGTGAACTGGTTAGCGCTCCTGACTACTATGCCTTTAGTTGCCGGCCGAAATACGTTATTAACGATGGCAAGATACGAACGCAATCGAGTTCGGTAAAAGCACTGTTAGTAAAAAGTCGCGAAGCAACCTGCGGGAACTCGTAACTAGGGTAACGAGAGTATCGTGATGAGATCACATGGACTCTAATTATGTTAAAAATAGTTTTTAAAAAATGACACATTTTTGTGGTAGAGACGTGACATTTGTCAGGCAAATGATACAGTCAGGAAATAGAATCTGTACCTATCTTGAAAATTTATTCAGAGAGTCATACTTATCTTAATAAATACGAGTATTATTCAGAAGGAAACTAACACATATTATGTGATCATCATATGACATACCTGATCTTACTCTATGAATAATTTTTAAAAGTTACTATTTAATGATTTTATTTACTTACACACACCAAAAAAAAGTTTGTGATCACTTTGAAAAAATGAATTTATTGTAAACAAGTTTGATGTGATTTAAAAACTAGGCTTTTATTGCTACTTAAATGTCAACTCGTCACGAAGGATAAACCTATTACGTTAACTTACGTTTATCCTTCACTTACCCTAACCAACCACTATGTCTAGTTATTCGTCATTTCAGTTTACGTTCTATATATATAATAAATTGATTTTTAAGTTATTGCCTTTTTTATATTTGTTTGGCATTAGTATCGTTTGTACATTCACCCCTGAGCCGCTCGTTCGCTGACCAAACTACACCTGTATAAACATATCTTCACACTTCACTTTCAAGCTTCCCCATCAATAATACTCATAAAGGCTACCTCCGTTACGTTTGAGTCATTCAATACAGTTTGGCACCTTGCTTGAATAAACCATTTGTAGCCCAAAAGCGTTTCAAACTGTTCAGAACATGCCAGCAATGGAGGAAATAAGCACATTACAACATCGATGCACTGCACACAACTCACAATGCTCCAATTTTTTCCCAACAGCCCCTCAATTTTAAAGCGCGCCCCCTAGTGGGCTCCAGGGAATTAACTTTATTCAGGGGCGAACAATGTTTTCAACAACCCCTACTCTCGAGTCTGTTATGATGACGTACAACGTATTTTGGGCCTATTATACCATTAAGCTCGTTATACAGGTGTTTGGTACATCGCATGCCAAATGAAAATGGCTTGTAATGAGGATCATTGGCTATCATTTCCCGGTTTTTGAAGTCAAAACTTCTTTAGCGGCGTTGAACACTTTTGTGGGATGGGGGAAAAATGTGAAACTCGCGTCAGGACACGTGGGCTGATCGAAAAACCGTAAGACGGTTGGCGAAATTATGGATGTAAGTTGATTTTTCTGAGAGATAAACTTTTTAATGTAATTTAACATAATATAAATTGTAATGTTTGTGTACGATAGCGCACTAAATAAATATTGTATTCTATAAAAATATTATTATTATTATTATTGTATTATTATTATTATTATTGTATACTATCACAAAAATGATAGTACTTTTATATTGATAATAAGAGCAATTCATTCAAAATTATTCCCTAACTATTCCAAAAAATGAAAAATGCACAACGTTGATATTCAAGTTTTCACTTCTGCCGGCACTCCCGGAGTGCAATTTTTTTTGACTTGGTAGTTTTTTTATCGACTTTATGTGAAAAATATCCGAAATCATATCCGACATTCCAATCATATCTTTTTTGCTTTTCTGCATATTAATTTTATATGTTATTGTGCATTATTTTGCGGTTGTGCTTATATCAAGAATCACAATCATACACAAGCCATTTAGTATTTTTTTTATTTTATTTGCAAAGTTGCGCGACATAATTGACCTGCAACTTTATATGGCTGTAAAAAACAAACAAAAGAACGACTGGACTCGTCGGACTTTATAAAAACTTTTCTAGACCATATTTATAGTAAAGATATGCCGGATGTTATGAAAAAAAATAATCTTTTTTTACACATAAGAAAAAGAGAGGAACTGGTCTTTGAAATGAGAGAGGCGAAGGCGATGACGTAGAAAGCTTTATAAATTTACAGGATGTTGTTTCAAAAAATGATATCTCCATCGTCAGAGAGAATAAAAGAAAATGACAATGACGATTTAAAAAAAAGCGTCCTGTTTCTATGGTGTGTACAAAGACACAGTTAAAATATTATCACTTAAAACGATTTGACCCTTTAGAGTAGGTTGAAGGAAGGAAGTAAACGTGGTATTGTCATATTTATGTCTGAAAAATACAATAACAGGCTTTTTTATGCTACTCTTTTTATGAATAAGCCACTTATCACGAGAATTATTCAACTTGAACGTGGTAGACGTTCAAGTTGAATAATTCCCGTGATATTGTGAATGGTGCTTATCCTGTTTCTGTACGAGTAAGTAATATGATTAACACCTATCAAGGTATGAACAAAATATTGATCCCTAATATCAAAAAAAATGCGGGACTAAAACGGAAGAGGAGAGTTGATAGACCGAAACAAAGGTTGGCTGACGACATCAAGAAAACAGCAGGAGAAGCTTGGCTTAGTACAGCTAAGGAGCGTGAATAGGATGGAAGAGGTCTTTACCCGAACAGAGATTCACAGCAATGTTAAAAAAATAATATTATCTCGAAATGTAATTGACTTACGAGTAAGTGCTGAGAAATAAATAAAGACATAATAATTAAAAATAATAATAATAAGAGACCCGATGGCCTCACGCTTATTCTTTGGGAACGGGGTCGGGCCTTAGTTTGGGATGCAACTTGTGTCGTTACTTTGGCTCCCTCCCATCTCAGAGAATCAGCCCTTAAAGCTGGAGTAGCAGCGGAGTTGGCTAAAAACACCAAGCGTCGCAAATACGAATCACTTGCAAGTGATTATGTGTTTACGCCGTTTGGCGTTGAAACATTTGGGCCATGAGGACCCTCTACTAAATTGCTGTTTAGAAAAATTGCGCCAAAATAAATTTCTGTAACGGCCAATAATAAAGCTGGCTGGGTCCTAGCTCAAAGAATTAGCATAGTTATCCAACGCGGCAAAATAGCCAGCATCATAACCTCCTTGCCGCAAGGAAATGGTTTCGTTTTTGAATAGATTTAAAGTTTTTTTTTTATGTTGCATGTCTTAGTTAAATTTTTTCTTGTTTGTTATTTATTGAGTATTAATATAAGTGATATGATTTGTTTTTATTCATGAAATTCAGAAACTGAATATCATTGGACAGTCACTTATATTCATAAAAAGCGAATGCCAATGCTAAGCTACCTTTTTTTAGTTTAGATTATTTACAAAATTTGGCTAGAAATATCGCTCTCACTGTTGCCGTTGTGGCTTAACAGAAAATACTCAGCAGAAAAAAATACTCTCCTTCCGAATAAGTAGTATGAATAAAGAAGTCTTGAGAAGGTAAGGCAAGAGAAGAGTGAAAATACCTTTTATTCATCACACTTCTATATTCATGAACTAGCTCACATTTCCTATCGAATACGCCGCAACTTTTCAAGTTATGTATTATCCTAATGCATATGGTAAACTTATTTACCTCCTGTAACTACTACTTTACTGTAAGCCACCTGTGAGGGGGGCCTGGTGATCTGTATCACAGCTTTTTCTGATTCCTACTTCAGACACCAGTCTCTCACAAATGTCTGGTAATCATTTCATGTGTACCCTTAACTTAATGTAAAGTTGCTTTATAATTTACCTATTTGTGAAGAAAAATAAATATATTTATTACTATTATTATATTAGTGTAAAATATGGGCACAATCTTCCAGAGTAGAACCACAATCCCCGCAAAATTCGTAATCGGACTCGCAAGTTTTCCCCTATTCGGGGAAATCTGCTTGCGTCGAATTTATTTTTACACTGTGACGTTATTATTTGCACCCTTATCTATTTTACTTTGTAGGCAAGTTCTTACTCGTAGAGATGAATATAGACCTTAGTATTTCAAACAGGTTATTATTTGTTTCGCACTAATCTCTTAATTATGAAAAATTGTATTAAACATTCTCCTGCTATCTTATTCGTAGTAAGAGGATGACCGGATTAACGCTTTAAATATTTTTATTTTATTTTGAAAGGCTTAATATTTAATATGAATTTCAGTAAATACAGTAGTTACCTGTAATGAGGGGCAATTGTTAGGCGTAATTGTTCGGGTCAGTGCAACCACTTAGCTCGCAATCGCAATGGGCCGGGCTGGCTGTCGATGTATATAGGGTGTCTGTATTGTCGCGTGAAACTACTAAACACACTTATTTGTTCAATATCAATGAACATACTGCAATGACGTAATATTAAAAATAAAAATAATAAAGTCAATTTCTTGTTAATGTAACATTTTATGAAACCCATTTTCTTTATCGTTCGAGTACCGCAAGTTTTTGATGCATACGTGTTGTTTTAGCAAAAGGTTTTAATTTTATTTTCACTCAATTTATCATCATCTATTGAATGCTATCAAAATATAGCAGCTGACTTGAAACAACGTAAGAAATATAATTAAATTACATCCTTAAGGGCTGATTTTTCCAACATCAGGTAAGGAATATTCGTCGTATAAAATACTATGCGCCTTATTTTAAAACTAATAAATCATCTATTTGTCAGCAATCATTGATGTAAATATTATTAAAAAATCCGTCGTTTTATACTTATTCAGTCGGATAAGTCTTATCTGATATTGGTGAAAGCGGCGCTTAGAATAAAATTAAACACGTTGTTCTTGCCTTAGATAAAATAAATAAAGGGAATAAAGATAAGTTTCTCAACCGCGTCCGTAACCTAACGGCTTTCTTACCAGACAATTTCAAAATTCTTTTGGGTTTGCAACATTATGATAACTTTGCTACCAATCTGGTGAGATATTTCAATCCCTGAAATTTTGGTTATACCGGTATGAGATTCTTTTGCAAATTCCTTTTTATTCGCTTGTCTTTCCTTTTTATTTTTGGTTTCTTATTTCATCTTTATAAATCAAATGCTATGGTTGAATATACCATTATATTACCAAAGGATATTGACCAAAGCCAGGCCCAGATTGCGTCTTTGTAGTTTATATTTCAAAAATCTTGTTTGAATTATAATTGCACTGGTATTTTAAGGGTAACTAAGTAAGTAAGTATTGCATTAATTTAGTAAAATATAACAATTACCTTCTGAATGTTTCAAAATGAATGTAGGTGAGGTGCATTAACACTGCAATCACAAAACATAAACTTAAAATATCTAATTTGCCATTGAATTACCTACTCGTTAACCCCTAATTATTTTTCGAAAATATTTTTTGGATGCATTCTTTCAAATCTTTCAAATATTTATATATTTTATAAGAACATTTTGTAAAGACGCATGCAGACGCAAAGTGGGCTGAGTTTCTATAGAGTTTTGGTCATGATCCTTTATTATTTAACTGATCCATCTTCTCAACATCTAGAGATTGAGTACCAGTGCTCGGTATCATAAATTTTGATCAATCTCTCAGACAGATTATATTCCCAGCAAAGGTTTATTTTTTCGTCAACGCTACCTCCCCGACTTTTCATAAACATTATTCAGGGTTCCGTAACATAATAACTGTAGGGTTGCGTATACGTGAAAGGGAAATTGACTTTATTGGTTGTTCTCGATACAATTACTCAGTATTGGTTGTTATGCGCTGTTCGGGGGCTTCTTGATTGTAATTTAGAGGAAGTATATAATTCACGCAGACGTATATTTCGTACTGAAATTGCAAGAGAAATGTTGACAGACGTCAGAAGTCTCACAACGATGTTTGTTTTGGGCCACCGTGAGCTCAGTCATTGACTTAAGTTCCCCACCACTTACTTCGCTTATAAAATTACAGAGAGTATTGAGTATTTTTTTAAGTAATTCGTACTTCATGACGTTCATAGAATCATGACAGCAGGGATTATAAGAAATTGTTAGTGTAAAAATCTGGGTGTAGTAATTTACATATTCAAAACATAGTACGATAAGAAAATGTAAACATGTAGCCTACGCCCACACAACAGTTCTTGTAACAAACAAATCCTTCATACACCCAGAAATCCTTTGAATACAAATTCATACTGAGGTCGAGTAATCCTATTATAACAGCGTTCAGGCCTACTTTAACGTTTCGCTCCTCCAGAAAGGGCTGTAAACATGAATGCGGGCTACTACTGGTACTAAAATACAGATTGTACTCGGTTTAATTTGTCATTAGGGTAGTATGGTTTTGAGTTAGATCGTAAAGTAACATAACAAGGGCAGAGAAGACTTAAGGACGCTATAGACAGCTTTAGTAGACTTATGTTAGGTATAAAAGTGTGTTACACAGCCGGGGTTGCGACTGGCTGAAGTGGTTCTGAAACACTTATGATTTGGATGCTTTCAAATAAAGAGTGTTTTATAAGATGTTATTGGTAAGAAATGGACCACCCTCGGTCGTAAGTTAACGATAGTCCTTCAATCGCCTTGTTGATACACAAACAGGCTGAGCTCTGCTCTGATGATATTTATAGTTCTGGTTTATCTATTGGATAAGATTTCTGTTATAGTAAATACACTTTTAGAACTTCGTAACGTCCTTCCCACCTCGGATCGAGACCAACTCGGGACCCACTCTCGACCAGCAGCGCATAACGCGCTTACGGCGCGTCGCCCGTTGGTTGACGACTATCCATCCACCGTGTCAAACGAGCTGTCATTCACAAGAAGAACTGTCATAAGTTGTAGCAAACGCGATCCGTCTAGGCGTCTTCTATCCGTAGCCGATCCGATGCTGCGGCGCTACATTTCCCTTTACGTAACGTGATTCCGTATGGTTGTCGCCTGGTTAATGCTGTTCCCGGGTGGGTAAATTTTCTTCAACCTTTAAAAAGATGTTTGGGTGGGTAAATTTGCTTCAACCTTTAAAAAGATGCAACGTGAACGAACAACTACTGCCCCTAATTTAGTCACTCACTAGAAAATACAGACAAGGCTATTTAATTTTTCGTGCAACCTTGGCGATAACTCAAGTGCACAAAACGATTTGCAGATGCCTGAGGGCGAAGTCATTCGCTGGAAGTTCCAGCTCGGATGCCACAAGCCTTTGATGTTTCTTTAGGCCTACTCTCAAAGGTAGTTGTATTAAATCCTTGTTTCGAACAAACCAGCGGGGCTATTACTATAAGAGGAGTTTACTCGTAATATGTTTTGTACATGGTTTAACACAAATACCGGTATCATCTCGTCGACGACCTCCGTGGTGTAGGGGCTAAGCACGCTGGTTTCAAAGCGTCGCCGCTCCGAGGTCCCGGGTTCGATTCCCGGTCAGGTCAATATAGAAATCAAAATTTTCTACATTGTCTCGGGTCTGGGTGTTGTGGTACCACTATTGTGTCTGATTTCCATAACACAAGTGCAATTAGCTACTTACTTTGCGATATGTGATTGTTGGCCAATATTTATTAAAAAGTGTCCAATATTGAAATTACCACTTTTTTAAAATTACTACTTTTATCTACTCTTAAGACTCGTGTTCAGGCGGAGCAATTAGCAGAATTGCATACATTTCCAGTCGAAATATGCTTACAGGCGAAAACGTTTTCCAACCCGTAAACCTTTATTGAACGAGATCTCATTCGTTTTCATATATCCTAAACTAAACTAGTATGAAAGTAAAAGTAAGTATAAAGTTAGCTTGTAAAAAAACATCAACAAATCCGTAGCAACTTCCATCGTCTTTTGTTTTGAGTGACGTCCGTTTCTGTGTGCAAGAATTTTTTGTTTAAAAGTGGGACCTCGACCAAAAACGATGAAGTTGATTCTAAAAAATCCGATCATATAAAAAAGAAGGTGAAACTTTTTACGGGATATTTTACCGCACAACTAAACCAAACCAAATGCCTAGATCTGTAACGGAGCAAAAGAATTGTGCAAACATTGGTAATTATGGCCTTTTTGCATGATGTTTGTAACAGCAACATCGAGTGCCCTGAACTTGATGTCCAAAAAGCGCACAAGACATACAGAGTTACAAAAACACTGACAAATTACGCACAAAACTCAATCGTTCCGAGACTTCACAGATGCTACAACAAAAAAATTCACTGAGAGACTGTTGGAGCTGCCACGTACCCAAGGACGCTATGGACGCTATGTGGTTTCGCACAAGAGCCGCAAAACTATCATGCACATGCTTCCACCAGCATTTTCGAAGCACTACAATAACATCGCAGCCCCATCAGCATCCTGAATGCTTTATTGTATTGAGTGCGCAGGGCTCCGTACGCTGTATGGGTATAGCTTGTCCACAGGCTGCAAGTATACAAGGAGATTCAATAAGTTTTTAAAAGTGTTTTAACCTATTTAGTACAACGTGAAAACCTGCGTGCAAGCATGTTCGTCCTAACGAACAATGCCCGGCGCTCTCGCTCCAAATCCAGATCATCTTTGAGAGACTCAGTAACCCAGTGACCCAGGGATAATTCATTTTAGGTTTTCATAACATTTTAAACTTTCGCTTAGCATTACAATGAGAACTAAATGTGACGGGTCTGAACACGAAATAATATGAGTAATTGATTTCAGGTTTTTACCGGAATGTTTAATAATAGGTATGGACAACAGCACATCATGATAAATAATGCGGCATCTTATTCGGTTGTAATAAGGGCTAGTTTGCAACAAAAGTGGGTAACCTGATGTGCTGGCCACTGTACTTGTTAATTGGTAATTAAATTAGGCGGTCGTTTTCCACTCAGGCCAAATTAAGGGATTTTATCCAAGGAAATTTAAGTAATATTTTCCCGAAAGGATATACGAGTAATTGTATTCTTAAAGAAGTATAGTGCACGATTAAGATAGTTTTTTTTAATCATTTCTTCATTATTTACTCTCAGTGTTTTTGTGCGACGTTGACAGCTTCATCTTCTTTCTATTATTATTACAAACGCGAAAAAAATTGAGGATGAATGTATGTTTGTTACTCCATCACGCTAAAACTACTCGAAGGATTTTGATGAAACTTTACAATAATATAGCCTATCATTCTCAATGATCTTTAGTGAGATACGATATTTACGCGAGTGAAGCCGCGGGAAACTGCTAGTTCATAATAAGCGTGGCATAGTACGCTACGTTGCCGACTTTACTGCGAATGGGCGCGCATAGGACACACCGAGTGCAAGGTGGTAATGAAATTATTTTGTTAAGAACTAAAAAAAAAATTGCTAATATGCGAATTTTAGAAAAATCTTTAAACACAGCCAAGAATCGCACAACTAACAAACAACCATTTAATCCATGTTGTTGGATTTATTTCCTTAACTAGCGGTCCCCCGCGACTTCGTCCGCGCGTTTTGAGTTTGCTCCCTCCCCTCCCGTCGCAGCGTCATGTTTTATATCCTAAAGCCTTTCTCGATAAATAAGCTATCCAACACAGAAATATTTTTTCAAATCGGTCCAGCAGTTCCTGAGATAAGCGCGTTCAAACAAACAAACTCTTCAGCTTTATAATATACTAGCGGTCCCCCGCGACTTCGTCCGCGCGTTTTGAGTTTGCTCCCTCCCCTCCCGTCGCAGCGTCATGTTTTATATCCTAAAGCCTTTCTCGATAAATAAGCTATCCAACACAGAAATATTTTTTCAAATCGGTCCAGCGGTCGCATTCAAACAAACAAACTCTTCAGTTTTATAATATATTAGCGCAATCGCACGTTGTACTTAAGCTGCGACCATTATTTTGGTGCGGAGTTATGTTAAAACTGTGAAAGCTCCTAAGATATTTATTGAAAGCAAATGATATAAAGGGCAACTTTGTTCTGAATGAAATGCTCTTGATGATGAATGTATTTATTTTGATAAGAATAAATACCTGTGTGTATAATACACCTCTAAAAATAATGCATTATTTTTTTACAAATTTATTAACACAAAAATGGTTGTAGTAAGTCAACCATAAAAGATAGACATATGCTGTCGCGGACTTTATTATAGAACTCTTAATGCTGAACAATCCTGTCGTACATGATTTTTATGTAACTTAAGTGGTTTTCGCAGCGGATGCAGCGGAAGTTCTCAAAAGGAATATCTTTCTCCCGTTTTCGCAACATTTTTCATTGCTGCTGTGGTCTTATGAGTCGTATCTTTATGTTATGTAGCCTAAAGCCTTCCTCGATAAATGGACTATCCAACGTAACAATAATTTTTCAAATCGGGTCAGTAGTTTCTGAGATTAGCGCGTTCAAACAAACAAACAAACAAACAAACAAACAAACAAACTCTTCAGCTTTATAATATTAGTATAGACTAGCGGTCCCCCGCGACTTCGTCCGCGCGTTTTGAGTTTGCTCCCTCCCCTCCCGTCGCAGCGTCATGTTTTATATCCTAAAGCCTTTCTCGATAAATAAGCTATCCACACACAGAAATATTTTTTCAAATCGGCCCAGCAGTTCCTGAGATAAGCGCGTTCAAACAAACAAACTCTTCAGCTTTATAATATATTAGCGCAAGCGCACGTTGTACTTAAGCTTCAAACATTATTTTGGTGCGAAGTTATGTTAAAACTGTGATAGCTCCTAAGATATTTATTGAAATCAAATGATATAAAGGGCAACTTGGTTCTAAATGAAATGCTCGTGATGATGAATGTATTTATTTTGATAAGAATAAATACCTGTGTGTATAATACACCTCTGAAAATAATGAATTATTTTTTTACAAATTTATTAACATAAAAAAGGTTGTAGTAAGTCAAACATAAAAGATAGACATATGCTGTCGCGGACTTTATTATAGAACTCTTAATGCTGAACAATCCTGTCATACATGATTTTTGTGTAACTTAAGCGGTTTCCGCAGCGTATGCAGCGGAAGCTCTCAAAAGGAATATCTTTCTCCCGTTTTCGCAACATTTTTCATTTCTGCTGTGGTCTTATGAGTCGTATCTTTATGTTATATAGCCTAAAGCCTTCCTCGATAAATGGACTATCCAACGTAAAAATAATTTTTCAAATCAGGCCAGTAGTTTTTGAGATTAGCGCGTTCAAACAAACAAACAAACAAACTCTTCAGCTTTATAATATTAGCATAGATTTTCCGAAAATTTAAAAGAACACGTTAAATAAATAGTAAAAATGAGAATAACGCAATAAAAAAATACCTAAACATAAATCACAATACTTACATCGTTTTATTTATTTTTTTCCACAATTAACTAAACTTTTCATTTAAACTGCGAATGCGTCGCGTCGGCATCTCGTCCAAGTAATTAAAGTTTGTTCGTTTTGACGGCCCTGTGGTCGGAGATCGCAATCTTTGAGTTCTGGCATCTGCCACCCTTGCTTTGTGCTAAGTTATGCTTGGTAATTCTTGCGATTAGTTAGTTACTTACAAGCTTCGTTTTGAACATGATATCGGGAATAGTACAAAAACAGAGCCCTTAGTCGACAGGCGCGACTCAAAGCTAAGAGCATAAAATACAGGATTTTGTTTTGGTCAGAGACCCTAGACTCAGGGATGTTGGTTTAATTATGCTTTTATAATTGAAAAAAAAACCGACGACTGCGAGTCGGACTCACGCACTGACGGTTCCGTGCCAACGTTAACTAAATTAGGGAATCCACTTTCTTCCACTTATTAAAAAAAACACAATATTTTGTTTACAGCAAATATAACTTTGTTTTTCATAGTGTATGTATGAAGAACAAAGTTATGTTTGCGATTGTTGAAAATGTGCTTTATCTCAAAAACTTTTTGTTCGATCTCGTCCAAACCAATTTTTGTTGAAAGTATTTGTTAAGATCTAAATTATAAATATTTTTTTAAATTTACACTCGCTTAGTTTAGAAGTTAGAGGTTATTTTTTGTCTAAGGATCGTAAAACAGTTAACAGGATTAACAGAATGCACCTAGCTACCAAGCTTCATCCATGTAATGCTAATAGTTTCAGAATAAAGTGACTGTAACATGCGGACGGACAGACAGACAGGCAGACTTGACGAAACAATAAGGGTTCCGTTTTTTGCCATTCGGCTACGGATTTCCAATGAAAAATAATGAATTTTTTGGCAACAGTACCGTTAGTACAACCATTGTGTCAGTGGTCGCTGACTAAAAAACACCTGTATAAAAGATTATAAAATTGTATGTCTTATAAGCTAGTGCTATAATATTCAACGTATACTAAATAACTTAAGGGGTCTCACGATACTTCGAGCTTACAGTTTCACTTGATCACAATGTAGCGCAATAAAAAATGGCTACTAACTTCAAACGTACGATAAATCACAATAAAGTAAGCTACCGCATCTAAATATCCTTCAATAACATCTTTTTCAACACACTTGCTCAAAGTGACGTTTTTATTCCACCGATTTTTGGCTCATAATCCTAGTTATTAAACACGCGTGCTTTTTCAGTATATTATTGCACTAGTGCCTTTAGTTTATTAACCCGACCAATTTACATTTGTACCCTAGTACCAAGTCGTAAGTACGAAGATGCAGCGATATAATTTAGTCGGGTTATAACTTTTATTTTAGCAACAAAAAGTATTTATGCGAAATAAAACAGAATGTACATTAAATGGTAAATCCAGCTTTATTACTAAAAATAACTCAAATTCATTTAAATTTTCGGTAATTTGTGTTTTAAATACGAATTATTACATTTTTAATCTTGGCTGTTGGCCAATCTAGTTCGCGCCTTAGCCTTGCGCGTGCATCTGTTTCGCGGCAAGAAAAAAAGCAATCGCGTTATTTTTCCACAGATTAGTAGGTAAGTGCATTATTCGTAAATAATTGTCGGCTGTGGTGTGATGAAGTTTGGATTCATGGCAAGTGTGTTGAAAAACGTCGTATGAAACACGTGTGCCTGTGACCATAATATACGCGGCTATCTTATGGCGCACTCGCTTTCGCTCGTGCGCACACAATATCGCCTTGTATATAATGATCAATTTAGCACACTTGTATCATAATGTACTATATAAGTACCTAAGTCAAAATAACAAGTTAGATGAGCAAAATTAAAAAGAAATGAGAAAGTTAACCTATTTAACCTCTTGTGTCGAGGGCCGGGGTCGCTCTCCACCGGAGTGCTTTTAAAGTTAGTGGTCGGCTCTCATGGCTCGTCTCTGTCACGAACTTTTTTTAAGTATTTATTTTTTGTGCAGATGATATTTAAATATCACATCTAGTGCGTTACGCTTCTAATTTTAAAATCATGTCATGTACACTGTTGTTGGACTACAGTTTCGTCTGTAATTTAGATCTTTAAGTTAAGCAAGTTAAGACTTTAATCTGTTTATGTACTTAATAAATAAAATAAAATAAATAAATTTACAATACGCTTCAAATAAATATCAAGCCATACCATCCATAAACATAGCGGAACCATTCGAACCCGGGACCTTTTGGGTAACAACCAGCGAGCTAACCGCTACACTAACACGAGACACAAGATTTATGTAAGTTCCAGCTAGTGATCTACCAGATGCTTCCTACGAAACTATGTTCCATATTTGAATTGTTCGATGGTTAACTTATTTTTCGTTGGTGACACATTTATACTTATTATTTATTATTCTATTTCACTTTGTAACCATTACAAATAAGTGCAGTTAATTGTACTCCTGATTTACTGGGTGAGTGATTAGAGACTAGAAAGAAATAAATATTTTAACTGCCTCGGTGGCGCAGTGGTAGGAGGGTCGCATTTTAAAGCGACGGCTGCGCCAGAGGCCCCGGGTTCGATCCCCGGGTCGGGCCAAAAAAATATATACCTTAGTTTTTCTATTCAGAAATTCTTAGGGTAGCCCGAAGTTTGGAAGTTGGCGGTGTTTTACCCCCGTGCCTCGGAAAAGCACGTAAAGCCGTTGGTCCTGCGCCTTAACTCTCTCCGGTCGTGTCAGATTGCTGTCCCTAAGGGCTATGAGAGTGAAAGGAATAGAGAGTGCACCTGTGTTTGCGCACACATTTGTGCACTTTAATATGTCCCGCGCAGTCGGATAGTCGTTGTGACTGGCCACCGTAGTCGAAATAGGCTAGGGGGACTATAGATTAGAGACTCTATTATTAACTGTAAGACAATTCCAAAAATAGAAATTTCAATTGAGTTTTCAGTCAAATTAATATATAATCTTAAGTAAAACCACCGTCTTTTCAAAAGAGTATTGTTAAATCGTTTTATTCACGCATTTGCCTCAACAAATCTTCATTTCAGACTTCAAATATTTCACCAATAATCCCGTAGCAGGTTATAAAAGCGATACAAAAAAGCCAGAGATAATCGTCCTCTTTTCAAAATTATGTAAATTCATTTCATGGCAATCCTATCTTTGTGATCGAGAGGGATAAGAAGACCGCAGTCAGAAAATGTATTTCTGTGACAAAAGCTTTTTATGTTCTACCTCGCTGTCATGGAGGCACTCAATCTTAAAATTATGTAGGCTATGACGTATCTAGCGAATTTAACAACTGACAGATGATTTCAATCTGCGTTTCTGATGCGTGAATCTTCAGCTAGGAAATGAAATTACCCGGCCAATTGAAGTGTACCTTAATTCACTAATATGATCTAGACAATTCCTTATTATCACTTAGTCAGTAACACTCAGGTAGAATAAGAAATGCTATTTTTACAGACGTTCACTTATACAAAAAACATTTCAATGTTGCCTCTTCAAATAAAAATAAAATAGATTAACTCCAAAGTGAGCTCAATTCATCATCATCATAATCAGCCACAGGACTTAGACTGCTGAACATAGGCCTCCCCCACAGTTTTCCACGGCGACCGATCACATGCGGTCTGCCTCTAGTTTGGTCCCCCGATCTTTACAACTTTGCGTCTGTCCATCTTGTCGGTGGACGTTCTACGCCGCGTCTTTGGTCGAAGGGTTTCCAATCTAGAACTTTTCTGCCCCAACGACCATTAGGTCTTCGCGCTTTGTGACCTGCACATTTCCACTTGAGCTTACTGATTGTCGGTTTGTCAGTAAGTCAACGACCTCAATTGCTTTAAACTTTTGCTTAAAAAAGGTATACCACTGCCATTAATTCTATTTATGTTAATATTTAATAAGTATCAGCGAGTTTGAAATGATTGTACACGCTGCGTCTCTGGTCGAAGGGTCTCCAATCTAGAACTTTCCTGCCCCAACGGCCATCAGTTCTTCGCGCTATGTGCCCTGCCCATTGCCACTTGAGCTAACTGATTCTCAAGGCTATGTCCGTTACCTTAGTTCTTCTACGTATCTCCTCATTTCTGATTCGATCCCGTAGAGAAACACCCAGCATAGCCCTTTCCATCGCTCGTTGTGTGATTTTGAGCTTCATTATAAGGCCCATAGTAAGAGACCATGTTTCGGATCCGTATGTCATCACTGGTAACACACACTGGTTAAAGACTTTCGTCTTCAGATACTGAGGTAGATGAGATGAGAAGACACTCTTGCGCAATTTCCCGAACGCTGCCCAGCCGAGTTGGATTCGTCGATTGACCTCTTTCTCGAAGTTGGACCTACCCAATTGGATCACTTGTCCCAGGTAGACGTACTCGTCGACAACTTCGAGAGTTGAGTTCCCAACGGATACTGGAGTGGGTACGACAAGGGAGTTCGACATAATTTTCGTCTTTTCCATGTTCATTTTAAGAACCACTTGATTTCAAATTAAGTTATTTATGTTAAATGCATTCACCCTAGATTACTACTATATTTTTTAACTTTTAGATTGTTATTTTCTACACGTGCCATCGATGGTTTCTAATCAATCAAACAATACCGAGAATACCCACAAACAGAAGGAACAAAAGCGCGGCGGCGAATAAACAACATGTTCATTCAAACTTTGGGGCGGAGTGAGCCGCCGATACAAATGTATACTCTATGCACGATACCAGTAATATGCAATGTACGTGACTGCCTTGTAGTGTCTTTTACAATGAAAGCGTCGTCATCGGGAGTTTTCCTTAAAGTTTGCGTTTTTAAGATGTAAACGTCACGTCACACGTCAAGCTACTCGTATTTTATTTGGTCCTACAATCATAATGGACCAGGACCAAATAAATTCATTCCTTTTGGCTAATTAGTTGATACCTAATAATGGTTACCACAGCGTTATTTTCGTATAACATAAAATAAGAACCAATTGCCCGTGCGCAAGTTTTGATTTCTTATTTCATCTTAATAGTATATTATTTTAAAAGATAATCAAGAAGATATTCGAGGAAACATAATCATAGTGGAAGAAATCCAATAAATTATCACGTTTTGTTAAAGAGACCATGAGCTCTATTTTTGAATTACTCGCGCCAAAACGCCGTGTGATATTATAATAATAAATATCCTTTGAACATTCCCACACATCGCCATCTAGTCCCAAAGTAAGCTACTTAAAGCTTGTGTTATGGGTGCCAGACAACGGATTAATAAAGACACTCCTTTTGTACAATAGTTTAATATATTTTCAGTCACAATACAACACGATCACACTGATTAACTTAGATGAAAAGCGAAACAAAAGTTATACCGCGAAAAAGTTAGACCAAACAAGTAGCTGTCACTTGTCAAAAAGTGACAGGCGCGTCCACTCGATTATGATTAGATCATAATCTATTCGATTATGATATAAACACAATCGAGTTAAATGTTCGATTTGGGAATTAAATGTGTAGTTCTAACAATCGGCCATCCTGCAATGTTGCCTGTCCCCAGGCAGTATCTATTGGGACCTACACATCTTAACGCTTTTAACGGTCAGTGGAAATCTATATGCTACTGTATATTAAACTTCAAAGATTGAGTTTAAAGTCGAGATGAATGAGCAAACAATGACTTGTACTATCCGTTAGAGGGTTTATTGTTTTTACAAACCCCCAAAAAAAAGAAGAAAAATGTAAAAATATTTGTAAGAGGTTTTAACCAACGGGTTTCTGGAAATCACAATTTAAATACCCGTATTACTTGTTAGAAAAATGATAAACATAAAAATGACACATTCACAAATTAAATTATATTCTACCTATCCTAGTCCACTCATGTATTAGGTAACATTTGACTTTTAAATGTAATAAGAATAAGAACTGTTTACAAATTCAATTATAGTTTAGTAACAATAATAGTCCACTGAAGTATTAGGTAACATTTGACTTTTAGATGATATTAAAATCATAACAAACATAAAACCCTATTCTTACCCTAAGTTAATTATTCATGCATAATCTTAGTTGAGCACATAACAATTACTTAAGTTATTGAACGGACAACAGCACGTCAAGGTAAACACTGTGGTATCTTATGCAGTTATAATAAGTGCTAGTTTGCAACAAAAGTGGGTAACCTGATGTGTTGTCGACTGTACTAAATAACATGGTTTAAGTTATTATATCTCTTAAGAAATCTTCATCGGTATCTATCGGCGTGTTTACTGAGACTAATTGTGAAACAATTTGACAAGATCGCAAATAATCATATCCTATACAATGACCATAACAAGTATTAATATCAACGTTAAGTTCGGCCATCCGTAGTGTTGAATGACCTCATTCAATAACCTTACAAATTCAAGCCTTATTAAAATTACATACTGATTTTTATATTTGGATTCTTACAAACAGAAGAGACCAACCTAACAGCTTCACTGATATTTATTGACTAGTATGTTTTAACATTAAATGTATAATATTGTTCCCAATCTTAGCTCTGACGTATTTTGGGTCGTATGGTCTGGATCTTGAGAGGGTTTCAATCGAGTATCCGGTGTTCTGTTGTTGACGCGATGGTAATCAACACGACGTGTACGAGACGTCCAGTGGGTTGGTTTCCAGTGTGCTACCATCATTTCGGTGAATCCACTATTCACCGCCAACAAAAGGTGGTGAACTATTGTTCCTGCATGGTTCTGCCGTAGGGTGCATCAGTTTGATATTTAAGTAATCGAATTGTAAGCTGATATCCGCGTACACCAAATGTGCATCGGCCTCGCTAAGCTTAAAGTGATAATACACACACAAGGTATACAGATTTAGATGTATTTTAAGCTTATCCGCGTGCACGCATAGTGTGCATCGGCCTCGTTTAGCTTATAAGTTACAACGCTCACACACACAGGGTGTATCGGCATAAGCCGTATTTTAAGCTTATCCGCGTGCACGCATAGTGTGCATCGGCCTCGTTTAGCTTATAAATAACAACGCACACACACAGGGTGTATCGGCTTAAGCCGTATTTTAAGCTTATCCGCGTGCACGCATAGTGTACATCGGCCTCGTAGAGCTTAAAATATTACCGCGTACACGTACAGAGTGTATCGGCCTCAGATATAACTTTTCTATTAGGGTAATTTCTGTCGAGACGCTCGGAACTCGCAATCAACTACCGTCGATCCATCTTCCGTAGCTAGTCATAATGTTGCTAGGCACCATCAGTACTAGAAGTACCATACTCCAGTCACGCACCACGCACTCTCTCGAACAGAAGTACTTGGGTTCGGTTTGACGATGTAGTGTTTGTCAAGATGGGTACCTTTGTAACTATAATATATAGTATCTTCATGTATACATGAATATATATATGTTTATATGTATTCAGCATAAATACTTGTCTATTATTCGCAGTTAATACTTGCATGTTACATACCTATACATCATAATATTAACACGTATTAATAAATAAACAAATATTGGACACCAATCACATACATTGCTCTGATCCCAAGTCAATCAATCAATAATCAATCAATCAATGCATCATAATATTTGGTATAACTGTAATCGAATAGCGTACTAAACTAGCACTACATTTAAAGTTTATTCATACTTTGAATTGCTACTCTTACTTCCGGAATCCGACTCTGCACATGCTTAATCTGATTTGATTCCATAAATCGTTTGAATTCAGTCGATGTGAATCTGGTTCCTCTATCAGAAATAACTACTTTGGGGAAACTAAAGGGACTGATGAACTCTCGCATCACCTGAACTTTTGGTATTCCTTACGGCCCGTAATAGAATGAATTTGGTGAACGAATCTATCACCCCCAAGATATAGGCATAACCGCTTTTACTTTTGACGGAGGGACCGACGACATGGTCAATATGTATGCACTCGAATGGTATATTTGTCTTAGGGATTGGGAAAAGATATCCTTGCTTCTAGCCAGCCGATTTCTTGGCGTAGGCGCATGGGATACGTGCGCGAACGTATTTCCGGACAAAGAGGGCCATCGAAGGAAACCAGAAATCCCTACTTATTTTGCCCAATGTTTTTTTTGAATGAGAAATGCCCACTTTCATCGTGGCATAATTGACAAACTTTTTATCTAGCGTCTCGAGGTACCACCCACTTTAGCTCGACACCGACTTTTCTAAATATTTTACCACTTTTGAGACTGTAATTAACTGCGATGCGATTAATACGCTCTTCGTGAGCTTTAATCGTAGATCACTTAACTGTGCGGCGGGGCTTTACATCAAGTTTTATCCCTATTACATCCGGAGTACCACAGGGATCGCACATTGGACCCTTGTTTTTTAATATTTTTATAAATGACGTCGTAAATTGCTTTGCGAATTCACAAATTCTATTGTATGCTGATGATACCAAAATATACTCGGTTATTAGATCTATAAATGACAACGTGAATATACAAAGTGACTTGGCTCGTCGACGAGAATACTGTTCTATTAATAAACTCTTCTTAAATGTTGATTAAAAATGCTATACCATACCTTTTACTAAACAAACTAATCCTATTTATTTTAATTATACACTTAATTACAAACATTTAAAAAAAATTCAAGACGTTAGAGATCTGGGAGTTCAATTAGACTGTGAATTGTAGTTTGATTCGCACATTAATATGATCGCTTCAAAAGCATGTAGACTACTCGGATTTGTTTTCCGCCAAAGCGTTGATTTGAGCAACGTGAACACTCTTATTTTATGGTATAATGCTTATGTTACATCTCATTTGAAATATGCTTTAGTTGTATGGAACCCATAGTATTCAAAATATATTGACCTTGTTGAGGGTATTCAGGATAAATTTATTAGGCGTTTTAGGTACAGATTAAAAGATTGCAACACTGATAAACTTCTATCTTTGGAATTTCGACGTGAGTATAGGGATCAAATATTTTTATATAAAAAATATTAACCATGTAGTTTATAGCCCTTAACTGTTAAGCAGACAAGCCTTCAATTGTAAAAAAAATCGAACTCGACAGAAAAGCACATTTGACATACCCGTTTGTAGGACTAATTACTGTAAAAATAGTTTTATAATAAGAGCCGCAAGCAAATACAATGCATCTTTTAGTCATATAGATATTTTTCATAAGCGATTGACAAGTTTTCGTCGTCTTTTAAGGTATTTAAAAATCTCGATATAAGTATATATTAAAATAGTAGTCAGGTTTAGTTTAGGTTAATTAATTATCTATTTAGATGTACTATAAGACAGCTGTTTGTTTCCTTAATAAAGATAAACAAATGAAAAAAGTTAATGTTTCTAGGTCTCCACAATCATTACTGTAACTTCTATTATCTCGCCATCTTCCTTGGGTAATGCATATTTGATCAGACAAAACGCGTGTCGCATTTGGGTGCCTGGGTTGTATTCGACCATAAAGTCGTAGTCTTGAACCATCCACCCCACCACCGTCGTGCTATTCTTGGGATCAGATCTCGTTAGGTAAGTGTCGTTTGAAGGGCGTTACAATCCATCAATACTTTAAAAGAGACCCCTAGCATGTAGACCCTGAACCGGATTAATGACATCACCACTACGAGTTGATGTTTGTCGACTAAAGTACGCTACAGCTTTTAGTGGTGACTCTTCGTTTTCTCTCTGTAGCAGTATTCCACCAATTCCCAATTGGCTGGCATTAGTGTGGAATTCAGTCAGATTTTTAGGGTTATATGTTGTCAAAACGGGTCTGCTCTTCAGGATTTCTTTAAATCAAATCAAATCAAATCAAATCAAAAGTAATTTATTCAATTTAGGACACAAAATGCCACTTATGAACGTCAATAATTAGTGTAATATCAATCAATTTTGGCCCGTATGGGGCAAGAACATGTCTCCTTATCTTTTGGGCCCTACTAGCGCTTCGAGACAAAACACAGACAATTTGGCAAGTGCTGAGAAGAAACGCCGGAACAAACTCAGTCACCACTAGCTGCCTCAAAAATGATACAAATCAAAATAAACAGGTAGGTACATCAGTTTGGTGCAGGCTGGACTGTCCATACATTTTCGTCATTAAGATAGTCTTGAATTTTATAATACCCCTTCGACATTAGGGTAGTTTTGACATGTAACTTAAATTTGTGAATAGGTAGTTCGATGACATTATTAGGTATATTATTAAAAAATTTAACACAATTTCCCAGGAATGAATTCATTGTTTTGGCTAACCTAAAGTTTGGAATGACAAGTTTGCTTTTATTTCGTGTGTTATACGAATGTATGTCACTTTTTTTCATGAAAACATCTAAATTTTTACGTACGTACATGATATTATCAAATATGTATTGAGAAGCGACAGTGAGGATGTTAATTTCCTTAAAGAATTCTCTCAGGGATTCGCGGGGACTAAGTTTGTAAATGGCACGAATGGCTCTTTTCTGACAAATAAAGATGGTATCGATGTCCGCAGCAGAACCCCACAAGAGAAGACCATAAGACATTATACTATGAAAGTAACTAAAATACACAAGCCTGGCTGTTTCAACATCAGTCAAATGTCTAATTTTTCTAACCGCAAAGGCAGCTGAAGCGAGTCTCCCAGCCAGAGCGTCAACATGTGGTCCCCACTGCAATTTCGAATCCAATGTAATGCCCAGAAAAACAGTGGAGTTTGATAGATCTAATTTTTCACCGTTAAGTACAATTTCTGTGGTAGGTTGCTTCACGTTAGGCATGGTGAATTTAATACATTTAGTCTTTTTTGTATTAAGAAGCAAGTTATTGCTAGTGAACCAATTTGATACCTTAGAGAGAGCTCTGCTAACATTGTCAAATGATTTTTCGCCTCTTCTTGATTTAAAGATTAAAGATGTATCATCAGCAAACAGAACTATCTCACAGGAGTCCTTTGAATAAAAAGGAAGGTCATTAATATAGATCAAAAACAGCAAAGGTCCCAATATTGAGCCCTGGGGCACTCCCATTTGAAGGGGGGCACCTGAGGAGTTAATGCCATTAACGTTTACTGTTTGTAGTCTGCCTGAGAGGTAAGAATTCAACAGTTTTGACGCATTATTAGATACACCGTAATGTTCCAGCTTGATAATGAGTGTTTGATGATCGACACAATCAAATGCCTTCGACAAGTCACAGAATACACCTATCGCATCATGTTTATCTTCATAGGCATCCAAAATGTGTTTGACGAGTGCCACCCCAGCATCTGTTGTATTTCTACCTTTGGAGAAACCAAACTGTTTCTCATGCAGTAATTTATGAAGTTTAAAATGAGAGAGCAATTGATTAAATATAACTTTTTCAAATATTTTGCTAAATGCAGGTAGAATGGAAATTGGCCTGAAGTTGCTTGGGTCACTTTTTTCTCCTGACTTAAATAAAGGTATAATTTTACTATATTTCAGTAAAGTAGGAAATTGACCTTGATCAATACATTCGTTGAATATATGTGCTAAGTGAGATGCTACGAGAGGTATAATGGGTTTTATTGTGTCAGTTGATATTCCCCATATATCCTCAGTTTTTTTTTGTTTTAATTCCTTGAAAGTTTTAACGATCATCAAAGGGTTAATATAAGTGAAATCAAATGAGGAGTTACACCTGTCAACACACGATACCAGCAGTGATTTAGCATGCAGAGCGCACGAATTAAGTTGTTTTGTGGTTTCGATGGGTATGTTACAGAAGTACTTCTCGAAGGCACCTGCAACTTCATTGTCAGATTTAATATTTTTATTATCAATTTTTAATGTAAACGTATGATCACGTGGTTTATTTTTACAAGTTTCTTTGTTTATAATATTCCAAGTCTCTTTAATTTTATTACTGGATTTATTAATTTTCTCACGTATATAATTAGATTTAGCTACCATGCAAACATTCTTGAATAACTTTGAGTATTTTTTAACATATTCTAAAAATATTGGGTCATTATTTCTATATACTTTTTGATTATATAATTCAAACATTTTTTTCCTACTGATGTGTATACCTACTGTAGCCCAGTCGCTGAATTTTGGTTTTAGGTTGTTTATAACTAATTTCTTTGTAGGAAAATTTTTGTCAAATTCACTTTTAATTAATTCAAAAAAATACTTATATTGGTTATTAACATTGTCATTAATAAAAGGCAAAAGCGGAATTTTATCACTTAAGTTAGATTTAAATTTTTCTTTACGGTAATCAGTGACTGGTCTAAATTTAATTTCATTTTTAGTCGGCACAAAACGGTGTTCAAACGTGACTGACTGTCCACAGTGATCGGATTTTACAAAATTTACTATAGATTTTTTAATCACACTAGAGTTACAAAATATATTGTCTAAGCAAGTAGCTGTTGTAGCAGTAATTCTAGTTGGTTCAGCAAAAACAGGAATTAAATTAAAGGATTTGAAAAGGCTTAAAAACCTCACTCGATAGGTTTTTTCTTCATCTATAATATCGACATTGAAATCCCCACATACAACTACTTTCTTTTTATTTGTAAATAATTTCCTGAGTGAGTCCTCCATAATAGACTCAAATAATTTAAAATTACCAGTAGGGGGCCTATAAACACAAACAATTATGTAATCGTCCAGCTCTGCACATGATATCTCAATAGTTCGTTCAACAGAAAGAGATACAATATCTTTGCGCTCTTTACATTTTAAATTATTATTGATTAATATAAGTGACCCGCCATGGATGGCTGTTTCCCTTGAGAACGAACTAATAAGGCTACAATTTTCTATAGACAACATAAGTTCATACTTTTTGAGCCAGTGCTCAGTAACACACAAAACATGAATATTCCTTTCTTGTATGAATAATTCTACTTCTAATTCCTTCCCGGATAAGCCTTGGATATTTTGATGCACTATGTTTAAATGATTTGAATTTTTTGAGCTCGCTAAGTTATGTTCTAAGCAAGAGTTTTCCTCTATTGTCTGAATATTTAATTTAAATAATTGTTAATTGGAACGGATTCCAATGGTAGAATATTCATGTCAATGGTCTGCTCAATAGAAGCAGACTTGGTAGCCAAGTTCTTGGCTGAACAATCTATACAATATGATAGCGAAAAAGCTATTTGTCTTTTGAGATAATTATTCACATAATATTTATCTCTCGTCAGGTAAATCTTATTTTTAAAATAATTATTAATGTCAATTACATGGAATTTGTGAACATTATAGAATGTCAATTTATGCATGTCTAGGTTTATTTTATACCTGTGATTATTTTCTTCGTCTGGCAAGCCGCTGCTATATGGTAAGGTAAACAAAACAATTTTACCTATATTTAGAAATTTTAAACTTTCAAAAATATTTATGAATTTCCTTTTGTTTACATTACCTCTATTTCCTATAAAAATTATTAGGGTAGAATTTACACTGAATTTAAAACTAAGTATTTTATTGATAATAACATCATAAGATGCTCCAGGCATGCAGTGATTTATCACACTTTGTCCCATATATTGTGCAAGTATGGGCCCCATGTTTTTACCCATCTCATCACTAAACATAACTATATTATTTGTTGATTGGTATGGAGTTTTGTTAGGCAGGAAACTGTTGGATTGTACACAGGACAGTTTGAGAGGGCTTGTGGTTGATTTGTGAAGTGATGATGACTCACACCCGGACCCAACAAACATCAATGGGCTGGAATTTGATTTAGAAGGGTAATTACAATCGCAAGAAGTTATGATGTCTGTTAACATCTGGATGTGTTCACTACACTCTTTTTTGGTACATTTATATGTCTCAGTCATTATTTTTAATGAGAGTTTGAGATTTTCTAATTCATTTTCTAATTTCAATATGTCTTTTTCATATTTTGTCACACTATTTTGTAATATTAAAGAACATGCATCTAACTCATCGCCAAGTTGCCTTCTCTCATTTATATATTTTACTTTAGTAAACAAACAATTTTGTTTTTTAACTAATTTATTTGTTTTTTTTATAAACCTGTTAATTCTAACATATTTCTTAAATTTGTTTTTACTGCACCTTGAAATCCCTGTAGAGGTTGTGGTAGGGGAATCCGTTGTTAAATCTATAGTTACAATAGGTGGACTTCTAGGTGCAGTTTGGATCTGGCTGGGCGCACTACCAACTAACTTGTCAAATAAAAGGCTGGTTTGGCTGTCAATGTAGTTTTGCTTCTCCATCTCCAAGTGGTGAATATGATCTCGGGCCTCCTCAAGATCTTGTTGAAGGGCAGTTATGCGATTGAGGTTCTGCTCGTACTCCTCACAGCACTCACCGAACCCACTTATGACGGATTGCAGCTTGTCACGTTCGTCAATTAATAAGCCGTAGTTGGTGTGCAGCTCAGCCATCTCTTTCTTCAATTGACTGTTACTATCCAGCACATCCAACAGTATCCTCTCATTGTCTTCGCTTTCCCTATTCAGTTGCTCAATCCGTTCCTTGGCCGCCTGCAGTTCCTTCAAAGCCAGTAGGAATTTGGATTCCTCCTGGCGAGCATAGGCTTTGCGAGTAAGCATCTTTACGCTCAATGAAAATAAAAACACGTAAAAAGTAAGCCAAAGAATTGGTTGATCAACTAGAGGTTAGATATTTGTTAACGTAAATACGTAAACAATATAACCTCAACGCGAGAAAAAAATGTTCGTAAGGCGTAATTTTATAGTTAAATATGTGTTATACGTGAACTATGACGCATAAACAAGATAATTAGAAATATCAGAAAGAGAAAACAATGATTCACAATATTTCACAAGTTCGAATTCGCAATGTCATTGACCGGTTATCACCGTTACACATAAACACTAAAGTCCGTGAGTTGTTGCACTTTTTTTACACTAGCACTTAATTATACAGCTTAGTTATGTTTAATGTTGATTTTGAGCCGCTAAATAACTATTAAATTAATTAAATTCAATGTCTAAATATGAGACAAATGCAATCCAGCTGTTAGCGGTAGTGTTGCCAGACCAAAAAAAAAAAAAAAAATTTGTGCGATCGCCCTAGTCGCCCCACACACAACGTAGCATACGTTAGCTTTTGTTAGTGAGGTTAATGGCTTATCTATTGTGGCAAATTTACAAACGACACGACGGAAAAAACTTGCCAACCCGATAAACTGAACAGTGGCAGTTGTTGGGAGTTGGGAAGGCTGCAAGGGCTTCGGTCTTTCGTGAGCCCGGTCTTACGCCTTTCATGGAGATCTCGAAATACTCAATGGTAGTTTTGAAAAAACGCTTTTTTTTTGTAGAGTCAAATGGTATATTTCATAATTCCTAGCACTTGTTTAAGCTTTTCGACACCCTCTGCATGCGTCGTGGACTGAGATTATCATCAAAGTTAATGTGCTCATTGGTTATGGTAAGGTTTTAGCTTTGAACACGCCTCACGTTCATGATGTATGCATAACTGTCCTCCGAGGGCACTACTATTTGAGGCACACATATACCTCAAGCAAATATTTTGTTCTTTACTATTATGACCGCTTGATTGTTGAGGCTAATTGCAATTAACCGTATAACACCGATAGTGATGGTAATAGAGCCCCGGTAGGACGAGGTATTCCGACCCTTCATTCACTCTAATGTCAGAATGTTTGCTGACAACTCCGTCTTAGTTTTGAGGGCAGTACACCTCTACGAGTGTATCGCCCTTAATTACGGTGTCGTTTTTAGTCCGCAAGACGGCAAGGTTCTTTTGGTTTGCCTTTATTTGGTAGAGCATCAGATCGATATCAGTTTTAAAGACTCTAACAGAGAGTAGATCGGTAAGAGATTGGCCAATTAAAACATATGAAAGTAAAAACTGAGAAAAGACAATATACGCGCTCAACTGCACGTCTACAATGTCCACCACAACTTTAATCTGAGTTCTCTCGGATGGTATACTATTGCAATTACCGAATCCCCTCAGAGTTGGCAAGCTGTGAGTGGATGTTGGTAGGTCTAATTCTTCACATTTCTCTTTGCTACTAAGTGTGCACTCGCTACCATAATCAATGTACCCTCATCGACATGCCATTCAGTGTTTTTTTTTTTCTTGGAGTTTAAGGACTCGTTTCCTACCATATTTTTTTTCCAAGAGCGCAAATTGCGCACCACTGCAAAAATACTTGGGTTTTGCGACTCACAATCTGCCTCCACGTGACCGTGATGATTGCATTTATTACTGCACTTACGAATTGGTTTGGTATATGGCTATCTTCAGTACGCTTGACGAGGCACGGTGACTGTACCGTGCGAATAACGGGGATGGGTATCGACCATTACTTATACTGCGTTCGACAGAACGGGAAGTGCTTCTCTTCGGAAATGACGAATCTATACAAGACCTGCGTTCTGGACGCCTCTTCGATAAGCGAGAGCGGCTTCGAGTAAGCCTATGCGGTAGAGAATGAATGCGTGATTTCCTTAAACGTAGGCGGGAATTAGAGCGGCTTCTGGACGGTGACGACGTCGAGTATGAACTGGCACTAGAACTGCGTCGATACCGGCAATAACGACGTCCACGGGACATGCTGTGTGCACCTGCTGTCTTAGAAAAACTACTACGGCCCCTGCTAAGTCCCCGTCTCTGGTTCGACCTCGATCGTCGTGTCCTTGACGGATTCTTGTGCAACCCAACAGGGCCGGCAGTAGGTGTGAAGCCTCGATGTGACATCTCGGATTCGAGTCTTACTTACTAGTTTTTATTTTTATATAACAGTCTGATCAACCAACCAAACGACCACGTGTAGATGTGTTAAACAGGTGTGTTCTCGTACCAGCACTAAATGTTTAAACAATAGTACAGTTATTGCTCTTACGTTATCAATTATGATTGTGATCATACAAGGTTTCCACAAATTGAAAGGAAGCAATATGTTACATAAACACACCAGATCACATTTCAATCATGTGACTCTAACACATGAAGACACAATAAAGTTTTATGGTTACACGGTCCACCACAGGGTTAACGGAACCTAATGGGGTTAAGTTTAGTCACAGCAATAAATAATAACCAGAGGGTATGAACCCAATAATAGATAACATAATAGTTACATAACCCACCAATAGGTTAACAAAACCTAATGGGTTAAGTGTAGTCACACCAATTAATAATAACCAGAGGGTATGAACCCAATAATTGATAATATAATTTATTTACACGGCCCACCAATAGGTTAACAGAACCTAATGGGTAAAACGTAGTCACATCAATTAATAATAACCAGAGGGTATGAACCCAATAATAGATAATATAATATATTTACACAGCCCACCAAAAGGTTAACAGAACCTAATGGGTTGAGTGTAGTCACACCAATTAGTCAGAAACAGAAGATATAAACATAACAATAAATAAAATATGCAAGCAAGCTTACATGTCACGCTTTCACCATTAGTAACTTGTGTAAAGAGTTAATAGAAAATTAAGTACCTTCAGCATTTTAAAAGGTGAGAATAAATTTTTTATCATCAAATAATGAACACACACAATATTAAAACACAAGAGACAACCAATGGTACAGTCACGGTATATGATAACACAACACATTATTAATCATTTATAGCTTGAGCATCACAAAACTGATAGGGTCACTGCAAGCGGACTGATGTTTCATCCAGGGTACAGTGTTATCCATAAATCCGAATTGGTGTCATGTACTCTTTGTGAATTATTTTGCTAGAGGTCCTATAAGTTTCCAGCTTTTGTAGTTAACCACATATGATCATAACTTTACTGTTCATCAGGGGTTATGTGCCCACAATAAACCAAACATCATTTTCAAAATTGAAATATAAATAAGATAATACAATCAACATTTAAAGAAATTAAAAGTTAATGCAGAGTTATAAATTTTAGGAGTCAATTGCATCAGGGTGCAAAATGTGGTTTCATAATAAATTAATTACTCATATTTCTTACTGTACCTGGTCACTTATTAGAGATATATCTAGATATGATGTTTTACCAGGATGAAGAAACAACTGGGTAGAACATTCAACTTTGTTATACTTTATGAATTACATTGAATTAATTATGAGTTTCAAATGCGTAGAAAAATAACTCATTTGATTTCAACACTATACTTGTTTTTAACATTGAAGTAACTCTTTTTTTTAAAAAAAGAACATATATGATGGTTGATTATATGATCCAACTGGAAATACCAAACACTTCAAGCAGGTTCCAATTTTCTTTTACGTGTGGCTGTAATAAATATAAACTGATCCCCTGTTGCACCGTCGCAAATCTAGGTCAGTTTCTCGTTTCGGATTCTTTGCATTATACATAGTTAATATGATTTTAAATTGCACATCTTGCTATGTGGGGTGCCTATGACGTTGTTAACTTGAACAATTATTCTTTGGCACTAATATAAATGGTAAACGTGATGCGTTGTGCCGACAATATCTCATTTGCCGGTAGACTTGCAGATAACCGACAACAACTAGTTCGAAAAATAACAAAACACTTACCAAAGGCCGCGACTTCAGAATTCGGATACGTACAAAATATTTATGTGGGCGATGGTAATCTTCCGTGTCGCTTCTGATATAATAAAGACACTCCTTTTGTACAATAGTTTAATATATTTTCAGTCACAATACAACACGATCACACTGATTAACTTAGATGAAAAGCGAAACAAAAGTTATACCGCGAAAAAGTTAGACCAAACAAGTAGCTGTCACTTGTCAAAAAGTGACAGGCGCGTCCACTCGATTATGATTAGATCATAATCTATTCGATTATGATATAAACACAATCGAGTTAAATGTTCGATTTGGGAATTAAATGTGTAGTTCTAACAGGATATAATACTTATATACTTTTAGTTTGTAAATGCCTACATGATATACATAGAAAAACACCCAGACCAATACAAACAGACATGTTCATGCACACAACTGTTTGTATTGTGCGGGGATCGAACCCGCAACCCGCTGCGTAGTAGGCGAATTCTCGACCACTACACCAGACGGGTCGTATTCATTTCTTAAAGTCTGATTATCGAATGAAAAACAATTTAATTCCACACAGGAGTGATTTAAAAAATATTACTCATTATTGTTAGTATTTACGTATATATTTTGCTCGGTTTTTTTGGAAATTTAGTTTGGTTTCGAAAGAAAATCACTCGCCATATCCAAGTGATTAAAAAATAGAACTCTTGGTCATTGTGTTTTGCGGTAACTAAACATGTGTCATACTCAAATGTTAAGTATCACTAATTTCAGAAAAACCCCGTCTTATAGCAAGTCTACGAAGGCTTTCATCACTCGTATTGCCATTTCTCAATAACACCGGAAGTAGAAAATGTTATGCCAGGAACATGTCAGTTGCCGAATATTACCCCTAATATAGCGATACTTTAAAAATAACTCTATATAATATAAAACTATTTGAACATTATTTTTTATAGTTTAAGACTTTTAGATATAAAAATGTTAATAACAAATCCGTGCATTTATCACGCAAGTATAAAATTTCCTATTCCGAATTCCAACTTCTTAGTACCCATTTAACCCTCATTACATTATATAATATTCATTTCTCATAAAACACATTAAAGTCGAAATTGCCCTTCGCCATAGCCAACTAGAGATGTCGACGATGATATAAAATTTGCTACACATATATTGTGTACTTTTTTTGTTTTGTTTTTGGCTTCCGCGAATTGCGTTTTGCCACGACAGGAGTAATAAAAGGTAAGGAACCGGAATGAGAAAATCGTTGTGGTAGATTGTATTGTCGTTTATTTTAAGTATCGCATTGGGTGTTATGTTATCATGTAATGATAGCTATAAGTTAGGAAAATAAATAAATAAACCAATGTGTTGATAAGAAACATCAGCAGCATCACTGCTCCTATTTGAAAGCAATATGACAATTTGATTGACCATGTGGAGTATAAGCTGTCTAAGTGAGCACCTATTAATTTATAGAAGATGAATAGATTATAAATTTACTTTATTAATTGTTCAAATTTGTTTACTTTGTTCAAACATAAATATAATGGTTTATAGATGAAATAAGAAATCCAAAATTGCGCACCTGCGGGACTCGTATTCTTTAGCTACCGGGCTAAGGCTCTTTCCAATCGAGATGTTGCAGTCGGTCCCACCGCGCGAAATTTCAGAATCCCTATTTCTGAATCACTCGCTTGAATATGGCATATGAATTCCTTTCCTAAACTAATAAAAAATCTGTGAAAATCACGCAAAATATAGACGTTGGAACTCACAAAATTCAGCTTTCTTTTTTTAAATCACTACCGCGTGGAATAGTACAAATTTTTGTTATAAAATCAGTTATTAATTAATAAATACCTCACGCCATCTTAACGTAAGTGATTCAAAAATAGGTGCCCTGGTCTCTTATGGATACGTCATTACGCGTGACGTCAGCGTCATCTACCCAACTGTTGTGCAACAGTAAATATTATAATACAATCTTTAATGACAGATTTGATATCCCAAACAGAATCATGGAGTAGGTAGTATGAAGTAAGCATTTAAGATAATATTATACATACGAGTACATGTAATTAAACTCAGTACTTAGTCGTAATTAATGTTACCACTTCTAACATCAAGCATATTAACAGGTGAGCCAGGGTAAGTGAAAAACAAAATTTTAACCTTATTTCTGCAAAAGTAAAGTGTTAATCTTAATTATTATGTGTTGCGTGTCTAACAGTAGCCAGAAAGTGTAGTATTAATGGGCTATTATTTTGATTAAAACGCAAGAACGATAATTATTTTGCTATGGATACCCGTGCTAATATACTTTGAATGAACCTTTCTATTTTTGAAACCATTAAAGTTTGTGTTATTTTTTGCGAAACTGCCTAAAAGGTGCCAAAGATAAGATGTTTCTTCATATATTCATTAAACCTTGTTACTGGCACCAGGCAAGGCATATGAACGCACAAAAGGTATGCAAAATTTCAAATGCACTTCATACTTTTAAAAAGTAGACGCAAGGGATAAAACTTGTCTAAAGCTGACTGTATGAAATAAATTTAAGAACATAAAAACGGCCAAGGGCAAGTCGGACTCGCGCATTGATGGTTCCGCGCCAATTTTAACTGAATTAGGGAGTCCACTTACTTCCACTTAGCTAAAATACCACAATATTTTGTTGACAGCAAATATAAATTCATACAAACACTGTATAAACCAATACAAAGCGATGGATAGTTGGAGGGGGTATATGAAATAAAATTCAATATACTCCAATACAAAGTTTAATTTGGACCTTATACACTAGAAGGTCAATAACCAAAAAAACACAGGCCTCTCGCGGTTTAAACTATACCTAGCGCCATCTATGAACAAATCATAAAACTAAATAATGCTCATCACAGTTTCATGAACATTCCGCCCACCATGGACGATATCAGCAATATAGTCCTTAATTATTATAAGTATTTTACCGCCTACCATGTAAAAATTCAACAAATAGGTCAAGCGGTAAACACAAATTAAAAACATAAACAAGGAGGTGCAAACACAAAATACAACCATAAAATAAAATAAGTATCTTTCTACAGAGTAAAAATGTAATTTAAATTAACCTTCTGCGTTAGCTTACAGATAGCTTAAAATAATTATTTAGGAAGTTTCCAGAAAATTATACAAATTCACTACTTCAATAAAATGTATGTAAGTTCTTTTTCTTCATGTTTCTTTTTTTTTCTTTCCTTTCTAACCTTCCCAGTAGGTTTGCCATTGACTATACTATGCATTACTACAAAGTTATTATTTTGAATATCGTCACACAAAGTCAATACAGTACCCGATATTATCCAACCCAGTGTGGTATTTTGCGCCACTAATGATCCTTCTAAATTCTTTTTGATACCTTACTGTATGACCTTGCTATACACCTCAGCTCCCAATAAAACATCTATTTTATTCGGAGTGTGGTACTGCGGATCAGCCTAACATATTTTGTTTTTATCCAACCAATCCACTCTTAATGTATGTTCATTTGGAACGATGATGTTATGGACTGCAGAACATAAGCTTGGATATTCAACACATGGACATAATCAAATCTAGGATAGATTTTCAACTGTACCATATATTCAGCAGTAATATTTTCGTTACCTTTCAACACTGACAAGTTCCTATTAACGTGAATCTTCTTTAGGCCTAAGTGCTCAACAACCGCTTCCGAAACAAATGAAACTTGAGAGCCCTGATCCAGTAGTGCTCTAACAAGACAACGCTTTCCTTTGGGTGACTCTGCTGTAACTAGAGCTGTGGCCAACAATACTTGACCCTGTAAACTACTCTCGATTTCCTCATCAGATGTAGAGACGCAAGGTTGGTTGGATTCCTGAGCCCTAAGAGAGCCATAATAATAACCACCTGAACCTTCATCATGAGACATTTGTGGATGAAGCATAGTATGATGCTTACGTTTACAAATCCTACAGTTTATAGTACTTTGACATGCTTTAGCAGCATGATGCCCAAAACAATTAAAACATAAACGATTCTTTTCAATAAAACGTCTACGATTATTTGAATCCTGTGCAGCAAATTCCTTGCAATTACCAATTTTGTGATTCTTATAACAATAATTACAAGTAAGTTCAATCGCGTGGAAAACTCTTGGCTTATTTGAATCCTGTGATTGAAGTTTTGCATACTTAGGCTCCAGAAACTCTAAAGCTCGGTATCGCTTAGTTAAAAAATCTTTAAATTGCGGCCACTTAGGAAGTTCATCTAAGTCACTATTGTTATTTATATAAATCTCCCACCCTTTTCTAGAATCTACGTCCAGTTTAAGGGTTAACAAATGTATTATAAGAATATCCCACGAGCTTATATTAACGCCAATATTTGTTAACGCACTTAAACAATCCGAAGTCGTGTCAATTAAGCCCTTTAACATTTTTGCGGAATCGCCAACAATATTTTTTTGACTCAACAATTCCTTTAGAATTGATTGACACAAATATTTTTTATTATTATATCTAGAGTCCAACAGTGTCCAACATCTCATGTAATTATAATCGGCAATTGGAATCTGCCTAAGAAGTAGTTCAGGTTCACCAGAGAGGTATCCCTTTAGATAGTGCATTTTCTGAACGTTGTCTAACTGCGGATTACTGTGCACTAAAGAAAGAAACAACTCTCTGAACGTCGTCCATTCCGAATACTGACCAGTAAATATAGGAATTACAATCTGAGGCAGTTTAACGTTTGCACACTGTGAACTTCTACAATCTGACACATTCGGATCAATCTTTAATGGTTTTTCAAAGGTGTCAAGTGCTTCTTTTAATATCAGTTTATATTTTATGTACAATTCTTCTACTAAAACATACATATCGTTTCTAAAATACTCAATTTCCCTATCCCGAGTTGCTTTAACAATGTCGACATGAGTGAGTTTAAATTTACTCCAAAGTTCCTCCATAGTCTTATTTGTACATAATGTTTTGTAATCCTGTCCTTAGGGGATTTATTATAGTTAGCTAATGCCTTTGACATACATTCAAAGGTATCTACTTGCAAATAAACAAAGGTATCTATTATGACAAAACGTATTTGAAATTAATTCACTTTGAGTGTACACTGTAATATACAACAATCCTATACTGAAAAAAATTTCAAGTGTTTTTGACAGGTCTATGAAAATAAGTAAAAAACGTAAGTTTTTGACAGTTAAATGAAATACATAAATTTTACAAGTCTTTGACAAGCCTATACAAATTTGGGCATAGGTTTCCCGTCCTTGCAAAATTTACCTAAATTCTAACTATCTTTATGTAAACAAACCACTAATTATTCTAAGTCCAAGTTTTGTTACAAATACACAAGTTAATTTTTCCTAGGAAATTAAGTTCAAATTCGCACCACTTATTCAACACACATCACCAATTTGTTTATTTAAATGTTTTCGACTCCAGGTAAATAAAGTTCAAATTCACTCACGAAATATCCTGATACCACCTTCAATGGACTGTATGGAGAATGACGCTATCAGCGCCCCCGCTCTCAACCCTCGCAACTTGTCCCGGTATGGTCCTGAACTCCTGACAGGCACCGCCTCCTCGGCACCACCTTGCGACCAGCACAGCTGCGGAATGTTGGCTAGTTTGCGCAAGCAATCCACTTGCCCAGCCAACTCTACTCCTCAAAAACCGTCGTGGACAACTTGCCTCCAAATCCAAACGAGCAACTAACCCAGAGTCGGATCGATGGACCAACACTATGTATAAACCAATACAAAGCGCTGGATAGTTGGAGGGGGTATATGAAATTAAATTCAATATACTCCAATACAAAGTTTAATTTGGACCTTATACACTAGAAGGTCAATAACCAAAAAAACACAGGCCTCTCGCGGTTTAAACTATACCTAACGCCATCTATGAACAAATCATAAAACTAAATAATGCTCATCACAGTTTCATGAACAAACACTATGAAAAACAAAGTTATATTTGCTGATGTTCAAAATGTGCTATGTCTCAAAAACTACTAGTTCGATCCCATCCAAACCAATTTTTTCGAGTGTTTGTTACGATCTACATTACATATTTTTTTCAAAATTTACATTCGCTTAGTTTAGAAGTTAGAGCGAGGGGACACCCATTTTACCACTTTAGAAGCGTCTATCTAGCAAACGTTAGACTTTAAAAGAAAATGGTTTTAGAAACGTCCATGTCATTATCAAAGACCTATCCATAGACACCCAACATGCATAGTTTAAAAAAAACGGTTTATGTTTCATTTATGGGAGCCCCCCTTAAATATCACTATTTTTTATTAGAATCGTAAAGCGATTAACAGGATTCATCTTCCTGCGAAATTTCAACAGTGTGTTGTTTATAGTTACAGAATAAAGTGGCTGTGACATACGGACTGACAGGCAGACAGACTTGACAAAACTATAAGGCTTCCCTTTTTTTGCCATTCGGCTACGGAACCCTAAAAACGGGTATATATTCCCGGACATCCGCACTTCTAGAGAAGCGTGGTAAAAGTAGGAAGTTGGAACAAATACGTAACGTTACGCCGACACGTCGCGAGTTTCTGGTGGGCGGATTTACATCGAGACTAAGGGGCTACGGATGAAGTGAAAAGTCAGTCGTTTTATGAATTGTCTAGGCCCTTTTAAAAAAAACCGGTAAAGTGCAAGTCGGATTCGCGCACTGAGGGTTCCGTGCCAACTTTAACTGAATAAGGAAATCCACTTTCCACTTACTTCTACTTAGTAAAATACCACAATATTTTGTTGACTGCAAATGTATGAAGTACAAAGTTATGGTTGCGGTTGTTGAAAATGTGCTATATATCAAAAACTAGTCGTTCGATCCCGTCCAAAACAATTTTCGTTGAAAGTATTTGTTAAGATCTACATTATATATTTTTTTCAAAATTTACACTTGCTTGGTTTAGAAATTAGATGGGGGGGGGGGGTGTGCTGAGCGAGCCTTGAATGGACTTGCCAAGATTGCCAAGAACATTCCCCAAGACGTCGATCGATCGTTATACCAAATGATGATGATTGTGACGAAGATAACTCCGAGTCACCAGCAATGCAGATCGATGTGAAAAAAATATTGGGTGACATTTCTAAAGAGATAGAACGGTCTATAAAAAATGAGCTGAAAGATGTCACTCACGCACTAAAATTCCAATCTGACAAGATGGACGAGCTTCTTCAAAAAGTAGACACCATGAAGGAGAATGTCTCAGCTCTTCAGAAGAAAAATATTGAACTTTCCAATACAAACAACAACTTGACAACTAGGGTAGGTGCCCTCGAATAGCGCATCCATGATTTTGAACAGCAAAAACTATCATCTACTATTGAAATACATAACATTCCACAAAATGAAAATGAAAACCTGCGAAAGATTGTCGAGAATGTGGCTAAAAGGCTAAACCAAAACACTGACGACATCAAGCAAACTAAAAGATCCCCAGGTAGAAACGACCGACCTGGCCCCGTACTGGTTGAACTTAATTCAGAACATGCTCAGTCTTCGTGGATTACGGCATCTAAATCACTAATCCCCAGAATCACTGTAACAGACATCTGCTCCGGCAGTCCAACTTCCAAAGCTAGTGATGTTGAATTCATAGGCGAAGCACTTACACCATTCAATAAAAAGCTGTTGTACCAAGCTAAGCTGGACCTAAAATAAGCTTTCCGCTACATATGGATCAAAAAAGATATACTGCGGGTCCGCAAGGACGGTGAAAACCAGAAGTCTTTAATCATTCGTACAGAAGAAGACATTAAAAGAATCAAACCTAAGTCTAGCGCTAAGTAAACTATCACGACAGTTTTCTATAATAACTTTTTGTAACGTCTTGCTATAATGGATACTTACTCACTAGAAGATATTTATGAAATCAGTGACTGTTTAAATATAAATAAATTCTTAGATTGCATTCCAAAAAATCTAAAACTTCTATGTATACACCTAAACATCAGATCTCTTATTAAGAATTTTG
The DNA here is from genome assembly GCA_963924145.1 of Pyrausta purpuralis. Lineage (NCBI taxonomy): Eukaryota > Metazoa > Arthropoda > Insecta > Lepidoptera > Crambidae > Pyrausta > Pyrausta purpuralis. The sequence continues at coordinate 4,301,107 of OZ001664.1, read as the reverse complement.
TCTCGCTCGAGCAATGCGTGTTAACTTCTGCACAAGCTATTAATGTTATAATGCTAACCGAAGTTAATTTATCAGAATCTCTAAGCTGTCTTTACCAACTAAAAGGCTATAGAATGTACACGCAGCTGCGAAAAAACCGAAGAGGCGGTGGTATAATAATTTATGTAAATAGTAAACATAAGTTTAACATCACAAACATTAAAACACAACATTGTGAAAGTCTATTAGGTACAATACACACGCCCACTGGTTACTCCGCCGCTCTGTGCTACATCTACCGCCCACCAAATAGTAGTAAACACCTGTTTGTTAAGGAACTAGACTACCTGCTCAAAAATGCTAAGCATCATTGCGAATTTTATATCCTAGGTGATATTAATATTGATCTGCGCCTAAACAGGCCCATAAAACATATTTACAACACCACTATGTACACTTATGGCTTAGTTTGTGGGATCAGTGAATACACGCGCATAGAACTACAAAAGAATAGATTAAGTAAGTCTTGTATCGATCACATCTACGCACGATCCCGCTCACTAGACCTGTACACTGCGGCGTTGGGGACTGCACTGGCCGACCATCGCGTTATCGCGCTTGCAGCTATTGATACAAGGAGCGGTGGTACCACACGGGCGGATTCCATATACATCACTTGCTATGACACGTTTAAACTAACTGAATATCTAAAAAATATAGACTGGGAACCATCAAGAAAAATAATATGCCCTCATAAACTATACGAAATTATAGTAAACAACATACATGAATGCTACAATAAATCGCTAATTAGAATAAAAACAACCAATAATAAAAAACGCGAAAATAATACATGGATTACTAATAAAATCATACGGGCCTGTGAGCATAGGGACAAATTATTCAAAGAATGGATTGCTGATCCATCAAACAAAATTTTAAAATTAAATTACAACGCATCTAGGAACTACGTAAATAAATTGATAAATACTAATAAAAATATTAAATTAAGACAGGACATAACTAATCAAATAAAAAAACCCTAAGAAGTTATGGGAAATATTAAATGAAATTACTGGTAGGGCTAAAGCGCTGGCTGACACAATTATTACGAATGCACTAATAGACAATAATACTACAACCCTCGATATCGCGAACAACTTTGCTACAACTTTTGCCAATAGTGTTACTAATATAGTACCAAAATGTACCACAAAACTCCTTGATAAGCAAAAATATGCGTTTTGTCCGAAAGTTACGTGTCGGTATCAAAAAATTGGGAACCCATCACTTAATCGCAATTTTATTCATCGATTTTCATTACCCATAAAACGATTCGCAGATGTTTCAAAATAATATTCAACAAATTCTAGAATCTTGTTACATCACAATTTCATTTACTCGAATGCTTATTATCTACAAACTTACTTCATCGTTACTTCTTTTCATAAATTACGTATTTTATCTAAGTAACGTTAGCTGTCTATTTTGTTACCCATAATTTTATTTCCACGTAAGTTTCAATATGCAGAATTCTTGAAACATCGAATTTTACTACACTAAAAAACGTATTTCCAAACGAATTTGTTACTTATCTTATATTGCATTCTTTATTAATAGACAATTTAAAGCATAACTGATATAAATATTGATCTAATAAATAAACTGCGTTAATTCCGACTCGCCGTGGTCTCCTCACTGTGGTACTAGTCTGCCCGATACTAGAGTGTAATTCAAAAGCCGGAGGCGCGGAGGGAGAGCAGCCTCCGCCAGCAGTAACAAGGTGTAGGCGTGGGTGACTGCGCCTTGTTACGCAAGGGCGACGAGGCTGCTATTCCCGCAGCGCCGGAGATGAGGAAATCCTAATGCATGCTGCTTGTTTGCATGCCTGCTTGCTTGCTGCATGCATGCCTGTTTGCATGCATGCCTTTATGCATGCTTACTTGCATGCATTATTGCATGCATGTATGCCTTCTTACTTGCATGCATATGCATATGCATGCGCATGCCTTCTTACTTGCATGCGTATGCAAAAATGTATGGGAACCGTTACACATTGAAACAAGTTTTTATGAAAGGTTATATCGATAACTTAATAATTCTATGAAACATTAGTTTGGTATATCGTTATTCTGCTTAACAAAACAGTTGCGAATCATTTTTTTGGTGAACTGTTATTCGATGTTATGAAACGACGATAAATAACTATTCGATTAAACAAGAAAAAAAGATATCAACGTTCATTGAATAGTTTTCTGTGAAATGAAATTCGATATCAAAAAATTCTGTGTTATGATAGATACCCCAAAAAATTTCTAACAATGATGCACTCAAGGAAATTAGATGTGCAAGTAGTAATTAGGCATCGGGGATTGACAAAATTAGAACTCGAGATTTAAAAATTATTGATACCAAGATTGCTCCTGTTATCGCCCAATTTATCAACGAGTCTGTTAATCAAGGTAAATACCCAAAAGATCTAAAAATGGGCATAGTCAGACCTATTCATAAAAAGGGAAGTCACACCTCGTATGACAACTATCGTCCAATTACTATTCTCTCTGCTATAGATAAAATTGTTGAAAAAGCAATAGCTAAGCAAATTCATGCATTTTTCAAAGTTAACAATATAATAACAGAGAAGCAGTTCGGGTTTCAACCCAAAAAGAGTATAACACAACTTCTATCAATATTTACAGATAAAATCTATAATCACCTTAATGATAAAAAACACGTTTTGATATTATTTATCGATTACCGTAAAGCCTTCGACACGCTAAGACATAATACACTTCTTGAAAAACTTAACGACTGTGGCATACAAGGCCCCTTAAACAAGTGGTGTCAAAACTATCTTGAGGATCGATCTTTTGTTGTTAAGGTAGGAGAGCACCTAAGCACTAAAATTAACGTTTCAGATGGCACAGCACAAGGCTCCGTCCTTGGGCCGTTGCACTACATTACCTACGTTAACGACGCCGTTAACACAGTGACTGAATGTGAAATGTACCAGTTTGCTGATGACACCTGCCTAATAGCAGTTAGCACTAATCCTGCTTTGGCTTTAGCTCAACTGCAAAGGGATTTCACACAGTTAGCAAAATGGTCGCATGACGCAGGTCTGGTCCTAAATGCTGATAAAACTAAACTTATGTATATAAGCTCAAGCAAAAATAGGAAAATACAAAATCTCACCTTAATTGCGCACACCCATAAATGTTTGCATGACAATGTTTCTGGCTGTTTATGTCCCCCTGTGGAACTTGTAAGTAGGCATAAATATATAGGCCTAATAATCGACGATAGAATTAAATGGACGGAACATATCAACCAGTGTGTGACAAGCTTCGGGCTATGCTAGCTAAATTCGCCTTGGTCGAAAACAAAATACCCTACAAGACACTTTTAAAACTATACAAGGCATTAGCTGAAACTACAATATATTATGGACTCGGCAGCTATGGCAGAACTAGCAAATCTCACTTAGATCCTATTTACAATCTCCAAATCAGACTACTTAAAACTATTGTACCTCAAAAAATTAAAATTGCATTCCAACATAACTATCATGAGCTCTTCTACCTTTGAAACGTAATACCTATACATGACCAAGTTAAATTCATAATACTCAATGAAAACTTTTTCAATAATCCACTTAAAACCTATGTCTACCGTAGTGGCAAAACTAGAAGTGCCCTAAAAGAGAAACTTAAAGTCCCAAAATTTAATAACCTATACGGCAAGCAGCTTCTGAAGTATGTGGTACCGAAATTCATTAATGAATTACCTCCAACACTTAAAGCACAAATTACAAAAAAAAATATTAAATATAAACTTAAATGTTACTTTCTGGATCTGCAAACAACACGATCTGATTAAGTGCAAATAAATCGCCTCGTGTGGACCCGCCTAGTTAAAACCGGTACTGTTTGCGAGTGCTATGGCGCGCGGGTCGGGTGGATCGGTAACTCAATATGCCTATTCTGGCTGACTATGGCATAAATGTTATCGAATTTGCATGCAATTTATTAATAGTCATTTTCTGTTTTTTTTTAGTATAGAATATATATTACGAGTACGATGACGACTCAGCAAGCGCAGCGTTCGGTAAAACCACAGATGGTTTATGTAACGCTGTGAATAGCATAGTTTCTTAATTAAGTTTTTATTGTAAATTCATTATAAAAAATATAAAATTAGCTGACAAATCGGTGTCGATTTTCAATTAGGCGTTTTGTTTTATATTCGACGAATATTCCCTACCTGACGTCGGTAAAATCGGGGCTTAGTGGGTTTGACCTTGGTGAGACGGACGTTTCTGACCTCATTTGAACGTGTCAGTTGAATATTGAACTGTTTACAAAATAGGAGAAACACATGGTTATGTTTCAGTTCTAGCTGACAAAGAACGCTTGTCATTGGTCACTGAAAGCCAATGTTCAGTGGACGTCCTTTGGCTGAAAATGATGATGAGACTTCGATCATCAATCAGTTTACCGTAATGTTAACATGAACTTAGGGCTCATTTTTTGATAGTTAGATAAAAAATATTCGTCGAACAAAATACAATCTGGCCAATTTCAAAACGTCACCTAATTGTCAGCAATCATAGGTACCTGTATTTTTTTCAAATCTGTCGCTTTATATTCTATCAGTCTAATAAGTTTTATTAGACCATTAAAATTCGTCCCTAAATCAAACGTTCTTCTATTTTTCACATGTTTAAAATCATAGCCAATTCGAAAGCTTTGATTGAAGCGTTACAAACGTTGGAAGGTAGTGTAGAACTATTTACTTATTCACTCAATCGATCGCCCTCACCCTTCGCTACTACGCTACATGCTACGAATTAGTACCGATGGTCGCCGATACCAATGCCATTCTGTTAATGGCTATGGTTGTGGGGATCCGGTATTAGTAACACGAATATGTGAATAAGGGCATGTATTCTACGACTTAAGGCTGATATTGCAATTAGATAAATAAAAAAATATTTTTTGATTGATTGATCAACAAAATAAAATGTTTGATAATCTCAAAACTGACATATTCCAACTAATTATGGATCAGTTAAGTGCGCCTTCACATAAGAAAGACAGCAGCGCGGCAGCAGCGGATGCCAATACTTTAAAAAAAACACAAAAATTTAACCGCCTTTAAAAACAAACACTAAAAGGCCTAAAATAAAGCTGATAGGAGAAACATTTGAAGTCGGTGCAAGATGTGCACGTAGACTGCTGCTATCCAATAAAGTTGCCATCATGCACCGACAAGCGTTATTTTAGATTTTGTGTTTTATTAGGTGTTTGTTTTGAAGGCTTTTAGTGTTTAAGTTTAATATTTTTAATTAAATATTTTAATTCTATATTTTTTGTTACAGTTTAAATTACAATAAACTTGATTAAACTAACATGGTTCTCCTTAGTGTAACAATCACTTTAGTGCATCAAAATCGGTCAGGCGGATCGCCAAATATTCGCGGACACACATTCATACAAACATACAGGTCGAACTTACAACTTCCTTTTTTTTAGGTAATCGATTAAAAACAGCGGCGCTTCTACCATTTTATGTATGAAATTATCAGCAACGCGACTGTCGCGCGACCGTCGCGCTGCTAATGTCGCTTGAATGTGAAAGCGCTCTAAAACAATCTGGACTTTGCTCGCGTAATTTTAGCATTGTTATAATGAAATTGACCCTAAAAATGTTGTTATTTGGAGTGATTTTTGTTACGTTTTCATAGAATTGAAAGAAACTATAAAAGTGATTTTCGTTTGGTTTTGATTGCAAATTTTGTTAAGAAAAATATAAAAATATTTCTTGTGTTGCACTACCAAAAAAAGCCACAAACACAGTCTTTGAATCTCTTACGAATTAGATACCTAAATTTTATTCGGTTGTAAAGAAACGTCGAGTGAATAAATAAATTACTCTGTTTCATAGCTCTGTCCTGGACTGGAGTGGCGTGAAACGGAGTGTTCGTTTGGCAGCTTTAATTTATTCGGATTAGCTTTTTTGGTGTTGAATTCAAATTATTTTGGACGTTTTATTGTGATTAGAAAGGACTCTGTCCCAATTCGGACCGTTTTTAGCGGCGCACCTTTTTTCAGTAATAGCACAGTATAGGGCAGGGCCTTTTAATGTTTGTTTTTTAAAGATAGGTAATATTGAAGTATTACTAGTAGTAGTAGTAGTTTGCCTATCGATTGTAATAGGTATGTTTGTCTGTTTACTGTCCTCGTAGTGACCTTGTATCGTACTCTGAGACCTAGGTTACGTTTCAGTCACTGTCACTAGAAAGAAATACGTAAGTATAAGTTATAGTTTTGAAATATCTTTGAATGAAAGTTTTACTTAATTTGAATACTTTAACCGAGTTATATATATATTTTAGGGCTGATTTGTCAAACGCCATAAGAAAAAACTGACTAGTAATAAAACGCGTCCAATTTTAATTGGTAGTTCCAAAATTATCTAGCATCTTTGCCTGCACGAAAATACTATCAGTAAAACCGGAGGTGAGAGATGTATTAGCCATTGACGTTGACGCCGAATCCTTCCCATTCCAGGAGCTTGAATCCGTCTTCAATCCGTCTGCAGCTGTATGATAATTTTAGAAAAAAAAAAAAAACAATTTATGCGGTCTTATCGCTAAAAGTTATAGTCTAGTTTCTCTGCGCTCATTGTTAACACTCTGAATCTCAAGTTATCTTGTTGCAACTCTTATACTATACGTCAAAGAAAGGTTCGTGCTCGCAAATCTAGTTTAACACTATAGAAAATGTTTACGCACAATAAATGTCAGGCATTTGAGCTGCCAAAATTAGTTTGTTTTACGTCGGATAGAGGCGCTCTCAGATTCTCATACAAATGATTACGTTACTATACAAATACTTTGACGCAAATAATTATTCGTGAAAGGGGTACAGTAAAATTGTACTTAATTCAACGAATATTTTTTGCTGACTATTGAAGAATCATCACTAAGCTGAAAATGGCTAATTTAATTGGCAAGACAGAAAAAATATTATTGTCTTGTTTGCACTCCAGGGATTTAATATTTCGTTACAGTCGTTTTACTATAAGAAATTCTACGAATTTGGTTTAAGTGTTTTAAGAAAACCTTATCTACCGACACTTGTCTAACTTTCTAGACGATGATAATGAATTTCAAAATAAATTAATAGTAGCCCTGTTACATTTCGGTTTACATCTATGAATCCACTTTGAGTGTTATTTTAAGACGCTTTCAGGTTAAATTGTAATTCGAAACATCCGTTTTGATATCAAAGTTGCGGCTTTTTAATTACAGTTAAATTAAATAAGTCTTACAAGGTATTTAAACCCATTTTATAGCGCTTGATTTTAAGTTTATTTTTAAAAATATATCTTTAAGTTAGTCAGGTTTCAAGTGATATATCAACGGCCTTTAAAAACGAAGTCTTTCTCATAGGCACTTGTTTTCAAGTAATCTGACTAAAACCTATGATTTCTGGAAAATGTACATGCATATGTTATTAAAAAAGTGTCTGAGAAACTTAAAAGAAATCTTATTAAGTAATATCTTGATCCAAAAGTTATATCTTCTTTACATGTAAAAGTAAAAAACAAACCAATCTTACAAGAAAGCGCTTTGTCAAGCGCACTAACGAAGCAGCAAAATGTTTTATTACTAACAAAATATCACCTTTTTGCACCCACTAATTTGACCTCCAACTTCGTTCATTACGTCACATAAAAATCCGAAGGCAAAACTCTCTTTAAGATCACACCAAAGCGCGTGACCATCCAAGATACGTGTAGGGCTAACACCTATGTAGTTAGTACCTTATAGACCACTAGTAAGTAGGATGTATCTACTTTAAAGAGCTCTGTAGCCACTTTTTTAAACTTTCTTCCCTAGGAGCAGAGAGTGATTAACATCAGCACTTAGATGAAGCAAGTCTAGAATTCTGGATGCTTTAATCATTATATCATTGCGTCTAGCCTCACACATTTAATAATTTTATCACAGCCCATGAAAACCGCTAAGCAGATCATTTATGTACGGTCAAGGCATGTGGAATTCTCGCCTGCGTTGGCATTATTTTACACAACACAAAAACGGGCGTATTTAAACGAAAACGGACGTAAGGTGCAATCGATTTTTGCTCTTATAGTGACAGTCAGCGGTGACTACGATAGTGCCTATCGATTGTTTACGTCATACCAAGTTGAAACTTACTAATCACGCTTAGGTAGTACACGTTCACTATAAAAACCTCATCTCGTCTTTCAGTTTGTAACAGCCTTACAGGTAGGCTGTAGACGGAATGAATTTTCCGAAATGAGCCGGAGTTCCCTTGACCGACCAGAGTTACTGCCGACCCAACTTATTCAATGTAACTTGTTATGCTGGCAACTTAATTGAGATAGTTCATGAATTATTTACTTCCACTATCGAGTTTTTAAATGTTGTTTGGTTTGGAATATGTATTTCTTAGTCATAAAATATATCACTACTTTAAATGGAAATCAAGTGTTTAAACATCCGACTTCATTTTCTTCTGTCGATGGTATATATATCGAGATACATTTGGGTTATAAATGATAGTGTGGACAGAGATACACTCTTTAAAATTCTAAGATCGTTTAAACTCACACCGAGACTAGTCAATCGGTCGAAGTTCCTACAAAATACAGCAAGATGCGGATCAGGGTAAGCTCCAGCTTATCTGATGAGTTTGAAGTAGTGACAGGCCTTAAACAAGGGGATACATTATATCCGATGCATTCAACTTATTGCTCAAATGCATCATCTAAAAAGTACTAGAAGTCAACTGCGGACTGTAGTTGAAAGGAATGCACAAAATAATTGGATATGCCGATGATTTGGCACTCCTTGGGCAGCGCGAATCAAATGCATGGGCAGAGGTCTTGGAAGTAGAAGGAAAGAAAGTCGGTCTCAGAATCAGCTGCAGGAAGGCAGAATACTTTCAGATAAAGAGATAAAGTAAAACATAGGAAAAGTGAAAACATCTGGAAGTGAGCGGCTACACCTATCAAGGTGTCAACAAATTTATATATTTGGGATATACCGTTACTGATGTTAACCACAGAGAGGAAGAGATTGATATCCGTGTCTAAAACGCTATCAGATGCACGACAGTTCTTCACAAGTTTCTTGCGTTTAAGCATAATACATGGAAGAACTAAAACTCGTGTCTACAAAACTGTAAATAGACCAGTTTTACCGATTGACGCGAAGCTTGGACACTGGCCTTGAAAGTGAATAAGCTGTGAGTGGCAAAAAGGTAAATTTTTCGAAAGATTCTGGGGCTGAGAAACCTGGGAGATGGCAGGTTGAGAGTCAGGAAGAACACGAAGATTAAAGATCTATGTCCGAACCTAACATTATTGGAGAGACCAAAGCAGGTGAGCTCGATGGCTCGGACACTTAGAGAGAATGGCAGAGGAGAGTGCCGTGAAGAGAGCGTGCTTGCGAAAATCAAATCTAACGCCCGGGCTCAAGATCTGCTTAACCTCGGCCATAGCGACTGGCAAGAGTTATCGCAAGATCGAGATGCATGGCGTGATCTGGAGTCGGAGGCCAAGAATCACTTTGGGTCGTTGAGTCACCATAGTAAGTAAGTAAGTAAGTAATAAAAACGTAATAACCCACTTACATAAACAGACGTAAATAGCCCAATTATGGACAAAGGCATACTCTGCTAGGTTAAATGTTTTTTAGAGGAAGGGTTGACCTATTATTCTACCTCTAATTATATTATAATTAAATCTTTCTGCATTATCTAAAAATATGTCTGAGAGAGAATGCTTTTAGCATGAGTCTTCTTATTGTACACTAAAGTTTTGTGCAATAAAGTTTTTAAATAAATAAAATAAAATATTTATATTGGCGGAATCGTGACGCATTCAATTCCAATCACGGATTGTGATACCTACAAACTAATAATATCTAAAAACTATCCAAAAATAGCACATTACTCACGTAGCATTTTATGCGCTTTATATAAACACCGTAGATGACTAAATACTTAGCCATAACTCTATAAATAACCCTAAGACATCTTACAAACTAGTCTATAACCTCTCTTCCCTTTCCCCCCTATTAGTAACATCATACATAACAATGCGTTATACCATTTGTAACATCCGAAACTAATCTTCGCGTGAAAATCGATTTCAACAATCAAAAGCGTTTTCACCCTCGATTCCGGGAAATAACGGCAGTGCGGGAACGTATCCTGGGAAGGAGGACAAACTCGGGAATGCGAAGGTGTTTAAATGACCCATAAATATTGCGTTTTCCTCTGTAAGGGTGGGTATTTGAGGTAAAGGACACGTTGGGGTAAAATACGAACTTTTGGTGGGTGGGGTAAATCTTGAGGTAAAGTTGACACATGGTTTGTAAGATTTTCTTCTTGCACCTCTTTAGGTAGACGTAGGTAGCATTAGACTTTACTCATGTACGGTTGAGGTCTTTAGCGCTTAATTATTGGAATCGCTCTTACCTTGCGTCATCTTTTGTTTTAATTGATGCCCTGTTTGTGTCGATTACGCAGATGATTTTCGTAGAAAAGTAGTCACGTGCGGCCGAGGTCTTTTGCACCTATATGACCTCGTGATCAACAATGTCTTGCCCACCAGATTCTTAAAATACCTCTCATCTATAGATAATTTGAGTTGTAAATATATTTGTAATCAAGCCAAGGTAGTTTTGTATGCTCCTTAATATCAAGAACTGAAAAAAATCTATTCATTTTTATTTTTTTCTGCGTAGCGCCTTTACGACAACTCTTGAAATGGGCAAGGCTTTTTTATGCGGACAGTGCGAACTGAGTCCCATGTTAAATCGTAACTTTGAATTATTTATAGCGACCTTCCTTTAGCACTCCTAAATCAAGGGTCGTAAATACTGAATTCCGTTCGCGAAATGAGGTAATATGAGGTTATTTTTCAGGATCATTTATAACTCTTTGTTTCGAACTCTTCTTCTTAGCTTTTCCTTCTTCAGTCTTTTTTTTTTCTTCAGTTTTAGTTTCAGTATTTATTTATGTTCTGCCTACGTAAATCATGTAAACAATCATTTCATAACTTTTAAAATAATATAGTGAGTAAAATAAATTATCTATTAGATTTCATTGTTTAACGATGAACTACCAATGACGGTTGTGATTTTTGTTAAATCTTATTTTGAAATGAATTATTTCGTTAAAAATAAATGCCTTCTGATTCGATGAAAGATTGTTTAGAATATTTGTCAAGTTAAGAAGAACAGAATTTATGTAATTGGTACCTTGTAAACCAATTAAAGTATTGTTTAGTATGTGTATTACGTACAAGTCAGCGTTCTTGGTGTATTAATTGTTTAATTTTTTAATAATAAAAAAAAAACTAAACACGAATTTCATTAAGTAAACCTAAGACAGGTACGTACATGCATACTTTTTGTTTTGATTTTCTATGGTATTCATATGTTATTTAAATTCTCTAAGTTTTAAAATTTATTCATCGAATTTTGTATTTAAATATTATCATAAATCCAAAATACCCGAGTCTGAGTTATCAAAATACTTGAAACTCGTTCCGCAAGGAAAAAGTGAAAAATAACATTTCCAGTTAAAAATGAATGTTTCATTCCGGAGTGAGAAAAATATAAAGCACCCAATCGGAATTCACAGTTCATTTTATTTTTATTTCTGTCAACGTTTTGTGTTACTTTTCATTCGTTGGTGTAGTGGTATGCTAAGGCCCAAATCAAGAGGACCAGTTAAGAATATATTGAGCCACTATTATTTGAGAGCTTTCATAATACTTTCAATACTTTGATTTGTTATAATATGTTTATCATAAATATAGTTATTTATGTAAAAAAAACTTCATAAACCCTAGTGTTACTAAACCTAAAACCATAAAGTCACTTATCTCCAGTAAGGTAGTTATTTACGTTTAGAGAAGCTATGCCGAGCAAACAATATGTCGCATATACGACACGGCATGATTATGTCGTTTTTCTTAAAATTCGTATTTTGAATATGAAACCATTACTATGTTGTATATGTATGCTTTTGTATGTTGATGTCAAGTGGCGTCAATTCATAGAGCACGAAATTTGTTTGTGTTGTCCATTGTACTACTATAACTAGCGTAAAACTGACAGTTGCAAAACAATTGAGTAGTTGGTATTTATTTCCCTGTATTTTGTTTCCTAGTTTGTGTTTTTAGTTTCAGTAACAAGTCACCAAATGTTATGCTTGGGCTGTTAATTTTATACTTGTTTCAGAAGTTTATGCGAATATTACTTATCGAAATAAAACACTATTTTACGGATGTACTTTTTGCGAATTTATTAAATTTTATCCCGACATTTCGGATCGTATTAGGATGAACGTCGGGATAATGGATAATGATGTAATAAATTCGAGAAAAGTGCATCCGTAAACAAGTGTTTCATTTCGTCTTTTTTTTAAAGAGGAACCACTCCAAAAAAGGAGGCTATGAGTTCTTGGGGGAAAACTATCTACAGTACACTCCAGTAGGCACCTACGAGTACATTTGTCTGAATAGTTCAATATAATAATTAATCATCACAATCATTTTTATCCTTTTTTGAGAAAAGTGAAGCAAATAGTATCAATCCATTACCAAACAAACTATGATCACTGGTACTAAGAAATGTTTGATTTCCAGCATTAGTTTGTACTAAAATGTTAAAACTCCTTTAGGTATCCAATCGAGATTCCACTTAGCAATAATTTTCAATAGTAGATAGTACTGCAGCGTATCTGCAGCGATTGTAAACCGAGCGGTACTCTAAAAAACGATACCCCTATTTTCCAATCTAGCTGTCTCTGTTTTTCATGCCCGTAAAGCGGTGCCAGTGAAAGAGACGGCAATATCGGAAAATACATTTTTTTGAATAGAGCATTTCAAAGCATAATCCGAGCGATCAACTAAAGATATTCATACAAAATGCGATTTCTGGCGGCTTTGACAATAGCTCCAATAATCCAATATTGTTCCATGTGGTACGGTGGTAGTATTGTGACGTGATGGTACATTTGGGCTCGATTTCAAAATTGTGTTTCAATTTATGTAAAGCTTAGCGCGGCTGAGTGTCGTTTAAATCGTAAAACTTATGCGAATTCCCATGTCTGTGAATCGAGGCGTATGTTTGTTTATTAAATCTTGTCTAACGCGTGAGAGGGAGATTAGTAAGAGATTATAGAATTTAGAGTTTATATTAATTTATTTCTCAAAGCTTGATTCATACTAATTGTATATTTAATCAAGAAAAAATAAAACTAAGACTTGCTACATAAAAATAACTAAAAACTAACCTATCCAAAAATTAAACCATTTGCTTGCGGCGAGGAGGTTATGATGCTGGCTGAATTACCGCGTTGGGTAGCGATCCTTTGAGCTAGGAATAAGCCAGTGTCGGAAGTCTCGACATAGTTCCCTGTAAAACCACCAGGTGGCGCTCGAAAAATGCCGTAACAAAATTAGTGTTTTCGTGTGTTTATTGATCGAGAAGAATTTTCGAATGAAGCTTAAAAATTACAAATATTTTTTAAGATTTATTTAACATACAAGCAACATAAGTTAAAATGATATTTGATGAATTAGAAAATCATAAAATTTAAATTGTCTACGCGAAATGTCAAAAATGTTGCATCAGACATCGCCCGCAGCTTTGTTATTTGCCGTAATATTGTTTTGTTTTGGAGCAATTTTTCTGAACAGCAATTTAACGGAAGGCCCCAAATGTTTCAACGCCAAACGGCGCAAACACATGATCGCGCTTAGTGTTTTTCAGCCAACTCCGATGCTGCTTCAGCTTCAAGGGCTGACTCTCTTAGATGCGAAGGGTCCAAAGTATCGACACAAGGTGCATACCAAACTAAGGCTCGACCCGTTTCCAGGGCATGAGCGTAAGTCCATCGAGCTTCTTGCTATCATCACGGAACATACCACGTTCTTAACGTCGAAGGAGCATTCATGGTGGCAAGAGCTCTTTTTATAGCGTCATTATTGGTAGCGCGGCGGCCGAGACGCCCAGCGCTTTTTTAACCTCCTTGCCCTGTTGGATTTCAAATTGAAATCAATGACATCCAGCTCAGGGGTGATAATACGCGTAAGCATTTTAAAAATAACTATTTTGTTTACATTTAATGCAAGTTTTATAAAATAAAACCTCTTCACAACATTTTCAAGAAGTACAAAACGAATAGGGAAACTCGCACCCTCGTGCGTACCGGATCTACGAAATACTACGCCGTAGCTAGTAAGCTACCAAGAGGCGATTTGGCGTTGGTGGTTTTGACTCGCTCGCAATAATAAATTGCGTCTGTGTTTTTATTCCAATGTTTTTTTTGTATTAAATACCGGGCGTCGCTGACCAAAACAACACCCTGTTAATTCTACTTAGGTCTGGTTTGTACCTTAAACTTACAAGGATGAAACGTCAATCATAATTTAGTTAAACAAGCAAATTAAAAACTTTCATTTGGATAAAGGGTTATTTATTTACATACAGCTTGAAATTTAAGCATCCTCGTAGTTGGCACCGAGCCAGTCGCAAAATTCAAAACTTTCGTTCCCGAAATTGTAACTGCAATACATTGCGAGCAATTAATGCTTTTAAAATAATATGCACCAAGTACGACCCTGAACTTTCGGTTGTTATGTGGCGATATTATGACATGTACAAAAGATCACGTATGTTGCAAAATGTAAACTATTTTGGCTCTTGGTGTGTAGGCGCGAGAGACCGCGACCGTACTTAGGCCTTTCTTCTTCTACAAGTTGCATACATAATAGTATAGTAGGTACAGTTACTATTATATTTACTGCCTCGCTGGTGTAGGGTTAGCTCGCTGGTTGCCACCCAAGAGGTCCCGGGTTCGAATCCCGGGTCGGGGTATTCAAAATACTCGGAAAATCGGAAAGCACGTTTAACTGTTCATAAAATGAGTATTTATTTATGACCGCAAACACTTTTCCTTTTAATGTCGGCTCTTTACTTACCTGAATACGCGAGCTAAGTGCGGATTGCTGGAAGAGTGTCAGATGATATCAAGCCATCTGTGACTCTTTGACTAGGATCATCGACTTAATAGAGATTATCGATAAAAAAATAACTTAAATGACTATGTTCTATTCAATCCTCTAAGTAACTTCTATTAATATGCAATGCATGACTCATAGCTTAGGGCCTGTTTCTCCATTGTCAAATAAGCACTAACACACAAATAATGTCCTGTCCTGCGCCTGATGTCATACTGGTCATATCGGTTTGCCGTATCACCGAATTAATAAGAGTTTACTTGTGTATTGCGCACACATCTGGGCACTATATTATCTCCTGCGTACCTGGCCTATCTCTGTTGAGAGGGACAGCCATTACTGAAAATCGTTAGCCGAATATATTAAATTTACAAAGCTCATGCTCATAATAACCTCAACGGACACGTTACGATTCTTTATTAACATAATTATATATATATATGTATATATATAGTGTCCATTAATGTTAAAGAAATCTTATGGCTATATGGATTTTCGTATCACTGCGACTCGTTAGCAAAGGTCTTCTTTCATTCTTCACCTTGGCTTCAATGACGACACGTTTGGTGTACTCCTATGCCAGCGGTCGTTGGCGTAAGCATGAACAATTGTACGTAAGTCATGGTTGTTTATATGTATTATAGTATTTATGCCTACAGCTTTTGGTCAATGTATACTCAAGAATCGATCGGCGCTTTTCGTTTTCAGTATAACAACGCCTTTAGGCTGATGTTGGGACTTCCGCGCTTTTGTAGTGCCTCTGATATGTTCGCTGAAGCTCGAACAGATATTTTTCAAGCTTGCCTACGAAAAAACACTGCGTCACTACAGGGCAGACTGCGAGTTTCGATTGTTTTTACACTGTGACACTGTGAGTGTTAAAATCATTCTAAACAATAAGATAACTAGTTTTTATTAAGAAAAAATAATTAAAACTATTTAATACTAAAACGATTTGTAACTAAACTTATATGCATATAATATTATTAATAATATTCTATGTCATTAACGTTTTAACTGTGTGTATTATTTTTAAGCACGCTGTGTGTATCTGTAAATCTATAGAGCAATTTTACTTGTAATTCAGATTATATTTTAAATTTACAAAACATTATTGTATCTGTAGTTGCTAGACCTAATAAAAAAACATTATTATGACTTTTTAAGGTTTACTCTGAAGGAATATCATTAAGGGCCCATGGGTGGACCCGGGCCCTATTTTTGAATCACTCGCGTCAAAATGGCGTGTTATATTAATTGATTGATGTCTGATTTTCGAATAAAAAACAGTTAAATTCACTACAGAGTGATTTAAAAAACACTCAATTTCGTGAGTATTAACGTATAATATTGCTCGGTTATTGTTAATTCTGAATTCCCTTTCGAACGGAAATCACGCGTCAAATCCAAGCGAGTGATTCAAAAAAAAGCTAGCAGAGTTGCCATTTGCTGTTCCTGTATTTGCTTATTTTGACATTATCAAGTAGTGACGATCTTTTTAAACAAGTAGTAATATATTTGGCTCTAGGTATACGAGTATGTGTAATATAATTTTAACTTTAATTAATTGCCTCTTCTATATATTTACATCTAAATGTATAAATGAATCCTTTTTTCCCTTGGTCACTGTTGTGTTTGTTATCATTAGGAGAAGGTTCTTATGATATAAATAATTCAAAAAATTAGGCGGTTGGACCGATTCTCATGATTTATACTTTGCTAGATTCATCAACGTCAAATTACTGGGCCTGGGCCCCAATTTTTGAATCACTCGCTTGGATATGGCGTGTGATTTTCGTTCGAAAGGGAATAAACATTAACGGAAAATGTATAAGTGAATACTCTAAAGTAATATTTAATAGAATCACCCTTTTTTGGAAGCACACTGTTTTTAATTCTAAAATCGTATATTAATCAATTAATATCACATGCCATTTTGACGAAAGTGATACAAAAGTAGGGCTCCGGGACGGGACGGGGCCGGGAGCGATCCAAGTTCTCTGAGTCCACCAGTACTAATTAAAACACCTGTTTAATATATCAAGGTAATGGCAGATTTAATGAATGAAGTCTATAATTTTATCACAGGTTTGTAAACAAAAATTAATAACGTGAAATATAGCGGCTCGTATTTTAACAGAGCGAAACAATTAATATAATAAAATTAGGGCATTTATCATGTTAATTAAGAATTCAGCAAAAAAAAGAAGACACGTAGAAATTTACATTATGGAATATTCAAAGTGGAATAATCTAAGAAAACTCAAACGATTTTAAAGGAGATGGCTAAATGACTGCCCTTAGAATGACTAAAGATTTTAATTCTGAGAAAAAAAACAATGTTTTAGGTCTGCGGGCGACGCTCTGTCGAGGGAGGAATCGGTAAGTAGTTTAACTGCATTGAAATTAGAACGAAAAAAACGTAAATAGATAAACAGTTTAGCCGTTTGGCACACGCATACTGGATGTGTTTTGGCGCTCGCGATCTCTTGGATTATTAGAAAGGTGACAAATATATTTATAAAAAACAGTTGATTCTGCTCGTTGTACGGATCAAATTATTTTCAAGTTTTACTAAGGGACACAAAACATGTTATTTACTAACTGTAAAGATATATTAACATTAGTTTAATAAATTAACCAAGAAGTAGGTAGCTACGTAAAAGTAACCTACGTAATGAATATATTTGATTACAAGTTTTTACTAAGCGTAAAAACATACATACATACTAGCATACAGGTTGACTAGAGAAATAAATAAAATAGTTGTAACTTATCAATTTTATTTATATTTTATTTATACTTGTTTTTTTTTTAATGGAAGAGCCCATGCATGAGTGTCTATCTCAGCGGGCTCCCAAGAGGATATATTGATTGTTAACTTTCCCCTAAACGTGTAAAAAACAAATCTGCCAGTTCCAACCCTGTTGGATCATGGAAATAAACGATAAATTCTGTTTTTTTTTAACAGTTATTGAAATAAGTCGGCCAATTGCAGGGTGGCATTTAAATATCATTAAAACTCTTTAAGGGTTGTTCTGACCTTTTTTCAACTCTAAATCGACAAGCAACTGGCATCAAATATGTAAGATTTTTTCTGAGTCATACAATATCTTTATAAGAATAATATTTACAGTACATACCTTCCTAAAATATACTGAATGATTAAGAAGAATCGCGTTGTTAAGTAGGGCGCGTCAGAGGCCAGGAGTGTATATAATATGGAGGTACACTGATGATAATAATTCATACATACAAAACAATAAATAAAAGTCTTCAACTCTTTGTAACATGTAGTTTATTTAAAATAATAAACTTTCTCTTGCTCGTATTTTACATTCGAAAACATTATTTTTAGCGTTACTACTTATTCATAGTTAGATTATAGTAATTCTTTATGTGCAACATGAAAAGCGGCTTCTTATATCAAATGTCTTCATATATTTATATACTTACTCAGGTACTTTACATACCATTTTTATAAATAATGCTCGTGCAGTATTTATAATTATTATGTCAAATGTCTTAGATTGCAGTAAATTATTGCATTAACATGATAACATTTTACACAATTAGTATTCAAAAAATTTTTTAATTTCTATTTCAAATAAAAACAATATACAATTATAAGGCCGGTGACTGACTTGAGCATGTGGCCGTAACGTAACATTCGGGGCGAGCGCGCGTTACACGAATGAGCGGTTCAGCTCGCTGTAAAACTTTGCCTATTTGCATGAATAAATGACTTTAATGTACTGGCCAGTAAAATATTGCCGAAATGTAACGTAACGTTACAATAAAATAAAATAAACAAGGGCCCCGTTACAATTTATTGTAACGGGGCCCTTGTTTAGAATCACTCACGTCAAGATGGCGTGTGATATTCATTGATAAATGTCCGATTTTCCAATGAAATTTAGTATTATTCTTCGCGGACGTGAAATGAAAATAGCAATAACTGAATTTTGTAAGTACCAACGTCAATATTTTACCTTATGTTCAACTTTTTTTTTTGAACGAAATTCACGCGCTATGTTCAAGAGATTGATTCAAAAAAAAGCTCCAGAGCCCTTGTTTTTGAATCACTTGCATCAAGATTTTCCAAATAAAATTAGTATACCTATATTTACACATAAGAGTGATAAATAAAAAGATAACTGATAGTAGCGTGCACTAACTTTTACATTTTGGCTTAATTTTATTGGTTTGTAATTAGTTTTCGAACGAAAATTACACGCCATATTCAAGCGAGTGATTCAAAAATAGGGCCACTGGTCAGTCACCGGCTAAACATTTAAAGCAAATAAATGGACATTAATTTTGGTTTGCTAGTAAATTCTAGCTGCACTACATTAAGCCTGCACTTTGTGCAAAAGCGTAATAATAAGTACAAATACTATGACAATTCCATTACTTTTATTCCGCACTAATTTATTTTAACCTTAATATCTTTATTGGCACTTCATAGTAACCTATTTTTGTTAACTTTGCTGTCCATGTTTTTATTTACATGCGATTTACGATAACATAGTTCAGAAAGTAAATTTAAGAGGATAAGACTTAATTAGGACGTTTTGAAACAGTCTAGTAAGTATTATTTTTAAAAACCAATTTAATTATTAACACATTGGCAACATCTTTTTCCACAATTTTTTATGATAAATATGTAAGGTTTTTTTAAAAAAAAGTGTTTGATGGACAAGTATATTTTAGCCCATAAACGGAAGGGACATGATTAAAATGCAAATAAATGATAACGAAAATGTACCTAATTTTAGTTTTTCTTGATCACAGACTTCTTTTTTCCAACTAACACTCTGTATTATTGACGGCAAAAAAATCCATGGTTCTGTCATTTTAAAGTACAGTTGCCAGCTCATCAGGATATACGTTTTTATTGAAAACTAACCCTTATTACAACCGTATAAGATACCGCGGTGCTTACCTCGACGTGCTGTTGTCCGTACAAGGGTTATAAGGGTTGTAATTTATAAGTTAATCGTAGGTCAAAAACATAAGTTTGTGTTGATAAATATAAGGTACACAACATTATACACTTCATGAAATATACAGGGTTACTGGTTAAAAGAGTAGCTATTTCAATATTTCGTATTTTGTTTTTATTTTTATTTTTCAGAAACAAATCACTTAAATGAAATTTATGGAAGAACAATAAATAAAAAGAGGATTAAATATCAAAATCTGTTTACTCAACTACGCAATTTTTCTTAATTGGTTCCTCGGATTGAATTTCTTGCCGAACCCCTTAAATTAATTTATATTAGTATCACTTTTAGGTACTTGTACCTTGGTTTCTGCTATTTTTCTTGCAGCATTGGTTGACGACCTCTTCCTAAAGTTAAGCTTAATTGTATTTAAAATGTACTTAAAGACTATGCTTCCCATAACTTGCCTCTTCATATGGTATTTGTCACAATACAAATATAGTAGTCATATCAAACCTCACCACAATAACACGTATTTCGTACCAATATCTCAGGATCTGTTCAATATGGCACAACATACGAAACCGTAAAAATACTAAGGTCCGATTTTACCAACATCAGATAAGATGTATCCGACAGAATGAGTATAAAACAACCGATTATAAAGTGTCATTTTCACTTAAGGTGGTACTTTTGTTTTCAAATTAGGCGTATTATAAAATTTTTCGACGATTATATCTTATCTGACTTTGGTAAAATCAGGTCTTGGCGGGTTAACATATATCATTAGCTGTGTTTAATTATCCGTCAATACTACCTTGAAGCTATGAGAAGCAAATCTAACTGTACAGCTATAGCTAAACAGTAATACAAGGCACAGCCTTATACATATATTGGTATACGACAGTCTACAAGAAATCAGTGGTATTATAGTTTAATGATAGTTAATGGAAGAAGCTTAGGCTATTAGGCTGGATAGATTAGTATCTACAGACTGCCTGTGCCCGCTGTAAGGACTAGTTTTGCGAAACGGTTACCCAGATACTGCCTGGTTGCAACCTACAACAACATGGCAGCGATATGCAACTTCAAGAACTGCCCTTTAAACGAAGTAAAAAAAACGCGTTCTACGGTTACTTTGTTCTCTGGTTTACACACAAACTGAATATCTGATCTGCAATAGCTAACCACACACACACACACACACACACATACACACACACACACACACACACACTCACTCGCAGTCAAACATACGCCCACTAACATACAGACAAACTCACGCACGCGCAACTGCTGCTCTCGTCTTTGAACTCTCTTAATTGGCCCGACCGTTTCAACGCGTTTCTATGGCCAGAAATGGACATAGAAACGCGTTGAAACGGTGGGAGGAGGAAGTTTTAGTGAAGGGGACTGGTAGTTTTAATATCCTTTTTTGGATAACTTCCTCTCGGTTTTCCAAATGTAACATGATTTTGTGAGCAGATAAACACATATTCAGTACAAACAGCTGCCGGACACTAAGCATATTACTTTCGCGGTACAAGGCATCGGTCGGATAAAGGCGGTTTTTATTCAACATTACTTTAAGAACAGAACGCTGGGCTCTTCCAAGTTGAAGTAGGGTTGTAGCTGCCGTACCACCCCATGATGTAATGCAGTATGTGGTTATGGACTGACAGAGAGTAATATAAACTTTTTTGAGGAGATTAATGTTAGCGGAGGATCTCAGAAGTCTCATGATACCAGCTATTTTCCTAACTCGAGTAGAGACTAAATCAATATGTTTTTTAAAGTTTAGGTTTTCGTCAAGAATTATGCCAAGGTATTTGACCTGAGAACTTTTGTCAATAGATTTACATAGACAAATCTGATCAGTATTAATGTTAGGAATTTGCTGGATAACTGGGCAATAATTATTGTGAATTTTCAGATGGTTTGCAGAATTAGGTCTAGATGCAGCGGTTTTATAAAATGATAAAACTGATGTTTTGTTGGTGTTTAATGTAAGCAAGTTATTATTTAATCAATGACTAATAGCAGACATGACTTTTTTTGCATAGTAGTGGACACATTTCCAAGAGGTACCTCGGAATATGATAGCGGTATCGTCAGCATAGCAAATGATTTCCGCGTTTTGAAGGTCAAGCAGGGTGATATCATTAATGTATGCAAGAAACAAGGTAGGCCCCAGGATACTACCCTGGGTAACTTTAAAACTGATGGGTAAGGAATGACTGGTGAAGGTGTCTTATTTGACTCTTTGAGATCGGTGTGTCAGGTAGCTTTTGAACCATATTGCAGAGCTAGGCCGCGAATACCCATTTTATCTAATTTACTTAATAATAAGATAGATCTTTATAGAGTAATTAATAAGCTGAAGATTGTAATTACAACGTATAACATTCGTTCGATTTTCAAATAGATCGTAATATTCGAGTGTGTTAGGTCACTAATTATGTAAAGGAAAATGATGTTGAAACTTTCCACAACAGGGTGTGTATTGCGGTTACAGTTAAATAGCTCAGTTTTTGAACGATTCGTTGCAATTATACTCATCCAAGAAAATAAATAAATAACATAATTATTATGAATTAACAATATCATTGCAGTTTTTGACGGGTTCTGGCGTGGATTAGTTATAATCTTATGTCAATAGCCACCTGCACCCCGCAATCTCACCTCTCTACATACTATAGCTGTCTCCGCTAATGTTGCTGCCTTGTTACCTTCTGGTATGCCTTATTGGTGGGCCGTTACACTTAAAGGCTTAACGGCAGACGGTGACTCGCGGGCTACTAGCGGCGAGTCACCGTCTGCCGTAATTATCAAGATAAGGCATTGGATATGGCAGACGTCCGACATAGTCTCCGTCATATCTGCAATAGTCCTTGCACCTAGCGGGCGCTGTCTTTGGCTGTATCTCCTCAATAAAGCAGGCAGAGATAGTACCCGCTCGGTGTACTAACTCCAACACATTAAGGTATCAAAGGGGCCACTTCCTGTTGGGTCTATATCCCTAAGTAATGGTAGTTAAGCCTTCCAAAAAGACCGGCTTCTGCTGTGATACAATAATGTATTATTTTATTAATAATATTCCCTTAGACTGAGTGTGTGAGAAATTTAAATCGCAATCAACAGATGATAGTTAACTGACTTTAATGACTTTCCACCTATTTATTGTAGACTGTAATAATATTATAATACATATTTTAAGCTATAATAAAAAAGCGATACCATTTCTTGGCCAAAGTTACTTCATAAATACCATAATTATCTATTTCCTTATTTAAGTATCATTTTTATATTATTTGACAAAATATTTTAAATTATGTTCCGAAGTATCCGGTGTTCAATTACCAGGAGATTATGCATAGATGTTGAAATTAATTGAAAAAGTTTGTAAGTAGAGTAGTTAATAAAGCTGTCAAAAAGTGGCCTGTAGTACATGATCATTCATTCATAAACTCTCGAACTGAAAGAACTTTCAACTTATGCAGGAACAGAATATTTTTTTATTTAACTGACTTCTTTAGTAAAATTATGTGGAAATATAATCAAGTACGCAAAGTAAGGAAAAAAACAACAGTCATCTGATTAATAAAAATGTAGTTTTTGAAGAGTGTATTATTTATTAATAAGATTTTACAAATATGTAATTATTTTTATCATATAAAAATAATTACGCATCTTTTAATCGGAATTATGTTCAGTCCAATTTGTTAGCGAGTAATTACGAGTAGATACTATAGTACTATAGTCCGTAGGTACTATTAATTGCACAAGCTCATCCATTTAGCACTGGACAAATCCAAAGCATTGTATAAATAAATATACCGTTAAAAACCGTAACGGTAACCGTCTCACTGTAATTTTGTATATTCATTACGTTAATTCTTTACGAGCTCTAAACTACACATTTTTATTGCACCATTAATAATAAATTGCACTATGGAGGCGCTATAGAGGGGTTTCGTCACCAGGATCGGATAATGGCAGCCTCACTACTTTCGTTTCTGACAAAACTCCCACGCCTTCTAGGCACGATCTTCTATTAGCCAGAACATCCCTTAGAAAAGCTCTTCTAGGCCCTGCCAAATCAGTCCCAGTAATGGACCTAGTGAGCTTTCTTAATGCTGGAAGTCTTAAAGCTTCCTCATATGAAGGGGGCTCGTCAGTTGGAGTTGTCTGAGATCGACCACCGAAAGGATCTCGAGAACACGTAGGAGATAGTTCTCTTGAGAAATATAAAGTCCCCTCCCCGTGCGGAGCTGGGCCTTCAAGCATCTGCTGGTAATTGATCTGATTGGTGGATCTGAAGTCTTCCAATATTTGTCTCGCACTGCGAGTTGTTGTGAGCACTCCAGCCCAAGAGCGTCTGTTCTGTTGTTTCGCCTCATTAGACCTTGCTGATCCAACGATATTGTTACTTGAATGAGTCCCAGCTATAGTGACTCTCGGTCTTCTAGGCGGCTCATCGAATGACGCTGCTTTTATCGTTGGCCTATTCGGTCTCTGTTCTGGTTCCACATCTATTAGGACGTTGGTGTTTTCAGTTGGTTCCTCTCGGAGGGCTGCGTCAATGCGCATGGCTTCCGAGTAGGAGGGGACTAAGGCACAGTTGCCCCGGATGGCTGCGAACAGCTCGAGGCTATCTACAGTGGAGGCATGTGAAAGGGGCAGGGTCCTGGGAGGTCGTGGTGCAGAGCAAAGCACAGCACTCTGCTCATCAGCGAGTGCCCATGCGTAGTTGGTAGCTGTAACTGGAGGAAGAGTATCTGACAGATGCGTGTCAAGATCCAACTGCCGGCTCGGATCTAACTCGTAGTTTGTACCGAATATTTTTGTTATCTGGAACAAAAGATATTATATAAATATGGACCTAACACAAGACAGCAGTTCAGTGGTATAAATACTCACAGTATAATGTACATAAGCCGTGTTACACTCTATTAGGATTCGTAGAGGCCAAGAAAGAAGTAGACATGAGAGTGTCCAGAAAAGCAGCTGTGAAGAATACCATGGACACCGATCAGCTTCCCTGAAAAGACATTTCAAATTTAAAACTCAACACACTTCTGGTAATTTATAGAAGTAGTTAAATATTTTCTTAATAAATTACCTATAAGCGACCATGTATTCCTTGAAAGAACTAACTCCTATTAAATCTAACCCCTCTCGCATCTCCATGAAATCATCAAACCGCTCATGTTCTGCGAAAAATCTCGACCTTTGATCTTCAAATTCTGAAAACAACCATTAACATTAAAACATTTGAAATTTTGGTGGGCTTTATGACTACAATGTAAGTTACGAAAGTATGCCATTAATATGCTGGTGACCAGAGTGATTTGAAAAATGTTGACCTTAATTGCTCAGTTGATAAGCCCGGTAAATTATGTTAGGTCCCGTCATAATTTTGAATTCAAACTTTCCGCTTTCACTCTAACTTTGTAGCTAGTATAATTATAATCGTAAAGTTAATGATAATTCATAAGACTCATCTTCGTCTCGCTACATGATGTAATTGGGCTCTGTGTTTTAGTTAGTTAGTTTTATTTAACAGCAAGGGCTACATCAACTTTCAGTACTCTGAATATACATTAAAATTAGCTCATTTTGCACTGAAAAAAAATGTTATTAATCCCTATATTTATTTTCCCTATTTATCTATAGTCTGATGTATATTTTCTGGATTTAGGTACAATTTTACGGATTGAAGCACATTTTTTTGAATAATTAAGGTTCTATAGCTACATAGGGTCTGATGTGGGCGCGATCATAGCACGGATATTTTCGTTATTTTAGCATCTACATAATTAATAATATTAAAATTTTTTGGCAGGCTAGTTCATATAAGGCCAAATTAAAAAAAGACCTATCCATAGACACGCATAGGTTTGACTAAAAAAATAATCCCCCCCCCCCCCCCTTAAATATCATAATTTTTATTTTTTGTATAAACACCGTAAAGAGATTAACATGATACTTCTTTCTACCAAATTTTACCAGTGTGGTGCCTACAGTTACAAAATAAAGTGGATGTGACATACGGACAGACAGACAGACTCGACGAAACTATAAGGGTTCCATTTTTTGCTATTCGGCTACGGAGCCCTTAAAACGTAAAACATCTTTACCGCTAGCAGCCTCAATGTTGGCGAACGCGAAGCCCTTGCTGAACCGCACTTTAGTGATGGGCGTCTTGCAGTCGAGGACGAGGTTCCTGGACGCGTCGCGCTGCCCGCAGCACGCGTGCGCGAACGACGTGCTCGCGCTGTGCGTGTTCACGCGCTCGTAGTATACCTGCGCATCAAAATCAAAGATCCTTAAAGTTCATGCAACTTTATGACTCTGTAATCAAATAACAGAGTATGTGCGTGCGGCGTAATGCTGAGCTCACACGGTCGGTAATCGGTTATGCATAAACAAGTGTTTTATTCAGCTCCTTACAGGAACACAATCTTGACTCCGGGACCAACCTAGTAAGTATTCAGCAATACTTGTGGCATGGCTTAGAATGTTTTTTACACTTAGAGTGTCACTTTTTTCAATTGTGTAAACGCATCTGAATGGCGTGTTGCTTTGAACAATGGTCAAAATGTAATTATGACGAGATTTTGACGTCTTTGGTTTGCCGGCGTTAGATCAAAGAGCTCTTGTGATTTCAGTGAGGCTTTTTATCACAAACAATATTTAGTATGACCCTACATATCCGTGCTTTAAGCTCAGTCTAAACAAAGATCTGAGGAGCAAAATTATACAGGGTAGAGTAATTATTAGAGTAATCTCAACTGTAGGAAAAAACTAATTTGAATCAATTTAAATTAGACACATAGATTTTTTTGTTAATATTTTTAAATAATTTTAGTTAGTACTAGCATTTTTGTGCAGTGAGCAATATCTTATCATCATACCTGTGTGGTTGTGTACGCGTCCCCATTCCTGTACCTCGTCACCTGTCGCTTGCGTCTCACGTAGTGGTAGCATATCGCTTTCCACCTGAAAAAAGGCTCTCATTAAATGGAATAATGAATTTAACCTCAACCATTTATCCAATCTAACCTATCAAATATTTGTGTTTGCTCCTGCCTGCTTATTAAGTAAGTGTGTGATAGGCGTCAGCTTACCAAAAACAGAACTGAACTTACTCTTCTAATGCGAGTTCAAACGAGGGTATCACGTTTTCAGTGTAAGTCTTGATTTTATTGTATCGTAAGATTATGCCTATTAGGGTTTCAATACTTGAGGCACGCTTCGATTTTCTAATCTGTAGTACAATGGAAACCGATTAAACGATTATCGGATTAACAGCTTTACATAACTAAATATAACATTCCTATTGAAATACGGTAATGAATTCCCGTTACACAATAACTGATTAAGTATTATTAATTTCTTGAGCCACTCAAAGGTGTGGGAGCATGACCTTGTTTTAAGATTGATTTTTAGTGACGAGGTGGCTTGGGCGAACGGTAGAGTTTTGTTCTTACTTTGCTCTGTGGTTAAGCCACGTTTCTTGGAAATAGAAAATATTTGATTAAGGTCAGTTGATGTCAAGTACTAACAACCTGTGTTAAGTAGTAGCACAAAAGAAGTAATAGTAGTTACGTGTCTGATTAAATTACATTTAGGGAAAAACAGACAGTATAGCTAGATATTTCTTTCCATGAACGAGGTGCCTATTTATTACTGTTTGGAAAAACCTTTCTTCTTCTCTTCACATTCTCATCTGTGCGTTGTGGTAAAACGTATCTACGCTACAGTGCAATAAGATAGAAGATGACATTGACATTCGGGGATCGGTAGCATTCAATCAGGGTAGCAAATTAAAAAAAAACCGGCCAAGTCCGAGTCAGACTCGCGCACTTAGGGTTCTGTGCCAATTTTATGTTTAAAGATCTTTATTCTAATAAGAAATACAAGTTTCACTTAAAATGTGATTAAATAAGATTTAAAAATAAATAAATACTAAATATACTGGCGGCCAGTACCCACTTCAATATGATGCTTAAGCTTCTTTTTGAAGGAATTAAAAGACTTACAATTTCTTATGTCAGATGGTAGATTGTTTTAAAGCTTTGCTCCTTCAAATAAAATAGTCTTCCTTCCATAACCAGTCCTAGGAGTCCCTATATTTAGTTCTTTTTTATTCCGAAGGCTGCGAGTGTGATTACCTTTTTTCTAGTTTCATATTAGTTTTACGGCATTGTTTACAATTTTATAAACTAAGAGGCAAGTATTGTAGTGGTATAATTGACTTATGTTTTTTTTTTTTATATAACTGTTCGGTCGGTGTATGAAATGGATAGCGATGTAGAACTTTTATTATTTTGTTTTAGCACCTCTGTAATGAATCCACATAAATAGCTACGGCTGACCCCCAAATTTCAATTAAGTACTCAAGGTGCGATTTCACGAGGGTGTTATAAATAATAGGTCTTACATTTTTTGGGACGTAATTTGCTATCTTGCAAAGTGCTCCAAGAACGGATGTTAGCTAAGACTTGATATGTTCAATATGTGGTTGCCACGTTAATTTATCATCAATGTGTAAGCCTAAGTACTTTTCTAAATTCGATCTTTTAATTAAGTCATTATTAATTTTTAGAGGGGCAAAGTCGGGAATTAATTTATTTTTGGCAGCCAAAATCATGAAAGATGTTTTTTAAATATTAATTGTAAGCAAATTCCGCAGTAACCATTCATTCAGTAGGTTTAAATCATTCTGGGTATCACTAATAATTTTGTGGATTGAATCACCAAAGTAAAACAGACACGTGTCGTCGGCGTACAGTGAAAGCTGTCCAGTAAGTCCTATTTTGTTAATTTTATTTACGTAAATTAAGAATAATAATGGGCCTAGTATGGACCCTTGCGGAATTCCAAATGAAATATTCTGGGAAGAGCTCGTGAAGTTGTCAATTTTTACCACTTAACGTCTACCGCTCAGGTATGATTTAAATATAATTAAAGCTGCGCCACTGATACCTATGTCGTTTAGTTTTAATATGAGCTTTCGATGGCTCACCGTGTCAAAAGCCTTTCTTAGATCAATAAAAATACCCAAAGATATATTATTATTGTCTATATGAGTTTTAATTTTAGTTATTAGGTCCATGGCAGCGGTAAGTGTGCTCGATTTTGCGCGGAATCCATATTGTTCGTCAATTAAAAATTGTTTTTCTGTTAGGTATTCATTAAGTCGTTTATATAGATATCAGATAGAATATCGACCATATTGGTCCGTGGGTTGGCTAAGAAACAAAACTCACTAATTTTATTGGAAATACTTCAATCATGAATGATGATGTCTTCATTAAATACAATTTACTTAACGAAAATATGATATTCAGACTGTTTTTTTTTATTTAGTTTGTTGTTGCTGCAGTTTTAAAGGCGCACTGAGGCATTGAGACACTGCCACCAAAAACAGATTAAGTCAAAGTTTAGACCTCACTTTGACATGAGGTGGTGTTTGCTTGACTATCTTTTAGCCTCCCACCGGTGATCTAGTTCTTAATGAAATATCATTGAGTGGCTGTGACATATTCAATTCAATTCATTTGTTCATATAACAATAATACATTGTGTTTGAATTCATAGGAAAAATAATAATAAAATAACAATAAAAAAATTATAATTACAATACAAATGTCAAAGCACACCAATATTCGAAAGTTTATTTGTCAATATTCAATTATTCAATGTCAACCGCAGGATAATGTTATTAAATTGTACCCACTTTAAAATAAAATATCTTTGGTTTAAAAAATGTCAAATCATATAAATCAATTAATATTAGCAAAGTAGATTATATCAAAATTCAAATACATTACCCAAGTTATCATTTAAATAAATAATGTCAACTACCGGATGGTGTTATAAAATTGTACTTAAAGATGTCAAAAACTATAAAATTTAATTCTTATTTTATTTTGGTATTTATAAATTCCTCTACAGAATAAAAACATCCTTCCAACAAAATACTCTAAAATTTGATTTGAAGCTACTTGTGTAAACTAAGTTTTTTAATTCGACTGACATCACCATCATCATCATTATCAGCCAAAGGACGTCCACTGCTGAACATAGGCCTCCCCCACGGCTTTCCACAGCGACCGATTACTAGCGGTCTGCATCCAGTTTGATCCTGCAATCTTTATAAGGTTGTCTGTCCATCTTGTTGGTGGACGTCCTACGCTGCGTCTTTGGTCGAAGGGTCTCCAATCTAGAACTTTCCTGCCCCAACGGTCATCAGTTCTTCGCGCTATGTGCCCTGCCCATTGCCACTTGAGCTAACTGATTCTCAAGGCTATGTCCGTTACCTTAGTTCTTCTACGTATCTCCTCATTTCTGATTCGATAACGTAGAGAAACACCCAGCATAGCCCTCTCCATCGCTCGTTGTGTGACTTTGAGCTTCCTTATAAGGCCCATAGTTAGAGACCATGTTCCGGATCCGTATGTCATCACTGGTAACACACACTGGTTGAAGACTTTCATCTTCAGACACTGAGGTAAATGAGATGAGAAAACACTATTGCGTAATTTCCCGAACGCTGCCCAGCCGAGTTGGATTCGTCGAATGACCTCTTTCTCGAAGTTGGACCTACCCAATTGGATCACTTATTCCAGGTAGACGTACTCGTCGACAACTTCGAGAATTGAGTTCCCAATGGATACTGGAGTGGGTACAACAAGGGAACTCGACATACTTTTCGTCTTCTCCATGTTCATTTTAAGACCCACTTGTTGGGAGACTCGGTAAAGGTCTTCGAGCATAGTGCCAAGATCGTCCAGCGTCTTTGCCACAACGACTATATCATCGGCAAATCGGAGATGTGTGATGTATTCGCCATTGACATTGATGCCGATTCTTTCCCATTCCAGAAGTTTGAAGGCGTCTTCCAATGCCGCTGTAAACAGTTTCGGAGATTTAATATCTCCCTGTCTCACACCTCTTCGCAGTGGAATCGCCCTCGTATTCTGCTTTTGTACTCGGACCGACATGGTCGCGTCATTGTAAAGGCAGTTTAGCACCGCTATACAGGGTTAATTTAAATTAACTGATCACCTCTTGCAGGCAGCTTCTCCACAACAATCCCAACAACATTTGTTCTACGACTTTTCAAAATTAATAGTTTTTAAAATTTACGTTTTCCCATACAAAATTTATTTGTTGACTCTAAACTTGCGTTACTCTATTTACGCACCTTGCGTAGACAAAATAATCACCACGTGCAGCGGGGCGCGGGGTGGCGGCGATGCCCATTTAAACTTGACCTCAGTCGTACGTTACGGTCGATATCAAACGCGTGCGCCGCCGCTGCGCGCGTCTCCTCACTTGCCGCGTAACCGAAGTTCAATTAATTAGTGAGTGCCTACGGATAACAGTACTGCGATGCCGTACCGTTACACAAATGTTGAGTACACTGAGATGGTACGAGTGCTGCCTGGTGTGGTGACAATGTTCGCGAAGCCTGCAGCGAGTCTGAACGGTAGGTATCGCGACATGCTTGGGTTTTAACAAACTTACTTCTTTAAAGAAGCTGAATACGTAAATTCAACGTGAAAATGTAAGCCCCCAGATAGTCCGAATAACTTAGGTACAAACGTAGTAAATTAACCGGCTTAGAAAAAAGCGCGGGAAATAGTAGGAAGTTAGTACCGAAACGTTGAATGAATACAGGCGGGGCGAGGTAGGGGCGCCTCGGCGTACATCATACAGAGTTGTGAATAACAGAGGAAACAAAATTATTTTTCTTTTTCTTTTTTTGTGTTATTTATCAAGATTTGTAAAAAGTCGTAGAACAAATGTTGTTGGAATTGATGTTGAGAGGCTGCCTGCAAGAGGTGATCAGTTAATTTAAATTAACCCTGTATACCTATAGTCTATGTGGCACCGCTGCAGAGACTGAAGCACCGCCCAAGTTTCGATCGAATCAAAGGCCTTCTCATAGTCCACAAACGCTAAGCATAGAGGCATATTATACTCCTCGGACTTCTGTATAATTTGCCTAAGCGTATGGATGTGGTCTATGGTACTAAAGCCTTTTCGAAAACCGGCTTGTTCGGGAGGCTGGAAGTCATCAAACTTACGTGCGAGACGATTCGTGATGACCCTTGAATTTCGACTGACAGCTTATTAAATATTGCAACTGACTGATAGTACGAACTCTGCTTGACTATGTTCAGATGGGGTCCACATTTGTAATTAAAATCTTTCCTCCTTGTGCTCTCTAATATTTTTTTCTTCTGGGGTCTCATAGTCACTGATATGCTTTGCAAAATTTGTCAATAAAACCAGAATGTATAAACATGAAACAGTCAAAATGCCAAGTCTTTTAAAGTGCTCGCGACACGACTCCTGTTGTTTAATACGGACAATGGTTCGAATGGCTCGTTTTTGCTGAACAAATAAATAAACAAAGCCTTATGTATATTATATTGATAACTTCTTCCCCAGCACAATATACTATAGCGCAGTCTCAATTCTACCAAGGCGTAGTATACCAACTTGAGATGTTTTTCATCTGCTTCATCGCGTAGGCTCCTCAACACGTAGCAGGCAGAGCTTATTTTATTCTCAATGTCATCTAATTCATGTTTCCACTTTAAATTATTGTCAATATATAACTGCACATTTTTATCATTTAACTTGCACTCTAAGTCATACGGACCGATAGACAGACAGACTTGACGAATCTACGAATACGGGTTCCGTTTTTTGGTATTCAGCTACGGAACCTTAAAAATCTCCCTTGATTCAGGAAGCTTAGGAAGCTGCTTAGTTAGATTTTTTACCCAACCATGGCAAAGTCAAAGAGAAGGGCACTAATCAGAGAACCTCCTACAGTAAAATTTGGCTACACACTAGCTCTGACTACGCATTGTTCAAAATATCTGCGTTAGTTCTTATTTTCGTCGTCGGTCAAAAGATCTATGTCGCACTGTAGGTACAGTGCAACGGCAAAAATCAGAACTAACACTGTCAAATTCTAAAATGCGGTTGCCAGATCAGTGTAGCGAAAACTTCGCAATCTATCAAGAGATTTTCGGATTTTACCTTTTGGTTTATTTTTGTACGTGTTCTTTGTAAACTATTAAATGATTGTTTTAAAATACCGTAGAGCTAAACTCCATAAATAAAGTTATAATTTTTAATGGTATTCATTGTTGATACAATAATTTTACACTGACACAAACATACATGTAAAGTACAATTATAATCATTACTTTATAAGCAAACAATACATATAAGGTAATAAATAAAAAGACCCTAATAAATAAATAGACTCCCTGAATCAAAGGAGATTTTCTTGCACTATATGCTCATTGAATGCTAGCGCCCCCCTGTCAATGTCATCTATTGGCCAGAAGATGGTTGTCGCACTGTATATCGTTTTATCCCTATCCCACAGACTATAATTTGATTGCTTTTAAAATAGCAAATTTTAAGCGATTTTATTATAAGTTTCAAACATTAGCATAAATGTTCATTATTTATAACAAACAAGAAAAAAATAAAACTGAGACATGTAACATGAAAAATAACTTTCAGCCTGCCTATTTAAAAACGAAACCATTTCCTTGCGGCAAGGAGGCTATGATTATCCTTTAAGCTATTAGGAACCAGCCAGCTTTATTATTGACTGTCAAATAATTTAGTTGTGGCGCAATTTTTTTGAATACCAATTTAGCAGAAGGTCCCAATGGTCAGATGTTTCAACACCAAACGGCGCAAACACATTATCACTTACAAGCGAGACGTACTTGCGACGCTTGGCGTTTTAGCTAACTCTCTGAGAAGGGAGGGTCAAAGTATCGTCACGAGTATGTAAGGTACATAAAATACAGTTATAGCTACCTGAGCTTTAACAAAATTTATTTTAGAAGCCTTCGAATTAGATGATATACCTGTTGGTCATCATGATTATCAACTGGTACTGGGCATAAATATTACTAAATGATAATATTCCCGACTCACCAGACTCTTGGCGTAGCAGTGCGCATGGCATGCACTCTCGCGCTGACAGCGGCCACATCAGCTCGCCTTGCCAGCTGGATCCTCGCCGTGCTGTGGTAGCATTCCACAAGGTACACCAGGTACAGCAGCAACACGAAGGCGATGGGGATGTAAGCATAGCCCACATCGCAAGGGGACTCACGGACTGTCCTCTTGATTGGGTTCCTGAGGTTGATGAAACTGATTTAGAGGTTAGTAGGCTTGGTTAGCAATGAGAGGCTTTACTTGGCACTTTCGATTTAGGGTCAAGTGTTTAATGGATATGGCGCAATTGGTTTTCACTAATAATAATCCAGCAAAGCAGTTATTTATCCTCTGTATTTTATTTGTAATATGTAATATTTATATTTTTGTTTCTAAAGTGTTTTGTTACTGTAAAATTCAATAACATGACATGCACTTGAAAAAATCAACTACACATATATCAGACGAGGAATCGAACCTCGTGTCTGACGCTATCGGGGCGTATGCCCATCCCACTCGGCCACCAACACAAATGTGTGGCCGAGTGGGATACAACAAGAAGCCTATTGAATTTTGCAAGTGTTTTTTTTCACGCGTAGGCTGCGTGACCTCATTGATGTTGCGAGATATTGCGAGAGCAATCTCGCAACATTGATGAGGACAAGGCTTTTTTCAAGTGCATTTTATAATATTAATAATAGTCTTCCTAGCCGATTTCAACTACGGCGGCCAGTCACAACAACTAACTGAATGCGCGAGACATAATGTAGTGCATAAGTGTGTGCGCAAACACAGGTGCACACCCTATATCTTTCACTCTCATAGCCCGATGGGACCGAAATCTGACACGGCCGGAGGGAGTTCAGGCGCAGGACGGCGGCCCTCGGCTCAACGGCTTTACGTGCTTTTCCGAGGCACGGGGCACGGGCCGCATTTTATATGAACTATATAATATAAATGCACGGGACGTAAAGGAGCTTGAAAAAGACCTAAAGCTCCAAGCCAACCTCACCTTCACGTGGTGCGTCCTGTTTATACAAACGAGGCTCTGGCGACCGACCGATGGCGGTATAAGTTATACCGTATAATCATCGAATGCTAAATGTTGGACTGTGACGGGCAGCTGCGTCACAGCTGCAAGGGGCTGCGTCTCTGCGCTCGCCAACCCGCCTGCCAAGCGTAGCGAGTAATGGCAATATCCCCTCATATGGTAGTACACAGAAAAACCAGGCCCCCAGTCTCCGGCAGCCCCGCTATTCCTGACTTTGGTAGCGGTTACGGTAAGGCGGGGCAGGGGGTGCTAAGAATCCCCGGAGGCGATCGCGCTGCCACCCCCGACGACAACTGGCCCTGGTAACGTACAACACGTGTACACTGAGGACAAATGAGAAGTTGCTCGAGCTGGAGGGAGAAATGAGCAGGTTACACTGGGACATAGTGGGTTTATCAGAAGTCCGTAGAGAGGGCGAGGACACGATAACTCTGCAGTCCGGCAACCTGCTCTTCTACCGGGAGGGTGACCAAAAGTCCCATGGCGGTGTCGGGTTTCTCGTTCACAAGTCCCTCGTCAACAATATCGAGACCATCGAGAGTGTGTCGAGCAGGGTGATAAACCTTATACTCATAATATCTAAGAAGTATTCGCTGAAGGTCATACAAGTATATGCACCGACCTCGAAACACCCGGATAAAGAGGTGGAGGAAATTGTTAAAATATGAACGCTGCCATTGCTTATAAATATTTAATGTACTGAATGCATTCTTATCATATTTTTTTTTTAATCTGTGACAGCCTGACAGCTCTACTGTTAATTTTGTGTTCTGTCTGACCTCCTCGGCTCGCTAGGCTAATTTATAATTTTATTTTAATTTAATAATGTAATTACTATTTGACGATGTATTGCAACTTTATTTCATGAAGAAATAAATGCTTGTAATAATCAGCGTGCGGTCTTTTCAATTCCACGAATCCTGCTGCGCCACTTCCACTCGCCCCTGGATCAGCTCTCGCAACAGGTTATGGGCCCAGTTTCGAAGACAGGAAACGTGGAAGGTGAAAAGGCTAAAACCAAGAAGCACGTTGGTTATCCTCAGAAGCTCATGCAAAGGAATTCCAAAGCGGTGAGATTTTTTTTTGAGAAAAAGTGACCTGCTTTTACCCTCTAAAAGTCACTTCACAAAACCGCATGGTCATGGAGAATTCTTCGAGTTCATCTGCAGGAAGTTATGTAATCAGCGGCGGCTTTAATTTTGAGAAACTAGAAGGCGTCTCAAATTATGTCAGCTGGAAGTTTGCAATCAAAAACGCTTTGATTCTAGAAGGATTATGGAATGCCGTCCTAGGCACAGAGGCTGACGAATCAAAAGTAGCCAAAGCACTAGCGAGAATATCACTAAGCCTTAAACCCTCTTTATACCAAATTTTACATGGTATTACCACAGCAAAAGCAGCATGGGACAAGCTGAGAAATGTCTATGAAGACAAAGGATTATTCAGACGGGTTGGTCTACTTCGGCAACTTCATAGGGTGGACTACAATCAACATCAAAATATGACAAAATACATCGACACAGTTTTCTCCTTAGTACAGCAATTAGCGGACATTGGTAAGGTCATTGAAGATGAAGAGATTGCGGAGATACTTTTATCTGGGCTCCCTCAGGACTTCGACACACTTGTATCGGCCTTGGAGACAGCATCGTTGACCAATTCTCTATCTTCAGAAGTTGTCCGTGCTCGATTAATTCAGGAAGAATACAGAAAATTGCACACCGAGAACCAGCAAATACTGCACAGTAACAGTAATTCATCAAGTGCACTTATCGTCAAGAAGAAGATCGTCTGCAATTACTGTAAGAAACCTGGACACATTCAGTCGCCCTGTTTCAAGCTGAAGCGCCAAAAGCAAGAAAAGCGTAATCAAGAGAACACTGCATACGCTTCATCGTTCTACGCGTCTGATAGTGTGGATTTTATAGTGGATAGCGGATCGTCTTCGCATATGTGCAAAAATAAAAATTACTTGGACAATATTAGACAAAATAAGACTATAATTACTTGTGCAGATAAAGAAACTAAAATGAAAAGCTCTGGTGTTGGAGATATTCACGTAAGCATTAATGGTTGTAATAAAATTTTGAATGATGTCATGTATGTTCCACAGTTGACCGAGAATTTGCTTTCTGTGAGTAGATTGTGTGAGAGGGGTATGGTTGTGATTTTTAATAAGGATGGGTGTTCTGTCTATGATAGTTGTGATATTCAAGGCAAGCCTATTATGTCTGCTAATCTAAGTAAGGGTGTTTATAGAATGAAATGTACTTTTGCAAAGGAGCGGTCGATGGCTGTTCTACATGAAGTGCAGAAAGCACAGACCGCAAAGTATGCTGGGTCAAATGGTTTGAATGCTAATTTATGGCATAAAAGGTTAGGGCATCTGAGTCTTCAAGGTATGTATACACTTCAGAAATGTGCAGCACGTAAAGTATCTTTTCAGGTTGACAAGGAGAATCTAGTCCCGTGTGTCGCCTGTCTGGAGGGGAAGCCGGTGGCCAAGGCTTATCCGAAGGAAAATACAAGACGTGCAAGCCAGCCGTTAGAGTTGATACATAGTGACGTCTGTGGCCCGATGAAAGACCCCAGCTGGAGTGATGCAAGGTACTTATTAACACTTACTGATGATTATTCTAGAAAAAGTTTTGGATATTTGTTAAAGAAAAAGTCAGAAGTTTTAGACTGTTTTATCCATTTTAAGAACTTTGTTGAAAAGCAGACTGGATTGCATATAAAATGCCTGCGTTCTGATAATGGCGGTGAGTACTGCAGTGACAGTTTTAGGAAATTCCTTGAGAAAGAGGGAATAACTCACCAGTTGACTGTACCGTATTGTGCTCAACAGAATGGCGTGGCAGAGCGCCTTAATAGAACTTTAATGGAGAAGGCTAGGTGCATGTTAATACAGGCAGGTCTCTGTAACCGTTTTTGGGGTGAGGCTGTTATGACGGCAATTTATTTGAAGAATAGATCCCCCACTGCGGCGTTAGCAGGACAGGTGCCTGAAGAGGTCTGGTCCCGACACTCAGTTTGTCTCGGACACCTCCGTGTATTTGGTAGCATTGCCTATTCATTAATTCCTGAGCCTACTCGTACAAGTAAATTGAATGCTAGGGCAAAGTTATATATTTTTGTCGGTTATTCAGAACGAACAAAAGGTTACCGACTCTTAGACCCATCTAATCCGAGGAGAGTAATTATATCTAGGAATGTTAATTTTATAGAGGACAGATTTTATAAGGATTTTGAAAATAATGACATGAAGAACAATTTAATAAGCGATAATTTAAATGAATTTATAATTTTAACAGAATATAATAATGAATTAAATTGTAATAGAACTGAATATAATAATGATTTGAATTCTACTCAGAATAATAATAATTCTAGTCAAAATATTAATAAAAGTATTAATTCAAATGATAAACATGATTTTTCGTATGAATTTACAGATGTTGAGTCTGGCGATGAATCCGACGAGTACCCAGATGCAGAGCAGGCCTCTGCTGAGCCTGAGTCTTCAGTTCGGGAGCCGGAGGCGCAGCCGGTGACTGGCGAGGATGCAGCAGCTCGAGGGGAAGGCGCGACTAGTACAGTAGGTCCTGTCACTGTCAGCGGCCGCCCCGTACGCAGTACACGTGGTATACCGCCAATTAGATATGGCGATTATGAAATCGGTATGTACGCCAACTCTTTATTTGAAGAACCCCAAACATACGAAGAGGCTATGACGTCATCAGACTCCTCCGAGTGGAAAAAGGCAATGAAAGAAGAGTATGAGTCACTTGTTCAACATAATGTATGGGAGTTGGTTGATCGTCCTTCTGATGCCAATGTCATTAAATGTAAATGGGTGTATAAGAGGAAACATGATACGTCAGGAAATTTTGACAGGTATAAAGCTCGCTTGGTCGCTCGCGGCTTTAGTCAAAAGAGAGGACTGGATTATTCTGAAACTTTTTCGCCAGTTGTTCGACATTCAACAATGCGTATTCTTTTCTCACTTGCACATGAATTAGATATGTCTATAGAACACATAGACGTAACTACAGCATTTTTGAATGGCGACTTACATGAAAGAATATACATGGAGCAACCACAAGGTTTTGTCAGTGATGAGAACAAGGTGTGTATGCTAAGAAAAAGTCTGTATGGATTAAAACAGGCTAGTCGCATGTGGAATCTGAAGGTGCATGATTTACTGTCGAAGAATGGCTATGTGCAAAGTAAGTGTGAGCCCTGTGTATATGTCAAAAAGTGTGGAAGGGATCTCACCATCATAGCTTTATATGTTGATGATTTTTATATTTTTTTGACTTGTAATACAGAGGATTTATTTAAATTATTGAATGAAAATTTTTGTATAAAGCATCTTGGTTCACTTACGAGTTGTTTAGGCATGCGTGTCACTAGAAATAAGAATGTTTTAATCTTGGATCAATCTGAATATATTAGGAAATTACTTCAACGTTTTAATATGACAGACTGTAAGCATGTATCCACACCTATGATAGCAAATAGTAATTTATCTAAAACAGACAATGAACCTTTAGATGATAATGTTTATCAGTTCAGGCAATTAATTGGCTGTCTAATGTATTTATCGGTTTGCACGAGGCCAGATATAGCTTTTAGTTGCAGTCAGCTCAGTCAATACTTGACCAATTTTGATAAAAGTCATTAGGTAGCTGCTAAACGAGTATTGCGATATTTGGCGGGTACCATTGATTTAGGACTTTGTTTTTACAAGAGTAAATCTCTAGATTTGTTGGCATATACAGACGCTGACTGGGCTAACGATAAATGTGATAGGAAATCATACACGGGCTTCGTTGTGAAACTAGGTAATAATACAGTTAGCTGGGAAGCTAGAAAGCAGCGCTGTGTGGCACTGTCCAGCACTGAGGCTGAGTATGTAGCCATAAGTGATGTTGCGAAAGAGTTATGTTTTATTCAGAATTTCTTGTTGGAAATTTATGATAAACATATAGAGACTATTATCTATAATGATAATCAGAGCGCACATAAACTGTTGCTGGCAAAGGAGTACTGTCATAAGCGTACCAAGCATATTGACCTACGTTACCATTTTGTAAAAGATTATGTATCAAGACGTAGAGTTACAGTTAAATACTTACCAACTGACCAAATGACAGCCGATCTATTTACCAAGCCCTTATGTAAAACTAAACATTTTAATTTTGTCGAAAATTTGAATTTGAAGCATCTGTGATATTAATGTTTAGAATATTATTGTGAATGATTTTGTTTGTTGTTTTGCCTGATAATACTGATAATTGCCTAATAACTTGTAATAATGTTATGTACTGACTGACATAAGATAATGGTAGTAGAGCAAATATTGTACATTACTAAGATAGAGTTTGGTAGAGACTTATTTTGTAGAGTCTTATGATAAGAATGAGGGGAAGTGTTAAAATATGAACGCTGCCATTGCTTATAAATATTTAATGTACTGAATGCATTCTTATCATATATTTTTTTTAATCTGTGACAGCCTGACAGCTCTACTGTTAATTTTGTGTTCTGTCTGACCTCCTCGGCTCGCTAGGCTAATTTATAATTTTATTTTAATTTAATAATGTAATTACTATTTGACGATGTATTGCAACTTTATTTCATGAAGAAATAAATGCTTGTAATAATCAGCGTGCGGTCTTTTCAATTCCACGAATCCTGCTGCGCCACTTCCACTCGCCCCTGGATCAGCTCTCGCAACAGAAATGTATGAGGACGTAAGTAGAGCCATACATACTTCCAAAACCTATTTTACTATTGTAATGGGGGACTTCAACGCAAAACTGGGCAAGCGAGGCGAGAATGAGTTGAAGGTGGGATATGGGCAAAGAAACGCCAGGGGACAGAGGCTGGCCGACTTTCTGGAGAAGGAGGGACTCTTTGCGATGAACTCTTTCTTCCAGAAGCCGCCTCAAAGGAAGTGGACTTGCCTGAGTCCCGATGGCTTCAAGAGAAACGAGATTGACTTCATCATGACTTCCAAGAGACGGTTATTCAATGATGTCTCCGTGATCAACAGGGTAAAAACCGGTAGCGATCACCGAATGGTTCGAGGCACATTGAATATCAATGTCAAATTGGAAAGATCCCGCCTGATGAAGTCCACGCTCCGACCGACTCGTGCTCATATCCAAAATCCCGAGAGCTTTCAACTCGAGTTGTCAAACCGCTTTGATTGCCTAGACAATTGCGTTACAGTGGACGAAATTAACAACGGGTTTGTGGACACTGTTTAAACGGTGGGGTCTAAGTATTTTAGGCCTGGCCGTAAAGTTAGACCTCAAAAACTGTCGGTCCACACTCTTGACCTTATGGCAAAACGTCGATCTATGGCACTGCAGACCTCCGTTAATGCTGAAAAGTACAGGCAGCTCAATAGACAAATATGGAAGTCCCTGCGACACGACATCCGTTGCTTTAACACTAATAGTGTTAAAGAAACGATAGAGCGGAACCAAGGCTCCAAAGTGTTTGTAAGGGACATGTCTATTGGGCAAAGCCTGTTGACGAAGCTTAAGACGGAGGACGGCAGTGTAGCGTCGACGAAAGCACAGGTTTTGAGGGAGATCGAAAGGTTCTATGGGCAGTTGTACACCTCAGTTGCCAAACCCGTTGATAGCTCGGTCAGAGACCCACGAGCTATCCTGACCCGACACTACACCGAAGACATCCCGGACATCAGCTTTTACGAGATTAGGATGGCCCTTAAACAGCTCAAAAATAACATGGCACCTGGCGAGGACGGAATCACAGCAGAGCTTCTGAAGGCGGGTGGAACACCTGAACTTAAAGTCCTTCTGAGACTTTTTTAATTCCGTTCTGCTGGAGGGCATCACGCCCGAGGCGTGGAACAGGAGTGTGGTTGTGTTGTTCTACAAAAAAGGAGACAAAACCTTATTGAAGAACTACAGACCCATCTCACTCCTGAGCCATGTCTACAAGCTGTTTTCAAGGGTCATCACGAATCGTCTCGCACGTAGGTTTGATGACTTCCAGCCTCCCGAACAAGCCGGTTTCCGAAAAGGCTTTAGTACCATAGACCACATCCATACGCTTAGGCAAATTATACAGAAGTCCGAGGAGTATAATATGCCTCTATGCTTAGCGTTTGTGGACTATGAGAAGGCCTTTGATTCGATCGAAACTTGGGCGGTGCTTCAGTCTCTGCAGCGGTGCCACATAGACTATAGGTATATAGAGGTGTTAAAGTGCCTTTACAATAACGCGACCATGTCGGTCCGAGTACAGGAGCAGAATACGAGGGCGATTCCACTGCGGAGAGGTGTGAGACAGGGAGATGTTATATCTCCGAAACTGTTCACAGCGGCATTGGAAGTCGCCTTCAAACTTCTGGAATGGGAAAGAATCGGCATCAATGTCAATGGCGAATACATCACACACCCCCGATTTGCCGATGATATAGTCGTTGTGGCAAAGACGCTAGACGATCTTGGCACTATGCTCGAAGACCTTGACCGAGTATCCCAACAAGTGGGTCTTAAAATGAACATGGAGAAGACGAAAATTATGTCGAGTTCTCTTGTTGTACCCACTCCAGTATCCATTGGGAACTCAATTCTCGAAGTTGTCGACGAGTACGTCTACCTGGGACAAGTGATCCAATTGGGTAGGTCCAACTTCGAGAAAGAGGTCAATCGACGAATCCAACTCGGCTGGGCAGCGTTCATGAAATTACGCAAGAGTGTTTTCTCATCTTATTTACCTCAGTGTCCAAAGACGAAAGTCTTCAACCAGTGTGTGTTACCAGTGATGACATACGGATCCGAAACATGGTCTCTAACTATGGGCCCTATAAGGAAGCTTAAAGTCACACAACGAGCGATGGAGAGGGCTATGCTGTGTGTTTCTCTACGTGATCGAATCAGAAATGAGGAGATACGTAGAAGAACTAAGGTAACGGACATAGCCTTGAGAATCAGTAAGCTCAAGTGGCAATGGGTAGGGCACATAGCGCGAAGAACTGATGGCCGTTGGGGCAGGAAAGTTCTAGATTGGAGACCCTTACGCAGCGTAGGACGTCCACCAACAAGATGGACAGACGACCTTATAAAGATTGCAGGATCAAACTGGATGCAGACCGCTAGTAATCGGTCGCTGTGGAAAGCCGTGGGGGAGGCCTATGTTCAGCAGTGGACGTCCTTTGGCCGATAATGATGATGATGATGATATTATATAAACTATAATATTCTACCAAAATGTTTCGTAGTCTGCATATACTGTGTCTGAAATGGGGACCTATTAGAAGATCTTTACGTATTACGTATTACACATTCAAAACTGCTATCAGTACTTGGAAAATACTCACGTATTTATGTTAGTGCTGAAGGAGTCATATTGAGTAAAATCATGTGCCCAATCAACCGTCAGGAGACTAAATACATTTACAAACACTTTCAATTTGAAGCATACTCTTTTTAACTAAAACAATAACTGTATTTACTACTGCTACAGCAAAAGCTCTTTGTGCTTGTATATTTACAAGATTTATCATCTGACTGCAGGTAGATGGAAATTAATTTATGAACCATCCATCCAGTGAGTTCCATATTTCACAGCGCTCATGTTCACAACGAACAAAGGGTGTTTCAAAAAGCTCATATTTTATCACTGAAGGGGAAATAAAATTATGCAGTGTACGCATTCAACGGCTTATTTCACCCTCGCATTTAAATAGATAGGAAAAGAAGGCAACTTTGTATTCAAAACAAGTTTAATGAATAGTAAGTGGTCTCCTCAGTGTTTCTTTGCGTCAGGTAGTTAAATGAATCTAGGGGGGTTTATGATTTCACAAATCCCTTGTAAGTTAGTGCTGTTCGCACGCGATTTTTCCTGCGTTGTAACCTTTTTAGGGAAATTCGTAAAAAAATACTTACGTTACGAACTGTTCATGCCAGAAGATTTGCTTTTATAATATTCGTATATTCTAATACATAGTGTTTTTAAAAATAAATAGCTACATAAGGTCACTAACAGACAATGAGTGTTGAATATTGAAAACGTTTAAAATTATCGCTCTTTGTTAAAGAAATTGATAGGCTTTGTTCCAGGACCAATTTTAATTAAATTTGTTTTTGTAATAAATTATTACAACAGATTATACTGACGACAAATACTACTGTAGTATTAAAATACGATGCCGGCCGAAAACATCTAAATAGTTGAAATATAAACTAACAGAAAAATACCTTCAAACTTGTTAGAAAGCAATGAAATAGTCATCATTTAAGGTTAACCTTAGAACAAGGTTCTAACTCGCATCTATCATGACATCTGTCAAGGCGTTTGACCATTCGTTTCAAAGCTGTTACTCATAAACTTTGCAAGTCCACCAACGATAAAAGAGGCTTCATCATCATCGAGAACATCAGTTATAAGCCCGAAGGGTACAACGATCGAACATTGCCGATGATAATTGGCCTTCCATAAGGCTCTCTCTTGAGACCACCTTGATTCTAACGCAATATACAGACAATGCCCTTGATTGTCGGTTTAGGTTAAGAAGATAATAGTTTATTGTTATACAAATGGTTGTAGCTACGTGTACACGAGCATAATTTATGATTAGAAAATTTAATGCTGCAAAAAAAATTTTGAGTCACCACTTAGGTTAAACAGTTCTTCTAGCTGACGCTCAGGATCTGAAAAAGACCGAAAGTAAAAAGACCGTAGAAAAAAGTGAAGACTTTGAGTGTCAGCAAGAAGAACTGTCTCTCTTAAGAATTAAAATCGATGAGGCCACGGCCACGGTGGTGCTGTACCCGGCCA
Source organism: Pyrausta purpuralis (assembly GCA_963924145.1). Lineage (NCBI taxonomy): Eukaryota > Metazoa > Arthropoda > Insecta > Lepidoptera > Crambidae > Pyrausta > Pyrausta purpuralis. The sequence goes on along the minus strand of OZ001664.1, from coordinate 4,256,236 downwards.
TAGAGCCTAGTCAGCTGGTGACTATGTGTGTTAGCTGAACGTTAGCGTAGGAGCTAAAGTCGATCAGGTCTCGGACTGGTGGTGCTACATCAGGCCATAGAGCCGCGTCAGTTGGTGACCATGAGTGTCAGCTGGCGGCTGTCACTTACGAGCTGAAGTCGATGAGGTCTCGGTCGATCTCGGCAGTGCTGCACCAGGCCACGGAGCCGAGGCAGCCGCCGATCATCAACGTCAGCAGGAAGCACTTCCAGTTGCCTTCACGACGGAGTACGCCGCCCAAACTTTGCTGTCGAGGTCGCTGAAAGAGAAATCGCGGTTGGTAAATGACCTTTTGACAATTGTTGTGACAACAATTAGCCTTGAATGGTGGAATTCCAGAGAAGTACCTACTTCGCTATTACATTGAAAGATTTTTTCATGCACGCGTGCGCGTGCTTATGTATGTACGTACCTATAATTTAAATGGATATACTCCGTTAGAGAGAGTTTGGCGGCTAGGGTCATTTGGTTGGCTCTATATTTTCTTAATTATGAGTTAATTTTTTGATATTACTTATGTTAGATAATATTTAAACCTTCTTTTAAGGCTGATTAAGCAGGTCTTGCTGCTACTGTCCTAAAGTTACCAAGTACCTATATTTCTATCCAAATACATAAAAACTTGCATGTTGCACCTATAAAACTTATATTTCACTTGTAATACCCGTCGTAAACAATAAATTTTGATATAAACCTACCGGATAATGTCAGGTCGTAAGCTGAAAAGCCCTAGGGAACAATTCCCGTGTATTTACATTAACCTAATAACTCCTCCGGTCCTAAATAATTATTTTTTTCGCAGGATGACATATTGTGTCCTGCCAGCAAATGGAATCGAATGTATTTGATTTTAATTTGGAACTCGTTGAAGGAAACGCAACAATTGAGTCTATTCTGGTGAATTGGACAGTGATTTGTTTATTGAGGTTTCTGATATTGGTTTCATGTTTTAGTGAAAGCAATCAAACATGGGCTAGTCTAGTAATCTGATTGGCAACAAATTGTTTGCGTTATGCGTGTTTCGCATCGCACGAAGAAATATAAATTATTTATTTTTATACCAGATATTCGGAAATAATTGAGACAGTCACAGCTTCTAATCTATATCAAGGATACAACATAATTAACCGATAACTATTGGCGTCATGACCCGTAAGTAATAACTTAATTAAAGGATCGACCCTTAACCCTTTCTGTGGCCAAGGTTAACTTTCAAATAACATACGAATATTTTGTGTAGCGTAAAATTAGATAAAAATTTGTAAATGATTTAAAAGAATGTCTAGTAGATCCTGAAGCCATTTAATAAAAATACATACGATTAATCGATTCCATCTCAATTTCCACATAACGAGAAATGTTAATAAATATTTAAATGATGTTTCTAGAAAGCATTTGTAGAATTCTTACAGCTTTTCGTACGTATTAATAAATAAATTATATTTCTAAATTGATATAAAATTCCTTCTTAAGTGGTTAGAAATTCCACATTCCATAACATTGGTCATTTATCTATCTTCTACATGCCAAATTGGCACAAAATAGTCCAAGTTCGTAGTCACTAACAAGAGCCTTCGCAAAAACTGTGAGCAGTCACCGGATGAGCCTTTATTAGAAGATCCACTTAACCCTTCCTGTGGCTAGGATAGGCAATCAAGGAGCGCCACTACTTGGATTAATTTTGCTGATCCACGGCTAAGGCCTCCTTTGTCGTTGATTAGCTGTAAACTTGGGTAGAGCTTTGCAGGGAATCGAGTTAACCTTTAACCTTGTTAGAGGATTTATTTAACAGCAGTCCTTTTCATACTTTTGCGCTCAATTCAAAGTGTTTACTTCGTCATGTTGTTACCGCTTGCGTACAACTGCTAAGCCCTTGTACTATTGTAATGAAAATACTATAAATTGCTGTAAATATGTAGTGGTGAAACTATGTCAGAAGAATCAAGGAAAAAACATAAGAATAATAAAAATAAATGTGACATCTTGTCAATTAACCAATAAAGTAAAGTTTTATGACGTAAACACATGTAGCGCTAAACATGTAAGAATGTATCTTCAGCAACAAAGTATCTTTAGTGATTTTAAGGCTGGTCAAACTTGCCCTTTTACGTTATACACAACATACCTTCTCCAAAGACATAGGTAGGTTTAAAAACGTTATTAGTGAAATAAAAAAAATACTAATAATCTCTTTTTTGGTGTTGCTTAAAAGATATATTATTGTAATTTCCGAAAACGACATTAAAATAGCTAAAACGCAAACTTCCCTCCCAATGTCATCCACTGACTTGATAACGGAATCGAATATTCGAACTAATCCTGAACTGGCACCGTTTAGCTGCAGTTGTATATGAGTGCTGGTAGGATATTGGCGGCAACTTTGCTAGGCATTGCAAGTGGTCGAGTAGTGGTGCTAAAAGTTTAGATAACTCTAACTCGGATGGTTAAAGGGTTTAAAGATAAATCCGTACGAAATATTTGTATTGAATGTACCAATGATTAAATTTTATTGGCCATAAAATGGATGGTACAGGTACATAATAATAATAATAACTAGAGATGGGCCGAGTACTCGGTTAATACTCGGTACTCGGCGTACTCGGTCGGTTTTTTGATACTCGTACTCGGCCGAGTTACTCGGTTTGAATGCCGAGTATACTCGGTTTAATTAAAGCAATATATTGCGGTAGATATCATATAAACAACAAGGGAAATCTTTCAAAATCTCAATTATGATAGATACTAAACGAGTATTAATGAGACAAAATGGGGCGAACTAATTAACGATAAAAATCAATATGTGAAATTTTATAAAGTAAAATTATAATGCAGCAACACAAAGCTATCTGAACTTTTTGGTAACAGCCTATTCATTTTTTCTTCGAAGATGTTACCAGCCTTCGAAAGTTATCACTCGCTGTGCTTGGTGCTTGCAAGTGCGGTTCTCCCTTGTTTTGTCGAAAAACGTTTGATATAATTTCACTATTACTAATCACTCTGAACATAATGGTTGTTTAACATAATTTTGTTTAACATAATTTTTATAACAGATAATATTTGTTTGATATAACAACGTTTGTGCTAACATTTAAGAGGCATAATCATCATTCGACCTAATAATCATTTCATCTAATTTTTGTTTTAACTAATCTTATTTTGTATAATTATCATTTTACATACTTTTATTTAGTATAATGATCAGTTCGTCTATATTGTTTTTTTTTTGAATTATAAGATTTTAACAGTATTATTTTAAAGACAGCAAATAGGGCAACTTGATTAAAACAAAGCTTTAATATTTTGCATTTAATCACAAAAAAGGAGCGCCACCGAGCACCGGAACTCTCCTCTGTTGGTGTCATCTAGGTTAGGTTAGGTTAGAACAGTGATCTGACAACGCGCGAAGGCGAGCGAGCGTAGCGAGCGTGCCGCGGCAGCGGCCGCCGAGCGCCAGAGCTCCCCTCTGTTGGTGTCATCTAGGTTAGGTTAGGTTAGAACAGTGAGAGGGCGGCCCGCTGCTACTCCACAGTGGCGGGTGCAGTGGCGTGTGTCCTGGCTGGGATCCCACCTTGGGAGCTCGAGGCCCGAGTCCTAGCCTGGACATACGCACGACGGTCGGAGCAGCGTTCTCGGGGAGAGAGTGGCTCCCTAGAGGAGGAACGCGCCTTCGAGCGCCAGACCCGAGAGCTGCTGATTCGGGCCTGGACCGGGGTCCTAAACTCTTCGTAGTCGGGTCGAGCCACCCTCGACGCCCTGACCCCGGTCCTGACCCGATGGATAGAGAGATGGCACGGCTCCCTCACCTACCGTCTGGTGCAGGTCCTTACCGGACACGGATGCTTCGGCGCCTATCTGCACCGGATCGGAAGGGAGGAGACCGCCGCGTGTCACGAGTGCGGTGCTGCGGAGGACACGGCTCAGCACACCCTTGTGTCGTGCCCAAAGTGGGGGTCGCAGCGCCGCACTCTGGTCGCGGAGATCGGCCAGGACCTCTCCGACCGGCTTCCCGCAGCTCCGTCCGCCACTCACGAGTCGTCGAGCGAGTCGTCGCCGTCCGATTTCTCGGACGACGACGACTGGCTTGAGACGACTTTTGAGTGGCCAGGTGACTGACGGAGTGTCGTTGGTTTTTAGTGGGTATGGGCGTCTGAGCTCGAGTCCCACATAACTCGCCGTCTCCCCCGGGCGGCGAGTTTGCGTAATGCATTTTCCAACGTAAAAAAAAAGGTTAGAACAGTGACAGTTTTTTTGTTGTTTTATCTAGTGTTATTCAGTTCTAAAGTTTCGGAAAAATAAAAATTAGATTAAGCACTCATTAGGCCAAGCAAACATTATGTCATGTGATATTAGGCAAAGTGAAAATTCGATCAAACGAAATTATATTAAATGAACAATTATGTCAATCAAAATTAGATAAAATAAATATTATAGGAATCGAATAATTATGTCAAATGAAATTAGATATTTTAAATGTTTGTAAAGTGAAATTATATCAAACGTTGTTCGACAAAACAAGGGAGAACCTGCAAGTGCACATAGCAACACTCGTACTAAACGTGCCAGTTCTAGATAGATTGTTTGGTGCCTTGCCCACATCGCGAAAGGACTCTTGACTTTTGTCAATAAATTAATTGATTGATTGCTTATTCTAAAGTAATGGGGATTATTTATCATCGCGCTCTAGTGGCTAGATGAAAGCTAATTATGTGCTAACCTGTTTGTACTTGTTACACACCCAAAACAGGAATTTGATTTTAAACCAAGTTACTCGGCCGAGTACTCGGTTGGAAAAAAAATGAACCGAGTAATACTCGGTACTCGTTACTCGGCAAAAGTGCTACTCGGCGCATCTCTAATAATAACCAATAAACCCGCAAGGGCAGCATGTGGCGTGTTGTAGGTGAGTGGCGACACCTCGGACCCGATTCTCCCAAGGGCCCGGTTTACCTTATTTGGCCCTCGCCTTTTGTGCTTGCCTTAGCCGGCCGGCCAAGAGTGGAGATAGCACGAACGGAACCTCTGCTCCAGGTTGGAAGTGTAAAATGTCATAACGCCGGTGGCCTGCTGGCTACCTGTCCATGAGGATGGGTTCTGGTGTGGATTAGTAATAATCAACGTCACTTGCCACCTGCACCCCGCAGTCTTACCTCTCTAGAACCTTTAGCCGTTCACACCAATGTTGCTGCCTTGCTACCTTTTGGTATGCCTTCCATGGGTGGCCCATTTAGTGAGCGGCGAGTCACCGTCTGCCGTAATTATCGAAATGAGGCATTTGATATAGCAGGCGTCCCGTTGTTTCATCAATTTCCCAGCAACCGGTCCAGCAATTCCCTCACCATAGTCCCGGCATAGCCTCCATCTTACATGCAATAATCCTTGCACCTAGCGGGTGCTGTCGTTGGCTGTATCTCCTCAATAGTGCAGGCAGAGATTGTACCCGCCAGATGCACATATCTCAACACATTAAGGTATCTGAAAGAGGCCTCTTCCTTTTGGAGCTATATCCCCAGGTAAGCCTTCTAAAAGGACCGGTTACGGCCGTTTTATCCCGCAGGAGAGATACAATAATAATAATAGGTAGTCATATTTTACCCTGATTATATCATTGAGGTGGCAAGCAAGGACAGCAGTAAAATGCTTAACGCTAGCCTCATTGTTTCTTGTATACTAATAAAGTAATTAGTTACATACCATATAAAATTCGATGATTAAGAGTTACCCTGGTAAACTTTATTTACATGCCAACTAAATATATCTCTACGTACGAGTACATCATCATCATCATCATCATTATCAGCCAAAGGACGTCCACTGCTGAACATAGGCCTCCCCCACGGCTTTCCACAGCGACCGATTACTAGCGGTCTGCATCCAGTTTGATCCTGCAATCTTTATAAGGTCGTCTGTCCATCTCCGTACGAGTACATTTACATAAATTTACAAAAAAATCATCCGTACGAGTACATTTACATAAATTTACAAAAAAAAATAAGCGGCCAAACTGTACAAAGAAGGATTTTCCATCAGCCCAATACATAAATGGAACTTGCAAATTCGTCTCACGAAATATTTAGTTACCCTTCTGATGCAGTCGCCTGAATATTGGCAGTAACTTTCCGAGTATGGGAAAATGTTCAAGTGGCAGTGCAGTTTCCGACGGTCCGTCGATATTATAAGTCAATATAAAGCTAAGTAAGTAGATTGGGCAAGCGATACTTTTAAAAATTCGGAACAGTGATTGACCGATAACTTATGGGTCATACGTAAGAGGGGGAGATAAAAAATCAAATAAAAATATAATAACAGGAACTTCGTTGCATCATTCTTTTCTTTTTATTATTCAGATGAGGTAATCAATTCAATTTATATGTATGTAATAATATCCTTGGAGTTTTAAAAAAATTGAGTATATATTTTATAGCTAAATTTCATAGTGTATGTATGTTTGTGTGATTGTCCACGTATTTATCAAAAACGAGAAGTCATAGCGAGGTGATTATTTTTAATTCAATCGGCTATACTTCAACTTAGGGTACAGTGCAAGTTTCATCAAAAACGGTATAGTGGTTTTTGATATATGGGTATTGACTAAAAAAATAAACCACCTTAAAAATGCTCACTAAAAAGCGCAAAATAGAGATTTTTTTTAAATTACTGTTTGAAGTTGAATAATTAGAATGCTGCAGATTAGTATCATTCTCATTAGCAATCTGCACTTACGACAATTATCAAACTTTTTTTATTCATAAAGATGAAATATGACACTGTGAGTGTTAAAAACATTCTAAAGCATTAGATAGCGAAGCGACATCAATTTCCAAGTTGAATTAATTCTGTAAAGGATAACTGCTTGGGCCATCTGTTTCATAAGCAGACGGCTAGATGGCGCTAAGCGTCACGCAATTGACGTTTTCATAAGAAACCACAAATTTCGCAGGGTCGGACTAACAGCACGGTAGCTCAATTGGTAAGAGCGTTTGGCCCGGTTTGCCAAAAGGTTGCTGGTTCAAGTCCCGCCCGAGCGCAAAAAAAAAAAAATTTGGTTTCTTATTTCATCTTTATGAATATAAAATATGACACTGTGAGTGTTAAAAACATTCTAAAGCATTAAACTTTTTTTAATAAGAAAAAAATGAAAAACAAACTTTTAATGAAAGCTAAAAGCGTATACATCGCACTCCACGTAGCTAATAAGGTACAGTCAGACGCAAAAGTGCTGGAAACTTCCCCCTTTACTTTAAGAGGCACTACTCACGAGACACGAATGACTTTTTGTAGTCTGCTTGAGATGAGTGGAGCTGTGACTTGGCAATCGCAATGATGGTTATGAAAAGGTTGAGGGTTAAAGGTGAGCTTACGTAGTCAAATGACTGGGGACAAACGGCTTGTGACGTTGTCAGTTTTTCAGTGTTCAAATCGTGCACATGTAGCTAATATTTGTGACTGCGTGTCGGGGTGCAATAAATAAAATATATCATAATTATAATTAAATCATCTCAAGACTAATCCGAGTTATTCTTATATCATAGCTGAATTACATTCTACATGGTGGACTCTTCCGGCATTTCCATTATAAACGTTATTATTATTATGGCAAATCTAGATAGGTGTATAAATTATGATGTATTGAACATATACATCCATCCACTCCCGGCTTTCCACAGCGACCGATCACTAGCGGTCTGCATCCAGTTTGATCCTGCGTTTTTTATACGGTCGGTGGACGTCCTACGTTGCGTCTTTGGTCGAATGGTCTCCAATCACGGCAGACAGGCAGACGTACCAAACTCTAGTCTGACTCGGATATTATTTAACTTAAAGCGGTCGCTATCGCACATATTAATGAATTCGCTAACAGTCAGATATGTAAAAGTAAGTAAGCGCTGCGCTTAAAAGAAAAATAAATACACCAGCACGTATTTCCAAGATGCTTGACGACGCGTTTGGTGTAGTGGTTAGCGCTCCTGACTACTATGCCGGCCGTCGCGGGTTCCCCGCAAGGGGCAAATGTTTGTGTGTTAAGTAAGCACGACCATTTGTACCTAAATCGTGGATGTTTACATGTATTTATGGGAGACGCGTTCGTAACACAAGGAAGAAAGTTCCTTACCACGAAACCACGGATATTAGTGTGTTGTCCGGTGCATATTTATTATTTTTGTATCTCTTCTGCGGGATATCACAGAAGAGATACAATAATATTAGCTAAATATTATTCTAAGTTTATTATTTATATGTCTGTTTTGTAATTTATTATCGAAAACAAGGGGTATCCGGTTAGCACGACAAACTGAGTGTTCCGGCTCCTATCATGCTGCGTCGCCGCATTCCATATAAAGTAAAACGTTGCTCTTGCTCTGTGGCAGGAGTATCCATTTCTAATTTGATTTTCTGAATGTCATTGTACACTTGCCTTCCGGTCGTCGCGGCACGAACATCACAATTGTACCTTACCTTTGCAATACAAACCTATTAGAAGAATCCGAGTTTCATTGGCTCCATATGTCAGCGAAGACATAGTTTGGAAACCCATGAGGGGAAAATAAGAAATTCGTCGCAATTCGCAACAAAAACAAGAAAACGCCATCGTTATCGTCGCGTCGAGAAAAGGAAGACGAAAACCGTTACAAGACAAAAACCGAAGAGAATCAGCAGCTGACTACTATCGTCGGTCAGGGGAGCAGCTAAAGCTTCACACCACGCACGCCTGCACATTTCATCAGATAAGTGTCCAAAAATCCATAATCATCAACCTTCCTTATCCTAAACCAATACCTAAATTTCCAAATTCCGCTATTTACTACGGCTAAAACTATAACATTCAGTAGTCATTTCACAACCTAATCATATTATCGCTCTAATTTAGTAGTAATTCTCCGAAATATCGTGAAAGAAATACGTTATTTTTGGTGTATTTTCTACCCTCAAATTGTAAAAAAAATATAAGTAATAGTTTCTTTCAATACAAATTCGTGTTATTACATTCTAAATCATTACTTACAATAATTATTAGCTCGACTCACGCAAACATTTGCAAAGAAAAGTATTTTTTAAACATTTTGAGTCGAGTTTGGTGGCCCAACTTAATCATTAACTTATCGTAATTATAAAAACGCCAATAGTTTCGTTGCTGAAACATATTTGCCGAACATTTCAGCTGGCTCAAGAAAGAATCGAGTCGTGAAAAAACTGGAACTACAATCAGCTGACCGGCCGTTATCTTCCACGCCCGACCTTGAGTGCAACTGCAGCCGTACCTAAGCCAACGAAACGAGGGGCGTAAGATTTTTTTTATAGCTTTTGCCTAATATAGTCTTGTTGCTTTTGTATTGCACACGTCATATTCAATATCTCGTCATGGCAGACGGTAAAGAACTTAAAGATTTATACGTTAAACGCAGCTCAGTTAAAGGACAAATAACCAAATTTAAAAACTATTTAACCAGTGCAAAACAAAAGGAGGAACTGACGGGCGTCGACATTGCCGAGTTATCAATAAAGCTAGGCAAGTTCGAAGCGTTGTCAATAAGATTTGATCATTTGCAAACTCAGATCGAGGTTTTGAATGCTGATCAATTGCAAACCGAAATTGATGAGCGGGATAGCATCGAGAATGATTTTGTTATCAATATTGCTGCCTGTAAGAAATTACTTGATGATTATAACTGCGAGGCTCAGCAAAGACGTGCCAGTAATGCTTTATGATACTAGTTCTCAATGCTTACCCGTTAGTAAAGATTTTAAAGAAATAGGATTTAAATTACCGCAAATTCAAATATCCAAATTCGATGGAACTTATTTCCGCTGGTTGGAATTCCATGATACATTCGAAAGTCTAATACATAATAACAACAAAATATCTGATATTCATAAATTTCATTATCTTGTTTCCTACTTGGAAGGGGAGGCAGCCAGAATTATTTCCAACCTTGAAATTTCATCAGCTAACTACACACAGGCTTGGCAGCTTCTCTGCGAGCGTTATAATAATAAGCGTCTTTTGACAAATTATCATTTAAATTCATTGCTAAATAACATACAACCACTGACACGCGAATCAGAAAAATCATTGCGTTTCATGGTAGATCACATGACTAAAAATTTACGCGCATTGTCCAGCTTAGGCCAGCCTACTGATAAGTGGGACATGTTGCTTATTTTTATGTTTTCATCGAAATTAGATAATCACACCTTATCTAAATGGGAGGAATACCGTAACACGCTTGAAGCTATGCCTACACTTAGTCAATTTCATAAGTTTTTGATTGACCGCGCAGATGTTTTAGAAGCTATAAATAGAAACAAATCTTTCGATAATAGCAATCATAATAGGAATGCACCCTCGTCATCGCGCAGTAATGACTCATCGCGTTACAATAATAAAGGTGCGACGCACACTAAGGCTTTATCAGCTACGGTAAATAAACAGGAACCGCATAAATTTGTGTGTATTATATGCGGCGGCAATCATAGAATTTATGACTGTTCTACTTTTAAAACTAAAGGCATTGAAGAAAAATTAAGTGATGTCAAAAAATACAAACTATGTTCTAATTGCTTAAGGCAGGGTCATACATTGAATGATTGTCGCATGGGACCATGTCGTGAATGCAAACAAAGACATAATACGCTACTTCATGCTCCTTCAATAGCATCATCAAATATTTCAATTGATTCATCAGATTCTACAACTGTATCTAATCATTCTCTACATAATCAACAAGTTATTTTATCTACTGCATTGATCGATGTCTGCAATCCCGACACAAACCAGTCGATAAGAGTTCGTGCACTGTTGGATTGTGGAAGCCAATCATCTTTCATGACTAAATCATTAAAAACTAAACTAAAGCTAAAATCAAATCGTTTAGACAACCTAAAGGTGATAGGAATAGGCAATAATTGTTCTTCTAATCAACCTGTCGAAACGTGTTCAGCAAGATTAAAATCACTAAATTCATCATTCAATGTACAGTTATCGTGCCTTGTATTGGACGAGCTGACTACTGAGCTACCAAAAGCTCCCATTAATATTAAAACTCTAAATCTACCATCAACCATTATTTTAGCCGATCCCACCTTTCACCAACCATCTAAAATAGATATCTTAATTGGTGCGGACATATTTTGGGATATTCTTGAGAACGAACAACGTTCGCTGGGCTCCCAAGGTCCTAAGCTACATAGTTCGAAATTGGGATGGTTAATCTCTGGTCCTATATGTACAAAAAAATCTAATCAAAATAATTCTTTACAATGCAATCATGCCTCTATTTCACAAACTAAAAACAATGAAGTTGATAAAATGCTTCCTATATTTTGGAATCTTGAAGAGGTTCCCCAAAAACAAGTTTTAAGCAAAACTGACGAATTTTGCGAGGTTTTTTTTTTACAAAATACAATTAGACTAAACAATGGCAGGTTCAGTGTACGCTTACCTTTAAGAGACACAGCTGATTGCTTAGGCGACACTTACGCACTTGCAAGGAAGCGACTAATTTTATTAGAAAAACGATTTAAAAGAAATCCAAAGCTAAAATTGGAATATTGTAACTTCATAAATGAATATAAAAACTTAGGGCATCTTACCGAAATACACATCAAGCCTGATCCTTGTTACTTTCTTTGTCATCATGCTGTTTTTAAAGACACGAGTGAATCGACAAAACTTAGAGTTGTGTTCGATGGTTCGGCCCCATCCACATCAGGTTATTCATTGAATGATGTATTATTGTCAGGTCCTAATGTACAAGATTCGTTATTTTCCATCTTAATCAGGGCAAGACAATACAAGTACCTATTGACTGGAGACATCGAAAAGATGTACCGTCAAGTTGAGGTCTCTGAATCCGATCGCAATCTACAACTAATACTATGGCGGGAAAACGAATCTCAGCCTATCAAAATATTACAACTAAACACACTCACGTATGGCACAGCCAGCGCTAGTTACCTAAGCACTCGATGCATTAACCAATTAGGTGATGAGTGCGACAATGAACAAATAAAGCAAATAATTAAAAATGATTTTTACGTTGATGACCTCATTACAGGCTGTGATCTGGAAAGTCAATTACTTTATTTACAGAATTCCATTTCCAAGGTCTTAAGTTCAGGTTGTTTTAATTTGCGCAAATACAAAAGTAACTCACCTACTATTTTTCATAATTCAGAGTTAGCCGACTCAGATAATAATTTTATATTCAGTGAATCAACAAGTACACTCGGCCTAGGATGGGATCCATCCACGGACACTTTGCATTTCCCAACAAAATTAAGCTCACAAGAGATTAACAGTAAGCCTATCACTAAACGATCAATAATGTCCGAATCATTCAAAATATTCGACCCTTTAGGTCTATTGAGCCCTGTTATAATACAACCAAAAATATTATTACAAAAAATGTGGTTACAAAAACTGGACTGGGACCAACCAGTACCACAAGATATTTTAGATGACTGGAACATAATTAGAATCAATTTTCCATACTTAGCAACTTTACGAATTCCACGATTAGTATTGTGTGCCGATCTTGTAGGCATAGAACTGCACTCATTCTGTGACGCATCACAGCATGCCTACGGCGCGTGCATTTATCTTCGTTCGGTAAACGCCACAGGCGATGTTAGCGTTATGTTGTTATGCTCAAAGTCCAAAGTTGCCCCGGTGAAACCTACTACAATGCCGCGTCTCGAACTTTTAGGTGCATTACTTGCCGCTAGATTGTGCAGGTCAGTCACAGATGCATTACGATATACACCGACGCGCATTATTCATTGGTGTGACTCAAGTATTGTCTTAGCTTGGTTACGCAATGACCCTAGGCAATTAAAAGCTTTCGTAGCCAATCGAATCAGCGAAATTTCTGAATTAACTAAAATATTATCTTGGCGATACGTACCTACTACACAAAATCCTGCCGATTTGATATCGCATGGCGTAAATGCAAACCAGTTAATGCCTATGAGTTTATGGTGGCAAGGTCCGGAATTTCTTATGAAAAATCCTTCCGATTGGCCTGTACTAAAACAGGACCCATATCTTTTTTTTTTTTTTTTTTTCATTAATAAAACTACAGTCCACAGACTCTTTGGTCCGTGCCTTTTTTGATTTAGGTTTTTGTTATGTGTGTTACTTTTTATTTTTGCTCCGCGCAAAAATTTACAGTGCTTTTTACAATACTTATTACTAGGGTTGTTAGTTTATGCTATAACTCTCTTATAAGTTAAACATCGTCTCTTATTTCTACTTAAGATAACTTAATATATTTTTTTTTTGTTTTTTTTTTTTTGTTTTTTTTTTCTTGTGTTGTTATTATAGTTGCTATTTTCTTTTTCTATAATTATTTGTACATGTGCATATATTTTTGATGTATTGTTTTTTTTTATTATTATTATTATTATTACATATTTGTATTATTCTATAAGATTTTGGAATTCTATTATCCTTGTGATTTTGCTATACAATATTAAACAATATTGCTCTTATTCTAGTTTGTGTTAGTGATTGTGTTTGTGTTTGGGGAGTAAAGTAATCCCTCTACGTCGTCGCCTTTAGGTACTAAGATGTTCTTAGTGACTTGGTTGATAGAGTTAGTTATGTCAGTGGATTGGCCAATATCTTGTTTCGGACTTGCTCGTCGCCCCTGCGCATGGCCATCCGCAGGTTGTAGTCCCGGATTATTGTTGGTGTGGCCTTCTCTGCCCGGATTATCAGACGAGCTGTGGCGTCGTCGGTGGACAGGACCCATATCTACGAACCATACCCGAAATTAAATCAAATACAGTTTCCATCCTAGAATCAGTAATCGATTTTGATAAATACTCCAGTTTTAATAAATTATTACGAACATTTGCTTACATAAAAAGATTCATTAATAACTTAAAAGATCCAAAAAATAAACAACTGAATTATTTAAGTACTGAAGAGCTAAACAGTGCATTTTATGGTTTATGTGCCATTGCACAGCGTCAATCCTTTCCCACGGAATTTGATCAGTTGTCAAAAAATAAATCTCTAAAACCTAAATCTAAAATATTATCATTATCTCCATTCTTTGACCAAAATAAAAATCTCATTCTAGTGGGCGGGAGGATTGAGGCTGCCGCATACAGCTTTGAAAAGAAACACCCTATCTTGCTGCACGCATCTCACCGTTTCACAAAATTATTTTTTGAACAAGAGCATATCCGCAATATGCATGCGGGTCCTTCCTTACTGTTAGCTACTATTCGAGAAACGGTTTGGCCGGTAAACGGTAGACGACTTGCGAGGCGCGTTGCTAATAATTGTGTGCGTTGTAGGCGCATAATAGGTAAAACTTTATGCCCGAAAATGGGTAACCTGCCAGCCCAGAGAATAACACCTGATTATCCATTTATGTCAGTAGGTCTTGACTATGCTGGACCATTTCAAATACTAAATAGAAAAGGCCGAGGCAGTAGTTTAATAAAATGCTATCTATGTTTATTTGTTTGTCTACGCTATAAATGTGTGCATTTGGAAGCGGTCAGTGATTTGTCAAAAGATGCGTTTTTAATGTCACTACGAAGATTCATTGTGCGTAGAGGCAAGCCAGTAGAAATATTTTCCGATAACGGGCGTAACTTTGTTGCTTCTAACAAAGAAATAAATCATTTTTTAAAACAATATCAAAACCCTCTTTGTGATTTTGCAAATCAAGAAGGCATTAAGTTTAAATTCATTCCAAGTTACGCTCCTCATTTCGGTGGTATATGGGAGGCTGGAGTAAAATCCGCTAAATTCCATACTAAAAGAGTTATGGGCAACAGCCACCTAACATTTGAAGAGATTTCCACTCTGTTTGTACAAGTCGAGGCCATCTTAAATAGTCGACCCTTGTACCCACTATCTTCCTCCCCGAATGACTTCCTCCCTCTTTCCCCAGGGCACTTTCTGATTGGAAGACCGATGACTGCGATACCATCACCTGACCTACGAAGCCTGAACGAGACCAGCCTTCGTCGGTATGAACGTCTTGAGAAATTACGACAACATTTCTGGGACAGATGGCAGAGAGAATACATAGGAGAATTGCAACAGAGGACAAAATGGAAGAATAACACAGATAAACTAAACGTTGGTGACATGGTGCTTATCCATGAAGATCATGTTCCACCATTGAACTGGAGACTAGGAAGAGTCACTCGATTATACCCAGGAACGGATGGAATTTCACGGGTCGCTGACATAAACACTATTCGTGGATGCATCAGAAGACCGCTCACTCGTCTGTGTCCGCTGCCAAAGGACGAATCCGGTTGAAAGTAACCTTTCAACGAGGCGGGAAGATGTTCCGGCTCCTATCATGCTGCGTCGCCGCATTCCATATAAAGTAAAACGTTGCTCTTGCTCTGTGGCAGGAGTATCCATTTCTAATTTGATTTTCTGAATGTCACTGTACACTTGCCTTCCGGTCGTCGCGGCACGAACATCACAATTGTACCTTACCTTTGCAATACAAACCTATTAGAAGAATCCGAGTTTCATTGGCTCCATATGTCAGCGAAGACACTGAGCCTAAGCCAAGTAAGTTTTTTTTATTATTTTTTTATTAAAACAAAATCCACAGCTCTCAAAATTACAGTTTTACATGTGTCTTAATACTAAATATACAGCCAACATTGGATTTACATTTTATAAACAAATACCATATAAGTGAGTGTGACTGATGTCGTCAACCTTTCTATGTAACCAATTACAATTATCATATGTGTACGTGTGTGTGTGTGTGTGTGTGTGTGTGTGTGTGTGTGTGTGTGCGTGTGTGTGTGTGTGTGTGTTTGTAGTAGTGTGTGTAAGTTGCATTTGTAGTATTGAAACTGGTGGAATCGTCCTGCGAAAACTTTCTGACAGTGCGGCAGGTATTCAATATGGCCGCCATCTGCATTGTTTCGTAGGTGTAATTTGAAATGTTTAGATTACGCAAAGCAGTGACTGGGTGTTTTGGTTTAACTCCGGCGCTAGAGAGCACCAGCAGCACGATGTAAACTTTGTCCATGTACCAAATTTTAAGTATTTCTTCTTTGAGTTCAGTATATAAGGATACCTCGTTTTAAGTGATAATATTTTAACAGAGCATCAAACAATAACATAGAAAGAGGACCCAATATTTTTTTTTTTTTGAAAACTGGTCCGTTTACGTTTTTATTTTTCCTAACAATAAAAAATATTTTTTAAGAACACCCTGTTCCGCGACATCTCCCTTCTTCTACATAAGAACTAGATTGAGCGAAAACTAGAGCGACGTATGGGCCTGAGCGTGACGGAAGATGGACTAGCTAAGCGAGAACGAGACAGACGCGTGGGCGTGAGCGTGACAGAAGATGCCTATTCATGCGGCGTTCCGATGCGCGGTACTCGGGCGGTAGGGGGGCGCCGCTGCGCGCCTATTTATTTGGTCCTACATAATAATAATAATAAAGTTACCTACCTACTGCATTCGATTACCTATTATTACGAAACACTAATATGAAAAAAAACATTATCAACGTGTATCAGTACCTAATAAATCAAACAGACAGATCAGTTAGATAAACGCTAAACAAACAAAACAGCTGGGTATGAAAACAAAGACAAAAACTTAGGAAGGTATGTGTCCATTTATCTGAGTCCTAAAACAGCTGGGAAGATATGATTATCTGAAACAGAAACTCAACTTAGGTAGGTATGTGTTCATTAATCGTAGGCCTAAAACACTAACAGCTGGGTATGTATTATAAATTAAGACAGAAACTCAACTTAGGTACCTATGTGTTTATCGCAGGCTTAAAACATGAACAGCCACACAGGTATGATAAACTAAAACTACCTAATTGTGTTGTGTTCCTTCTGTTTATTTAATAATAATAAGGAGACAAAGTTTATGTGAAAGTAATCTTTAAAAAGAATACCTATTAAATTGTATTACTAACTTTAACAGATGTTGTAGGTAATGATAAACTGAAACTACCTAATTGTGTTGTGTTACCTATTAAATTAAATTTCCAATCTTAAAATCCTATTAAAATTTCCAATCTTACCAAATCTAACTTTATCAGATGTTGCAGTTACCTACCTAATGAGTACCTATTGATTCCTTTTGATTCAGTAGATAGATATGCACTAAAAATTGCGTGAGTAAATTTAACACAGTTTTGTTTTAAATTTCGTTTATTAGGTACTGTAAATAAACATAACACATAAAACGCGAACACATATTTGAAAATTACGTACATTTTTATTATTTTTTACTTTTAACTATCGCACTTGCTCAGTTTTTGTACAGATTTGTGGATACAAGTCTTATTTCACAATAAAATAATTTAAAACTGGGATTTCTGCATTGCTTTACAAATACATTTTTTATCAGCAGCGATAAGTTAACATTTGAAAGCAATGACGTCAGAGATTTAGAGTAAATCAGGTTACTACAAATTGAGGCGATGCCTCCTCACCTTATTATGCAAACTGAAGCGAGCAGTAGACAATCTAGCTATCACGAGCACTTTTTTTTTTCACTGGCCATCATGGCATTCATTGTTCATTCACACACGTATGCACTGAACTTTTGCTTGAATTGGTGGCGAATAACTGCAGCATTGTATTGTGCATGCACGTTATCCCAACAACGTGTAATTGCGCAGTAGGCAACGGGAGGACTCGAGCTCGAGCTGATCGATCTTCGTCGCATAGTCCGCACCAGCAGAAAACTTGGACCCTCAAGTGACAAAGGCGTAATCCCCGCCAACAGCAAATCTTGGACCCTCAAGTGATAAAGGTGGAGGGCTTCGTTGTGCAGAAACCGCCATAGCAAGCGTCTGCGGTGTTTGGCAGTAGGTGCCGTACCAGGTCAAGGCGCGGCGGGAAACTATGTGATGCTGGTCACCCGGCCCAGGCTTCGGAAAACGCACCGCAGGTCCGCGACGCGCGCGCACACGACATACAAACGCGAATTTTTTTGGCAGACTGACTCGCGTCGCGCGCGGCGCGGCTATCCTGTGGGGCGAGAGAGCGGCCGCGAGTGCGACACGTGTAGGCAGGCAGGCAACCCGGCCACGGTAATATTATCTATCAGTATTGTAACTTCATAACGCGCGAGCTATACCCAATGGCGTTCAAAAGGATAGACACGTTCTAAACCTACATTAAAACATTTTAAAGTGGCGCAAAAATGACTCTATATACGAACGTACAGATGTGTATTACGACACTAAGCGCTAATGAAGACAAATGATGGGGCACGCTTGTTGATAGAAAGATATAAATATATAATATTCGTTACGTATTGATTGCTACTGAGCGCTGATTGGCGCGACCGCGAGTCATCTCGCTCTTTAGCCTAATGTCAGTCATTGCTAAATTATAGTAAAGCATAAATACGTGTTTAAAGTTCTAATACTTTTAAATGAAAAAACTATACTTATGAATGCAATAACACGTTTTTCTTATCTCTAACAGTTGCAGTGTAATTGGTACTACTCCTAAACACATAGGAAGGCATTTTTACCAGCAAACGAGAAATAATTTAAGGCGTTGTCGGGACGTATAGCCATAAGGAGAAAGCGTGCCCAACTGAATGCACTCCGGGCAATTACCTGCCTTTCGTGCAGCAATTTTCAAGCGCAAACGTCGTATCTATGTAATTTAAAAACATCTTAGGCTATACCTACTCGCTTGGATGTCGGCATGCGCTCGGCATGCTACAGTCGCGGACGTGCCGCAGTGACGACGACGGTGTGTTGGTTTTTAATCAGGAACCGCGCGAATCTTTACTAGAAATAAGTGGAAATAAGTACAAGTCGCTATTTAATACGGCAAGTAGAATATTGTGTGCTGTTTTTGTTGCTTTATATTAGAATGCGGATTTTTTATACACTAAAATATAATAATAAACCATGTCGTACATCTCAGTCAAGGCGCAAATATTTTTTGGTCGCAAATTTATAAGACCGATTTGTTAAAATCAAACATACATAAAAATAAACATGATTATTTAATAAATCTACCCACCAATAAAAAAAAACAACTTGTATTTTTATTGAACACTTTCTATTATAGCTCCTAAGATATTTATTGAAATCAAATGATATAAAGGGCAACTTGGTTCTAAATGAAATGCTCGTGATGACGAATGTATTTATTTTGATAAGAATAAATACCTGTGTGTAAAATACACCTCTAAAAATAATGCATTATTTTTTTACAAATTTATTAACATAAAAAAGGTTGTAGTAAGTCAACCATAAAAGATAGACATATGCTGTCGCGGACTTTATTATAGAACTCTTAATGCTGAACAATCCTGTCATACATGATTTTTGTGTAACTTAAGCGGTTTCCGCAGCGTATGCAGTGGAAGCTCTCAAAAGGAATATCTTTCTCCCGTTTTCGCAACATTTTTCATTTCTGCTGTGGTCTTATGAGTCATATCTTTATGTTATATAGCCTAAAGCCTTCCTCGATAAATGGACTATCCAACGTAAAAATATTTTTTCAAATCGGGCCAGTAGTTTTTGAGATTAGCGCGTTCAAACAAACAAACAAACAAACAAACTCTTCAGCTTTATAATATTAGTATAGATTAGTATCTGTTTTAATAGATAAATAAATAAAAAGTAATAAATTTACAATCTCAAAACTAGATAGAAACTCAAAGTAGGCAGATGCAATAAAATAAAACGCTGTAGGTGGGCGACAGCCCTATCGCATGCTAACGTACTGTGCTGCTGTAGGTACTTATTTCAAGGACACGGGCCAGTTACAATACTGATAGACATAATATTACCGTGACCCGGCGGCGATGGGCGGCGCGTATGACAATACCCACAAAGACCGAGAGCTCCGCTCAGCAACACACGGCATGGGGTGTTTTATATTACTCTTTTTAGGGTTCCGTAGCCGAATGGCAAAAAACGGAACCCTTATAGTTTCGTCAAGTCTGTCCGTCTGTCTGTCTGTCTGTCTGTCTGTCTGTCTGTCTGTCTGTCTGTCTGTCTGTCCGTCCGTATGTCACAGCCATTTTATTCTGTAACTATAAGCATTACACTTTTGAAATTTGGTAGGAAGATGTATCCTGTTAACCGCTTACCGATTCTCATACAAAAAATAAAAAATAATGACATTTAAGGGGGCCCCCATACATGAAACTAAAACAAAAAAAAATATTGACAAACCTATGCGTGTGGGGTCTATGGATAGGTTTTTTAAAATTATATTGAGGTTCCTAAAACCATTTTCTTTTAAAGTCTAACGTTTCATAGCTATCCGCTTCCAAAGTAGTAAAATGGGCGTCCGGCGTAACTTCTAAACCAAGCAAGTGTAAATTTTGGAAAAAAATATGTGATGTAGATCTTAATAAATACTTGCAACGAAAATTGGTTCGGACGGGATTGAACGAGTAGTTTTAGAGATATAGCACATTTTAAGCAACCGCAAACATAACTTTGTACTTCATACAAACTCTATGAAAAACAAAGTTATATTTGCAGTCGACAAAATATTTAGGTAATTTACTTAGTAGAAGTAAGTGGATTCTCTAATTCAGTTAAAGTTGGCACGGAACCCTCAGTGCGCGAGTCCGACTCGCACTTAGCCGGTTTTTTTTCTACATGTTTAGAGGCGATTTTCTCGAAAACTAGCGTATAAAAAAAATTTTTTTTCGTACAAAATATGTTTCATTTATTTTTCTGAATCTGCCTTTAAAATATTATCACTTAAAACGAGGTAGCCTTATATAGCCTCGATAAATAAGCTATCCAATCCAACACAAAAATATTTATTAGTAGTTTCTGAGATTAGCGCGTTCAAACAAACAAACTCTTCAGCATTATAATATTATTGTAGATGACAACGAAAATTCTGACTTGCTTATATGTAGTTTAACACAATTTGTTTTCTCTTTCTATTGTTTGGAATACCTACTTGAAACAATTTGTGTAAGTAAATGAATGTTAGACTACCAAGAACTGTAATTGTTCACAAAATTTCTATAAATTTAAAGGTCGGTAAAAAAGAGTCATATTTAATTTAAGGGCTCGGCAATGTTCATGAAGATAAAACGTGTTCTGCGAAAATCTCCCGCCCGTCAATCTCGGAACGCGCACAATATTTTATTCATTACGAGATCATATTAATTTTGCTTGGTTTCTTTGAGCACAAAGGAAGATAGGGTACTGCCCTTTATGTCTAGATTTATTTTATCTAAACATATTATATTTCAACTCCGAATGTTTTCAGTTTTTTAGGTTGTGATAAATATTTTTGGTACAGGGACTTTATTTTTGAGAACACTTTCGTGAATATGATAATGGCGTGTGATTACCTTTGATTAATATTTGATTTTCGTATGGAAATCAGTTGAAATCCACACAGTAGATATTGATTTACAGAAAGCATTTTTTCTAATCGTAATATTATGGACTCGGGTAGGTATTTTAAAAATAGGTCCACCACTGTAAGGTTTGTATAGAAATATCATTATGGCTTGTCTTTGTTTAAGTTATGGTAGTTTTGAAGATTTCGTCTAAGCTAAGACCAAATAAGTGAAACAGTTTAATAGTGTTCTTGAAACTAGATACAAAAATTTACAAGGGACTAAAAAGCTGTAGCAAGAAATGACGAGTGATTGTTGTCATGAATACTTTAATTATAACTTAACCAATCCAAGATGAATTTATTCTGTAATGAATAACTACTTGGCTCACTGTTGTTATAAACCAGTTCAGTAGATAGGGCTGACGTCACGCGTAATGACGTATCCATAAGATACCAGAAATGTCGCACGGCCGGGCCGACTGCACGGTAACTCGATTGGAAAGAGCGCTGGTCTGGTTTGCCAAAGGTTGCGGGTTCGACCCGCCCGTGCGAAATTTTCGGTTTCTTATTTCATCTTAAAATAATGCAAAAAAAAAACACTGTGTTAAAAACAATCAAAAACAACAAACACTTAGTTTTATTATTATTTATTATTTACAAAAGACGTATGTTTTGATAAATAATCTATGACAGTGGCTGCAAAATTAGCATTTAAAATTTGACGATTATAATCTTAACAATGTCTAAAATTTTCACCTCATTGTTGTTTATTTTCTTAATCAATACTGAAAATATGACGTGCTTAAAAAGATTAAGTACCTTTCAGTTTCGAGTACTCGTAGTATAAGTCACAAAATAAAAATGACTTCACGGCGAGATACAATAGTTGAATGGTTTTCTCGAGCAAATTGAAGGATTTTAGAAGTTTACTAAGACTTCTAACTTATCAAACTCAAAGGGAGCTCCTGAATACCATTTATAGGAACGCTTTGAAGTACTATCTTTTATTTCTTTGCAAAGTAATTATTTTAATAGACTAGAGCCGTGAAAATGTCAGATATGTTTTTCTATAGTCTATCCTTAGATGGAGCACCTGGCGAGGACGGAATCACAGCAGAGCTTCTGAAGGCAGGTGGAACACCGGTACTTAAAGTCCTTCAGAGACTCTTTAATTTCGTGCTGCTAGAGGGCATCACGCCTGAGGCATGGAACAGGAGTGTGGTGGTGTTGTTCTTCAAAAAAGGTGACAAAACCTTATTGAATGACTATAGACCCATTTCACTCCTGAGCCATGTCTACAAGCTGTTCTCAAGGGTCATCACGAATCGTCTCGCACGTAGGTTCGATGACTTCCAGCCTCCCGAACAAGCCGGATTCCGAAAAGCTACAGTACCATAGACCACATTCATACGCTAAGGCAAATTATACAGAAGTCCGAGGAGTATAATATGCCTCTATGTTTAGCTTTTGTGGACTATGAGAAGGCCTTTGATTCGATCGAAACTTGGGCGGTGCTTCGGTCTCTTCAGCGGTGTCACATAGACTATAGGTATATAGAGGTGTTATAGTGTCTATATAACAACGCCACCATGTCGGTCCGAGTACAGGAACAGAATACGAGGGCGAATCCATTGCAAAGAGGTGTAAGACAGGGCGATGTTATATCTCCGAAACTGTTTACAGCGGCATTGGAAGACGCCTTCAAGCTCCTGCAATGGGAAGGATTCGGCATCTCGGTCAATGGCGAATACATAACACACCTTCGGTTTGCCGATGATATAGTCGTAGATATAGAGGCAAAGACGCTGGACGATCTTGGCACTATGCTCGAAGACCTTGACCGAGTCTCCCAACAAGTGGGACTTAAAATGAACATGGAGAAGACGAAAATTATGTCGAGTTCCCTTGTTGTACCCACTCCAGTATCAATTGGGAACTCAACTCTCGAAGTTGTCGACGAGTACGTCTACCTGGGACAAGTGATCCAATTGGGTAGGTCCAACTTCGAGAAAGAGGTTAATTGACGAATCCAACTCGGCTGGGCAGCGTTCGGGAAATTACGCAAGAGCATCTTCTCATCTCATCTACCTCAGTGTCTAAAGACGAAAGTCTGAAACTAGTGTGTGTGATGACATACTGATGACATACGGATCCGAAACATTGTCTCTTACTTTGGGCCTTATAAAGAAGCTCAAAACTTCACAACGAGCGATGGAAAGGGCTATGCTGGGTGTTTCTCTACGGGATCGAATCAGAAATGAGGAGATACGGAGAAGAACTAAGGTAACGGACATAGCTTTGAGAATCAGTAAGCTCAAGTGGCAATAGGCAGGGCACATAGCGCGAAGAACTGATGGCCGTTGGGGCAGGAAAGTTCTAGATTGGAGACCCTTCGACCAAAGACGCAGCGTAGGACGTCCACCAACAAGATAGACAGACGACCTTAAAATGATCGCAGGATCAAACTGGATGCAGACCGCTAGTGATCGGTCGCTGTGGAAAGCCGTGGGGGAGGCCTATGTTCAGCAGTGGACGTCCTTTGGCTAAGAATGATGATGATGATGATGATCCTTAGATATTATCTCAATAATTATTTTTTCATTATAGAGTAAAAGAACATTGAGCAATTAAAAATATCCAAAATAACTAACAGTGAAATATGAACAAGAACAGAATTCTTAAACAGACTTTGGGTATCTCCCCAGGGCCATAGACCCTCTTAAATAAACAAATTACTCTACGAGGAATGGTGTGAAGTAATGCTGTTAAACTATTTGTACTATCGATAAAAAATATTACAAAAAAAAATTTGATCTTACTTTAAGTATTTAACTAAAGTGTATCAGCTGTCCAACTTCATATTATAACATGGGTTCGTCATAGTCATTCTTCATAGTCAACCATACCGTTATGGTTGAATTGAGATGTCGCAACAGGGTCTTAGTAAAGATTGACGTCTTTTCGTAACTTGAAAAATATAACTTATAGTTTAGTAGTACCTACGTCCCTACAATCATTCAAATTAATTGCATTTCAAATTAATTGACCAGCGGCGCAGGCGTTGTCACGCGCTTACGTCTAGTTGTCCGATGTTCGTCAAATATCTGTCCATTTTCTGTATCTGTCATTCACAGGAACTGTCACAAGTTGGAGCAAACGCGATCCGTAGGCGAGACGTCTGCAATCCGTAGCCGATCCGATGCCGTGGCGTTGCTGATCCCTTTACGTAAAGTCTGTACGGTTGATGCCTGTTTGATGTCAATAGGATATCCTTCCTTTTATACGCGGTTAGATCTGCGTCAACCTAAACAGAAATATCTGAATGACCAGCATATCGCAATGGCCGTTTCGTTAAACTTTCAGAATTAAAAACGCAATATAAAGCTTTGTAGTGGTAGATAGATTGTGACAAAGTGGAGACATCAATGCTCATATGTATTGCACGCACCCTGCGCACTAAGCTCATCTTCAATCCATCAATAAAATCGTCGACAGAGAATAAGGAGGCTTATGTTTATCGATAGTTAGTTGGCAACACTGCTGAAACTTTCCACTGCGCTTATTGCCAACTCTCAATATTCATGTTTAATTTTATCTTGAAACAACACCGGTCTCGATGCGCCAAGTTCGGACGTTATTAAAATGTTGGATTGTTTGATTAAACAATTTTGACGGATAAACGGCAATTTTGTTGGCTCGCTTTGTAAGTTTGAAAGGTTAACGTTACACAAGAATAGATTATCAAACCAATAAATTTATAATATTCGAATAACTTGTTTAAAGCGTCACCCTTTTTTGATAGCAGCTTCGAAAGGTACCTTTTTCCTCCAAACAGAAATCTAAAAAAAAGCTATGATAATTAAGTGTCTAGCGTCAGAAAACAACGTTTTTATTAAATTAAGCTTTGATCACACGTCATAATATGATAAAAATAAAAAACGACACCAATTTTTATTTGAGTATTTTTAAAGTCACAAAACCATTTTTTGAAACACAATTGTGCCATGCTTAAGATCTTTAAGAAATATTGGCTTTTTAAGAGCCCTCAGATGTAAAATACCCGTAACAAAAACAATGGCAGGAGATGATTCAATTTACCCGATAACACCGCAATATAGACTATATCATGAAAATCAATTTCGCAAAACAGAATGTTTTCAAGACATTCTCGAGCGCACCACGACAGCTGTGAAACGAGTGCATGATATCACGTGCACTTTATATGACGGCATGACGGAGACATGCTTTTATAATGCACACATTTCATCCCAGTACGATGCTACTAGTAGCTTTAGCAGAATCAGATGATTATAAGGGTTTTGTTATTCTTCTTACGGCATGTTTTACAACAATGATATTGTATTTAGAAGTAGATGACGCATGACGCCTCGCGAACTAAAAGAGTACACAAATATGGCACCGCCTGATTAATGGATGTCAATGGATTGGCATCCATCATATCAGACATCAGTTTCGAAACAGAGTCATAATAGAGTAGCTATCTTAATACACATATTTTTTTAAAGTATGTAGGTACATTACAGTTGTCTCGTTGACCTAATTTTAAAACCGAGTTTACACTTCAGCTCGGTAGTATATTAATAAAAAAAATACATTTTATTTTTAAATTATTTAACATTGACAATATTGAATAATGATCCAATAAATGCAATTTGAATGTGTCACGAGAATGCTTTAAATGTTATGGCGCCAATATCAGAGTCTCGTTCACTGCTAGGCATTCACTATTACGTGACTACATGTATATTTTTTACAAATTAAATTAATTAAAATATTTACAGTCCTTATTTAAATAAAAAAATATTTAATAATACACCTTAGTCATCTGGCATCATGTAAACGGGATAATTCCTTCAAATAACATGCTAATATTTAGCGTACATATTTTTTTCAACAACGGTGAGTATCATCCCTCAATGTGATCATTAATCTTTTGTTATACTTATGTATACGCGAGCGCCGGCGACCTTTTGATCCGTGAGCGACTACGCTGTTACTTTAAAGAAATTAAAGGTGTCCTTTATATTTATAAAACACAGAGACGGATATAAACATACATGTCCATAGACATGTGTGTTAGGTCGTGCGGGCGGGACTCAAACCCGCTATTGCTTATCTTTGTAGTACGGAACGTAAACCACCACACTATGACGGTCGTGAAATTATTGTTAAAAAAATAGTACAAAACTACTCCATGTATGGCACTGTCTTAGAAAAACGACTCATCATCATCATCATCATTATCAGCCAAAGGACGTCCACTGCTGAACATAGGCCTCCCCCACGGCTTTCCACAGCGACCGATTACTAGCGGTCTGCATCCAGTTTGATCCTGCAATCTTTATAAGGTCGTCTGTCCATCTTGTTGGTGGACGTCCTACGCTGCGTCTTTGGTCGAAGGGTCTCCAATCTAGAACTTTCCTGCCCCAACGGCCATCAGTTCTTCGCGCTATGTGCCCTGCCTATTGCCACTTGAGCTTACTGATTCTCAAGGCTATGTCCGTTACCTTAGTTCTTCTACGTATCTCCTCATTTCTGATTCGATCACGTAGAGAAACATCCAGCATGTTACCTTAGTTCTTCTACGTATCTCCTCATTTCTGATTCGATCACGTAGAGAAACATCCAGCATAGCCCTCTCCATCGCTCGTTGTGTGACTTTGAGCTTCCTTATAAGGCCCATAGTTAGAGACCATGTTTCGGATCCGTATGTCATCACTGGTAACACACACTGGCTGAAGACTTTCGCCTTCAGACACTGAGGTAAATGAGATGAGAAAACACTCTTGCCTAATTTCCCGAACGCTGCCCAGCCGAATTGGATTTGTCGATTGACCTCTTTCTCGAAGTTGGACCTACCCAATTGGATCACTTGTCCCAGGTAGACGTACTCGTCGACTACTTCGAGAGTTGAGTTCCCAATGGATACTGGAGTGGGTACAACAAGGGAACTCGACATAATTTTCGTCTTCTCCATGTTCATTTTAAGACCCACTTGTTGGAAGACTCAGTCAAGGTCTTCGAGCATAGTGCTAAGATCGTCCAGCGTCTTTGCTATAACGACTATATCATCGGCAAATCGGAGGTGTGTGATGTATTCGCCATTGACATTGATGCCGATTCTTTCCCATTCCAGAAGTTTGAAGGCGTCTTCCAATGCCGCTGTGAACAGTTACGGAGATATAACATCTCCCTGTCTCACACCTCTCCGCAGTGGAATCGCCCTCGTATTCTGCTCCTGTACTCGAAACGACATGGTGGTGTTATTGCAAAGGCACTTTAACACCTCTATATACCTATAGTCTATGTGGCACCGCTGCAGAGACTGAAGCACCGCCCAAGTTTCGATCGAATCAAAGGCCTTCTCATAGTCCACAAACGCTAAGCATAGAGGCATATTATACTCCTCGGACTTCTGTATAATTTGCCTAAGCGTATGGATGTGGTCTATGGTACTAAAGCCTTTTCGGAATCCGGCTTGTTCGGGAGGCTGGAAGTCATCAAACCTACGTGCGAGACGATTCGTGATGACCCTTGAAAACAGCTTGTAGACATGGCTCAGGAGTGAGATGGGTCTGTAGATCTTCAATAAGGTTTTGTCTCCTTTTTTGTAGACACCACCACACTCCTGTTCCACGCCTCGGGCGTGATGCCCTCCAGCAACACGGAATTAAAGAGTCTCTGAAGGACTTAAGTACCGGTGTTCCACCCGCCTTCAGAAGCTCTGCTGTGATTCCGTCCTCGCCAGGTGCCTTGTTGTTTTTGAGCTGTTTAAGGGCCATCCTAATCTCGTAGAGGCTGATGTCCGGGATGTCTTCTGCGTAGTGTCGGGTCAGGATAGCTCGTGGGTCTGTGGCCGAGCTATCAACGGGTTTGGCAACTGAGGTGTACAACTGCCCATAGAACCTTTCGATCTCCCTCAAAACCTCAGCTTTCGTCGACGCTACACTGCCGTCCTCCGTCTTAAGCTTCGTCAACAGGATTTGCCCAATAGACATGTTTCTTGCGAACACTTTGGAGCCTTTGGTTCCGTTCTATCGTTTCTTTAACGCTATTAGTGTTAAAGCAACGGATGTCGTGTCGCAGGGACTTCCATATTTATCTATTGAGCTGCCTGTAGTTTTCAGCATTAACGGAGGTCTGCAGTGCCATAGATCGACGTTTTGCCATAAGGTCGAGAGTGTGGACCGACAGTTTTTGAGGTCTATCTTTACGGTCAGGCCTAAAATACTTAGACCCCACCGTTTGAACAGTTTCCACAAACCCGTTGTTAATTTCGTCCACTGTAACGCAATTGTCTAGGCAATCAAAGCGGTTTGACAACTCGAGTTGAAAGCTCTCGAGATTTTGGATATGAGCACGAGTCGGTCGGAGCGTGGACTTCACCAGGCGGGATCTTTCCAATTTGACATTTATATTCAATGTGCCTCAAACCATTCGGTGATCGCTACCGGTTTTCACCCTGTTGATCACGGAGACATCATTGCATAACCGTCTCTTGGAAGTCATGATGAAGTCAATCTCGTTTCTCGTGAAGCCATCGGGACTCAACCAGATCCACTTCCTTTGAGGCGGCTTCTGGAAGAAAGAGTTCATCGCAAAGAGTCCCTCCTTCTCCAGAAATTTGGCCAGCCTCTGTCCCCTGGCATTTCTTTGCCCGTATCCAAAGGGTCCCACCTTCAACTCATTCTCGCCTCGCTTGCCCAGTTTTGCGTTGAAGTCCCCCATAACAACAGTAAAATAGGTTTTGGAAGTATGCATGGCTCTACTTACGTCCTAATACATTTCCTCCACCTCTTCATCCGGGTGTTTCGAGGTCGGTGCATATACCTGTATGACCTTCAGCGAATACCTCTTAGATATTCTGAGTATAAGGTATATTACCCTGCTCGACACACTCTCGATGGTCTCGATACTGTTGACGAGGGACTTGTGAACGAGAAACCCGACACCGCCTTGGGACTTTTGGTCACCCTCCCGGTAGAAGAGCAGGTTGCCGGACTGCAGAGTTATCGTGTCCTCGCCCTCTCTACGGACTTCTGATAAACCCACTATGTCCCAGTGTAACCTGCTCATTTCTTCCTCCAGCTCGAGCAACTTCTCGTCTGTCCTCAGTGTGCACGCGTTATAAGTTACCAGGGCCAGTTGTCGTCGGGGGTGGCAGCGCGACCGCCTCCGGGTATTCTTAGCACCCCCTGCCCCGCCGTTACCGTGACCGCTACCAAAGTCAGGAATAGCGGGGCTGCCGGAGACTGGGGGCCTGGTTTTCTGGTGTGCTTGCATTGAGGGGATTTTGCCAATACTTGCCACGCTTGGCAGGCGGGTTGGCGAGCGCAGAGACGCAGCCCCTTGACGCTGCTGCCCGTCACAGTCCAACATTTAGCTGCGCCTTATATTGGATGGTTATACCGCCATCGGTCGGTCGCTAGAGCCTCGTCTGTATAAACAGGACGCACCACGTGAAGGTGAGGTTGGCTTGGAGCTTTAGGTCTTGGTCAAGCTCCCTTACGTCCAACGTACGTTACGTAAAAGAAAAACGACTGTTGACGACAAAATATTGACCATGTTGGTGCGTTAGTTGGCTAAGTAAGAAACAAAGCTCGCTAATTTTATTGAATAAACTTTAATAAAAAATGATATTCGCACAGATTTTTTTTATTTACTTAGTTGATTCTGCAGTTTCTAAAGGCGCACTGAGGCATTGAGAAACGTATGAACGCTAACGCCATCAAAACAGACTAAGTCAAAGTTAAGACCTCACTTTGACGTGAGGTGGTGTTTGCTTGACTATCTTTTAGTGTCTCACCGTTGATCTAGTTCTTAATACAATATCATTGTTTTACAATGACTAAATAAGTTCCCATTAGCTGTATCTCTCTACTGTTTCATATAAAATAACGTTCCATATTTGAACTATTCTTCGGTTGGTGCTTATTAGCGGATGTTGTAACATGCCCATATTAATTCTGTTTTACTTGGCTGTATAATCGATCATGTATATCTTAGATTTATAAACTACGTTAACATTATATTTGGCTTTTCTCTAGCCTCCTATGTTAATGTAGAGGTGTTAACACACCAATTGTGTTACTTATACCAGACAACGAAAAGGACGGAGGCGTCAACCATAAAATAATTTTCTCTTTATTTCTGATCACAGATCCATAGTATGTTAGTAATACTGCTAATGTTAGTAAAAAATGAAATTACAACAGGCACAAACGGCACAGGGCAACACATGACTATGCCGTCATTATGCGATTGCAGTGCCTAATGAAGCGACAGTCTAATTTTGCAGACAACGTCTTCAGGACGGTGTAGGCACTTGCTCGCAGTCTGCTCTGTAGTGACGCAGTTTTTTTTTCGTAGGCAAGCTTGAAAACCATCTGTTCGAGCTTCAACGAACATATCAGAGGCACTACAAAAGCGTGAAAGTCCCAACATCAGCCTAAACATAAGCGTAGGCGTTGTTATACTGAACACAAAGAGCGCCGATAGATTTTGTAGTATACACTGACCAAAAGCTGCACGCATAATAAAACAAATAAACAACCATGAGTTACTTAATTGTTTTTGCTCACGCCTGCGACCTATGGCATAGTAGTACACAAAACGTGTCAACATTGAAGCCAAGGTGAAGAATGAAAGAAGACCTTTGCTAAATAGGAGTCGTAGTTATAGGAAAACCGATATGGCCATAAGATTCCTTTAAGATAAATGGGAACCCAGTTAAGATCATTAACGAATCGTAACGTGTTCGTTGAGGTTATTTTGAGCATGATCTATATAAATTTAATATATTCTGCTACCGATTTTCAGTAATGGCGGCCCCTATACAGAGATAGGCCAGATACGCAAGAGATAATGTAGTGCCCAGATGTGTGTGCAATATACAAGTAAACTCTCAGTAATTCGGTGATACGGCAGTCCGATATGACCAGAGTGAGATCAGGCGCAGGACCAGCAGTTTAACGTGCTTTCTGAGGCACGGGAGGTGTCATCACTGCCAACTTTCTGTCTCCAAGCTGTTTCCGACTATTTTGAAGACAGAAAAATCCCGACCCGGGATTCGAATCCGGGACCTTTTGGGAATCAATCACCGAGCTAACCCTACACCAACGAGGCAGTAAATATGATATTTTCTACACCTACTATACTATAATGTATTCAAATTGAGGAGGAAGAAAGGTTTAAGTACGGTCGCGGTCTCTCGCGCCTAACCACCAAGAGCCAAAATATTTTGCATTTTGCAACTTACGTCATCTTTTGTTTCAAGTGACGCTCGTTTAAGTGTTTATGTGTAAGTTATATTCGTTAAAGTCCAATGGAGTCCTTGACAGTACATGTCATTTAATATCGCCACTTAACAATCAAAAGTTCAGGGTCGTACTTGGTGCATATTATTTTTAATGCATTAATTGCTCGCAAAGTACTGCAGTTACAATTTCGGGAACGAAAGTTTTGAATTTTGCGACTGACTCTTTGCCAACTACGAGGATGCTTGATTTTGAAGCTGTAAATAAATAAACGTTTATCCAAATGAAAGTTTTTAGTTTGCTTGTTTAACGAAATTATGATTGACGTTTCATCCTTGTAAGCTTAAGGCACAAACCAGACCTAAGTAGAATTATACAGGGTGTTGTTTTGGTTAGTGACGCCCGTCTCAGGGGTACTTAATACAAAAAAAAAATGTATCGTTTAAATTTGAAACCAAATAGGGCAAGGAGGTTAAAAAAAGCACTGGGCGTCTCGCCCGTCGCGCTACCCATAATGACGCTATTAGAAGAGCTCTTGCCACGATGAATTTTCCTTCGATGTTGGGACAACGTGATTTGGTCCGTAATGATGGTAAAAGGCACGATGAACTCAGGAGCATTCCCTGGGAGCGGTGCCGGGACTTAGTTTGGTATGCACCTTGTGTCGACACTTTGGCCTTTTCGCATCTCATAGAATCAGCCCTTGAAGCTGGAGCAGCAGCGGAGTAAGCTGAAAACGATAAGCGTGATCATGTGTTTGCGCCGTTTGGCGTTGAAACATTTGGGTCGTGGGGACATTCCGGTAAATTGATGTTCAGAAAAATTGCTTCAAAACAAAATAATATTACGGCCAATTATAAAGCTGGCTGATTCCCAGCTCAAAGCTTTAGCATTGCTACCCACCGCAGCAACACAGTCAACATTATAACCTCCTCGCTGTAAGGAAATGGTTTTTATTTTGGATAGGTCGGTTTAAAGTTAATTTTTATGTTGTATGTCTTAGTTTTTATTCATTCTTGTTTGTTAATAAAAAATACAATAAGTAGAAATCAATGAATATTCATTCTAAATTCTGTTATCTCGAACTAATCTCCCTCCTTCTCACTCGTTAGACAAGATTTATTCGACACAGACACGCCTTGATTCATAGACATGGGAATGCCGATAAGCTTTACATTTCATACGACAGTCAGCCGCGCTAAGCTTTACATAAATTAAAATACAATTTGGGAATCGAGCCACAATGTACCATCACGTCACAATACCACCACCGTACCACATGGAAGAATATATGATTATTTACACTATTGCCAGAGCCGCCACAAATTGCATTTCGTATGAATATCTCTAGCTGATCGCTCGGATTAAGCTTTCAAAGGCTCTATTCTAAAAAAAGTATTTTCCGATATTGCCGTCCCTTTCACTGGCACCGCCTACAGGCCTGAGAAACAGAGACAGATAGTTTGCAAAATAGGGGTATCGTTTAATAGAGTACAGCTCGGTTTACAACCGCTGCAGATACGTTGCAGTACTATCTACTATTGAAAATTATTGCTAGTGGAATCTCGATTGGATACCATTAAGGGGTTTTAACATTTTAGTACAATCTTATGCTGGAAATCAAATATATTTCAGTACTAGTGATCATAAAGTTCGTTTGAAAATGGATTGATACTATTTGCGTCACTTTTCTTAAAAAAGGATTTAAATGATTTTGATGATTAATATGATCAATCATAGTTCAAACTATTCAAACAAATGTAGATACTGGAGTGTGTAGACAGTTTTTTTCCGAATAACTCATAGCCTCCATTTTTTGGAGTGCTCCTTTACGGCTAATTAAAAAAAAAACTTAAAATTATCATCGAAATGAAACACTATTTATCGAATGCACTTTTCGCGAATTTTATCCCGACGTTTATCAGAACACGATCAGAAACGTCGGGATAAAATTTTATAAATTCGCGAAAAGTACATCCGTAAAGTAGTGTTTCATTTCGATGAGTAATATTCGCGTAAACTTTAGAAATAAGCATAAAAGGACTTTGGGCAAATTTGCTTGAGAAAGCATAACATTTAGTGACTAGATATTGAAACTAAAAACACAAACAATGAAAGAAAATACAGGGAAGTAAATACAGTTCGATCTCGGCCGTATTAACAAGCCGACTTTATAAGCTTTTCCAATATAACTGTAGCAGATACACTGCAGCGCGATAAAACATTAAAAATATTTAGTGATTCAAATATTGGTTACTTTATCGGATATATTAAAATAAATATAAATAAGTATTTGACAACATCACATACATTCCTCCGATCCCAAGCTAAGTAGCTAAAGCACTTGTGTTATGGAAATCGGAAACAACGGTGGTACCACAACACCCAGACCCGATACAATATAGAAAAGATCGTTTTCTACATTGACCCGACCAGGGATCGAACCCAGAACCTCACGAGATGGCGACGCTGGAAACCTTCCTAGCCACTCGACCGCGGAGGTCGTCAATATTGGACTCTAGAGTAACTATAGTATCCAAGTTAGAGATTGAACTAAGCTATAACTGGAACTGACACCATTAGTGAGTTGTTATTACTACGTATAGTTAATTGTTTAGTTAGAATGTTTTGAACATTGAAAGTGTTATTTTTGTATCCTTATTATTTTAAATTAATTGAAATAAGAAACCAAAAATTGCAATTGGCTAACCGGGCCAAGGAGCCACCATTACCAGTGACGTCAGCGCCATCTACCCAATTGTTTTGCAACTGTCAGTTTTACGCTAGTTATAGTAGTACAATGGACAACACAAACAAATTTCATCCTCTATGGATTGACGCCACTTGTCATCAACCCATATAAATGCTTTCATATGCGAAATTCTTCTCTATGCGTAGTGATTACCACCTCACTGGAGTTAAGTGTCTTAATGGTTTAGGGTTTGGTAGCACTAGGGTTTAATAAGTTTTTTTTTTAACATAAAGAACTATGTTTATTAAATACATATTAAAACAAATAAACGTATTGAAGCTATTATGAAAGCCTTCAAATAAGAGTGGCTCCATATTCTTAACTAGCCCTCTTGATTTTGGGGCTACCACTACACCAACGAGTAAAAATAATACAAAACTTTGAAAGAAATAAAAATAAAATGAACTGTGAATTCCGATTAGGTGCTTTATATTTTTCTCGCTCCAGAATGAAACATTAATTTTCCAACTGAAAATGTAATTTTTTACTTTTTTCTTGCGGTCCGAGTTTCAAGTATTTTGATAACTCAGACTCGAGTATTTTGGATTTATGATAATATTTAAAGAGACAACTCTATGAATAAATTTTTAAACTTGGAGAATTTTAATAACATCTGAATAGCAAACAAAATCAAAACACATGTACATACCTATCTTAGGTTTACTTATTGAAATTCGTATTTAGGTTTTTATTTCTTATAGTAATACACCCACAACGCTGACTTGTACGTAATACACATACTAAATATTACTTTATTTTGTTTACAAGGTACCAATTTACATAAAGTCTGTTCTTATTAGCTTGTCGAATATTGTTCAAATTCATTTAACATTTTCTGTGATTTGTGTTTTAAACACGAATTATTATCCTTTATCCTTTGGACATTTCCACACATCGCCATCTAGCCCCAAAGTAAGCTACTCAAAGCTTGTGTTATGGGTGCCAGACAACGGATATAATACTTAAATACTTTTTTTTTTTTGTAAATACATACATGATATACATAGAAAACACCCAGACCAATACAAACAGACATGTTCATGCACACAAATGTTTATATTGTGCGGGGATCGAACCCGCACCCGCTGCGTAGTAGGCGATTTCTCGACCACTACACCAGACGGGTCGTCAATGTAAACAATCATTCAACAATTTATAAGGCTTTCCTTTTTAACTCATTTCAAAATAAGATATACACAAAAATCACAACCTACATTGGAAGTTCATCGTTAAACCCTGAAATCTAATAGATAATTTATTTTACCCACTGAATTATTTTAAAAGTTATGAAAAGATTGTTTACATGATTCGTACGTAGGCAGAACATAAATAAATGCTGAATCTAAAACTGAAGAAAAGAAAAGACTGAAGAAGGAAAAAGCTAAGAAGAAGAAAGAGTTCGAAACAAAGAATTTATAATAATGATCCTGAAAAATAACCTCATTTCGCGAACGGAATTCAGTATTTACGACCCTTGATTTAGGAGTACTAAAGGAAGGTCGCGATAAATAATTCAAAGTTACGATTTAACATGGGACTCAGTTCTCACTGTCCGAGAGGGCTCACATAAAAAACCTTGCCCATTTCAAGAGTTATCGTAAAGGCGCTACGCAGAAAAAAAATAAAATGACAAGTTATTTTTCAGTTCGGTTTTCAGATTTATTAACCTACCTAACGGGAGTTTTAAAGGGCTTGATATTTTATTTTATTTATATTTATAAGGATAACCAGGGTTTAAGTGAACAATGAGCTACACATTATACAATATTTAAACCACTTATTGGTAATCACAAATAGTAATAACTTAAAGAAAACGAACGCACAAAAGGAGCATACAAAACTACCTTGGCTCGATTGCAAATACTCGTATATTTACAAGTTATATTATCTATAAATCTAGAGCTAGTTTAAGAATCTGCTGGGCAAGACATTGTGGATCACGAGGTTATATAGGTTCAAAAGACCTCGACCGCACGTGACCACTTTTCAACAAAAATCATCTGCGCACACGACACAAACAGGGCGTCACTTAAAACAAAAGATAACGCAAGGTAAGAGCGATTACAATAAGGTGATTAAGCGCTGGGGACCTCAACCGTACTAGCTAAAGTCTAATGCTACCTATGTCTAAAGAGGTGCAAGAAGAAAATCTTCCAAACCATTTATCAACGTTACCTCAAGATTTACCCCACCCACCAAAAGTTCGTATTTCACTCCAACGTGTCCTTACCTCAAATACCCACCCTTAGAGAGGAAAACGCAATATTTATAGGTCATTTAAACACCTTCGCATTCCCGAGTTTGTCCTCCTTCCCAGGATACGTTCCCTCACGTCCGTTATTTCCCGGAATCGAGGGTGAAAACGCTTTTGATTGTCGAAATCGATTTTCACGCGAAGATTAGTTTCTGATGTTACAAATGGTATAACGCATTGTTATGTATGATGAGGGGAAGAGAGGTTATAGACTAGGTTGTAAAATGTCTTAGGGGCATTTATAGAGGTATGGCTAAGTATTTAGTCATCTACGGTGTTTATATAAGGCCACCTCTTTTTAAGTAATAATATTAAAGGGCCGATACAGCACGATAAAAGAAACATTTTTTGTAGAATACGCTAAGGGTTTTCATGCGCTACTTTTTTTAGAAAAATTGAGATGAAGGTGTTTTTTTTTTAGATTTTTATTTTTTATTAATTACGGTTTAGATTAGAGCAAAATAGGGAATAGGCATTGAATTGAGAAAAGCGATGCCAATGACGTAGATAACTTTTAAAATCTACTTTTCTTTGTTCAAGATAATTTAAAAAAAAATCTCGATTTTTCAAAAAAATAATGAGTGTATCGTGTTGCTATGATGTTTACAAAGACACAGTTAAAATATGATCACTTAAAATGATTTGACCTTATATAAAAAAACGCATAAACTGCTACGTGTGTGCTGTGTTATTTTTCTATAGATAAAAGATATTGTTGATTTCTAGGTAGCACAATCCGTGATTGGAGTTAAATGCGTCACCATTCTGCCAATATAAATAAATTATTAATTTATTTATTTAAAAACTTTATTGCACAAAAACTGTTTACAATAAGTAGTCTCAATGCTAAAAACATTCTCTACCAGACATATTTTTCGGTAATGCAGAAAGATTTAATAATAATATCATTAGAGGTAGAAAATAATAGGTTGAACCCTTTCACAAATTCACAGTAAACCTAAAAGAGTATGCCTTTATCCATAAATTGGGCTATTTACGTCTGTTTATGTTAGTGGGTTATTATGCTTTTTTACTTACTTACTTACTTACTATGGTGACTCAACGACCCCTAAGTGAGTCTTGGTCTCCGACTCTAAATCACGCCATGCATCTCGGACTTGCGATAATTCTTGCCAATTGGCCGAGGTTGAGCAGATCTTGAGCTACAACATCTTTCCAGTAGTATTTAGGACGTCCAACCGGGTATATATTTCGTTGTCGCAGGCACGCTCATTTCACAGCGCCCTCCTCTCCCATTCTCTCTAAGTGTCTGACCCATCGAACTCAGCTGCTTTGGTCTCTACAAAAATATTAGGTTCAGACATAGATCTTCAATCTCCGTGTTCTTCCTGTCTCTCAACCTTCCATCTCCCAGTTTTTTCAGCTCCAGAATCTTTCGAAAACTTGTCCTTTCACTTATTCACTTTCAAGGCCAGTGTCCAAGCTTCGCATCAATCGGTGAAACTGGTCTTTTTACAGTTTTGTAGACACGAGTTTTAGTTCTTCCACGTATCAGCTTAAACCCCAGAAGCTTGTGAACAACTGACGTTCATCTGAGAGCGGTTTCTCTTCTTCTCTGTAGTTAGCATCAGTAACGGTACACCCCAAATATTTAAATTTGTTGACATCTTGATAGGTGTAGCCGCTCACTTTTCACTTTTCCCTCGTGTTACTTTATCTCTTTATCTAAAACTATTCTAACTTCCCACAGCTGATTCTGAGACTGACTTTCTTTCCTTCTTCTTTTTTCGTCTTCTACACATTTAATTCACGCTGTCCAAGGAGTGTCAAATCATCGGCATATCCAATAATTTTGTGCATACCTTTCAACTAAACTCTGCAGTCGAATTCTAGTAGTTAGTTTAGAGGATCTTAGAATTTTAAAGGGTATATCCCTGTTCACACTATCATTTATATAACCCAAATATATCTCGATATACCATCGTCAGGAGAAGATGAAATGGGATGTTTAACAGTTGATTTCCATTTTAAGTAGTGATATATTTTATGACTAACATATGTATGTACCAAAACTAAACCACATTTAAAAACTCAATAACGGAAGTAAATAATTCATGAAATATCTCAATTAGGTTACCGGCATAACAAGTTACATTGAATAAGTTGGGTCGGCAGTAACTCTTGTCGGTCAAAGGAACTCCGGCTCATTTCGGTAACTTAATTTCGTTGGCAGCCCACCTGTTAGGCTGTTACACACTGAAAGACGAGATGAGGTTTTTATAGTGAACGTGTACTACCTAAGCGTGATTAGTAAGTTTCAACATAGTATGACGTAAACAATCGATAGGTACTATCGTGGTCACCGCTGACTGTTTAAGAGCAAAAATCGATTGCACCTTACGTCCGTTTTTCGTTTAAATACGCCCGTTTTTGTGGTGTGCGAAAAAATGCCAACGCAGGAGAGAATTTCACATGCCATGACCGTACATAAATTGATCTGCTTAGCGGTTTTCATGGGCTGTGATAAAATCATTAAATGTGTGTGGCTAGACGCAATGATATAATGATTAAAGCATCCAGAATTCTAGACTTGCTTTATCTAAGTGCTGATGTTAATCACTCTCTGCCCCGAGGGAAGAAAGTTTAAAAAAGTTGCTTACAGAGCTCTTTAGAGGAGATACATCCTACTTACTAGTGGTCTATAAGGTACTAACTGCATAGATGTTAGTCCTACACGTATATAAGTATCTTGAATGGTCTCGCGCTTGGGTGTGCTACAATCTTAAAGAGAGTTTTGCCTTCAGATTTTTATGTGACGTAATGAACGAAGTTCGAGGTCAGATTAGTGGGTGCGAAAAGGTGATATTTTGTTAGTAATAAAACATTTTGCCGCTTCGGTAGTGCGCTTGACAAAGCGTTTTCTTGTAAGTTGGTTTTGCTTTTTACTTTTACATGTAAAGAAGATATAACTTTTGGATCAAGATATTACTTAATAAGATTTCTTTTAAGTTTCTCAGACTCTTTCTTAATAACATATGTATGTACATTTTCCAGAAATCGACGTTTTTTTTTTCAGATTACTTTAAAACAAGTGTCTAAAAGAAAGACGTCGATTTTAAAGGCCGTTAATACATCATTCGGTTTCTGAAAACCTGACTTACTTAAAGATGGTTGAAGTACTTTGAATTATTTTAAGTATTTGACTTATTTAATTTAAATGTAATTAAAAAGCCGCAACTTTGATGTCAAAACGGTTGTTTCGAATTACAATTTAACCTGAAAGCGCCCAAAATAACACTCAAAGTGGATTTATAAATGTAAACCGAAATGTAAAAGGGTTACTATTAATTTATTTTGAAATTCATTATCATCGTCTAGAAAGTTTGACAAGTGTCGGTAGATAAGGTTTTCTTGAAACACTTAAACCAAATTCGTAGAATTTGTTATAGTCAAACAACTGTAATAAAATATTAAAGCTCTAGGAATGCAAACAAGAGAATAAAGGTGGGTGGTAAAGTTTAGATTTTAAAGTACTTTAATGTTTTCATAACGAAACGACTAAATTTTTCTCTCTAGCCAATAATAGTAAGCTAAAAATATGCGTCGAATAAAGTACCTACAATATTACTGATTCGAAAAGATCATCGCGTATTGGTGTTCTTATTAATATATGTAATTTGAAAATTTGACGCGTTTTATTACCAGCCAATTTTTTCTTATGATATTTGACAAATCGGCCCAAAAAATATATATAAACCGGTGAAAGTATTCAAAGTAAGTAAAACTTTCATTCATAGATATTTCAAAACTTTAAGTTTCACGTGTTTCTAGTCGCTGCAACTTTAACGTAACTTAGGTCTCAGAGTACCTACGATACAAGGTCAATATGAGGACAGTAAACAGACAAACATGTTACAGTCGATAGTAAAACAATTTGAGCCAACATGACGTACTAGTAATATTTCAATATTACCTATCTTACATGCTAAAAAAACATTAAAAGGCCCTGTCCTATACTATGCTATAACAAAAAAAGGTGCGCCGCTAAAAACGGTCCGAATTGGGACAGAGTTCTTTCTAATCACGATAAAACGTCCAAAATAATTTGAATTCAACGCCAAAAAAGCTAATCCGAATAAATTAAAGCTGCCAAACGAACGCTCCGTTTCACGCCACTCCAGTCCAGGACAGAGCTATGAAACAGAGTAATTTATTTATTCACTCGACGTTTCTTTACAACCAAATAAAATATAGGTATCCAATTCTTTTGTGTAAGAGATTTAAAGACTGTGTTTGTGGCTTTCTTTGGTAGCGCAACACTGGTCTACAAGAAACATTTTATATTTTACTTAACAACAAATTTTCAATCAAAACCAAACGAAAATTACTTTTATAGTTTCTTTCAATTCTATGAAAACGTAACAAAAATCACTCCAAATAAAAACATTTTTAGGGACTATTTCATTAAACCAATGCTAAAATTATGTGAGCAATGTTCAGATTATTTTAGAACGCTTTCATATTTAGGCGACATTACGCGACGGTCGTGCGATAGTCGCGCTGCTGATAATTTCATACATAAAATGGCAGAAGCGCCACTGTTTTTAACCGTTAAAAAAAGGACGTTCTAAGTTCGACCTGTTAGTATGAATGTTTGTCCGCGAATATCTCGCATTCGGCTGGACCGATTTTGATACACTAAAGTAATTGTTAAACTAAGGAGAACCATTTTAGTTTAATTAAGTTCATTGTAACTTAAACTGTAACAAAAAAAAAATTATACAATTTTCAGCGTTATTTTAGTCCTTTTAGTGTTTGTTATTGAAGGCGTTCTTTTTATTGGCATCTGCTGTTGCCGCGCTGCTGTCTTTCTTATGTGAAGGCGCACTTAACTGGTTCATAATTAGTTGAAATGTCTCAGTTTTAAGATTATCAAACATTTTATTTTGTTGATCAATCAATTGAAAAATATTTATTTTTTATGTAATTGCAATATCAGCCTTAAGTCGTAGAATACATGCCCTTATTCACATATTCGTGTTACTAATACCGGATCCCCACAACCATAGCCATTAACAGAATGGCATTGGTATCGGCGACCATTGGTACTAATTCGTGTTGTGTGGCGTAGTAGCGAAGGGTGAGGGCGATCGATTGAGTGAATAAGTAAATAGTTCCGCACTACCTCCCAACGTTTGTAACGCTTCAATCAAAGCTTTCGTATTGGCTATGATTTTAAACATGTGAAAATTCGAAGAACGTTTGATTTAGGGCCGATTTTTCAATGGTCAAATAAAACTTATCAGACTGATAAATTATAAAGCGACAGATTTAAAAAAATGACAGGTACGTATGATTGCTGACGATTAGGTGACGTTTTCAAATTAGCCATATTGTATTTTGTTCGACAAATATTTCTAAGTTCATATTAACATTACGGTGAACTGATTGTAGATCGAAGTCTCATCATAATACTTTATTAGTAACTAGGTACTTATTAAGAACTTTATTTTGTTTGTCCAGTCCCTTAAATAAAAACCAGACAAACGATATCCATTATTCAGGCATTGGCTGTTGGCTCACTACACCACGGTAATTGAGGGCTAACTTCATAATTATACATTTTGTAACCTCAACTCGAATTTATATAATCCTGCCGTAGTGGATACTTCTAGTGACTCAATATAAAGACCTGGGGCCCTATTTCCGAATCACTCTCATCAAGATAAATATGATATTCTTTGATTAAAGTCCAATTTTGGAATGAAAATCAGTTGTAACCAACACAGGAGGCATTTGAGAAAATATAGCTCAAGTTAGTGAGTACTTACGTATATTTCATATATTTCATAAATAAGTAAATCACACGCCATAACCAAGTGAGTAATTGAGAAAAAGAGGTTTACCTGACCTGTAGCTCTATCTAATAGGATACCTATTTATTCATGGATTCACTTAGGTCAAGAAATATTTATGATTAGGCTTGTATCAGTGTGTGTTACCAGTGATGACATACGGATCCGAAACGTGGTCTCTAACTATGGGCCTCATAAGGAAGCTCAAAATTACACAACGAGCGATGGAGCGGGCTATGCTCGGTGTTTCTCTACGAGATCGAATCAAAAACGAAGAGATACGTAGAAGAACCAAGGTAACGGACATAGCCTTGAGAATCAGTAAGCTTAAGTGGCAGTGGACAGGGCACATAGCGCGAAGAACTGATGGCCGTTGGGGCAGGAAAGTTCTAGATTGGAGACCCTTCGACCAGAGACGCAGCGTGGGACGGCCACCAACAAGATGGACAGACGACCTTAAAAAGATCGCAGGATCAAACTGGATGCAGACAGCTAGTGATCGGTCGCTGTGGAAAGCCGTGGGGGAGGCCTATGTTCAGCAGTGGACGTCCTTTGACTGATTATGATGATGATGATGATGAGGCTTGTTATCGGAATAATACTCTATTAGTACTCTTTTTTCCAAACTCATCAAAACATTATACACTCACACATAACAAGGTATACAGGGACACCAGTATAACACAAGGCCAAAATTCTAAAAATAAACAAATACTGGCAGAGTTGGCATATGTGTGAATAAATCTCGCAACTGATACCTCTTTAAGAAGAACACCTACACTCATAACGGTACCTACAGAACATTTTAGTCCGAAAACGATTTAGCAGCGTAACCAATGAAATGTTAAAATTAGACGTCCCTTTTGTAACAAGCTGTCAGGAGCACACACTCACTTTATTTTTCGGGCCCTCTTTGTTTTACTAACAACATTGCGAGTTTTTTCGTGTATAAAAGTTGCGTTGTCAACTGTTTTTTCGCCACAGTTTTTTATTTGACGCCCCTGCCAGTGTTAAAAGTTTACAAAGCAAGATCATTAAAAATAAATTGTACTCA
Organism: Pyrausta purpuralis; assembly: GCA_963924145.1. Lineage (NCBI taxonomy): Eukaryota > Metazoa > Arthropoda > Insecta > Lepidoptera > Crambidae > Pyrausta > Pyrausta purpuralis. The sequence continues at coordinate 4,212,728 of OZ001664.1, read as the reverse complement.
AAAAATTAGGTTGTAATATTTTTAGTACCTTTGTGCTTTAATTTAATTATTTGAATGTTAATGTAAAATTTAATCAGCTTCGTACAATATTTTTAAATAAAAAAATACTTTTACTCAGAAAAGAAACAAAAACTTATAGCAAATATTAATAACAAAGGTCCTTTATAAGATAAAACATTAGAATATTTCACAGAATACCATTAGGTAACTCTAATTATATTTCGTCGCTTCATTCTTCAGATATAATTTACCATGTAGTCCTTTTATCCTGCAGGCAACTTCGCACGTAACAGAGTATATAAAAAAATATATTAATCCATAGACATTTGGTTTACCTATGGCTCAGTGACGGTGAGCTCCTCATTCTTTTTTCGTGCGCGGCAACAAGCACAAGTCTACACGACACTACGGGTAGTTAGGATTTTCCATATAAAATGCCGAAAAGAAGTGCTGCGGAAAAACTTGAATACTATAATTCAAAAATAAAAAAGCTCAAAAAGAAAAACCCCGAAATTAAACGACGACGTTTAATCGTGTATTCCTCTTGGTCAGACTCCGAAGAAAATTTGGGTAAGTTAAAGTTTTTAATCATCATAAGTGAAGTGAAGAATAGTGAAACAATCATTGAGGCTGCGAAATATCTGTAGCTTAAGTATCTGTTAGCTTTCCTAGAGGTTAACTGCGGGTTAACACGATGGAATAGTGTGGTACAAGAAAATAACCTGGAGGTTGACCGTGGGTCAACACAACGGTATTAATTAGATTTGGCCATAAGAAAAAGCTTAACGTTACATACGTATTACGTACTTATGAAATGTTTTTGTGGGTTAAAAATAAGTTCATAGTCTACCCCCAAAAATTTGATAATTTTGCCCATAGCATATTTAAATAAAAAATGCAATAACTTTAGTTTGTTGTGCGAGTACCTACCTAATTTGCATATTTTTTTTTTTTCTTTCGTTTACGATAACGGAGCCCCGTTACCGGAACATATCGAGATACCGTCGCCAGCGACAGCATTTTTGTCCGAAATTAAATTAAATGAGGATGTTATCCCAGCGGTATCAGAGGTAACGCATTCTACGCCAGAACCTATAGATACACCAGAGCTGGATCCTGAGTTATTGCTAGCCTTAGGTGACGCAAATGAGGATATTCCAATATATGGCCCTAATATACATCCTAATTTAGCCCAAAGATGGCTTCCAATTCTCAAAAAAGGCCTATCACAGGATGTAAAAGAAAAGTTGTTACCAGAATATACCGTACCCGATAACTGCAAATTGTTAAAAGCACCAACTTTAAACGTAGAAATATCAGCGGCTGTTGCTGACTTGGTGAGAAATCGGGATAAAAAATTACAGTCGAATCAAGACCAACTCGGTTTGGGCATAACTGCAATCAGCAGAGCCATGACCTTGCTGTTGACTAGCGATGACAAAATACAAGCGGTAAAAATGTCGTATTTTAGCTGACCAACATTATATACAGACACAAGTCCGAACCAAGCTCATAACACCTGGCTTGGAGAAGTCATTTTTGTCGGTCATAAAAGATGAAGATCGAGACGAAACATTATTTGGATCGAAGCTTTCGGATAAGATTAAGGCCTCTCGAGCGATAGAAAAACAAGGCCTCCAGATAATAAAGGCTCCAGTTCCAAAACCATCCACTTCGACTGCTGCAACATCATCACCAGCTCGTGGCCGCTATCAGGGAAACTGGTCTGGCCCTCCTCGATTTCCTTCGTCGAACAGGGGGGGGCGGTCTTCATACAACAAGAACCAGTCGACGTTCCGACCGTATCGCCGGGCTCCAGCACCACCGACTTCATCGACAACGCGCCCAGCGACGACCATGAACAACAAGCGTGTCTAAACTCGACATCTATACAGGTACATGCTGGTAGACTGCGCCATTATTATAATTGTTGGTTGAGGATAACTTAAAATCCAGTTATTTTAAATTTAGTTCGTAACGGCTACAAGATACCTTTTGCTGGTCGGGTTTTCCAATCCGTACCAGCACGAAATTCATTTTCAATTAAAGAAAAACAAGATTATGTCATTAGCCATTAGAAATTTAATTCAATTAGGCGCTATTTCTAAATGTGACCCTCATAAAAACCAATTTATTTCGAGTATATTTTTGGCACCAAAATCAAATGGCGGACACAGGTTTATACTGAACCTAAAACATTTAAATAAGTTTGTGTCCCATGAGCACTTCAAGATGGAAGATCATAGGACCGCATCAAAAATGTTGACAAAAAACTGCTTCATGGCTACTACAGACCTTAAAGAATCGTATCTACTGGTACCCGTGGCACCAGAGCACCGAAAATATCTACGATTTATATTTTGCGATGATACGAGTAACCAACAAGAAACCTTGTATGAATTTAATGCCATGCCCTATGGTCTTTCATCTGCTCCCCGAACTTTTACCAAAATTATGAAGGAAGTAATGTCATACCTTCGACAAAGTAGTTATAAATCGGTAATGTACCTTGATGATATATTCTGTATAGAAGAGGACTATACTACTTGTTTAAAAAATGTCAACGCAACCGTCGATTTACTCCGCTGCTTGGGTTTTGTAATTAACCTAGATAAAAGTTGTTTGCAACCAAAACAATGCTGCAAATTCTTAGGTTTCATGTATAATTCTGAGGGAATGACAATATCTCTTCCTTACGAAAAACGCGAAAATATATTGCGGTTAGTTCAAAAATATTCTTGCCTCCCATATTGTACGATCCGAGATCTCGCGCATTTAAAAGGAGTTCTAAGCTCTGCTTGTCCAGCCATAAGATACGGATGGCTTTATACCAAACGATTGGAACGACAAAAATACCTTGCTCTCACAAAATATCAGAACTATGAGGCCAAATTAAAACTTGACCCTTGTGTGTTACCAGATCTAAAATGGTGGGCAAGAAATATTCTTGATAGTTCAAATTCTTTGACAATACCCGAATTCGACCTCGAAATTTTCACAGACGCCTCCAAAACCGGATTGGGCGCCTGTTGCGGAAACGATCGTGTTAATGGATGGTGGAAAGAAACAGAGAAAAACAGCCATATTAACAATTTGGAGTTACTTGCAGTTTTTCTTGCTCTCAAAAGTTTAGCGAGTAGAAAGCGTAATCTTAAAATACTATTGCGGGTCGATAATACGACAGCAATAATAACTTATTAGGATGTTAACGTTAATAGGATGGGAGGTGTACAGTTCCCACATTTGAATGAATTGAGTAGATCCATCTGGCAATGGTGCGAAGAACGAGAGATATGGTTGTTTGCTTCATAATATGTGAATACAAAGGAAAATGTAGTTGCAGACTTTGAGTCTAGAAAAATAAACCCGGATATAGAATTGCAGTTAACTGAATCACAATTTCAACGCATCAAAACATCTTTTGGGCAACCAACCATTGACCTCTTCGCTTCTCGCATTAATGCAAAGTGCGATAAATATATTTCTTGGGGCCGAGATCCAGATGCGTATAGCATTGATGCATTTACTCAATTTTGGGGTGATGACTATTTCTACGCTTTCCCGCCATTTTCGTTGGTATTAAAATGCGTTCAAAAAATAATTTTTGATAAAGCAAAAGGCATCTTGGTGATACCTTACTGGCCATCTCAGCCTTGGTTCCCATTGCTTAACCAAATACGCCAGTCAGAGTTCATCTTTTTTGAATCCTCTTTGTCCTCTTCCAGGACCCACCATCAAGCCCTCAAACACTGTACCCTGGCTGCTGCAGTGCTCTCAGGACAGCGTTCACTTCAAGAGGGACACCAAGCTCCGCCTTAGACCTAATGATGGCATCTATTTCTAAAAATACGCTTCGCCAGTACAATGTAACTTTTAAAATATGGTGGTTGTTCTGTCAAACTAATAATATTGACCCATACATAGGTTCATTTTTAGGAGCTTTGCTGTTTTTAACAGAACAGTTTAATAAAAGTGCGGCGTATGGATCGTTAAATAGTCATCGCTCTGCTTTGACCCTACTTTTAGGCAAAATGATCAGGTGAAAAGACTGCTAAAAGGTGCATACAAATTACGCCCGGGCGTTCCGAAATATACATATACTTGGGACCCACAAACAGTTCTAAACATGATCGCTATGTGGACTCCTAATAGGTCCCTCTCTTTAGAAAAACTAACTAAAAAGCTAGTTTCGCTTCTGGCATTATGTACAGGGCACCGCGTCCAAACTTTTTCATTAATAAAATTAAATAACATTATTGTTACCCACACTGGCATTAAGATTGGTATTTCGGATGTCATTAAAACTTCAGCCGTCGGACGTGAGCAGCCAGTTTTAATTTTGCCTTACTTTAACGATAATAGGGCGATCTGCCCCGCTACTGTAATAGATGATTACATGTTTGTTACAAGGGAAATAAGGCCTGAATCGACAGACCTTCTTATTCTCACATTTAAAAAGCCGCACAAGCCTGCTTCCAGTCAGTCTATTAGTAGATGGATAAAACAGGTTTTAGGCGAGAGTGGCGTGGACGTGTCGCGTTTTAGCGCACACAGCACACGGCACGCGTCCACGTCCGCGGCGCGCGCCGCCGGCCTCTCCGTGGACTCTATCAGGAAGGCCGCCGGCTGGACCGCCTCCTCGCAAGTATTTGCTAGGTTCTATCAGCGTCCTATATCTGACGAATACAGTTTTGCGAGGTCAATATTATCACCAGTTGTCGATAATTCTCAAGTTATTACTTGTTAATTAATTACTCGTACCTACTAAAAATGTACATATATGATTATATATTTCTGTTAAATGCATAATAAATATATCAAATTTGTTTTGAAGTACTATAAAAGTGTATTATTTACACAAAATTTCTAACTCTAAACATCTACATGGTAAATTATATCTGAAGAATGAAGCGACGAAATATAATAGATGATCAAACGAACTTGCAAGTGAAGTTCGATCGATATTATATGAGTACGCTTCATTCGAAGATATAAGCTCCCACCCTTTTTTTCCCTACCCGTAATAAATTTTGTGTCCCATTTACCTACCTACTTTCTCTAAAAAATGAGGAGCTCACCGTCACTGAGCCATAGGTAAACCAAATGTCTATGGATTAATATATTTTTTTATATACTCTGTTACGTGCGAAGTTGCCTGCAGGATAAAAGGACTACATGGTAAATTATATCTTCGAATGAAGCGTACTCATATAATATCGATCGAACTTCACTTGCAAGTTCGTTTGATCATCTATCAAAACACGTACGGGGTCAATTTCATTTTGTATTCGTGACATTCCTTTGAAAATACCGGTATATTTTTTTTGTGTCTGCGCATTTTTATTGAATTTATCTACTTACCTACGTATCTCGTAAACAAAGCAGTCACAGAATATTAAATCTTTTTCAGTTTTATGAAAGAAAAACAGAACCGAAAAATTAATTACTTTTTTTGCATTTTAGCTAGAATCATAAACTAAAAACATAATTAACTGACATATCAATAGATACCTATATGAATGCTGACCTTGATATGAATGTTTCAAAATCCCTTACGCTTCGATATTTTATTTCAAAACCTTTTCAAGTAGAATGTAGCATTATTGTATACGTGTCTTTTGTAAAAAATTGAGCGTTTTCCTCAATTGCACCAAGATCTCATCATCAGATCCCAACTTAGCATCAATATGACCAACTAGAAGGTAGAATCTCTCAGTGGTTGAAAAATAATTCAAATCGGTCGACAAATTACTGAGATATGATCATATGAGGTAACTGGCCACTGGCCACTGGAACTGGCCATTTATAAACAATATAATAAAAAAAATATTCTAAAATTTGAAAATAGAACTCTTTGCCAATATTACTGAGTATATACAGGGTGTCCAAAAAATGAAGGATAATCCTGTAACAGGGGACAGGTCACATTAAGGCCTATTATACGGCAAAAAAAAATTCAGGTAAAAGTCTCACCATTTTCAAGCTATGAATATTTTTAATTTTATTTCGGAATTTTTGTACTCGTTTAATATAATTTATGCCATTTTTACAAATGATGACTTTTTTGAGTCCTGTTTTTTTTGTAACCCTCACAAATGCTTGAGTCATCTAAAGCAATGTCCCTTTTAGTTTGGAAATGGTACGAAAACTAAAAAAAAATACATGTTTTGCAAATAATTTTAAAAAAATTATTCAATAGCTGACTTTCATAGCCTGTGGTGTAAAAAAAATGTACCAAGCGGATCGTGCCAATTACTTTAAAAAGTTGCTAGTTTACTGACAATTTGAGAAAGGTATTATTGTTTAGCAATTACTTTTAAATTAATTTTTTATTGTAATTCTAATGAACAAACGTCGTTATTTCGGACTCTTAAAAAAAGTTACATCGAAACGAAGTAACTATGCAAGTCTTTTGTCGTTGTGTGAGTCATGTACGGGCCAGGTAGGAACCTTATTTGCGATTTCATTGTTCATAATTATGAACAATGAAATCGCAAAAAGGGTTTCTACCTGGCCCGAGGTTGACCTTAAAATAGCTACCTGATTGGTAGAGCGCGGCGCTATCGCACTGGAAATGGAAGGGATCCGAATCTCAAATAAACAAAAAAATGTTTTAGTGTCCTGCTTGACTCTGCTCAGTTGTGACGCGCACGTGATTTTTTTGGGTTTTGATTAGTTTCTTTTACGTTTTGTGCTTTGAAATTGGACTTGTTGTGCTTTGTGATTTGGACTTTGATACTGGTGATCTCGACGACTTGGCTTTTCAACGGACATCTAACCTTCGAGGTTATTTTGGGCCACTATGCCTAGACACGTGTACACGGCTAGCGAGTATGCTGATATGCATTTAATTTATGGAGAATGCCGTTGCATCGCTACCGCAGCTGCTCAACTCTATCGTGAGAGGTAAGATAGTTTTTACTTAGCCTTCTCTATCAAGTCATATTAATCAGAGCAGTCTTACAAATCTTATTTGGACGTTAATTAAAAACTTTTTCTTTTTCAAACTACGTCTTGTTACGGGTTTTTATGCAAAAAACATCTTTAAACGGTAAATTTCCTTTTCCGACGATACAACGCACGTTGCACAAACATTAGTGTTATTTCTTTTTGTTGTAGGTATCCTAATCGACATTCTCCAGGCTACCGAGTGTTTATAAACGTCCATCGCACGTACTCGGAAGGACGGACTCCAGGAAGAGGAGGCAGCCAAGGAAGACCAAGAATGGATATCGATGATGAAGTGTTAGGTGAAGTGGAAGCAGACCCCTCTACTTCCGTAAGGAAAATACAACGCGCTACAGGAATTCCAAAAAGCACCGTACATAAAGTGTTAAAAAGATACGAATTGCACCCATATCACGTGCAGCGGGTGCAAACTTTATTACCTGCCGACCACCCGCGAAGAGTTCAGTTCTGTAGGACAATGCTTACTAAAATTAATGAAGACCCTACATTTTTGAGTAAGATTTTGTGGAGCGACGAGTCTTCGTGCCGAAAAGACGGATATTTAAATATGCACAATGTACATAGCTGGCAGATGGAAAATCCCCATGCCATAAGAGAAGACCACTCTCAGACACAATTTAAAATTAACTTGTGGACCGGAATAATAAATGGACAAGTGATTGGCCCGTACGAGCTGCCACCAAGCTTAACAGGAGAAATTTATTTAGACTTTTTACAAAACCAATTGGAAAGTCTCATGTTAGACGTGCCGCTTGCAACAAGGCATCGCATGTGGTTGCAAAATGATGGCTGCCCAGCCCATTACGCTCGAGTGGTTCGAGATTATCTCAACGAAAGGTACCCAAGAAGGTGGATCGGGCGCCTCGGCCCTATTGCATGGCCAGCAAGATCGCCGGACTTGAATCCTTTGGATTTTTTTTATTGGGGCTGCTTAAAAGATTTGGTGTACTCTAAAGAAATGACATCTATTACACAGCTGAGAACAAAAATTCGAGAAGCGGCGGAACACATTTCACGCGAGGGTTATGCTCGCCGTATAAATCGGTCTTGCATTAAAAGATTTAGGGCATGCATAAGGGCAAATGGCGGCCACTTTGAACATTTACTGTGATTTTAAGTGATTTTCTAAATTGTATTGGTTAAATTAAAAATTATTTTATAGTTATTCTGTATTTTTATTTGCATTTACACTATTACAAAACCAATTTTCAAAGAATTGTTTAAAATGCAGAAATACTTTTTAAGAACTTTAAATTTTAATAAAAAAATAATTAATAAAGGAACGTGAAAGAATTATAACATTTTAAAATTGTCACTAAACAAGCAACTTTTTAAACCAATTGGCACAATCTGCTTGGTACATTTTTTTTACACCACAGGCTATGAAAGTCAGCTATTGAATAATTTTTTTTAAAGTATTTGCAAAACATGTTTTTTTTTTTAGTTTTCGTACCATTTCCAAACTAAAAGGGACATTGCTTTAGATGACTCAAGCATTTGTGAGGGTTACAAAAAAAACAGGACTCAAAAAAGTCATCATTTGTAAAAATGGCATGAATTATAATAAACGAGTACAAAATTTCCAAAATAAAATTAAAAATATTCATAGCTTGAAAATGGTGAGACTTTTACCTGAATTTTTTTTTGCCGTATAATAGGCCTTAATGTGACCTGTCCCCTGTTACAGGATTATCCTTCATTTTTTGGACACCCTGTATTTCATTCATTTGTCATTTGTTTTACGATTTGGCGGCAAATTGAAAATTGTCTGTGTCACGTCAACATGAATTTAACACGAGAAAATTTTCGTGCAATGATTTTTTATGACTTTCGATGTCATTTAAGTCAACAAGAAAGTTATGATAGACTACGATTGGCCTTTCACGATGAAGCCCCATCTCGTGCGACTGTTTACAACTGGTTTAATGAGTTTAAACGTGGTCGCACTAATCTCACTGATGATGTACGTGAGGGACGGCCTTCTACGGCGACGACTGAAAATAACATCTGTGTTGTGCGGCGTATGATAGAGACTGACAAAAGAGTGACCTATCAGCAGATTCGGACAAGCTTAGGCATCGGTATGAGTCAAGTGCACAAAATCCTCCACGAACATTTAGCGGTCAGGAAGCTTTGCGCCCGGTGGATACCTCATAATTTGACTAAGGCTCAAAAACTCCATCGTGTGGATTGGTGCCGTAAAATGATTGAAAGATTTAACGGAGGTGACTCAAATCTGTGTTCGACATACTAACAGGTGACGAAAGCTGGATTTACTGTTATGATCCTGAAACCAAAAGACAATCTGCTCAGTGGGTGTTTCCTTTCGAGGAGTTGCCAACTAAAGTGAAGAGAGATCGAAGTGCGGGAAAAAAAATAGTGGCCTCGTTCTTTGGAAGGATAGGTCATTTCGCAACAATTGTGTTAGAGGATCAAAAAACAGTTTCTGCAGAATGGTACACTACCAATTGTTTGCCACTTGTCTTGGAAAAAGTTCGAGAGAAACGACCTCGCAGTAGGATCCTCCTTCACCACGACAACGCCTCGTCGCACACCGCCAAGCGAACGATCGACTATTTGGCGACATCAAACGTTGAATTACTGGGTCACCCGCCGTATAGCCCCGACCTCGCGCCTTGTGATTTTTATTTATTTCCAAAAATTAAAGAAAAACTTAAAGGAAAGCGGTTTATGAATGCTGAAGAAGCGGTGGCTGCGTATCGCGATGCCATTGAAGAGACCCCTAAGGACGAGTGGGCAAAGTGCTTTTCCCAGTAGTTCCATCGCATGAAGCGGTGTATTGACGTCAATGGACAATATTTTGAAAAGATATAATAAAACTAATAACTGGCTAATGTAATCAGTTTTTGATTTTCTAAGAACTTTCAGTTTGACCCTCGTAGATACAAATAAAAACATATTGCTAACCTCCTCCTTTTTGAAATCGGTTAAAAGGAATGTAACCTTTTTTTTAGTTTTCACGTGACTCAAAATTAATAACAGTGCAAACAAAAAGGTTTTATACACCCCGACGAACGTCTTATCTCCATAATGTAAATTCGTTACGGTGAGCATATATCATGAGGTAAAACATATTTGCACAATCAAAATGTAGGTAGCCCTAATCATTTTCGCCTTAAACTAACAGTATTACAAGCGAAATACAGGGTGTGGCCTGAAATACGAGCAATAAATAATTTATAAAAATTTCACCGCTTTAAAAAAACTGACTAAAAAGATTAAAATTACGCATTTACCCTCTACTTAGGAGAAACTTATTTATTTGGCATTCTATAGTTTTGTAGTACAAACCTGAAGAATCTAAGTAACGTTTCTCAGTTTTATCGACTTTTTCTGTAAGAACAAGATGTCAACTCACGGCTTTCCCGAAAAAGGAATAGAAACAGTAAGAAACAAACTTCAGTCTCCTTGTATCCTTGTTGTAACATGGCAAATCCATGTCATTCGCTAAGCCCAATATGTCACGTCGCATATTCGGAGATAAGCAGGGGAAGTCAAAAAGGCCTGCGAGCTGGCTGGCTAAACGAAGATATTGGCTTATCTACGTTGCAGACAATCTGGAAAATCAGTCAATTTTATAACTTTTTATATGATTGACATGTAATCAGAGAAATTTATTAATGTGATACTTACATCGATATGCATAAGAATGCTTTTTAGTCTTGATGATACACATTTTATTACATGATGTCTATGTGTGAGGCTGTAAGTACCAATTTTGCTATTTTCACTTGGGAAACAGATGTTGGAATTTCCCTAACATTATTGCGTAGTCTTTTCACTTCATGATAAGTTTGTAACAACTTGTAATGGATGTTAAAACTTCTTTATTTTTTGTTATCGGAGGTGAAGATAAGCTATCAGACTGTTACAATATTAGTACTCGTATTTTTATCCCAAGCTTTGCGTTACAATACAAGACGAAAATTAGATGGACTAATGGTTAAATGCATAAATTCAAAATCATAAACGTTGTAAAATAATAACCGTTTTTTTAAAAGGGCCTAGGCAATTCATAAAACGACTGACTTTTCACTTCATCCGAAGGCCCTTGTCTCGTTGTAAATCCGCCCACCAGAAACTCGCGACGTGTCGGCGTAACGGTACGTTACGTATTTGTTCCAACTTCCTACTTTTACCACGCTTCTCCACCACCCACAGAAGTGCGGATGTCCGGGAAATAATACTCGTTTTAAGGGTTCCGTAACCGAATGGCAAAAAAAGGAAGCCTTATAGTTTTGTCAAGTCTGTCTGTCTGTCTATCTTTCTGTCTGCCTGTCCGTCCGTATGTCACAGCCACTTTATTCTGTTACTATAAACATCACACTCTTGAAATTTGGCAGAATGATGTATCCTGTTAATCGCTTTACGATTCTTATAAAAAATAATGATTTTTAAGGGCTCCCATACATGAAACTAAAACTGTTTTTTTTTTTAAACCTATGCATGTTGGGTGTCTATGGATAGACCTTTTAAAATGACATGGAGGTTTCTAAAACTATTTTCTTTTAAAGTCTAACGTTTGATAGATAGACGCTTCCAAAGTGGTAAAATGGGTGTCCCCTAACTCCTAAACTAAGCGAATGTAAATTTTGAAAATAAATTGTCATGTAGATCGTAACAAACACTTTCGAAAAAATTGGTTTGGACGGGATCGAACTAGTAGTTTTGAGATATTGCACATTTTTAACAACAGCAAACATAACTTTGTTTTTCATACAAACACTATGAAAAACAAAGTTTATTTGCTGTCAACAAAATATGTGGTATTTAAACTAAGTGGAAGTACGTGGGTTCCCTTATTCAGTCAATATTGGCACGGAACCCTCAATGCGCGAGTCTGACTCGCACTTAGCCGGTTTTATGTTCTTAAATTTATTTCATACAGTCAGCTTTTTAGACAAGTTTTATAAATTGTGCATACGCTGTTTGTGCGTTCATATGCCTTGCCAGTATCATGAGACTTTTGAAATTATCTGCGTAAAACTGAAAATAGCAATAAAATCTTTATTCAAGCAGCAAGACAGTTCCCTTGTTTTTACCCTACTACGGCAAAGCAAAAGGAGGGTTATGATTTTGACAGGCTATGTATGTATGTATGTATGTTCATCTGTTCCCTCGAAACTTCTAACTGCTTATCAGAATTCGACAAATGACATATCATTAGAAGCGTCTTAATTGTCCGCTGGTTATAGGCTATATGGGGTTTCACAAAATCTATCGTGGCGCCCTCTTGCGGACAAAACATACAGAGTAAAAAAATAAAGTTAAGATAAATATGCCGTGTTTGGTATCATTTGAAAGCGCTTTACTTGTACATTTTGAAAATGTATATATTACTAGGTTTTTCTTGTGACTTTACCTGTATTCATAGGCTGATTGCATATAGTTCACATCTTTTCGTTCATAGCTTCTTTACTACTTATAAGAATAAGACCACTGCAGTACCATAAGAAGGGCCTTGATATTCTGTTGGTATGTGGCTGGTGGTAACACAAATTTACAAAACTCCAAAATAAGTTAAATAAAGGTTAAAAAACTAAAATCCGACTACTTAAAACACGTTCTAAAAAGTACGAAACAAGAAAATAGTCTTAAAGGATAGCCGTGGTCGTATGCCACCTTCTGTAGCAAAATAGATTCATTATATTGATGATATAAAATTAAAGTGGCATACGACCACGGCTATCCTTAAAGACTATTTTCTTGTTTCGTACTTTTCAGAGCGTGTTTAAAGTAGTCGGGTTTTAGTTTTTTATTATGAAAGACAAGAATCTCGTGTGTGTTTCACATGATAGACGCTCAGTCATGAGGTTTAATGAATATATGAAGAAAAACCTTATCTTAATCACCTTTGAGGCAGTTTTGCTCGAATCGCAAAAAACTACAAACATACAAACTTTAATGGTTTAAAAAAAAAAAAGTTCATTCGAAGTTTTTTAGTATGCGTATCCATGGCAAAATAATTATCGTTCTTGCGTTTTAATCAAAATAATAGCTCATTAAGACTACACTTTCTGCCACTGTTATAGACACGCAACGCATAATTAACAAGATTTACACTTTATTTCAGTAGAAATAAGGTGAAAATTTCGTTTTTCACTTACCTTGGCTCACCTGTTAATATTTTTGACGTTGGAAGTGAAAACATTAATAACGACTAAGAAATAAGTGCAATTATATGTATGGATAATACCAACTTTAATGCTTACTTCATACACTCCATGCTTTTGTTTGGGATATCCAATCTGTCATTAATGATTGTATCAATTTACTGTTGCACAACAGTTGGGTAGATGACGCTGGCGTCACGCGTAATGACGTAACCATACGATTGCACGGTAGCTCGATTGGAAAGAGCGTTAGTCCGGTAGCCAAAGGTTGCGGATTCGAGTCCGGGATATTTAACATTTGACTGAATGATGCATTTTTAATTACCGCAAAACACAACGACATAGTCTCTTCAACGAAAACGTGATAATTAATTGGATTTCTTCGACTATAATTACGTTTCCTCTATAAACTATATGTACACTACTATACCTATATAGACTAAGATATTCATCTTCGAGTTTTATCTTTATAGATAATATACTTATAGAATAAAATAAGAAACCAAAACTTGCGCACGGGCAATTGGATCTTATTTCATCTTATACAAAAAAAACGCCGAGAAAACCATTTTTACATATCCACTAAAAAGCCAAAGAGATCGAATCTATTTGGTCCTGCAATCATAGCCTGACGTGGCTTATAGGTACATCTGCTTCAACACCCGAGCGGTTGCAGGCAACCGCATAACAATAGAATTTGCATTGTGTCTCGTTTACATACGCTTGAGGGATTAAAAACGCAAACTGTAAGGCAAACCCCCAATGACGACGCTCTTATTATAAAAGACACTACAAGGCAGTCACGTGCATTGCATATTACTGGTATCGTGCATAGAGTATACATATGTATCAGGCGGCTCACTCCGCCCGGCCCCAAAGTCCGAATGAACATGTTGTTTATTCGCCGCCGCGCTTTTGTTCCTTCTGTTTGTGGGTATTCGCGGTAATGTTTGCTATGGACCGATTAGAAACCTTCGCTTGCACGTGTTGAAAATAACAACCTAAAAGTTAAAAAGCATAGTACCTAGTAATCTAGGGTGAATTCATTCAACATAAATTACTTAATTTGCATGTTAAAGGGAAAGAGGTTTTATTTCAATACCGACGACGAAAACCTCAACAATAAAACTGGAGCTTTGACCTACTAGAGCCGAAATTACTACAAGTAAAACCACCCTTTAGAACTAGGTTACGAGGTGAAGGTCTGATTTATTAATGTTTTCTGAGTTAGCGACGAAACTATCAACTCACGGTTAGCTCGAACGAACAGTCAAAGACAATACTTACATTTTTAATGATTTACTACAGATAAAAGTATGCGGGACGATTGCGTATATTAAGATAACGATATTTGTACAATCATTGCAAAACACTCGCTGATACTTATTATTATTAAAAAATAGAACTTATGGCAGTGGTATACCTCTTTTAAATCCAAAGTTTATAGCAATTGAATTCGTTGAGTTACTGATAAACTGATAATCGTCCACGTCTCGTCCTTATTCTACGTCCTGTGGCTGATAATGATGATGATGAATTGAGCTCACTTTAGAGTTAATCTATTTTATTTTTATTTGTAGAGGCCGCATTGAAATTCGTCATGTGTTTTGTATAAGTGAATGTCTGTGTAAAAAAAGGAAATATAATGAAGAATTGTCTATATCATCGGCCAGTTAATTTCATTTTCTAGCTGCAGATACACGCATCAGAAACACAGATTAAAATTATCTGTCAGTTATAAAATTTCTGCTATCGCTAGATACGTAATAGCCTACATAATTTCAAGGTTGAGTGCTTCCGTGAAAGCGAGGTAGAATATAAAGCTATTGTCACAGAAATACATTTTCTGACTGCGGTTTTTTTATCCCTCTCGATCACAAATATAGGATTACCATGAAATAAATTTACATAATTTTAAAAGGAGGACGATTATCTCTGGCTTTCTTGTATCGCTTTTATAACCTGTTACGGGATTATTGGTGAAATATTTGAAGTCTGAATTGAAGATTTGTTGAGGGAAAAGCGTGGATGAAAAGATTTAACAATACTCTTTAGAAAACACGGTGTTTTTACTTTAGAATGTTTAGATCATATAATTATTTTTTATGTTAAGTAACTGGTTTGAAACTTAAAACGAATGATCTAAGTCTGTAGTATTTTATTCAAGGTTGTATCCACCTATCATTGGGTCGCATACTAGATGCAACTTTTAATTTTATTTTTTATTGTCAATGCTTGTATGTTACCTTTTGGTGAACCAAATACACAAATAAATAAATAATTCTACTCGATATCAATCGAATCTTCTCTTTTTATAATTTTCTTACAGTTAATACGAACAATCAAAATAGAATGTGTCTTACTCTAACAATTAACTGCACTTAGTTGTAATGGTTACAAAGTAAATGTGCAAAAATAATAATAATAAATTCATCACTATCGACAAAATAAGTTAACCAACGAATAATCCTGGAACATGACTTCGTAGGACTAATCTGGTAGATCACTAGCTGGAACTTATATTTTGTGTCTCGCATTAGTGTAGCGGTTACCTCGCTGTTTGTTACCCAAGAGGTTCCGAGTTCGAATCCCGGGCCGGACCGAAATTTGTTTCAGGTTTTTCTGGATTAGAAATAGTAATGATGACACCCCCTGCCTCGGAAAGTACGTTACACCGTTGGTCCTGCGCCTGATCTCTCACCGGTCATGTCGGAGCCGTCTCACCGAATTAATGAGAGTGAAGGAACAGAGAGTGCGCTTGTGTATTGCGTACACATCTGGGCACTACAATGTTACCTGCGAGTCTGGTCTATCTCTGTTGAGAGGGGAAAAATAATAGTAATAGTCCCCCTAGCCGATTTCGACTACGTTGGCTAGTCACAACGACTAACCGACTGAGCGGGACTTATTATAGTGCACAAGTTTGTGCGCAAACACAGGTGCACTCTCTCTCTATTCCTTTCACTCTCATAGCCCCATGGGATAGCAATCTGACACTTACGTGCTTTACGTGCTTTTCCGAGGCACGGGGTGAAACACCGCCAGCTTCCATCCGGGCTACCCTAAGAATTTCTGAACAGAAAAACTCAGGTATATATTTTTGGCCCGACCCGGGGATCGAACCCGGGACCTCTGGCGCAGCCGTCGCTTTAAAGTGCGACCCTCTTACCGCTGTGCCACCGAGACAGTATGAGAATATTATATATTGTGAAACAGGTCCTAAAACTTGTTTGAAGTTCATAATAGAGTGTTTTATTACGATCATTCACCTGGTACCTACGAGACATACGGTATAAAAACACAAAAAAAATATTTTTTATTATAATATTATAACAGGGCTTTAATATGTATTTTAAGAAGACACAGAACTAATAGTTTTTTTTTTTTTGATACAGTTACATTTAAACTATTTGCCTGTGTGTATTGATGGTATGGCTAGATTTTTCATGTGAAGCGTATTATAAAGCACTAGATGTGGCATTCAAATGTCATCTGCACAAAAAATAAATATTTTAAAAAAAGCTTATGACAGAGACGAGACATGAGAGCCGACCACTAACTTTAAAAGCACTCCGGTGGAGAGCGACCCCGGCCCTCGACACAAGAGGTTAAATAGGCTAACTTTCTCATTTCTTTTTAATTTTGCTCATCTAACTTGTTATTTCGACTGAGGTACTTATAAAGATGTTATTGAAGGATATTTAGATGCGGTAGCTTACTTTATTTTGATTTATCGTACGTTTGAAGTTAGTAGCCATTTCTTATTGCGCTACATTGTGGTCAACTGAAACTGTAAGCTCTAAGTACGTTACGTTACCTCTTACGTTTTTAGTATACATTGTACATTATAGCACTAGCTTATTAGAAATAAAATTTTATAATCTTTTATACAGAGTGCTTTTTAGTCAGCGACCACCGACACAAACGTTGTACAAACGATACTGATGCCAAAAAATACATCATTTTTAATAGAAATCCGTAGCCGAAAGGCAAAAATTTATATCCAGACTTTTCCTTCTTAATTATACGTCAAATGACATTACCTTAACCTATGACCTTTCACTTATCTAGAAATATTTTACAAGATAGTAAAACAATATTATTTACTAAAGGTCAGTTGACGTATGAGTGATGATGTGTGTCGTCACACACCACACCCTAATTTAGTTAAAGTTGGCTCAAAACCTTCCGTGCGCGAGTCCGACTCGCACTTGGCTATTTTTCAATTATAAAAGCATAACTCAAACCATCATCCCTGAGGCTGGGGTCGCTAATCAAAAAACAACATCCAGTATTTAATGCTCACAGCCTTGAGTTCCGCCTGTCGATTTGTCTGTCTTTACCAAGTGGATCAATTGAATTTAAGGCCTCTGTATTTGTACTATTTCCGATATTATGTTCAAAACGAAGCTTGTAAGTACAGCTAATTCGCGAACAGAACATCTTGAATTAACTAATCGCAAGAATTACCAAGCATAACTTCGCACAAAGCAAGGGTGGCAGATGCCAGAACTCAAAGATTGCGATCTCCAACCACAGGGCCGTCAAAACGAACAAACTTTAATTACTTGGACGAGATGCTTACCCGCGGCTTCACGCGCGTAAATATCGTATCTCACAAAAGATCATTGAGAATGATAGGCTATATTATTGTAAAGTTTCATCAAAATCCTTTGAGTAGTTTTAGCGTGATGGAGTAATAAACATTCATCCTCACAACCTTTCGCGTTTGTATTAATAATAGAAAGAAGATGAAGCTGTCAACGTCGCACAAAAACACTGAGAGTAAATAATAAAGAAATGATTAAAAAATAACTATCTTAACCGTGCACTATACTTCTTTAAGAATACAATTACTCGTATATCCTTTCGGGAAAATATTACTTAAATTTCCTTGGATAAAATTTATAAAAAATATTCATTTTCCCTTAATTTGGCCTGAGTGGAGAACGACTGCCTAATTTAATTACCAATTAACAAGTACAGTGGCCAGCACATCAGGTTACCCACTTTTGTTGCAAACTAGCTTTTATTACAACCGAATAAGATGCCGCATTATTTATCATGACGTGCTGTTGTCCATACCTATTATTAAACATTCCGGTAAAAACCTGAAATCAATTACTCATATTATTTCGTGTTCAGACCCGTCATATTTAGTTCTCATTGTAATGCTAAGCGAAAGTTTAAAATGTTATGGAAACCTAAAAAGTATTCTTAAATAAATATTGGACACCAATCACATACATTGCTCTGATCCCAAAGTAAGCAGCCAATGCACTTCATAAATAATAAATAAATATCCTTTGGACATTCCCACACATCGCCATCTAGTCCCAAAGTAAGCTACTCAAAGCTTGTGTTATGGGTGCCAGACAACGGATATAATACTTAAATACTTTTTGTTTGTAAATTCATACATGATATACATAGAAAATACCCAGACCAATACAAACAAACCTGTTCATGCACACAGATGTTAATCGTTTATTTTAAATACTTTCATCATCATCATCATCATTATCAGCCAAAGGACGTCCACTGCTGAACATAGGCCTCCCCCACGATTAAATACTTTAAATAATAATAATTTAACTAACCAGTCTTTTAGTTTCATTTTGGTTCTTTAGAGTCATCATTAATCTTATAAGTAGTATGTATTATAAAAAACGAAACAATATTTCTCTTTAGGAACTATCAATCAACTGTAATAAATGAACATATCTAACAACTATCAAATCATATAATTAAATCATCTTTTATGCCTACAATATCTAACACAAGACAATATTATAGACAGTATTGTATGCATAAAAGTATAGCACCTTTTCATGCGACAACAATGACGCTATATTATGTACCTAACAGCGCTAAAGTTTCTCAAAAACGTATAAACTTATAACAATAAATGATACTGAAGGCACATTAATCCAGAAGCTATCATCAGATGCAATATGAATATCCGATTGATTGCTATGAATTTCAGTTGCGGCTAGCTCATAATTTGGGTTCGAAGTAGAAGGTTTATCGAAATAATTTTATTTTACAGTATTGTTTGATTTCGCGGTTTAAGATGTACCAGTGATGTGCACATTTGAACTTTTGATATTATAAAAATCGATATGTTGACCATGAGGTCAATGAATTGGGTCTCCCGAATTTTTTTCTAAATGACAGCTAAGACGTCTCATGGCGAGGACTTCGAGAGTTTTATTGGTCCATATCACCTGATAAACTTCCATGGTGCCCCGAAATTCTATTAAACTTTGATTCCTTGGGCATTTTGCCAGGGGAATCAATGCCAAGGGAGTCAAGAAAAGTTGATTTTGTTTAAATGGATTGATTTTTGCCAATGATTATTATAAAAACAATTAATAGTCCTATATGCCCTACCGTTAATCCTAGTAAAGAAATTCTTAATCATAAAAATAAAACTTATATTTAAGTGGTCAGGGTAATCAATGACGTAGTGAAACAAAGCCAGGGGAATAAAATTCTTACCTTCATAAATCCAGCTTGGAAACGTCGAGACGCGCGACCTCTCCTCGCGATGTTCAGAGCGCGACTAAAGTCACCTGCCGATGTGCACGCCTTCAGTGCAGACATTTATAATAGCAAGGCAGGTGGCATTTTTTGACGCACCAAGGGAATCAATCGTTGTACTCGGACAAACACAAACAATTTAAAAAAAAACAGTGATAGGCACATACTTTGTGTATTTATTAAATCATTAAACAACTCACCCTTTAACTCTTAAATTACAAAAAATCTTAAATTCATGACTATAGATAGGTAAATTATTAATTGTTTGTTCAAAAAATGACTAAGGGACAGCCCAGTGGAATCAAATATCAAGGCTTCGAATATTTTTTTCAGATGTTTTAAGCTATAATACGAGGGTCAAACTGAAAGTTCTTAGAAAATCAAAAACTGATTACATTAGCCAGTTATTAGTTTTATTATATCTTTTCAAAATATTGTCCATTGACGTCAATACACCGCTGCATGCGATGGAACCACTGGGAAAAGCACTTTGCCCACTCGTCCTTAGGGGTCTCTTCAATGGCATCGCGATACGCAGCCACCGCTTCTTCAGCATTCATAAACCGCTTTCCTTTAAGTTTTTCTTTAATTTTTGGAAATAAATAAAAATCACAAGGCGCGAGGTCGGGGCTATACGGCGGGTGACCCAGTAATTCAACGTTTGATGTCGCCAAATAGTCGATCGTTCGCTTGGCGGTGTGCGACGAGGCGTTGTCGTGGTGAAGGAGGATCCTACTGCGAGGTCGTTTCTCTCGAACTTTTTCCAAGACAAGTGGCAAACAATTGGTAGTGTACCATTCTGCAGAAACTGTTTTTTGATCCTCTAACATAATTGTTGCGAAATGACCTATCCTTCCAAAGAACGAAGCCACCATTTTTTTTCCCGCACTTCGATCTCTCTTCACTTTAGTTGGCAACTCCTCGAAAGGAAACACCCACTGAGCAGATTGTCTTTTGGTTTCAGGATCATAACAGTAAATCCAGCTTTCGTCACCTGTTAGTATGTCGAACACAGCATTTGAGTCACCTCCGTTAAATCTTTCAATCATTTTACGGCACCAATCCACACGATGGAGTTTTTGAGCCTTAGTCAAATTATGAGGTATCCACCGGGCGCAAAGCTTCCTGACCGCTAAATGTTCGTGGAGGATTTTGTGCACTTGACTCATACCGATGCCTAAGCTTGTCCGAATCTGCTGATAGGTCACTCTTTTGTCAGTCTCTATCATACGCCGCACAACACAGATGTTATTTTCAGTCGTCGCCGTAGAAGGCCGTCCCTCACGTACATCATCAGTGAGATTAGTGCGACCACGTTAAACTCATTAAACCAGTTGTAAACAGTCGCACGAGATGGGGCTTCATCGTGAAAGGCCAATCGTAGTCTATCATAACTTTCTTGTTGACTTAAATGACATCGAAAGTCATAAAAAATCATTGCACGAAAATTTTCTCGTGTTAAATTCATGTTGACGTGACACAGACAATTTTCAATTTGCCGCCAAATCGTAAAACAAATGACAAATGAATGAAATATATACTCAGTAATATTGGCAAAGAGTTCTATTTTCAAATTTTAGAATATTTTTTTTATTATATTGTTTATAAGTGGCCAGTTCTAAGAACTTTCAGTTTGACCCTCGTAAACACCGTTTTTGTTGTGCCCCATTTAATTTTAACATTAAAGTAACAGAAAAAAATATCTGACATTAAATTTTAAACGTTATGGGTAGTTTTTGCCCCCCGACATTGCTTTTTTTGGCTTTCAAGATTGAGTATGTATGTTTTTTTTTGTTTTAAATACCTATCGTAGTTTTCATCAAGCTCTCTGTTTTGCCCTTCTATCACTTCCTTCGCAGCGCCAGCATTTTCTCTGTTAAGACCTATGGTTGACTGGTAGAGTATGCTTTTAGCATTAAGTTCACCATATGTACCTTTTGTTGGTGCATAAAAAGTTTTAAATAAAATAAATAAATAAAACTTATTACGAGTAAACTCCTTTTATAGTAATAGCCCCGCTGTGCTTGTTCAAAACAAGGTTTTAATACAACCACCTTTGAGAGTAGACCTCAAGAAACATCAAAGGCTTGTGGCATCCGAGCTGGAACTTCCAGCGAATGACTTCGCCCTCAGGCATCCGCAAATCGTTTTGTGCACTTGAGTTATCGCCAAGGTTCTACGAAAAATTAAACACCACTTGTGTGTATTTTCCAGTGAGTGACTAAATTAGGGGCAGTAGTAGCATGTTACGTAAAGAGAACAGTAATGCTGCGGCATCGGATCGGCTACGAATAGAAGACGCCTCGACGGATCGCGTTTGCCACAACTTATGACAGTTTATCTTGTGAATGTCTTTCTTGTTTGACATGGTGGATGGATAGTAGACGAACATTGGATGACTAGCAGTATGCGCATACACCGATGGTCGAGTTGGTCCCGAGATGATCTCGATCCGAGGTGGTTACGCTACGAATTTGATAAGTATGCGTTGAAGTATGACGTTTCATACGAATAAAACTGAACGCATCGAGTTTATGCGGTGCTCTTCCTTTTACGGGTAAGAAGATCTGCTTCAAATTTTAATGACATTTGCAACATGTATTGTGATTAAATTACAACACAGAATTATGGCAAAAATATTAATATGACTAGCTGACTGCTATATTTTACAATTCAAATTTAATTTATTTTGTGCAATGGCTATTGCTAGCACTTATACACGTCCCAACATTGACTCTACTGCATCTTCAGAACAATTGTGGGCTAGTAATTTACTACTTATTAATAATAATTAAACCAAATAATATTAATTGTAATCCTTTGAACACTTTATTGTAATAATAAAGCTCTGGCACGCTAACAGTGATTTTTGATTTACCTAAATTAAAGATAAGAGCAAAGTGTATTAACTATTACAGAAATTATAGCCAATAGATAAACCAGAAATGTATAAGAATATCGTCAGAGCAGAGTTCAGTCTGTAGGTATATTTATCAACAAAAGGCGATTGAAGGACTATCTGATGGAGAGGTCAATTACATCCGATGATAAGTAACGTTACGATCGAGGATGGTCCATATCCTACCAAAAATATTTTATAAAATACTCTTTATTTGAAAGCGTCCAAATCATAAGTGTATGAGAAACACCTCACCCAGCCGCAACTTCGGATGTGTAACACACTTTTATGCCTAACTTAAGTCTACAAAAGCTGTCTATAGCGTCCTTAAGTCTTCTCTGCCCTTGTTATGTTACTTTACGATCTAACTCAAAACCATACTACCCTAATGACAAATTAAACCGAGTACAATCTGTATTTTAGTACCAGTAGTAGCCCGCATTCATGTTTACAGCCCTTTCTGGAGGAGCGAAACATTAAAGTAGGCCTGAACGCTGTTATAATAGGATTACTCGACCTCAGTATGAATTTGTATTCAAAGGATTTCTGAGTGTATGGAGGATTTGTTTGTGACAAGAGCTGTTGTGTGGGCGTAGGCCACATGTTTACATTATCTTGTCGTACTATGTATTGAATCTGTAAATTACTACACCCATTATTTACACTAACAGTTTCTTATAATCCCAGCTGTCATGATATTAGGACTTAAAAAAAATACTCAATACTCTCTGTAATTTTATAAGCGAAGTAGGTGGTGGGGAACTTAAATCAATGACAGAGCTCGCGGTGGCCTAAAACCAATGATATTGTATTTAGAAGTAGATGACGCCTCGCGAACTAAAAGAGTACACAAATATGGCACCGTCTGATTAATGGATGTCAATGGATTGATATCTATCACATCAGACATCAGTTTTGGAACAGAGTCTGAATAGAGTAGCTTTCTTAATATATTTTTTAAAGTATTGTTAGCGTGAATATCGAGTAGGCGCACAGCCCTAGCGTCGGACGACGGACAACACTAAGGAAGCGGTCAAGATGGGGAGCTGGCGTTCGAGCTTCGCCGTAGTTGGAGTGCTCGTGTATCAAAATATAAAGCAATATAATTTTAAACGTAATCGTATCGTATTATTACTCCCGCTCACAGAATGTAGGTACATTACAAAAGACTCGTTGGCCTAATTTTAAAATTGAGTTCACACTTTAGCTCAGTAGTATTTTAATTAACAAAAACATTTTATTTTCATAATATATAACATTTAAAATATTGAATAATTATCTTATAAATGCAATTTGAAGGTATCACATGATTGCTTGAAATGTCATGGCGCCAATATCAGAGTCACGTTCACTGCTACGCATTCACGATCACGTGACCACATTTTTATTTTTATACAAATTAAATTAATGAAATTATTTACAGTCCTTATTTAAAGAAATATTTATTAATATAACATAGTCATCTGGCATCATGAAAACTAGATAATTCCTTCAAATAACACGCTAATAGTTAGCGTACATAATTTTTTCTACAATCGTGAGGATTATCCCTCACTGATGTGTTTATCAACAGTCTTTTGTTATAGGTACTTTTGTTAACGCGAGCGCCGGTGACCTTTTGATCCGTGAGCGTCTACGCTGTTACTTTAAAGAAATTGAAGGTGTACTTTATAGTTATATAACAAAGACATATTAACATACATGTCCATATACATATGTGTTAGAGTCGTGCGGGCAGGATTCGAACCCGCGACTGCTTATCTTAGTAGTCCGGAACGTAAACACTATGACGGTCGTTAAATTATTATTAAAAAAATATAGTACCAAACTACTCCATGTATGGCACTGTATTAGAATATCGACCATATTGGTCCGTGGGATGGCTAAGAGACAAAACTCACTAATTTTATTGAAAATACTTCAATCATGAATGATAGGCATCAATAAATTAAATTAAATTAAATTAAAATTAAATTACTCTTTATTTCAGATCATAGATCCATAGTATGTTAGTAGATATGCACTTATTCTAATGTTAGTATAAATTGAATTTACAACAAGCACTAGCGGCACTGGGCAATCACAAAAATAAATATAATTTACTTAACGAAAATATGATATTCGGACTGTTTTTTATTTATTAACACTAACGATTAACTTAATTGCCTATAATAAATGAATAATTACAAAATTTCATAAAAATAACTTCAGTTTCATTGCTTCTCCAAATTACAGCCAACTATTTGGCATTTCAACGACCGCCAAATAGATGTATGTATAGAAATATGTATGAACTGGATACGGTCCGTGAAAATTTTCAAAACATAACAAGAAAACAAAGAAGAAACTGTAAAGTTCACCCTGTATATTTAGCTATCTATACTAGGAAATACACAAAAAGAGCGAGAACAGTTTTTTACAAATCCATCGGTATGATAAACATGACCAAACATTTTACTACGGATACCGAACACTCACGATTCGCTTTCAAGAAAACACGAACGCCTTTATCCGTGACCATTACAAAGGGCATCCTTGAGAAATTATGTGGCAGAAACTCTTTGTGAAGGGGCGGAGGGACGTCTATGAATTTGGCGTAACGAGGCTCGGCGAAAACTCCTTGAATCACATTCGGACGTTGAGGGCACTTGACTTCTTTTAGACTTTTATGCAAATGGGGAATAGTGTTACAATGTTTTGAAAGGTACGGTCCCTAACAATATAAATATGTGTTCGTATAAAAAATATTATCGATGTTATTATGACGCCATTTTATTCTAAAACGATGCTTACAGCTCTCCCTTACATACAGGATGTAAACTGGGAGTTTCTTTTTTATTAACTAGCGGTACCTCGCGACGTCGCCCGCGTAAATTTCGGATTTCCCGTAAAATATTTCAACGCAAAACTTATATTTTAATTGGAAGTAAACGGCCAGAAAACTTAGCGGTTAGCGCAAGCGCGTGTTGTATTTAAGCTGCGAGTATAACTTTGGTGCGAAAGTATTTAAAAACTGTTTTAGCTCCTAATATAGTTATTAAAAACAAATGATGTAAGGACATTTTTGTTTAAATGAGATGCTTGTGATGATGAATATGTTTATTTTGATAAGAATAAATACTCATGTGCATCAAAAAACACCTCTGAAAGTAGAACATTTTTATTATTAAATTCATGAACTTAAAAAAATAATTGTAATGAGAAAACTATAGCAGATTGTCATTCTAATGTCGCAGACTTTATTAATAGATCTTTCAAAGCCGAACAATCCTGTCATTCATGATTTTATGTATCTTAAACGGTTAATGCTGCGTACGCAACGAAATCTCTCAAAAAAATTTACCCCGTCCCGATAAATAAGCTATCCAACACAAAAATATTTTTTTCAAATCGGCCCAGAAGTTTCTGAGATTGGCGCATTTAAATAAACAAATAAACTTTTCAGCTCTATAATATAAGTATGATACTTGCTTGCATCCACAGATTGTTTGGTCCGTGAATGTTTTGCTTAATGAAATATGTCTTGAATTATTTTTTATATTAGTTTAGATATCCGTGCAATGGAATAATTCTCAGAGATATTGTAATAATTACGTATCTATTAAAGGTATCTCTGACTACCAAGCGAAATATATTTTGAGTGTTCACCACTAACGGTAAAATGTATGAGAATTCATGAGTATTACATAGTAAAAAAGTAAAGTTAGCCTGTAGCATTCCACTGCTGGGCAAAGGCCTTATCACAAATATGAGGTAGTTTGAGCCATACTCCATCACGCGGGCTTAGTGCGGGTTGGTGGAGGGGGTGTTTGCAAGGCAAGCGACTAACCCTGCTATCAGATGTTATCAAGCCGCCCATAAGGCCTCTGACTAGGCTTAACGACTAATATCAACCGATATTAGCCGGGAACAACGGCTTAACGTGCCTTCCGAATCACGCAGATGCTCGTGATGTACGTCACTTATATGGTCGGAAGGTCACCCATCCAAACACGACTGCGCCGGAGGTTGCTTCACTTTGGTATCACTACCAAAGCGCTGCTACCACCGCGTTACGAGCACCTATTACATAAAAAAGAAATATTCCGTGATGTATCAAAAAGATTCCATCACAAAACAAAACATATACTTCCTCTAAATTACAATCAAGAAGTTGAAATTTATAAAATTATTTTGCTTTAAATTTCCGCGAAACGACGCCGGCGCAGGCAACTAACTACACGAACCGTCACCGCGTTTAGTATTAGTTCAGGCAAATGCAGGATGCACCACCCGCCCTCCCTCAATACGCATGCGGCACAGCTGATGCAATTAATATTACCCAACACCAACGTGCAAAAAACCTCGACGCGTTTCGCCACTACACGTGGCATCCTCAGGAGATGTCGTCGCCTCGGCGGAGCACGGACGACTGAATTGTGCCGACTGGCGAACAGGCCTTTTATACTTTCCGTCCACTAATGAGGTGACGTAATCGTTGTCACGGAAATTTGAAAATGAAGTTAATCCGTTGGTAGTTGACGGTTATTATTAATAGATTGTTGATTTGAAAATATATTTAGAAGTGGAGAGGCGGTATAACTGACCTGTTCGTTCAACAATGTAAGCGTATTATCTTTATTATGTTTTATTATTTCTAATTGTTCCAAAACGGATAGTTTCAAGCCTTTTTCACAAGTATGAAGGACAGAAAAAGTATGATTATCAGGAATACTATGTCCTGAATCTAAAAGATGTTTGGCGAAATGAGACCTCTCAGGATGGTTGTTTCGGTAAGCGGAAATATGTTCTTTATAACGTGTGTTGAAGCTACGGCCGGTCTGACCTACATAAATGGCGTTACATGCACTACAGTTAAGCCTATAAACACCAGATTTTTGGTGTTTATCAAGCTTATCTTTTCTGTTACAAACTAATCTTAAAGAATTATTAGTTTTAAAAGCTACGCAGATATTTTGACGTTTTAATGTTTTAGAAATACGCTCCGACACCTCTCCTAAGTAAATCAAACTAGAATTATACCTGTATATGGATTTCCGCAAAGTAACGCCTGATTCCATTAATTATCTACAATCAAGAAGCCCCCGAACAGCGCATAACAACCAATATTGAGTAATTGAATCGAGAACAACCAATAAAGTCAATTTCCCTTGCACGTATACGCAACCTTACAGTTATTATGTTACGGAACCCTGAATAATGTTTATGAAAAGTCGGGGAAGTAGCGTTGACGAAAAAGGAACCTTTTCTGGGGATATAATCTGTCTGGGAGATTGATCAAGATTTATGATACCGAGCACTGGCACTCAATCTCCAGATGTTGAGAAGATGGATCAATTAAATAATAAGTTTGGTAACATTATGGTATATTCGACCTTAGCATTTGATTCATAAAGATGAAATAGGAAACCAAAAATTTGCGCACGGCCGGGACTCGAACCAGCAACTTCTTGACTAACCGGGCGAAAAGCTCTACCAAATTGACCTTGCAAAATTTGTGGTCTCTTATGGATACGTCATTTCGCGTGACGTTTCTTATTTCATTTTTATGACTGATAAATTATGAAGTGACAGATTTAAAAAAAAATGACAGTTACGTTTGATTGCTGACAATTAGGAGACGTTTTCAAATTAGCCATATTGTATTTTGTTCGACGAATATTTCTTATCTGACTATTGAAAAATCAGCCCTGTGAGTGTTAAAAACATTCTAAACTATAGCATTTGATCTTTAAAAGTTTGTGAGATTGTATTTTTATAAAGAGACTGATCTTTTAAAGCTGTCTGAAAGAACTGTATAGTCAAGTGAGTCTAAAGATAATTAAGCATGATAAAATAATGTTGCACAAAATTATTTATAAGTATTTTCATATACCTACATACTTAACTACAAGTAGTACTAAAGGTACTCGCTTGTCACAGTGAAGATTATTTTTCTGTAAACAAGTGAATAAAAAGGAATTCGTATAAGAATCTTACACCGGAATAACCAAAATTTCAGGGATTGAAATATCTCATCAGATTCTTAGAAAATTTACCATAATGTTAACAAACCTAAAAGAATTTTGTAATTGTCTGGTAAGAATGTCATTTGGCTACGGACACGGTTAAGAAACTTATCTTTATACCCTTTATTTATCTTTTCTCAGGCAAGAACAATGTGTTTTATTTGTATTCCAAGGGATGTAATTATTTTTGTAACGTTGTTTCAAGTTAGTTGCTGCTATTTTTTACTCAACTTAAATAAATTGTTTTGTTACTGTGTATTTTCATCAAAACTGCAACTGCATCAAAAACTTGCGTCAGTCAAATGATATAGAAAATGGATTGCATATAATATTACGTAAACAAGACTAATAATTTGCTATATTTTATATCCCTTTCACCACCACATTATTTAATGAATACAAGATTAAAAAATAAGTGTGTTTAGTAGTTTGACGCTATAACACAGACACCCGGTATAGATCGACAGCCAGCCCGGCCCACTGCGATTGCGAGCTAAATGGTTGCACTGACCCGGACAATTACGCCTAACAATTGCCCCTCATTGCTGGTAACTACTGTATTTACTGATTTAATATAAAATTCTAAGCCTTTCTAAAGAAAAAATATTTAAAGAGTTTATCCAGTCATGCTCTTACTAATAATAAGATCGTAGGAGAATGCTTAATACAAATTTCCATTATTTTAGGAGATTAGTGAGAAGGTCTATATTTATCTCTACAAGCAAAAACTTGGCTTCAAAATGAAATGGATTAGGGCGCAAATAATAACGTCACGGTGTAAAAATTAATTCGACGCAAGCAGATTTTCTCGAATGGGGGAAAACTTGCGAGTCCGATTACGAATTTTGCGGGAATTGTGGTTCTACTTTGGGAGATGCCCAATTTTTTACCCTAAAAGAATAATAATAAATAAATTTACTTCTCTTCACAAATAGGTAAATAACAAAGCAACTTTACATTAAGTTAAGGGTAAACAGACAGGGTTGAATGAGGCAGAGTGTGTGAGTGTGCACTGTGTGTCAAAGAGATAGCGATCGTGAGCTAGTTCATTTCTATTACTCACTCTTCTATTGCCTTATTATTATTATTAATTGTTGGGCTCTATTGTTGGCAGCTCGACGATTGTGGCGCCCTTATATTTAATTTTCACTGCTTAGTCCCGTTGAGTCTATAAATTGCCAGATTCTTTGGAGCGTGATTTTTGCTATCTCATCCGGGTGCATGATGAGCCGCCCGAGATGGATACTTCTGTTGCTCATAAGCGGTCCGCATGAGCAGAGGATATGCATAGCCGTTTCTTCTTCGGTATTACAGAATCTACATAGAGCGTCTTCGGTCATGTTCATATTGGCCAAATGTTTGTTCAGTTTGCAATGGCCAGTTAGTATTCTGGTCACTGCACAAGCTTTGTGTCTTTCGAACTTTAACAGTTCTTTAGCTAGGTACTTTGTTGTTGTAACCTCGAATTAGTGCTTTTGAGTGTTCTTGTCCTTGTGTAGACTTCCACGACTCAATAGCCTCTTGCTTACAGAGGGTGGTTAGAAGCGTAGTGGCGCGTTGTTTGGTAAGCCACAGAATGGTTCTACGCCGATTTGAGGGTTATCGGCTCCTTCTCTAGCAAGTTCATCTGCTACTTCGTTTCCTTCATGCATTGCTTAATTCTTCATTCTGCCCTGGTACCCATGTAAGTGTGACTTTGTTGGTATTTCCCAGTTCATTCAATATCTCAGTGCATGTTTGCACCAGTTTTGACATTTGTTCGAAGGATTTTAGAGCCAGCAATGCAGCTTGGCTATCTGAGTTGATGTAGATGTGTTGGTTCCGGAGTCTTTTCTCAAGGTTTATCTCTGCACATTTGTTTATGACAAAGACCTCGGCTTGGAAGATGGAGGTTTCAGTCCCCATGTTTACACTTACTTTGAGCTTAGGCGTCTCTCCGTAGACCCCACAACCTACATCATTTCCTTTTTTGGATCCGTCCGTGTACTAGACGTGGCTACCTTTCTTAAATGACATTTGGCCCTCAAGCCATTTGTCTCTAGAAGGTATGTTTACGGAGTATAGCTTAACAAAGTTACATTCCGTATGCATGTCGTCACTAGGCATGCTTAGTAGTCGGTTTTCAAGTACTGATTCCTTGAGTCTTATCAGATTTTGAGAAGCCCATCTGACTTTCGTGCGGGAGCAGATTCTATACGTGCTCTGTTAGGCCTCTTTTTGTACATGTAAATGCAGAGGTGTTAGATCCAGCAGAGCGTTCAAAGCTGCCCCTGGTGTCGTAGACAGTGCTTCAGTTGCTGTAAAGCAGGCAAGCCTTTGCAGGCTGCTCAGTTTCTGTATGGTTGGTAACCAAGCAGGTTGACCTTGCTGTACCAGACGGCAGGTGCATATGTTATTACTGGTCTCACGGCTGCTGTGTACAGCCATAGGGCAATTTTGGGTGTTAGTGAGTCATTTTGGCATTTTGAATGATATTATCTAGGTGCGAGTTTCAAGTAAGTTTCTGGTCAAACGTTACCCCTAGATACTTGGTTTCACTATACATTGTAATAACATCAGGAAAATATCCTTGCTGCATTGACAAATTTATTACGTAGGCGAGAGGTTTGCTTAGGTACTTGGCGCACGATTTTAAAATATGAGTACTTATGCCATCATGACCTACTGCGTTACTATTTTTAAGAGCCATGATAATTGATGATATCTCAGAATCATTTGTGGGTATTAAAAATATTGAATTATTGTGAAATGGAACATTAATTGATTGATTTGAATTTAATTGATCGTCTTTCAAGTTCGTCATATCTATAAAATAATCATTAAACAGTTCACAAATTACATTAGGATCACTATAAAGTACGTCATTATTATATATTACATCAATTGAGAACCAACACGGACGGTTGATATCTAGTTTATTGCTTGTTACGATACATGTATTTATAATGATTTAATTGTAAATACTCAAGTAAAGATATGAGTTTGTGTGCCGCCGGTGTAAGTGTCGACGGTGCTCGCTGGGTCCATCGGTCAGCCGCTGCGATGTAGGTCGCTGACGCCATGTTTGTCACAATGTACGATGCTAGCTCGTACAGTGGGTTTGGGCTATTTGTTCACAAAAGCGTCGCCAAGAAGCTCTTTTGGCCTCTCTGATTTGTTTGTTATATTCTGTAAGGGCCTTGCCGTACTGATCCCAATTGCATGGTTTGGCCCAGTTGAATATACGGCGTGTGGTGGTTCTGAGATTTTCCAGTTTTTTGTTCCACCACACGGGTGATTTGTACGGCTTTATTTCTCTTTCGAGACAGCTCTGTTCAATGCAAGTAAATAAATAAAAAAGTCTTGTGTATGTGATTTTTATGTGAGTACAACCGCAAAATAATGCACAATCTATACTAATATTATAAAGCTGAAGAGTTTGTTTGTTTGTTTGTTTGTTTGTTTGAACGCGCTAATCTCAAAAACTACTGGCCCGATTTGAAAAATTATTTTTACGTTGGATAGTCCATTTATCGAGGAAGGCTTTAGGCTGTATAACATAAAGATACGACTCATAAGACCACAGCAGAAATGAAAAATGTTGCAAAAACGAAAGAAAGATATTCCTTTTGAGAGCTTTCGCTGCATACGCTGCGGAAACCGCTTAAGTTAAACAAAAATCATGTATGACAGGATTGTTCAGCATTAAGAGTTCTATAATAAAGTCTGCGACAGCATATGTCTATCTTTTATGGTTGACTTACTACAACCTTTTTTATGTTAATAAATTTGTAAAAAAATAATGCACTATTTTTAGAGGTGTATTATACACACAGGTATTTATTCTTATCAAAACAAATACATTCATCATCACGAGCATTTCATTTAAAATCAAATTGCCCTTTATATCATTTGATTTCAATAAATATCTTAGGAGCTATCACAGTTTTAACATAAATCCGCACCAAAATAATGTTCGCAGCTTAAGTACAACGTGCGCTTGCGCTAATATATACTAATATTATAAAGCTGAAGAGTTTGTTTGTTTGTTTGTTTGTTTGATTGTTTGAACGCGCTAATCTCAGAAACTACTGGCCCGATATGAAAAAATATTTTTATGTTAGATAGTCCATTTATCGAGGAAGGCTTTAAGCTATATAACATAAAGATACGACTCACAAGACCACAGCAGCAATGAACAATGTTGCGAAAACGGGAGAAAGATATTCCTTTTGAGAGCTTCCGCTGCGTACGCTGCGGAAACCGCTAAAGTTACACAAAAATCATGTATGACAAAATTTTTCAGCATTAAGAGTTCTATAATAAAGTCCGCGACAGCATATGTCTATCTTTTATGGTTGACTTACTACAACCTTTTTTATGTTAATAAATTTGTAAAAAAATAATGCGTCACTTTTAGAGGTGTATTATACACACAGGTATTTATTATTATCAAAATAAATACATTCATCATCACGAACGTTTCATTTAAAACAAAGTTGCCCTTTATATCATTTGATTCCAATAAATATCTTAGGAGCTATCACAGTTTTAACATAACTCCGCACCAAAATAATGTTCGCAGCTTAAGTACAAAGTGCGCTTGCGCTAATTATATTATAAAGCTGAAGAGATGTTGGTTTGAACGCGCTTATCTCAGGAACTGCTGAACCGATTTGAAAAAATATTTCTGTGTTAGATAGCTTATTTATTGAGAAAAGCTTTAGGATATAAAAAATCACGCTGCGACGGGAGGGGAGGGAGCAAACTCAAAACGCGCGGACGAAGTCGCGGGGGACTGCTAGTAACATATAAAAATAATATGCAAAAAACAATAAAAAAATTGAATGCCGAATTTTGGTTATTTTTCACATAAAGTCGATAGAAAAAATCTGCCAAGCCAAATATTAAAGCAGGATATGATAGCAAATGATCCCCATTATAAGCCATTTTCATTTGGCACGTGATGTACCAAACAGCCTGTATAACGATCTTAATGGTATAATAGGCCCAAAAATACGTTGTACGTCATCATAACATACTCCAGACTATGGGGTTGTTGAAATCATTGTTCGCCCCTGAATAAAGTTAATTCCCTGGAGCCCACTAGGGGCCACGCTTTAAAATTGAGGGGCTGTTGGGAAAAATTTGGAGCATTGTGAGTTGTGTGCAGTGCATCGATGTTGTTATGTGCTATTTTCTTCCATTGCTGGCGCGTTCTGAACAGTTTGAAACGCTTTTGGGCTACAAATGGTTTATTCAAGCAAGGTGAAAAACTGTGTTGAATGGCTCAAAGGTACCGGAAGTAGCCATAATGAGTATTATTTGACTGAGAAGCTGATTAAACACAAACAATTATACCTACAACAAAGTGAAATGTGTAGATATGTTTATACAGGATGTCGTTTTGGTCAGCAACGAGCGGCTCAAGGGTGGTTGTACAAACGATACTGATGCCAAAGTTTTTTTAAAGTAAAATACTTAAAAATCCATTTATTATTGCAGACTAGCGAGCGAGTCAAAAATACCAACACCAGTGCCGTTACCATGAGTTTACGACGGTTGTACTCGCTAGCGATGACGTAAAAAAAGTCTATGGAAAATTGCACAGCGCGTCTAGCGGTCACTGACAGAACTCAAGTTCTCCATTCAAAAATGTAACATCGTCGCTAGCGAGTAAAAATAATTCATCATTCGAGTTAAACCGTTGTCGCTAGCGAGTAAACTCATGGTACAGGTCGCCGCTTCGTAGCTTACTAGCTACGGCGTATTATTTCGTAGATACACGCGAGCTACGCGTGACGGTGCGAGTTTCTCTATTCGTTTTTTTTTTCAGAATGTTGTGAAGAGGTTTTCCTGTACTAAACAAAGTTTGTTACAGAAAAAGCATGCTAATTTAATTTTTAAATGTAACTTGTCAAAACTAATATTTGTTTTGCAATCGAAAATGTTTGCAAGAAAATTAACAGATTTTCATACGCACTGTATAAATTAGGTAAAGTCGCTACCAAAAATACAGCACTTACTGCTTACTTTGCGTACGTAGAGTCCATTTTACGTTACGGACTTATCATATGGGGTCATGGCTCTGATGCAAATAGAGTTTTCATTGCACAAAAAAAGTGCATTAGGGCCATATGTGGTTCTGCACCTGATGAGCCATGCAGGCCGTTATTTACTTACCTACAAATACTACCTCTTCCATGTCTTTATATACTTACAAATCTCAAAAGATTTGTAAGTTTGTTAAGCAAAACATGATTTTTTTTAGACAAGCAAAGGAGGTTTATATGCGCAACACTAGAAATGGCAATAGGCTTGTGGCAGATATCACTCCAAAAAGTGCAAAATTTGAAAAAAACTGTTACTGGATGTGTACTCTTATTTATAACAAAGTACCTCATAATATAAAAGACCTGCCGTTCAACAGATTTAAAAGTGCACTTTACAAATGGCTAATTCACCATTGTTTTTATAAAGTTGATGATTTTTTAAATTTGAAGTCATGATGTTTGAGCCGTTTTATTATTATTGAAACTAATTGATATTGTATTAATATTCTAGAAAACTTTGACATGTGTATTAATATTATGAATTCTGACTAGTTTAATTGATTATTATTAATTGTTTATTATTAAAATATGTATTTGCATACTATTAAATGATAGCTGAAAAAGCTGAGCTAACCATAGATTTATACCATCCCAATGTACCCTTTTTCATGAGCAAATAAACACATTCTTTCTTTCTTTGTGTGTGTTTTTTTTTAATGTAAAACTGATAATATCAAATTATTCATAGAGTAAGATCGGGTATGTCATGTGATGATCACATAATATGTGGTAGTATCCTCCTGAATGATACTCGTATTCATTAAGATAAGTATGACTTTATAAACCAATTTTCAAGATAGTTACAGATTCTATTTCCTGACTGTATATCCTAACATTTGCCTACCGAATGTCACGTCTCTATCACAAAATAGTGCCCTTTTTTGTAAGCAGTTTTTTAACATAATTAGAGTCCATGAAATCTCATCACGATACTCTCGTTACCCTAGTTACGTGTTCCCGTAGGTCGCTCAGTTACACTTCGCGACTTTTTACTAACACTGCTATTACCAAACTTGATTGCGTTCGTATCTTGCCATCGTCAATGACGCATTTTGGCAGCCGTGATAAATAAAAATAAAAACAGAAATATTTCAGAAAAAAATACACAAATATGAGGCTACCTCGTTTTAAGTGATAATATTTTAAAGGCAGATTCAGAAAAATAAATGAAACATATTTGTACGAAAAAAAAAATTATATATGCTAGTTTTCGAGAAAATCGCCTCTAAACATGTAGAAAAAAGAGTAAAATAAAACACCCCGTGCCGCGTTTTGCTGAGCTCTCGGTCTTTGTAGGTATTGTCATACGCGCCGCCCATCGCTGCCGTGTTGCCTGCCTGCCTACACGTGTCGCACTCGCGGCCGTTCCCTCGCCCCACCGGAAAGCGACGATGCGCGACGCGAGTCAGTCTGCCAAAAAAATCGTGTTTGTATGTCGTGTGCGCGCGCGTCGCGGACCTGCGGTGCGTTTTCCGAAGCCTGGGCCGGGTGACCAGCATCACATAGTTTCCCGCCGCGCCTTGACCTGGTACGGCACCTACTGCCAGACACCGCAGACGCTTGCTATGGCGGTTTCTGCACAACGAAGCCCTCCACCTTTATCACTTGAGGGTCCAAGATTTGCTGTTGGCGGGGATTACGCCTTTATCACTTGAGGGTCCAAGTTTTGCTGCTGGTGCGGACTATGCGACGAAGATCGAGCTGCTCGAGCTCGAGTCCTCCCGTTGACTACTGCGCAATTGCACGTTGTTGGGATAACGTGCATGCACAACACAATGCTGCAGTTATTCGCCACCAATTCCAGCAAAGGTTCAGTGCATACGTGTATGAATGAACAGTGAATACCGAGATGGCCAGTGAAAAAAAAATAGTGCTCGTGATAGCTAGATTGTCCAGTGCTCGCTTCAGTTTGCATAATAAGGTTAGGAGGCATCGCCTCAATTTGTAGTAACCTGTTTTACTGTAAATCTCTGATAATAGTAATATTAACTTATCGCTGCTGATAAAAAAAATGTATTTGTAAACCAATGCAGAAATCCTAGTTTTAAATTATTTTATTGTGAAATAAGACTTGTATCCACATATCTGTACAAAAACTGAGCAAGTGCGATAGTTAAAAGTAAAAAATAATAAAAATGTACCTACGTAATTTTCAAAGATGTGTTCGCGTTTTATGTGTTATGTTTATTTACGGTACCTAATAAACGTAATTTAAAACAAAACTGTGTTAAATTTACTTAATTAATGTTTAGTGCATATCTATCTAATGAATCAAAAGGAATCAATAGGTACTCATTAGGTAGGTAACTACAACATCTGTTAAAGTTAGATTTGGTAAGATTGGAAATTTTAATAGGTATTCTTTTTAAAGTTTACTCTCATATAAGATTTGTCTTATTATTATTAAATAAACAGAGGTAACACAACACAATTAGGTAGTTTCAGTTTATCATTACCTACAACATCTGTTAAGGTTAGTAATAAAATTTAATAGGTATTATTTTTAAAGATTACTTTCAAATAAGCTTTGTCTCCTTATTATAATTAAGTAAACAGAAGGAACACAACACAATTAGGTAGTTTTAGTTTATCATACCTGTGTAGCTGTTCATGTTTTAAGCCTGCAATAAACACATAGGTACCTAAGTTGAGTTTCTGTCTTAATTTATCATACATACCCAGCTGTTAGTGTTTAGGCCTATAGGGGGCGATGTACAAGGTGCTGTGATCACCCACCAATAATTAAGAAGGAGTGCAGAGAGCAACAATTTGTTTGTCACTGTTTATTCGTTTGAAAACAACAAAAGTTCTTATTACAAATAAAGATCGCGAAGTACGTAAATCATACGGCGGCGGCGCAAGCGACACGGGTTCCGCGTTCGGTGCATAAGTTCTGACTAAAAAGGACTGCGCAGGCGCCGGGCACTGCGCGTTGCAAATCGCTGCGTCTGCTGAATTGCAACGCGTAGGGCTTGCGCGTATCGATGGCGCCTCGCCGCGTCGATATCGACAATCGATAACTAACATAGGTAAACATAAATTTATAATTCTTATGTTAGTGGTAGTATGTAAGTTTTATTTAGTTATAGTTTAGGATATAGGTTAATTTAATTATTTTAGATTAGTGTTTTACTATATTATAACTTAAGCGTTAGGTTAAGTTAGATAATAAGTTTATGTTGTTGTGTTTGTGTAAATAGATAGTTATTTAGGTTGAAATAGTAATTTAAAATGTAGATTACGTGAGTAGGCTACAGGCCTACGATTAATGAACACATACCTACCTAAGTTGAGTTTCTGTTTCAGATAATCATACCTACCCAGCTGTTTTAGGCCTCAGATAAATGGACACATACCTTC
Source organism: Pyrausta purpuralis (assembly GCA_963924145.1). Taxonomy (NCBI): domain Eukaryota; kingdom Metazoa; phylum Arthropoda; class Insecta; order Lepidoptera; family Crambidae; genus Pyrausta; species Pyrausta purpuralis. Next base: position 4,174,723 of record OZ001664.1, on the reverse strand, counting down.
CTAAGTTTTTGTCTTTGTTTTCATACCCAGCTGTTTTGTTTGTTTAGCGTTTATCTAACTTATCTGTCTGTTTGATTTATTAGGTACTGATACAGGTTGATAATGTTTTTTTCATATTAGTGTTTCGTAATAATAGGTAATCGAATGCAGTAGGTAGTTAACTTTATTATTATTATTATGTAGGACCAAATAAATAGGCGCGCAGCGGCGCCCCCCTACCGCCCGAGTACCGCGCATCGGAACGCCGCATGAATGAGATAGGCATCTTCTGTCACGCTCACGCCCACGCGTCTGTCTCGTTCTCGCTTAGCTAGTCCATCTTCCGTCACGCTCAGGCCCATACGTCTGTCTAGTTTTCGCTCAATCTAGTTCTTATGTAGGAGACGAAAGGAGATGTCGCGGAACAGGGTGTTCTTAAAAAATATTTTTTTTGTTAGGAAAAATAAAAACGTAAACGGACCAGTTTTCAAAAAAAAAATATTATTGGGTCCTCTTTCTATGTCATTGTTGATCCTCTGTTAAAATATTATCACTTAAAACGAGGTAACCTTATATTACATCAAGCTGCGACGGGAGGGGAGGGTGAAAACTCAAAACGCGCGGACGAAGTCGCGGGGAACCGTTGCTATGTATTTGTGGTTTCATAACTGGTTTGACAGGTAGGTGATCCAATAAAATAGAAAAAATTATAAATGCTGAAGCACCCGGCGGAGTTGGCTGAACACGCCAAGCGTCGCAAGGACGGGGACGTCTCAGTTGTCTTACGTTATTGTGCCGTTTTGCATAAAAAAACTTAGACCGTGGGACCGTGGGGACCTATTGCAACATTGATGTTAGGAAAAATCCTCCAAAACCAAATTTTGATATGGAAAATCATAAAGCTCGGTTTTTAGTTAAATATTTGGGTGACCGAGATTCGCTCGTATTGTCGTGTAAATGAGAAAAACCGGTCAAGTGCGAGTCGGACTCGCGCACTGAGGGTTCCGTGTGAACTTTAACTGAATTAGGGAATCTATTTACTTCCACTTAGTAAAATACCACAATATTTTGTTGACAGCAAACATAATTTTGTTTTTCATAGTGTTTTTTTAGTGTGTGTAAAGTTATGTTTGCGGTTGTGTAAAGTGTACTTAGTTAAGAACTTAGATGTGGGGACGCCTATTTTACCACTGTGGAAGCGTCTAGCTATGAAACGTTAGACTTTAAAAGTAATTTTAAGACACCTATTCATAGACACCCCACCCCACACGCATAGATTTGACAAAAAAAAACGGTTTTAGTTTATATATTTTTTTTGTATAAGAATTTAAAAAGGGGTTAACAGGATACATCTTCCTACCAAATTTCAACAGTGTGATGCTTATAGTTACAGAATAAAGTTGCTGTGACATACGGATGGATAGACAGACAGACAGACTTAAAGAAACTATAAGGGTTCCGTTTTTTGCCACTCGAAAACGGAATCCTTAAAAGTTTAAAAACACTGATAAAACCAAAACGAAAGTACAAAAATAATCTCATGTACTGGAAAGCGGGTTGCTTAATCGCTGAGCTACCATAGCAGGGACGTTCAAGTCATTTTAGCCCTATTTCAGTGCTAAAATTATGGTGATAACATCATTTTTTGAAAACGAAAGCTAGATCGAATCCTCCCCCGAAACCTCCTATTACAAAATCTCATGAAAATCGTTGGAGCTGTTTCCTAAATTCAGAATATATTTAGGTATATATTAACAAGAATTGCTCTTTTAATATTAAAATAATTACTAGTTTAAAATCATGTTTTTTTTATGATTTCATGCAGTTAGTTTGATCTCTTTACACAATAAGTTCCCTCTGATTCATATAAATTGTCACAAGAATTACAATCTGAAAAGTAAGTCATATCAACATACTGCGCATTTAAAAGCAGCTTTCGCTTATGTAACGACTAGTTATATCAAAGGACAAAAGGTTACCTAAGGCTCAATTATGAAGACTGCTGCCGACAGGGTGATTAGGCTTCAAGGAAAATAACCGAGCAATATATCACGGCTATATCACAAAAAACTTTCCTACCAGCCTATAAGCACAGGGCAGGATTTGAGCTTGTAAGACTATCGTTTATTGTCAATATAGCCATCCCGTTTCCTTGAAAGGTCATGCTGGCATGTGTAAACGGAAAGAATACATTCAAAAATACGGACATACTGTTTAAAGAAAGGCTCAGAGCAGGATTCGGGATGTCGAGTGACCCTACTCAGGCGTGATAAATTTGAATATTCATACGTTGTTTAGTATGTTTAGTAAAAAGAAGGAAGAGTGTAAAGGAAATAAGACGTAAAAAGTTTGTTTGTTTTAGAAGGTTTGACTTAGAAATACTGGAGCACAGCTGTTTAATAAACTACCTACAGAATTAAAAAATGTCGACTCGACGAGTGCTTTCAAAGCGAAACTTGCCAAATACGTTTTGGAGGTGTTATAGTGAATAAGTTTCATGTTTTTTTTGTTTGTTTATCTGGTTCGCTGTGATTGACATTTATTGCTTTTAAAATGTAGTACGTATGAGTAGCATAGATCGGCGCGAACGATGTGTAAATAATGAAATACTTATTTTTATGTTATATTTGTTCTCATGTAAGTGACAGTGTCTTTGTTTGGGAAATAAATAATCTTTAAACCTAACCTGATGCTCTTATAGGGGTGTCTTTGCGCATGTGCCTCATGAAATCTTGTGATGTGTCTGTTAGTGTACTGCTTAGTAGATATTGGGTATTATTCTTCATCATTTTTACGGTCTTAATCTTTTCAGATTGTTAGCTTATTCTGTTTCATAATATTCAATCCTCCGTTTTAGTTGTAAACCACAAAGTATAAATTACCTATTGAAACGAATTTGGCAATCTTTCAATTCCTCGTAAAACATCCAATACCGTAGACGTTGATAAGAAAAGGTAACGTAAGACTCTATTCAGATTTACAAAGCGTTCTTCTTCAATTTTCGTAGGCCCAGCCCTTAACCCGTGTCTGTTCCAGGTGGATGTTGCAAGGTCGCGGTACAATGCGGCGTCGTGTGTCATTGTGTGTGAGATTTATGTCTCCACTCCGCTCGTATTGTGCACTTTCTGCTGAGTAACTCCAGACGTTGGTACATAGACGACGTATGAACGTATAAGTGGAAAAAAATCACATGTGGATATGATTTATAATATGTGGCTATGAAAGTTTTCAATTGGGACTTTTGACTTGACTTTTTGTGTGCGTTTTGAGATTCTGATCTATTCGTGTAGATTGCTCGCGCCTTACTAATTCTCAACTAAAATCACATACACACACAACAAAAACGGGCGTCACTCCGAATTAAAGAAGCAAGTTAATAAAAAAAACACTCGCCGCGCTTAGTTGATTTTACCACTTTGGAAGCGTCTATCTCCCAAATGTCAGAAATCAGAAAAAATGTTTTTTGGAACTTCGATGTCATTTGAAGAGACCTATCCATAGACAACACATGCATAGGTTAGACCAAAAAAAAAAAAATTTATCTAGTTCCATGTAGTCCTCGCATGTCATATTTTTAACCGACTTCAAAAAAGGAGGAGGTTATCAATTCGACTGTATTTTTTTTTTGTATGTTTGTTACCTCATATCTCAGTCGTTAGTCGACCGATTCGAAATTTTTTTTCGCCTACATAGAGGGTGTACCTTCTAGTTGGTCCCATTGTTGCCGATTTAGGATCTGAAGATGGGATCTTGGTGTAATCGAGGGAAACCCTCAAATTTTAAAGGCACGTATAGTGTTGTTTTACTAAAATCTTAATGTTGACGTATTGTTACGTCTGATAGTCCAAATCTTGTGGGGCTGAGCTGATGGTGGAGCTCCTTAACGCTTAGGAGTTCAGTAATTATAATGACAGAACTTATGATAGGTAGTTTGTACGTCCTTAAAGAACAGAGTCGTAATGTGCAACTCCCCCCCCCTCTCTCTCTTGTAAACTCTAAAAATAATCAACTTTAAAAAATAAAAACCGACTTCAAAACCAAAATGCACTAAAAAGTCTTAAATAAACTCTTGAACATTGAAAGGAAAGGAATCCATTTTATGGAAACAATTTCTTTTTGGAGTCGGTGCCATCACTTTGGAAATTCAGCCTCAACTGTCGCAGCACCGACTCCAAAAAGAAATTGTTTCCCTAAAATGGATTCCTTTCCTTTCAGTGTTCAAGAGTTTATTAAGGACTTTTTAGTGCATTTTGGTTTTGAAGTCAGTTTTTTTTATTTTTTATATAATTTTTTTGCTTTTATTGCTAATTGCTTAAAAAATACTAAAAATAATTTCATTAATTTTTTGTATAGGAATCGTAAAGCGGTTAACGGAATACGTCTACATACCAAGTTCCATCTGTGTAAAGAGGCTATGACATACCTACGGACGGACAAACAGACAGACTTGACGAAACTATAAGGGTTCCGTTTTTGCCATTCGGCTACAAAACCCTTAAAAATCCTCTGTCACTTCTGTCTGTCTATACCTTCGCAATAAACTAAATGAACTAATCTTAATTTCACCCCTGCTGAGTTGGGATAGGCCGTATAATTTGCGATAACAGGTTTAGAAATCCTTAAATTTTGATTAGGTAGTAAGTATGCAAGATTTATGTCTCACCCTTCTCGCATTTTGCACTTTTTGCTGAGTAAATCCAAATCCAGATGTATGTATAGTACAGATAGATAAAAAAATATACTTATAAAATCAGTCCATGAGAAAATTTCCTTTTTGAAAAGTTATACCTGATAACTTTTCAAAACGGAAATTTTCTCATGGGCTGATTTTATAAGTATAATTTCAGTGGGATCCTCACATCATTCAAACTTTTTTTCGTAAAAGAAAATTCGATTAGTCAACTTTTTTATGCGACCTTCACGAGAAATGGGGCTCTGTAAATATAACACAACAATGCGTTTTGGCGCGTCTGTCTGTCTGTTTGTGATAACTTTATTTACATGACATTTCTACCAGGAAATGGAGTGTCCACAACGAAAGTTTAAGTACATACCATATTTGTCTATGCACCCGAACAAATTTGGGATTGGCCGCTAATAGAGTAGCCTGTACGGGCCATCCCTATGGAAACGGGTTAAGTAATTCATAAAGATGAAATAAGAGACCAAAAACTTGCGCACGGGCGGGACTCGAACCAGCCACCTCTTGGCTAACCGGGCCAAACGCTCCTCCTACCGAGCCACCGTGCCGCCAAGAGGTTGCTGGTTCGAGTCCCGCCCGTGCACAAGTTTTGGTATCTTATTTCATCTTTACGAATGTGGAATATGACACTGTGAGTGTTAAAAGCATTCTAAATTACCGGGTTAAGTAATGTTAAAATATACTCATTTAGTAAGTATGCGAGATAAATATCTCTACTGCGCCCGCATTGTGCACTTTCCGGTAAGTTTTTAGAAGTAACTCTAGTACAAATGGGTGAGAAAATATTTGTAAAAAAATGCGAACGATCACTGTATCTAGAGATTTTCATAATTTATTTACAAGATCACGTCGTACATGTACGACGTAGAGTGAAGTTAGGTACTTTACATAATTGCAAGTAGAATTCACGCTAGCAAACACCCAGGATCACCACAAGCAGCGTTCAAATATCGGGAGAGCCGAACCTGAATAGGGAATTCGCCAGGGGATTAACGATGATGCTATTATAATGACCACTTATTTACTAAGCTATGTACCTCACATAGGAGTATTTACCATTAAATGTTATTTGTGGTCTAGAAATTTTCAAAGTACGTAGATTTTATTCTTTCGACTCTAACAACATACACCATCCTTGAAACCCATGGGAAATGCTGATTCAGCTAATGTTATCTACGATAAGAAAAACCACCCAAGATAGTTACTGATGAATAACCAATTTATATTTATGGCATACCTAATTGTTGGCATAGCGCCCGATATTGAGCTCTTACGAATAAACCATGTAATTGTTTTCCTTATTTGTACAGCGAGAGAGAAGCGGCCATAAAAGCGTTCATTTCTTATTCTGTGGACTGTACTAACATGTTTCAGCCAGATTGTATGCTTTGTTTCTGTGTCTTGTTTGTTGGTACTCTCGGAGGGGCTTGAGGTATAATTATTTTTTTTAAACATTACGGCAGGTTTCCAGTGTAGTGCGTATAAATGTGAAGGTAATCTTTTAGTGTACACTGTAAAAGCCTTGTGTATTTTTAACCGACTACAAAAAAGGAGAAGGTTGTCAATTCGACTGTATGTTGTTTATTTTACGCCTACCTAGAGGTTATACTTTTTACTTGGTGACATCGTTGCCAAGTCGGGATCTAAAGATGGAATCTGGGTTGCGATCGAGGGAAACATTCAAATTTTAAAGGCACGTATAGTGTTTCTGTACTAGAATCTGAATGTTGACATGTTATTACGTCTAATAGTCTACATTGTGTGTAGCTAAGTTGATTGTGGAAGGAGTTCGACACACTTAAGAGTTCAGTGATTAAAATAACAGAACTTATAATAGGTAATTTTTAACTTCTTAAAGAGCAGAGTCAAAAGGTGCAACGTCTCCCCATCCTATAATCACTAAAATTGAACAAAAAAAAATACAATTAACAAAAAAAGGAAAATCCAACTTCAAAACAAAAATGCACTAAAAAGTTTAAAATAAACTCTTGACTCTTTAAAGGAGAGGAATCCGTTTTAGGCAAAATTTATTTTGGGGTCTTCGCCATCAATTTAACCACCATAAGCATCATATACTACAGCACCGACTTTTTAGTGTATTTTGGTTTTGAAGTCGTTTTTTTATACAATGATTTATCTTTATTAGTTGTGAAAATAAGTAAAAATATCGATAGTATATTCACTTATTTGTGTCTCACGTTGGTCGCCATTACCGATTCCAGTAAAAATGGGTTTTCCCTTGAGATGCGTGATTGATTTATCAACCGCCCGTTCCTCGGTACAGTGGTAGCAATTTATTATTAAAATCAGTTTCTCTTAAATAAACCCTCAGGTGGATTGGCTTTGAAAAAATTGAAGATTTGTACGAAATAATCTTTTTAGCAATAGATAATAAATACGAAAAAAATAAATATTTTCCTTAAAAAATGATTAATTGAAAGAAAAATGTTTTATTACCATGCATACATGCGTTGCATTTAATTTATCTTAAAATAATAATAAAAAGTAACAACTTTTTCACACCTAAAGTATTTCACTACAATACACAATTTAAATTAAAAATAATAATTACGAGAAACAAATATATTTTAAAATTTAAACAAAATTCTCTGCACCCGCAACACCGCCCACTGCAGGTGAAGTTTATGTAACCGGGGAGCTTTGGAAAAGATCCAAATCCCAAGGATAAGTTACATAACCGGTACCAAGGAACTCACCAAGTCCTCGTCGTCGTCAGAGAAAATGTTTGCTCGGTCCGTCGCCGTCATGTCGATGTAAACATCCAACACCACGCAAGAACACCCCTCATGGCTTACACGACCCCAGCACTCATCACTTTAACTGCATCCAAAACCATCCTTTTACAGGCACACATATTCAAACTTTTTAAAAGCTCTATCAAAGAACAATACAAAGCGGTAACAGTCACAAAAAACACAAAGCGATCGCTTATCGGAAAACAAATTAAAAGCGTCGAACGTTTCTTTCGATTTTCGAATAAACGTCCGTTCGCGGCAAAGGCTAAACGGTTACTGCGGCCTGAGGGACAGAGAAGGCACTGCAGCGTCTGGTAACCATGGAAACGCAGGGTTTTCACGCTGCGGGAAAACTGCATGCATTCTGGTAGACAATATCTGACATGCGAAGTGAATTAGAGTGGCTCTTACTATTCGATAGCTGCAGGCTTACTCGTGGCGGGCAATTGAAAAATTAAAGTGCATTCTGCAGTTTATCGTTTGTGATTTTAAAGTTCCAGAAAATAACCTTATAGGGGAGGGGTCATTACTGGAATAAAAACATGATAGCTTACTGTACCGAAAACTGAGGTTTAAATCTATTTTAGCATCCCTGCGTCAAAGCTCTATCAGCAAATTTGTATTAAGGAAAAGTCCCAAAGATATTTTATGGTACCAGTAAATCAACCATTTAGGAGTTTCCATCATCCTTTTTAGACATGTTCGTATGGTTTTCCATGTATAACCCTGTCACAATGCGATGTTTGAGAGAATAAGTAAGTAGATACTACGAAGGAAGATCTCAGGTAGGAGGGTGAAATATAAGGGCAAGGGATAATATACATCATGACACAGGCTTTTACTGAATTTTGAACGTTTGTATACGATAAAGTGGATTCCAGTTGGGGTATAAATAGCCTCCTCATTCGGTTATGCAGATGGGTTACAACTTCCGTGGTTGAAGAGTTCTTCAAAAACAATTACATTTTCGTAGATGATGTGTATATTATAAAATACTTGTTTGTTAAACTTCATTTTGGTGTTTATAGTGTTGTTTTATTGACGAGAGTATAGGTTCACTTACAGGGAATGTCCTGTGGTTGGTATTTTGTTAAAGATGTTATTTAATTACAATTATTCAGATTTGTGTAATTACGCAAATGTATTGTTACGAATACTTTACAACACTATATATAATCTATATGCGACATCGATAATCAGGCGATGACAGGCGATAATCTATATGGGTTGCTGGTTCGATCCCCGCACAATACAAACATTTGTGTGCATGAACATGTCTGTTTGTATTGGTCTGGGTGTTTTTTATGTATATCATGTATGTATTTACAAACAAAAAATAGTTAAGTATTATAGCCGTTGTCTGGCACACATAACACAAGCTTTGAGTAGCTTACTTTGGTACTAGATGGCGATGTGTGGCAATGTCCAAGGGATATTTATTTAATCTCAAACACGCACGACCACATACATTTTTTAACCAAATAACAATTTCAATATTACCAAAATTAGTCGTATGACGTATGTACACCTATTTACAACATAAATAGTCCAATTAAACAGCGTATATGCCAATATAGATGCCTCTACGTGATAGTGCTCAAATCAATACGGCGAATGGGCATCCATTATCCGCATATCAAGCTTATATGACCAGCATTACGTGCACAACCTAGAGCAAGGAATTGTTGTCAGCACAACGGTGCAGAGAATTACACCGATTCAGAACCATTTGATGGAAAATCCGGAGTAATCAACCGTGTCCTTACTATGAGATATCTATAAATATCTACGTCGGTTCATTCTCTGATAAATACTTATAATTATTCCAGTGTCTGACGAAAGTCTTCAATCAGTGTGTGTTACCAGTGATGACATACGGATCCGAAACGTGGTCTCTTACTATGGGCCTTATAATGAAGCTCAAAATTACACAACGAGCGATGGAGCGGGCTATGCTCGGTGTTTCTCTACGAGATCGAATCAGAAACGAAGAGATACGTAGAAGAACCAAGGTAACGGACATAGCCTTGAGAATCAGTAAGCTTAAGTGGCAGTGGGCAGGGCACATAGCGCGAAGAACTGATGGCCGTTGGGGCAGGAAAGTTCTAGATTGGAAACCCTTCGACCAAAGACGCAGCGTAGGACGTCCACCAACAAGATGGACAGACGACCTTAAAAAGATCGCAGGATCAAACTGGATGCAGACCGCTAGTGATCGGTCGCTGTGGAAAGCCGTGGGGGAGGCCTATGTTCAGCAGTGGACGTCCTTTGGCTGATTATGATGATGATGATGATGATTCCAGGGTAGGTAAACTAGTATTAGTCCGGTGGCAGGTAAAAATGCATGCATGCATCGAACTCTATAAGAAAATACTGTAAAAGCAATAATTGACAAGCAATCAATTATTAGACACCCTCAGTAAGAACGATAAGATAACATCGTGTGTAGACGAAACAATTATCGGACGAAAACGTTATCGCCCGCAAGCAAGTAGGTATACTTGCTTGCGGGCGATAACGTTTTCCAACCCTTAATAGATTGAGATTAATTTGGTTTCATTCGTTTTCATACCGTAAACTAAGCTAAACGACTGAAATTAAAAAATAATAGATATGTTTCAGTAAATATAACAACTTAAAAATTTACTTTTTTGACAATAAAAACTATAAAGAAATTTTGACAACTTCTAATGAAAAGGTGTTCGTAGCGCAGTGGTAGCAGCGCTTTGGTAGTAATACCAAAGTTCAACAACCTACGGAGCGGTTGTATTTGGATGGGTGACCATTTCGACTATATAAGTGACGCATATCACGAGCATCTCCGTGCTTTGGAAGGCACGTAAAGCCGTTGGTCAGAGGCCTTATTGGCGGCTTGATAACATCTGACAGCAGGGTTAGTCGCTTGGCTTGCAATCACCCCTTCACCAATCCGCACTGAGTCCCCGTGGTGGATAAAGTATGGCTCAAACTAGCTCATAGTTGAGGTATGGAGCCTTTGCCCAGCAGTGCAACGTTACAAACTTTACTTTACATTGTTGCTTATAAACAATCAAGCCTAAATAAAAAAAAACGAAAACCTACAAGTTTAGTTTAGGATGTATGAAAACGAATGAAACCAAATTTGTCTCGATCCATAAAGGTTTACGAGTTGGAAAAAGTTATCGCCCGCAAGATATTTCCACCGCAAATATGGGTAATTCCGACAATTGTTCCGCCTGCACACGATAATCTTACAATCCATCAAATTATAACAATAAGCGCTTACACGTTCCGCTACACTGAAGCAGTACTTTATCATATTAATAGGCTAAGATGAAACCTTAATTTGACACTGAGAAGTCGTCTTTGAAGTATTTTGATGATCAGAATGATGCAAAACTATGTCATTTATCATACAACTTCCTACTACACACAAACATTTTGAAATGTCTATCGGAATACGATTTATACCATATAACTTCAAATATATTTTTATCGCAAAAACTAAATAAATCCCAAATTCCCAGCTTTATTAGCGCTTAGCAGGGATTATGTTTCTAAAAATATACCTTCCAATATGTCCGATCGGTTGTACCCACTCCGGTATCCGTTGGGAACTCAACACTCAAAGTTATCGACGAGTAAGTCTACCTAGAACAATCCAATTGGGTAGGTCCAACTTTGAAAAAGAGGCCAATCGACGAATCCAACTGGGCTGGGCAGCATTCGAGAAACTGCGCAAGAGTGCCGTCTCATCTTAACTACCTCAGTGCCTGAAGATGAAAGAAGTCTTCAACCAGTGTGTGTTACCAGTGATGATACATACGGATCCGAAACATGGTCTACAACTATGGGCCTTATAAAGAAGTTCAAAATCACATAATAAGCGATGGAGAGTGCTGCTGTGTGTTTCTCTACGGGATCAAATCAGAAAATGAGGAGATACGTAGAAGAACTATGATGACGGACATAGCCTTGAGAATCAGTAAGCTCAAGTGGCAATGGGCAGGGCACATAGCGCGAAGAACTGATGACCGTTGGGGCAGAAAAGTTCTAGGTTGGAGACCCTTCGACCAAAGACGCAGCGTAGGAGGTCCACCGACAAGATGGATAGACAGACGACCTTGTAAAGATCGCAGGATCAAACTGAATGCACACCGCTAGTGATCGGTCGCTGTGGAAAGCCGTGGGGAAGGCCTATATTCAGCAATAACCGTCTTTTGGCTGATAATGGCAATGATGATGATGAATATGCCCAGTACTTCCCGTACTTTAGAGATCCCTGAAATATCTTTCAACAGATGGGTGTAGGTATTGAATAAAAGGCTACCTGAGAAGTTGTTACTTGTTAGTCCTCAGAGGAAACTCGAAACGTCCGATTTCTCGATTTGTCTTTGCGTCGCCAACTTTTGTGGTTTAACTCGACATAAGTATTTTGTGAGGTCGCCAAGTTCGTGACGTTTACTCCCCGTGGGTACAAGTATTTAGTTAAAAGGTTTGAGTCGACGGTGGGATGATCCTATAAACGATACGTTTTATACTGAACTGTGATTGATTGTTTTTTGACTGATTACAGTCAAGCCATCTGGACTGGTAAGTAATTTGTTATTTTGTAGGTCTGTCTTTTGGGTCCTAACGCGTAGTTTTTAGTGACGTATGTACTTTAATTATCATCTTATATAAAACAACGTTACTTCAAGATATATCGAGTTAGTATATGAATAATAAGGTTGCTTTATAACAACACATCACTAATAGAACCTATTGATATTCGCGGTCCGAAATAGGCCGCAATCAATTAATCAAATCGCAGGAAGCTACAATAAATAATTCACTGTTCTATTCCGGGATAGCACGGTACAGTCGTTAATATCGAGAGATACTTTGTTATTTCGTGTTTGCTTTAAATAATAGTTATGGTTTACCCGACGTTAAAAAAGGGATTTATTTTAAATAAGTATTAAGATATCCTTCCTTATTTAGATTCGCTGATCTAAATAAGTAATAAATACAATTTGATAATGCTTATCTAGTGAAGTGTTATACTCAGATTGGACCTAATACTTAGGTTTAGTCCTATCTATTCAACATCCAATCTGCTACCGCAAATCCAATAGTTCAGAACGCAATAATAATAGATATTTCGTTACAACTGATTACTTATGGGATATATAATGAAATCGGCATGAATGTCGGTGCATTATATTCGTAGCTCCACGCGTTCAATTAACGCCCTCAGACCAATATCGACGGGACTCTCACGCACCTGGGAATACGTAGTGTTGGTTTGCCGAAGTAATTTAACATGATTCATAATTAGTAAACCCATCATCATCAGAGTAACCAGAACTTTGGGTCCTAGTTTTTTGGTTATCGACATTTTTAACCAAAAAAACAGGACCCCGTTGTATATAAATTTGACAATATTCTAAATTAGGTCTCCATAAAAAAATGTTTAAGTTTCCGGCCTTGTAACCATGGTGTGACATCATTGTTGAAGGCAACATGTCACCCTTAATCACGCCCAATGACCACAAAAGACGATCGCTCAATTTGTGATTTATGCGACCTCCTCAGTTCACGAGTTCAGCTTCCGACATTTTGAATCCCGCATCAAATTACTGTTGCAAAACAATTGGGTAGATGGCGCTGATGTCGTATAAGAGACTACAAATTCCGCGCAATCGAACCGAACTGCGCAATTTTTGGTTTCTTATTGCATCTCATAATAATACAAAAGTAGCATTGTGAATGTTAAAATCATTATAAACTTCTAACAAAATCAAGTCCCACGTTGGGCGCCATGTTACATGAAACGTCTTGTAACAACCGGATAGTACTTTGAAACGCTTTTTATAGTTAGGGAGGCGAGGTAGCTAAATGGCGTAATTTAACGGCGCCGTCGAGACCTATCAAAATCGAAAGATAAAATAATTTCGAAAAGAAAAGCTCGTATGGTAAAAACCATTTTAGCGGTGGGTTTGGCGTGTACGGTTTTTCAAAAATGTAAAAAAAAACAGTTACTTGGGTATTCTCGAGCGCGTCAGATATTCATACTACGTATGCCCCAAGTGCCTCTGATAACAACGGTATACTAATCTGCCGGTTTGCGTGGTGGGGGTAGGCATATAAAGTAGTCAAAAATGCAAAAATAAATAAATTACTCGAGCGCGTCAGATTTTTGGAAGGGGTGTTAAGTAGGCCCCAAGGAAGCTCCCTTAAAAAAAACTGACGATTTTGGCGTGACCATAAGTTATGATGAATTTTTGAAAATGCAAAAAAAAATAGTTATTTTGAAATACTCGAGCGCGTCAGATTTTCATAGGGGAGGTTCATCTCGGTATCCTGAAAGCATATTTTCTTAATCTGACAAAAATGTTGGTGGGTTCTCTTAATCTGACCAGAAAGGTTTTTTGGTTTATTGTTTTTTCCTTTCTTCTTTCTTTTTAATTATTCTTCACTTCGTTTTGCTGACGGTACGTCCAAAAAACAATTTGAGGATCAACAGGCTATTGAATAATATACATACATGAAACTGTACATGTTAATAATACTTTTGTATACAGATACGCGTAACCTTTTCCAAGTCGACGAAAATTGTCGAGAAGCTTTAGAAAATTTTTTTTTTTTTTGAGATTAAAGTAACATAATTTAATCATCGTTATTTCATATCATTTTTTTAACACCCTCAGTTTTCAAGATATACTCAACAAACCGGGAGTTTGAGTTTTTATGAAGCTTCAAGTCAAAAAGTTTTAACTTTAGATAAAAATGTAAAGAGACCTTTAAAATAAAACTACCTTTTTGTTTATTTAAACTTTTTTTTTGTAAAATGTATCGTTCGCGACTTATATGCCGCAACCCGTTTTCCGGAAGACGAAATGGCTCCTCCACACTCCTGGTCATGCGGAAACCGGCAGATTTTGTATTTTTAGTACGTTTTAGATTATATTCTTCAAAATAAAAATAAAAAAAATCGCGCTCGAGAATGCCGGATTAACGTTTTTTTTTTACAAGTTCGCGACCCTATAACTCGGCGGCGTCAAGGACTTATCGTCAGATTAGTTAAATTTAGTCTTAAAACACTAAAATCAACCCCCAATATCTTAATCTGACGCGCTCGAGTATTACAGACTATCGTTTTTTTTTTACTAATCTGATCGTCTATCCTAGGCGCGCGTCACTACATATAGAGCTAAATACTTTACAAGGTTGTTCTATTAGGTCCAAGGTATCTCTCATATCTTAAACTGCCACGCTCGAGTATTACCGAAAATTCCCCTATTCGCCTCCCTAACTATTACAATAGATCGTCAAAATAAACCACGCCCAATAAAAACAAAAGACTATAGCTAAATTTGAATTGTACGCAAGCACCACACTTCGCGAACGACGCGGCTTCATTAGCATTTTAGCATTTTATGCAGGACGAATGGCCCTCATTACTGGCGAACAATGAATTTGAGGGCGAAACAAACAAAACTGTAGTCCGCGCGCTAATGGCTCAATAGACCGCGTCTCGCCTTGCACTAATCCGCCGACCTGATTCGGTGAGCGTTCGTATTACGTTTACTTTAAAAGAAATAAGATTAACAGACTAACGCTGTTGTCATGAACATTTCTAAATCAAAATGGTTACTTCAGCTGTGGACGATATTCACAGCCATAAACTTAACCTCTGTTAAAATGAGGCAGTAAGCTCACATCAATGGAGAGAGTAAGTTCCTCAATCAGCTACAAAATGTTACGGTTACTTCAGCTGTGGACAATATTTCACAGCCATACGCTTAACCTCTGTTAAAATGAGGCAGCAAGCTCACATCACTGGAGAGAGTAAGTTGCTCAATCAGCTAGGCAGCAACCTACATTAATACGCACTGCTTAGCATGAAAAAACAATAGATTGAAGATGCCTTTGACTCTGCTGCCACCCGGAATACCATGACAAGTTGAGCAGATCCGTGATGAGTTTCCTTCCGATGAAGACTGTAGATTGCCGAGTTGAAGTAAGAACTATGAAGCCTTCTTCAAGTTGCTACGTGTATGGCAAGCCGTGTTGAGATAAGCTATCAGACTTTATGGTAAATTACGTACATGATATTTTAAATCAATTTAATTTTCAAGTCTTCGATGACGTAACCGTATCTCACAGTGTACGCTCCCTGCGTTTCGTGTTTCTTCATAACGCTTTCTCGCGGTAACGGGGCGAGATGATGTGGATTTAAAAACCCTCCAACCCCGGCTACCTGGGGTCACTAACAAACAATTACTGCGTTGGTGTAATGTTTACTTTCCCTTCACCCGAGATAATTCATATTTAAATAGAAAACGAATATATATTATTCTTAGGATGGATTCGCGCGCGTTATAGTGACGATGAAGAATAATTTTATTCTTATATTTCATACTCGAGTAACTCAAAGTCGTTTACTTGGAATAACATACTAAAATCACTTAACAGAACGAATGATGGAACGAATTACAGCGGTTTCACTCGCTAGCGACGATGTAAAAAAGTGCATAGTATTTTTTTAAAGAACTAATATTGCCGCTATAAAGAGCCGCTGTCCAATTTTTGATACCTAAGTCGTCGCAAGCAAGTAAAATTGTCTTTAACTCATGGTAACAGTACTTTATTCTTATCCCGCAAATCAATGCTGTACTAAAGCAGTATGCAGTATGGTGTTAAAGTTAAAATAGCGTGATAAGTATGGAGCTGTCAAAAATTTGAATTTGACAGCATTTTCTGACATAATTACGTAAATCATATGGCAAGCGGGCGTCATTTCCACAGATGCATAATATATTAAGTTAAACTTGGATTAAATTGTATTCCACATAAGAATTTCTCCCGTATAAACGAGATATTCTAAGAGTAGATGGTAAAATGGAAAATTGATTAACTATCGATTTATTCTGAGGTTAAAATGTATTCTCGTTCGGTCAAATCCGCCCTTAGAAGTGCAATTAGCTACTTACTTTGGGATCAAAGCAATGTATGTAATTGGTGTTAAAAAAATAGATATAAATTAACCTAACTATACAACGCAAGGCAGCTTTCTAACTTGCCCACTTTTAACAAGAAAGAAATAAAGATAATACTTTTATTAAACCGAAAAAAACATTGAAATACATTTAAAACATTACAAAAACTAGACTACTCGAGTTGAAAAAGCAACCGCTTAGCATAATTCGTGGAAGCGGAGCGCATACGACGTAGGTAGAGTAGTCTCCTCAAAATGGAAAATAAATAAATTGCAAAATTAAAATTTAACTGTGTCACATAATGAAAATTTAGTATGAATGACTGTAATAAATTAAGTCACATATTTCATCACATCATGACACAGCTTTCATATTATTTCGTAAATGAAAACCCTCTGTCAGTTCCGCGGTAGGAAAATGCTTAATTACAGTAGGTTGAGTCGGTCATTATTATGGTAATAGTTGCCAAAATGAAAGCCTAACGTGCCTCGAACCTTTGTGAGGTCAACTGAGCCAATCAGCCTGCGGGTAAGGATACGGCCACAATATTGCTTACGTGTGTTTGTCGGCACGGTAACATGAGGCCATTTGAGGTTACCTTAATTTTATGACGTACGTATGAGAGCGCAATTATTTGTTTGTACCACATGCCCAGAATTTCAGGGTGTCGTTTAATTGTCCTCCTGACGCATTAGGACAAGGATTTGATAACGTTAGGAGGTAGTGAAATTCACGGTATAGTTAAGTGTCAAATCAATCAATCAATGAAAATGTCAATCAAAATGTCTTTATTTACCCACACATATATTACATACATATTAAATAATAATAAAGTAGTTAATTATACGTGTATATTAAAGCAATGTAGGTAAATGCGAGTCCGATGCCTATGCTAGATATCGAATACTATGCTAGATATCGAATACCTGTATCACAGGACATCAGGCTCTCACCATCTCGAACGTTATAGGAAAACTAGCGGTCCCCCGCGACTTCGTCCGCGCGTTTTGAGTTTGCTCCCTCCCCTCCCGTCGCAGCGTGAAGTTTTATATCCTCTAATCGGTCAAGCAGTTCCTGAGATAAGCGCTTTCAAACAAACAATTTCTTCAGCTTTATAATATATTAGCGCAAGCGCACGTTGTACTTAGCTGCGAACATTATTTGGTGCGGAGTTATGTTTAAACTGTGATAGCTCCTAAGATATTTATTGAAATCAAATAATATAAAGGGCAACTTTGTTCTAAATGAAATGCTCGTGATGATGAATTTATTGTTTTTGATAAGAATAAATACCTGTGTGTATAATACACCTCTAAAAATAATACATATTTTTTTAACAAATTTATAACATATAAAAGGTTGTAGTAAGTCAACCATAAAAGATAGACATATGCTTTCGCGGACTTTATTATAGAACTCTTAATGCTAAACAATCCTGTCATACATGATTTTTGTGTAAAATAAGCGGTTTTCGCAGTGTACGCAGCGAAAGCTCTTTAAAGGAATATCTTTCTCCCGTTTTCGCAACATTTTTCATTGCTGCTGTGGTCTTATGAGTTGTATCTTTATGTTAAATAGCCTAAAGCCTTCCTCGATAAATAGACTATCCAACGTAAAAATATTTTTTCAAATCGGGCTAGTAGTTTCTGAGATTAGCGCGTTCAAACAAACAAACAAACAATCTCTTCAGCTTTATAATATTAGTATAGATGACAAGGCTGTTCCAAAAGTGGAAACATCGACTATACAATTAACAAAACATAACACAACATATAAATAAAATACAGGGAGACAGTATTATTAACATGCTAAATTTAGTAAACAATTTATTGGGTGTGAGTGTCTGTGCATAAGTGTGTGAGTGTAATTGTGTATGGATGTGCGTGCAGATGAATGAATGTGTAAGAGTGTTTAAGTGCGAGTATGTGTGTGTGTGTGTGTGTGTGTGTGTGTTCTTGTATATGAAGGAATCAGCTCGCACCACAATTAGATGAGTAAGTACAACTATAGGTGTGTTTTAAATTTAATTAATTAGGTGTGTTTTAAAAAAGCTTACATGCACCCTTATACAGTAAAAGTTTAGAGTCTTACTATAACTACGAGTATAACAACTATCAAAATACTATTTTTCTCCAACGATAGAGACTTTGCGTGTGTGGGCCTGGCCTAAAAGCATTCAATGAAATTGTATAGTAAGGCGTGTCATCGAAGGGATCGGGTAATTTGTGTCTATTAGTCGTGTTTAAGATGACTCACAAGTTTATGTAGTCACAAGAGAAACTGGAGCTCTATTTTAGAATTAATGACGTCAGTATTCCCAGTGATTTTTGTTCGAAAATCAGTTAAAAGTCAACAAAGATCACGCTAAATGTAAATGTGAGTAGTTGCAAAATGGAGTGATCTTTTTTCAAATTATTTTCATGTGGATATTAACTGATTTGCATTCGAAAAATTAACATTACATAAAAAAACACACTCTTCTTAATAATCAAGCGATTCAAAAGTAGTTCCCCTGTAAGAAAGTGGTATTCCGTGACTTCACCATGCATAAACGTTGGTATCAACCGAACTGATTGACTCCTTCCTGAACATTTACTGAATTAAAAACTAGAAAGAATTTTCTCAAGTATTCGCGGGGACTTAGTTTGTAAATGGCACGGTAAGCTCTTTTCTGTAATATAAAAATGGCATCGATATTCGCAGCAGAACCCCACAAGAGAAGACCATAAGACATTATACTATGAAAGTAACGAAAATACACAAGCCTTCTATCATAACAATATTGCACAGAGTTAACTGAATTAGAATAATTCTAGTTTGTGCTCCAGGAATCGTCCTACCGAGAATCGTGTCAAAGTATGACTTAACAGTAAATGTAGATGTAGATGGATTTGATAAACTTTTGAATAGACTTGTGGCTTATATACCAACCACAGTTGTATTCACATCCTTACATAGGGACGAACTTAAGGCACGTTCCGATCTATACCTCTAAGTTATTCAGGTCATCATCATCATCATTATCAGCCAAATGACGTCCACTGCTGAACATAGGCCTCCCCCAAGGCTTTCCACAGCGACCGATCACTAGCGGTCTGCATCCAGTTTGATCGTGCGATCTTTATAAGCCTTGAGAATCAGTAAGCTCAAGTGGCAATGGGCAGGGCATATAGCGCAAAGAACTGATGGCCGTTGGGGCAGGAAAGTTCTAGATTGGAGACCCTTCGACCAGAGACGCAGCGTGGGATGTCCACCAACAAGATGGACAGACGACCTTATAAAGTTATTCAGGTGCGATTACTTATTTATTTCCATTTTATTGCATAAGTTGTACAATTGGCATACTTAATGCCTTAAAGCATAGTCTACCAGGCAACCTAACTGGCTCGGTGGCGCAGCGGTAAGAGGGTCGCTCTTTAAAGCAACAGCTGCGCCAGAGGTCCCGGGTTCGATCCCCGGGTCAGGCCGGTTTTTCTGTTTAGCAATTCTTAGGGTAGCCCGGAGTTTGGAAGTTGGCGGGAGAAGTTTATAAATATAAATAAATTAAATTAAAAAAAACATTTGTTTAAACATTTTCACTACATATTTATAAATAAAACCACCCTTTTTTTTTAATGCCTGTGTTTGTTTTGCTTTCCTTGCAACAAAACAGTCGTGGGTGTGTTAATGAAAATTAAATACATGGTTTAGAATGTTTTTAACACTCACAGTGTCATATTTTATATTCATAAAGATGAAACAAGAAACCAAAAATTTTTGGTTTCTTATATAAAATTAAATACATGACAAAATTCTGAATATCCTTAATTTAAGAAATATTAAAAATATGAAATGTTTTGCCTTACAAGAATATGTGTTATTGTTTGTGCAATGATATTATTGTGTGTGTTGTGAGTCTGTGTGCACATTTGTAAAAACTATACCATTCAGTTGAGTAATTTTTTCAAGGTTTTTTGTATGAAAATGATTTCAACCATAATACTTTAATTTCATTGCAATCATTAGTTTTGTTGTTTTATACTCTAACCTCCTTATTCATAATGACGTAAACAGACTAATAAACCTGTTTTAACTATTACACTGTTTTGTCTCGTTCTGTCTTGGCGCTGTCATCATTTACCAGAAAGTGACAAAACAGTGTAATAGCTCAAATACGAGTAGGTTTATTAGACTGTTAAAGTTATAATGAATAAGGTTGTAATATTTAAAATGTTATTGACTATTTTATAAATATAAATAAATTGACGTCTAAATTG
The DNA here is from genome assembly GCA_963924145.1 of Pyrausta purpuralis. Taxonomy (NCBI): domain Eukaryota; kingdom Metazoa; phylum Arthropoda; class Insecta; order Lepidoptera; family Crambidae; genus Pyrausta; species Pyrausta purpuralis. Next base: position 4,154,067 of record OZ001664.1, on the reverse strand, counting down.
TATCGAGTGTAAAAAGTTTTCTTATCGTAAGTTGATTACCAAATTTGTATTAACTTTCTAAGGAGTATATACTCCTAGGTTAGGAGTACATATATTTGACAAGCGACCTTTGAGGTTACTCAATTTCTAGGAATTTGTAAGTGAGTTTGCTGTGAAATCATCCCGACTCCTCCAATTACGGCTAAACTAATTTAATTTGTTTGAACACAATATATATATATATATATATATATATATATATATATATATAAGTATAAGGTATTATACTTATATTATATAGGTATAAGTCCCTAAAGACTGATAACCGATAAGCTGGAAGTAACTGAAAAAATGTTTTAAATCTTATTTTTAATTAAGTTGGCGACTTCGTTCTGCAGATTTTTCTTTTTGATTCATTCTGCAGATTTTATAGCGTCTGGGTGCGTATTACGATGTGGCTTTGACAGTTAAGCACTCTGCATTTGAATGAAATATGGTTTAATATTATTAGTAATAATTATTTATAATATTCATTATATAAATAATATTATTATAAAATAGTAACATAAATATTAATATCAGTGTAGTATTATTACAATAAAATTAATAATATACATGTTAGGAATGAGTAGGAATTGAACTGCCTGGAACTTGAGCGGATTAAGCAAGATCACAATACACCCCCTGCCATACAAACAACTTAAAACCGTCATGAGTCATCAGTTCTCAACCGCAGCATATGAGCATATAAAATGATTAAATAACATAGTTTAGATTAATAACAAGATTCCCAGTCATTAACATCCAAATCTAAACCATCTATAGTAATATAATAAATCTGAAGGTTTTTTTTTTATTTGAACGGGCTAATCTCAGGAACTAACTGCACTGGTTTGAAAACATATTTTTGTGTTGGATAGTTTATTTATTAAGAAAGGCTTAGGGTTTTAAAACATCACGCTGGTACGGAAGGGGAGGGAACAAAGTCCTAACGCGCGGGCGAGTCACGGAGGACCGCTAGTCTATTATGTACGTAGACAATCAGTATGTATTTTACATAGTTCGATACAAATAAAATCAGCGTGGTGTAATATCTTATCCACGTCGCAATAAAGGTTTGTTCGAGTAATTTTCCAACACTTAATAATTCCGTTATTGATGATATAACGTAGGCTGTTAATCCTGTGTGTATATGTTATGTTTCTTTGCAAACCATTACAGAATAACATTGGCATCATACGCGTAATTACCGTTCCCTGGGGCAGTAATTAAACAGGCAGGTTTCAGGCTTCCGACCCCCATTTGCTTTGGGTAATGATTTTGAAAGGCGTAATGATTTTTGGCCGCTTCAAAGTAATGTTTTTTTAAATTGAAAACATTTTCTGATGTTTTGATACGTTTACTAAGAAAGAACAACCAGATAAAATATAAAACTTCGTCGTAAAGGTATTATCAGATAGAGTTTTTCATCTAAAACTGACGTTTCTTTTGACGACCTCCGTGGTGTAGTGGCTAAGCACGCTGGTTTCCAGACGTCGCCGCTCCGAGGTCCCGGGTTCGATTCCCGATCGGGTCAATATAGAAATCAACATTTTCTATATTGTCTCCGGACTGGGTGTTGTGGTACCACCTTTGTGTCTGATTTCCATAACACAAGTGCATTAGCTACTTACTTTGGGATTAGAGCAATGTATGTGATTGGTGTCCAATATACTCAATATATTTTATTACTAGGTATCAGTTCCAATTTTGACCTTTTAACCCTAGTTTGCCAAGCTGTTGACCCCATGATGGGTCTTATAGTTTTAAACTCTATGGAAAAATTCTAGGACAATACTCCGTCAGACAGTCTTACGCTAATAAATATAAGCACTTTGAGGCTCTTAGCCCTCATCAAACAATAACACTGTGTACTAAGGCATCCCCGCTGAGGTTCACTGGTCCACTTCAAATAATATTACCCTTCGTCTACCTCAAATAGCGTAATTCAGTTTTGTTCAACATAATCTCGTTTAATAGGCTTTTTAAAAGACCCGCTGAATGAAATAACTGTTCTACTTTAGTATTTCGTAAAAGTATTCAACGACCAATAAATAAATATGTAACTGGTTAATTTATTTAACTATCTTTACTCCAGTATTATTTTACGCTCGGTTTAGGACATTTTTTTTTCATCTCTCGTGTCCGGAAAATTGAGATAGCCGGGTAGAAAATAGATTTTCCATCCCAAGCGTTGAGAGTAATCCTGTTTTGATTGCTATACGATCAGATATGGAGACAAAAATAATTGAATCACGTCTTATTATTAAAATAAAAGAGCATTCACTATTTTTTGCCTTAGCTAAACTTTGAGAAACATGTTTCAATGTTTATGTTTAAAAACATGTTTCGTTGATTTAAAAAAATAAAATTGGTTTAATTTTTAACAATTAAAAAATCAACTACTAAAATAATCAGGTGCCCGCTATACATAGTGTGATCTCATCATGCGATATATTATTATTTTTATTTTACATTGTATGTTTTTTTCTTTCTGTCTTTGACAAAATATTTTTAAGTTTTGTCGATTATTGGACAGGTTAGTAAGCAGGCGGAGTCGGCTCGCCGGAATGGAGGTGTTCATTTTAAAATATTCTCCCACTCCCACCTTTAGCTAACTCATAGCGCTATCTCATGTGACAAAATCGAATCTGCAATTTGACATAACCTGAGGTAGTTTTAGTGACAAGTTTGAGGTTGCGTTCTTCTATTCTTATTATGGTCTGTAAGAAAGGTCGATTGATATTTTTTACAAGGATTTGAATTGTTTGATATCGTCCTGTCTTATTCCGTGCCGTTACTAGTCCTTCTAATCGTATATTGTAAGTATAATGACAGTAAGTAAACTGATATGTGGTGCAAAAACTTGAGGTTTCATCTCTCGCCAAACCACATATTAAAACCTCAGCATCACATCTGCAAACACATTAAATTTATTTATTTTCCTTACAGTCGAAATGAAAAATAGCATGTTTAACTCGGGTGTAAGCAACCATTTTACTCTCAAATTATTTTGATTGAGAAACATCTCGAGTGAAATAGGTCGCTTTCTCCTCGTGTGTTACAATCTACTATTTCAAATATAGCTACTTAATAGTCTACAGCTTACGTTCGTTTTCAATAACCTCTTTTACTAATCGAATAAAAGCTCAATTGACAAGCTCCATTATCCTCATTTCTTTCTTTACCTCCCTGTCACGGTAATATTATGTCTACAGTATTGTAACTCGGCCGACTCTTTGAAATAAATACCTACAGCCGCGCGGTACCTAAACGTGCGATAGGGCTGCCTGCCCGCCTCCGGCATTTTAATTGCAATTGCCTACCTACTGTGTGTTTCTCTTTAGTTTTGTGATTTTAAATGTAATTTTTATGTGATCCAATAAAATATTTTATGAATTCAATAGGAAGTATTCAATAAAAATTCGTGTTGTTTTCTTATTGGTAGATTTGATTAAAAACCATTTGTATGTTTAAATGATAAATCGGCCTTATAAATTTGCTACAGAAAATATTCACCTCTAATATTACGCCTCAACTGAGATGTACGGTATGCTGGATTATTAAAGTTTAAAGAAAAAAAATATTATTAAATACAAAATTATATAAATGATCATCGCACAAAAACTACTAAATTGATTTTGATGAAACTTACACTTTTTTCTAAGTTCAACGATACACAAGTAGACAAAAAAAGAATCATCGCAATTAACCTTCTAGTTTTCGAGAAACTCGTGGACAAACATACATATATACATTCATACATACAAATATTACATACATACAAACATAAATAATATTTGGCACACGTGTTCAGAAAGTAGTATAGATTAACATACGTAAAATGGTACAATTCCAACAATATTACATACATACATTGAATTGATAACTTCCTTTTTTTGAAGTCGGTTAAAAAGGAAATACCAATCTATTAAGACACAAGACACAAATTACGTAGTAGGTAGGTACCTACTTACCTAATAGTAAGTCTTTTTATTTTATAGTCTTACCTTTCGGAGTTTCCAGGTAGTCGAAAAAAAGTTATCTCTGCGTGCGTTATTGAAGAATTCATGCAACCAAAAACAGCACAATATATTCTACTTGCCATATTAAATAGCTACTTGTACTTATTTCCACTTATTTCTAGTAAAAATTCGCGCGGTTACTGATGAAAAACCAACACACCGTCCGGTCGTCACTGCGGCACGTCCGCGACTGTAGCATGCCGAGCGCATGCCAAGATCCGAGGGAGTAGGTATAATTCGCGCGTCGTCCGTTTGTATGAAGTTACAATACTGATAGATAACATTACCGTGTCCCTGTTTGCACCTTAAATAGCATCGGCAGGCTGTATAATTAGTTTCCTGTTAATTAGTTATGTTATACCCTTGGGCCCTTTATGTTGGTTGACAGCTAGCAGACGCGGTTGGATCGACCACAACGACTGGGGAGGGTTAATACTTTGTTATAGTCACGATTACGGTATATATTGTTTACGGTATAATTTTGATGCTTTTAGTGTTACATTTACTATGACAGTAAAATACTGTTGTTAGGGTATAATGTATGAGCATGAGTGCGACCTAATTCATGAATATAAATAGATTGGTAACTACATTACAGACTTGATAATCTTATCTCGATTGATTTCACAAATTATGCAATATCCAAGCAAGGATATAATAAATAAGTTTTTCATCCACACAGGGTATTTTTAGGTCATATAATAACACATTTCCTTCATAAATTTTCCAAGTAAATGTACAGTAAAATTATTCCATAAAATTCAGTAACACATCAAACCTCCATTAACTTAACAACACTCGTTTATTTGGGGGAAAACAGGATAATTTTTACATTAAAGCTTGCCATTAATTTATCAATTACTTAAGCTAACGTTTTTATCCAACAGGGAGGAAACGACTCGATTCAGACGACAAACTGAATTATTAAGCTTTTTCGAGAAAATGTCTTTGAAGCGCAATTTTATTCACATTAGCAAGAAAAGCGTGGTAAGGACCATACCAAATTTTTTACCGAATTCAAAAAGGAAGATGTTATCAATTCTACTGATTTTTTTTGTATGTATGTTACCTCATTACCTCATATCACAGTCAAGTTCGGACCGATTTGTTTTTTTTGTCGACCACTCAGAGGTTATAGCTTGTAGTTGGTCCATTGTTGCCAATTCAGGGTCTGGTAATGAGATCTTGGTACAACCGAGGGAAACCCTCATATTTTAAAGGCACGAATAGTGTTTTCCATTGTGTGGAGCTGTACTGATGGTGGAACTCCTTAACGCTTAGGAGTTCAGTGATTTTAATGACAGAACTTACAGATAGGTAATTTTCTAGCTTATTAAAGAACAGGCTCAAAAGGTGCTAACCCCCCCCCTCCTGTAAACACTAAAAATTAGCAAATAAAATTAACTCAAAAGTAAAGACTGTTGTATTGTAGCACTGAAATTCCAAAATACAGGCTGTGGCCTGTAATGGGATCAACAATTTTAAAATATAGGCTCTTTAAATAACTATTTTTATTTTGTAACAAGATAAATCGTACCGGAAATGTATTATAAAAAAATGTGTCCAGTCATAGAACTTGACATCGTCATTACCTACAAAGAGTTAGCAATTTTGATACATTTATTAGGGATTATCACTTTGGATTACTATATCTCGGGGTAAAAGCATTTTAGAGCACTATGACCTGAGCTGGAATTGTGTAAAGCAATCGTATTCATTTGACAGTTCATAACGTACGGTTTGATCTGTCAAACCCTTTGTTCTTTGCCGTTTGACAGATCATCCCGTACGTTTTGAATTGTCAAATGAATACGAGTTGTCGTGAAGCGACAAATGTGGAGAAGTAGAAGAAGGTAAAAGAAAGAGGTAGAAGAGGGAATAGAATTTATATTACAACAAAAAGAATACAGTACCGAAAAATGAGATGAGGTGATGTCTGTATGAATGTAAGTAAAGTGCAGTGGGCGTGAGTAAGTATCTTCAAATCTTCAATAAGTATTGTCCTGGGGCAGCAAAGGGCGGCGTCGGAGTGCAGGGCCGACACAGCGGAGGTAGCAGCGACGCCGATGTGCAGCGGTGACAGGCGCTGTGAAGAGCAGTGACGCCGATGTGCAGCGGTGACAGGCGCTGTGAAGAGCAGTGACGCCGATGTGCAGCGGTGACAGGCGCCGTGAAGAGCAGAGACGCCGATGTGCAGTAATGAGGGTAACGGGCACTATATAGAAAATGTTGTGATCAGTTGGAGTGCCAGAAGTACTTGGTCTCGGATCCTCTTCCGAGAAGGAGACAGGTCCCTCCCCTAGAGCGAGGAGGTGTTACTGCAGTCAATGTGCTTGGATACTCCTCCGGTGTCCGGTCCCTCCCCTAGCGTGAGGAGGTGTTTCAGTAGTCACCGGCGGTTCTTCAAGACTTCTTGAGGGAAGATGTAGAGTATTTTTGAAGTATAATAGAACTGTTCGAGCTTAGAACTCGGAATCGAATGAAATGAATGAAAAAAATTAATGCTTATATAGGGGGCCGGGGCCGTTCAAATTTAGATCGAGGTAGGTTCAAAAATAGAACATGAATACTGGTGGTTTACAGAGGAATAAACCCGAAAAAGTAATAAACTTTGATAGAAGTTGTCAGACTTTGAAAGATATTGTCATATCAACCATGTCAATAAAGATAAAAATACTGTCAATAATCGTGCAAATTACGAAAATACAGGAAAACGAATCATCACCCAATGCAAATTAAAGGAAAATTGCAAACAAAGGTAAAACACAACTATTTTTACAGTATTATGTAAAGAAAAGTAGAATAACAGAGCTTTGAAAGTTTGACATTTTTAGATTCACAATAAATATTGTTCAAAAAGGATTAGAAAACATCAATAATCCAAAAATAGAGAATAATAGTATAAGAAGAGTAGAAAGGCAGGTAATGCCTATAATTTAATGTCTACAGTACGACTTTTTAGGGAGAAAATACTAACTGCGTTATGGTAGATAGAATCTATGATTAACTCTTATGTTCGTGTTTACAGCAAACGAACCAGCAAAAAGGAAATGAAAGCATGGAAAAATAAAGATAATGTGATGAAAATGTTAATGTGGATCCGATGAATACTAAAAATATTAAGGTACTCAATTTATTACACATAATACAATATGTACAACAGTACATTTCCCCCACAACCCCAGAAAAATTTTCGACTTAGAGAAAATTTTTGAAAGAAGATCTAAAGAAAACCTAGGAATCTATTTCGCCTAATATACAACCTTACATAAAAAATATTTATTCTTCTTCTAGCATTCTATCATCTTCATACCGTAAGGGTGGAGTTCACATTCAATGACTGCCACTCTAGAAAAGAATTCCTCAATAACGACAGGCTTATTTAGGGAGTTGTCAACCGCTCCATAGATGAAAAAAAAAAAGTTTGATTCTAGGCCTACGTAAGGAGTAATCAACCGCTCCAATCTAAGGCTTATTTAACGAGTAATCAACCGCTCGGACCTAAGGCTTATTTAACGAGTAATCAACCGCTCAAAAGAACGTACTAGTTAGTACTAAGGGGTTTAGAGTCCCTTAAGTAAAGAGAAGAGGTTTAGAGCCTCCCGAGTTAACGTAAGGGATTTAGAGTCCCTTAAGTAAAGAGAAGAGGTTTAGAGCCTCCCGAGTTAACGTAAGGGATTTAGAATCCCTTAAGTTAAAAAATTAAAAAGTTAAAAATAAAATTCAGTACCTTAATTCCTCTTCAAATAGTGCGAAAAGTGAATTAGTGAATATATAGGTTGAGAAAGAAAAACGGAGAGTAAAAATAAATAGGTAGAGAGTTTAAGAAAAATAAGAGTTCCGAGTTAATTAAGTAAATTAGAGAACAGTTATTTAAATCAAAGTTAAGTTAAAAGAACAAAGTTAACTTAAGACCAATTAAGGTAGATTTAGTTAAGTTAATAATTCTCAAGTTAAGTTAACTAAAACAAAATTTTACTATCTCCGAGTTTCAAGGAGTTAAGTTCTGAAATGATAGTTAAGGTGTTAAGATTTAGGATGATATGAGATGGTAGTGAAGGGGTTAAGATGTGAAGATAGTGAAGGAGTTAATAATATGTTATCCAAAAGAGATAGCCAAAGAGGGTGATAAGGTAAAGAGGGTGAAAAGGTAAAGAGGGTGAAAAGGTAAAGAGGGTGAAAAGGTAAAGAGTGAAAAGGTAAAGAACACTAGATAAAGTGTTATTTTTGAATTTAGAAAAAGATAGAAGATGAAAAGAATGAGATGTAAGAAAAGAAAGAAAGAGGGAAGACTGAAGACTAAAAGTTGGGCGCCAATTTGTCGTGAAGCGACAAATGTGGAGAAGTAGAAGAAGGTAAAAGAAAGAGGTAGAAGAGGGAATAGAATTTATATTACAACAAAAAGAATACAGTACCGAAAAATGAGATGAGGTGATGTCTGTATGAATGTAAGTAAAGTGCAGTGGGCGTGAGTAAGTATCTTCAAATCTTCAATAAGTATTGTCCTGGGGCAGCAAAGGGCGGCGTCGGAGTGCAGGGCCGACACAGCGGAGGTAGCAGCGACGCCGATGTGCAGCGGTGACAGGCGCTGTGAAGAGCAGTGACGCCGATGTGCAGCGGTGACAGGCGCTGTGAAGAGCAGTGACGCCGATGTGCAGCGGTGACAGGCGCCGTGAAGAGCAGAGACGCCGATGTGCAGTAATGAGGGTAACGGGCACTATATAGAAAATGTTGTGATCAGTTGGAGTGCCAGAAGTACTTGGTCTCGGATCCTCTTCCGAGAAGGAGACAGGTCCCTCCCCTAGAGCGAGGAGGTGTTACTGCAGTCAATGTGCTTGGATACTCCTCCGGTGTCCGGTCCCTCCCCTAGCGTGAGGAGGTGTTTCAGTAGTCACCGGCGGTTCTTCAAGACTTCTTGAGGGAAGATGTAGAGTATTTTTGAAGTATAATAGAACTGTTCGAGCTTAGAACTCGGAATCGAATGAAATGAATGAAAAAAATTAATGCTTATATAGGGGGCCGGGGCCGTTCAAATTTAGATCGAGGTAGGTTCAAAAATAGAACATGAATACTGGTGGTTTACAGAGGAATAAACCCGAAAAAGTAATAAACTTTGATAGAAGTTGTCAGACTTTGAAAGATATTGTCATATCAACCATGTCAATAAAGATAAAAATACTGTCAATAATCGTGCAAATTACGAAAATACAGGAAAACGAATCATCACCCAATGCAAATTAAAGGAAAATTGCAAACAAAGGTAAAACACAACTATTTTTACAGTATTATGTAAAGAAAAGTAGAATAACAGAGCTTTGAAAGTTTGACATTTTTAGATTCACAATAAATATTGTTCAAAAAGGATTAGAAAACATCAATAATCCAAAAATAGAGAATAATAGTATAAGAAGAGTAGAAAGGCAGGTAATGCCTATAATTTAATGTCTACAGTACGACTTTTTAGGGAGAAAATACTAACTGCGTTATGGTAGATAGAATCTATGATTAACTCTTATGTTCGTGTTTACAGCAAACGAACCAGCAAAAAGGAAATGAAAGCATGGAAAAATAAAGATAATGTGATGAAAATGTTAATGTGGATCCGATGAATACTAAAAATATTAAGGTACTCAATTTATTACACATAATACAATATGTACAACAGTACAGAGTGCTTTACACAATCGCACCCCTGAGGTGGAATTGGGAAAAGCAATCGTATTCATTTGACAGTTCAAAACGTACGATATGATCTGTCAAACCCTTTGTTCTTTGCCATTTGACAGACCATACCGTACGTTTTGAACTGTCAAAGGAATACGATTGCTTTACACAATCGCAGCCCAGGTCAAGAAACTACGTATACGCATTGATTAAAATTGTTGCTCTTATTACAGGCAACACGCTGTATGTATTTAAATGAAATGTTTATGTGTTATAAAGTTTTATTCTGTACACAAAATAAACAAATAAAAATCGTTCAAATGTCTAGACATTCTTAAAACAAACAAAAATACGTTACCATAACTAGACGTTGAAATAGAAAATTCTGGAATTCTAGATTATACGTATCATGGGGTCAAAGCCTCCATCTTTCAGTCAGAGCTCTCTGTGATAAACATATTAATAAATTATAAGATAAACTCATGCAGTAAGTCTCCTTGCTAGTTCCCATTTACTGCTATATGTTATCGCAAGTGATAGTTAGCTAAACACCTAATTAATGGTGACAAGCAATGAGAGTGACAAGTAAGACTTACTTGCGCAATCTCAGTATTACCTAGTTGCTGGATAGAATAATGGAACTCTTGACATGCATAAATCAGCCAAAGTAAATACCTATTATCCTACTGTAGTAACACAGGTGCGCTCTCTATTCCTCTCACTCTCATAGCCCGATGGGACAGCAATCTGACACGACCGTAGAGAGATCAGGCGCAGAACCAAAGGCTTTACGTGCTTTCTGAGGCACGGGGGTGAAGTACCGCCAACTTCCAAACTCCGGGGTACACTGAAAATTTCTGAACAGGAAAACCCAGCCACGTGTTATTAGCCCGGGGATTTGAACCTGGGATCTCTAGCGCAGCCTTTAAAGTGCGACCCTCCAACCGCTGCGCATCCGAGGCAGTTAACTGAGAGTACTTGGGAGTAGTTAACTGAGTTTCCAATGCAATCACTAGTAGACAAGACTTCAATGATGTAAGCGTCGCTAATTAGTTAATGGTTGATAAGGTTGACTTGGGGCGGCGGAAAATTCCTGCCAATAGTCCACAACCATTGCCATGTAAGCCTTCTCATTCTCTGTACATTAGCACTATACCACGACAAAAGAACTAATTCGGTTGCGTAGAAGACACAGGCGCCGCGATGGCGCGTCACGCCGGCGTCGGTCTGTCCTCTATCTGTATGAAGCTTTTCTCTGGGAAAACTACTTCGACACGTTCGGATTCGTGCTATTGTCAACTTATCCGATATTTAGAGGGTTTTGCCGATAAGCGGTGGCAAATATAAATACTCGTAGAAGCAGAGAAAGTTCTAAGAGACTGTACTGTAATGCAAGACTTTTGCAACAAATAATCTAGTTATATTAGCAAATTAATCGAGTATAAAATTTTGAATTACAAATTCAATGAAACAATCAATAAATACTGATGAAAAGACCTCTTATTCAGATTTAGTCAGTTTGATAGTAAGCTGTTTTTTTTTAGATTTGCGTCGTAACATTGATTTTATTAGACTTTCTTGTATTAAACTTTTGTGAATTAGGCTTACGTTATTAGAAGACTTATGATAGCATTTTTTTTTTACTTTTTTGTAGATCGGTAACAAGAGTACAGAAATCAAGAAGTCATATCCGAACGTGGGCGTGAGTCAGCGCTGCGTTATCGACTCGGTGGCTGCCAAACACGAGGCAAGGTCACCCATGTTTCACTATGCAGCATTTCACCCCTGCCCGCGAAAACACCCCGTTCCATTTTCAACTCTTGCCCCATGGCTTACAGTCAAAAATAACAAAAACGCAAAAACAGCACTGCGTGCAATGCCGTGACGTAGGAAGCACTTTTGATAAAATATCGCAACATTTCTTGGCAAGGTCTGGATCAATGCAGAAGTAAAGTAGGTTTTACTTACTGTTGCCTATTTTCAAGTCAACAATGCCTATCTGATGTAACAATAAGAAGTTTGTGTGTTTACTTATTTGTTCAAAATTTAAGCAAAACCTAGTTAATAGTTTTGATTAAACTTAGGATGTTAGCAAAGTTTATCTTAAGCCAGAAAGACATTAGAACTTTTCAAACAAAATGGGTATTTAGTTACCGAGGGTAAAATTGTAACAATGTGGAGACAAATAATAAATTAAAAGAAAACTCTCGTCGTACCTGTTTAAAATATAAATTTGTAATTTAATAGGATTCCTAGGAAAAAGTTATAGTCATCTGATCTGAATTTGATAACGAGTAAATCATACTATACTTATTTCACGCCGTAGGTACAGCACAGCGTATTGTGATCTTGCTTTAATACGTTCAAGTTCTAGGCAATTCAATTCCCACTGAACTGTCGGCAAATGGCATTGAAAAACATTTCTATTTCACTCTGTTCAACTGACAAAGCAACACCACAAGTTATCACCATCTTACGTCTTACTAAAGAAATAACTATCGTGAAATATATGGGATACAATAAATATGAAACCTCAATAGTCAATTCTTAAAGCTCAGTAGTTTGATAAATTTCTAATAGTTAAATGTAGTTCATAAATCTCTTTTCATTCACCTTATCGAGAGTGATCGCCAGTCCGTTCTGTGATTCGCTCAATTTGTCCCTTAGACAGAACAATCGGTCCAAGATTGATGTTCTTACGATTTACCCGAGGCTTTACCGCTACATGTAGGGTACGATAGTCTTTTGTTGTCAATGACATTACTATCTCGCGCGTCTACAGCGAAAAGACTATCCTGAAAAAAGCTTTCCCGTTAAAAATGACAGCCGCAACGACAAGGCAAGTGAAAAGCTGCGCACTTTATTTTTGATGTAATAAAGAAATAAAAATTCTATATCAAATAAATTCATAGATTATTTCTTGTAAATAACATTCAAGATATTACTAGGATTATCAATATTCAAAATGAAAATGGTGCAGATTCTGACAGTTTTATATTTTGCAAATTATTTAAGGTCAAATCGTTTTAAGTGATAATATTTTAACCGTATCTTTGTATACATTACAGAAACAGGGTACTATTATTTTTTGGAAAATCGAGATTTTTTATTTTTTTGTTTTTTCTAATAAAGAAAAAAACATTTTTGAAAACAACACGCAGTCAATTTTAAAGGTTATCTACGTCATCGTCTTCGCATTCCTCATTTCAATGACCAATCTTTCTTTTCTCTTATCTTAACCTTAATTAATAATAAAACAATTTCTGCTAAAATTACTCCTTTAGTCTCAAAATTTCTCAAAACTTAGCGTATAAAAACCCAAAGTGTTTTCTACAAAAAATCATTCATCTATTGTGCTGAATTGGCCCTTCAAATATTATCACTTAAAACGAGGTAACCTTATATAGTGGTTGTTGTTATTATATTAATGGGTAACAACAATGCTAGCTACATTAGCAGCTACTAGTATTATTAAGTTAATCACCGAGATCGCACTCTGTAATAAACCCATAATAAACCATGCCCTTATCCTAAGTTATCTTACCAAAATTGACAGCATATTATCACCGAATTTCAAACTATGTTAGGGATTCAAAAAACCATTTCTTAAAGAAACACGCAGTGGTAATGTGTAAAATGGAGAAGGCCATCAAATGGTAGACCACTTCATCAAAAATTGCCACTTAAAACGATATAAATAAGGTCACACTAAATAAACATTTTAAAACTAAATTCAATCCGGCGCATATCGTATTTATAAAATACTCACTCGCTATGAACACGGCGAGATATCGCAGGCAATATTTTATCTCCGAAGGCTTAGCGGGTCGAAATGAACATTAACTAATGGTGTGTGAAATGAATTCACTCAAGAGCACCGACCGCAGATTCCATACCTTGTTAAATATAAACATTACGATTTTACGTTAATCAATCAGGGTGGTGGAAAAACAATTGAAGACAGATAGACTTCCCTGCAATATTATCACAAGCAAAATGGATCACACAATGAAGTTGGCACTGCACAAAATGCAAGGCGTACATAGTTGTAGCTTACTTACAGCCTTTATTATAATTTCAAAATAAGTTTTGGTCAATTTGTATAAAATATTGATAAAATAATCCTGTTACTTCTTTAATACTTTATACTAATTTCCATATGTTCTTATTTGTCGATGACGAAAGAAAGTCCTTAGCATTTTTTATTTTATCTATTTAAAATAAAGTTTTTTTTTTTAATTAATAAACTTTTTATTGCAAACTTCCATATTAATGGAGTGCTCACATGACACAACAAAAACAAAATTACCAAAATATTTTTTACTGATAATAAATCTTCTACTCTGATTACTTTTCACCCGTTTCAAATTTGATAAATCTCTTCCTATTTACCCCACATACGTTTGCAATGAAATCGTCAATCAACTTGCTTATATCCGAATTGAACGCTTATTTTTAATAATATTTTTTCCTGCAGGAAACCGCCAACTGATTGAATTTTCTCTGGTTTTCCTCATCCCTTGAAGGAAGATCACATCAACGTTGTTTCAGGGGAAATGACATCTGGCAAATGCAAATTTTTGATTTCGAATCAAGCTTCTAAGAATTGGATGTGTTTCGGTCGCTACAGAATTCGTACTTACAAGACAAATCGTTGAATAAATAAGCTTGGTAATTCTTATGAGGATAAATATTTTTAAAAAAAGTAAACTGTAACTAACCATAAGGGTGCCACATAACTTTAACCTTATAATACATATAAACTTTAGTTTTAACACGCGTAAATAAGCTTCACTTGTTACTAGGTATGTAAGAAAATCTTGGAATCTTAATTTGACCCACTTTACAGTCTTTGATAAGGATGATTTTGCTCACGCTCTGTGTCCTGATGACAATAGATACATGACTAGCTAAAAAATCCAATATAGCGGCCTCCCCAAAATGGCGGACAGGCTATTTGAAATGCACCCCCATGATATGGGTATTAAATGAAAGGCTTTGCTTAATGGGATACGATAAAAATAAAAAAACGCGTTTGTAGTTTTTTAAACAACTATAATTATGTTCACATTATTTTCACTAGAAGGAACTAAATAAAACTATTTTTTTTGTATTAATAAACGATGCAAGAACTCTGTTATAAATCTTAAAATCTTAGATCCTAATTTTAAAGATAAGTACTAATAGTAGTTCTATTTTCCTCTGCAAAGTAAAATAAAACTGCATATACTATCACATTATCAGTTAGTTGAAATTACAGAAAATAAGAGCAAAAGTTCCCAGCGCCCAGAGCACACGCAAAGTGTGCCGCTGTTCTATCCAAATGGCACGGCCTCTACTCTTACCAAGTTTTAAAAAAAATGATAACAAAACATGAAACTCAATTTTTGCTACCCAGAAAGTAATCAATGTTGGCACAAGATATTAAAAAAAGTGTGTTAACTTCCTGACTTTCTCCATTTAGATTTTCTGGGAAAATTGAAAACTTCAAAAAAACAAGCTCTGTGTTCGGCCAAATTGTAAAGTTTTACCACACTCCTAACAAAACACTACGATCATAAAATATTGTAGTAAAAACTCTTTAGATGAACGTAAACTGTCTGTTCAAGTATGACTTTATCTTACCGTATACTTCTGTCCAAAGGAAGTTCTGAGGGTAACATAAAATTTAAATTAGATAGAGAATTAAATATAAAAATACTTTTATCCGACGACATTATTAACCGATGGCGTCCAGAATAGGCTATTTAACGTGCTCACGAGACTTTAAATTGACGCTACAATCTGAATTAAGAATTTATACTTCACCTTGTACGTGATAATTATGTAACGTTGCCTTCAAAACCGCGTATTACCATGCTAAGACAAACCTTTGCGATAAATAAGAGTTAAATAGGGAAACCTGTTATTCGCTTAACTTTTTTTAAAACATATCTATGATAGATTTTAAGTTATTACCCACATTTCTAAAAATAGTGGACCGATTTTGATGAAACTTACACTGAACGCTAAGTTGGACTATACCTGATCTTATCGCTATGACTTCTCATTTTTCAACATACAAATATACAAACACTTACGAAATACACTTACATACGCTTACGAAATTTAGCACACGTTATTGGAAGTCTTAATAAATTAACATGCTCAAATATTATAAAATTTCGACGAGTTCACATACCTACTATACCTATACTACATTGAATTGATTACTTCCTTTTTGTGGAGTCGGCAAATATAGGAAAAAGTACATGTATATTTTTAAGGTTGACTGTACTTAAAGTCGGTATTCACGTAGGCATCGTGCCTGAAATGAATTAAAAAAGTTTAACAAAACCTTGTACCAGTAGCTTTAATAGAAAATTAATATATTACACTGAGATACGACTATTTACTCTGGTAAGTATATTCTATGTAGCGCATACCTTCTGAAGTTATTTTGACCAAGTGTTTACTAGGATCTTAAAAAACGATTTTAACCGACTTCATCGACCGATTTAAAAATTTACTTAGAGGTTTTACCTTCTAGTTGGTCCCATTATTGCCAAATCGGGATCTTGGTGCAATCGAGGGAATACCTCGAATTTATAAGGTATGTTTAGTGTTTTTGTACTAGAATCTAAATGAAGGCTTGTTGTTGCATCTGATAATCGACATTGTGTGGAGCTGATGTGATGGTTGAACTCCTAAACGCTTAGGAGTTCAGTGATTTTAATGTCAGAAATGAAATGAATTTAATATTTATATACTCAAAACATTGTCTTTATAGATGGTTGGTAAATTACACAAGTCCTCACATTTTACTAAAATTATGGCTTAAATGAAGCTTCAAATGGTCAAAGTGATGGCAACGGCTCCAAAACGAAATTGTTCGCCTAAATTGGAGTCCTTTCCTTTAAAAAAAAGTAAAAACGGACTTCAAAACCAAAATGCACTAAAAGTCTTGAATAAACTCTTCACCATTAAAAGGAAAGGAATCCGTTTTAGGCAAATAATTTCTTTTTGGAGTTGGTACTGTGATAGTTGATGCTTGATGGTCAAAGTGATGGCACCGACTCCAAAAAGAAATTGTTTGCCTAGAACGGATTCCTTTCCTTTCATTGGTGAAGAGTTTATTTAAGACTTTTTAGTGCATTTTGGTTTTGAAGTCGGTTTTTACTTTTTTTTAAAGTTTATTTTATTTCTTTATTTTTAGTGATTACCTAAGAGGGGGGGGGGAGGAGTTGCACCTTATGATTCTATTTTTTTAAGAAGCTACAAATTACCTATCATAAGTTCCGTCATTATAATTACTGAACTCCTAAGCGTTAAGGAGTTCCACCATCAGCTCAGCCCCACAAGATGTTGACTATCAGACGTAACAACACGTCAACATTAAGATTCTAGTAAAGAAATACTATACGTGCCTTTAAAATTTGAGGGTTTCCCTCGATTACACCAAGATCCCATCATCAGATCCCAAATTGGCAACAATGGGACCAACGAGAAGGTATACCCTCTTTGTAGGTGAAAAAAAAATCGAATCGGTCGTCAAACGACTGAGATATGAGGGAACATAGGTACAAAAAAAACATACAGTCGAATTGATAACCTCCTTTTTTGAAGTCGGTTAAAAAGTGGAGAGTTTATTTAAGACTTTTTAGTGTATTTTGGTTTTGAAGTCGTTTTTTTTTTGTTTTAAGTTAATACCATTGCTTATTTACAAAAGGCCTCTAACTTTAGAAATTGTTATCCACTGAAGTGTAAACAGTCAGAGATAATAATCATCGCGGTCTTTTCGTTTGTTCACGACGCTTTTCCATTGAGTTGTAAGTACTAAGTAAGAATTGCTGTTTGGACAATTGAAAACGCAGCGTTACGCAATATTATGAACGCTTTCTAACTCCATTTCATTGTGGTTTGGCAACCGAAACAAATAACTTTTGAGACATCAACAAGACTACAGATGAAAACAAAGTTGTCATGCAAAACAAACTTGATATAGATATACTATATTTTACTAGATGATCTGTCCGAAATAATGTTATACTAAATACATTGCTTCCTATCTTTCTAATATAAATGAGTCTATGAACAGTATGAAAATTAGAGATGGGCCGAGTACTCGGTTAATTCTCGGTACTCGGCGTACTCGGCGGGTTTTTTAATACTCGTACTCGGCCGAGTAACTCGGTTATAATGCCGAGTATACTCGGTTTAAGTAAAGCAGTATATTTACGTAGATATCATCTAGACAACAGGGGAAATCTTTCACAATCACAATTATGATAATGAATGAGTGGTAAAGTTAAATTATGATACAGTAACACAAAGATCTCTGCACGTTCTGGTAACGGCCTATATCTTTTTTCTTCGTAGACGTTACCAGCCTCCGAAAGTAATACGCACGGTGCTTGCAGATTCACATAGTAACACTCGTGCTAAACGTGCCAGTTCTGGATACTTTGTTTGGTGCCCTGCCCACCTCTCGAAAGGACTCTTGTCTTTCTTGTCAGCTTAGTGTAACTAAAGTAATGGGGCTTTTAGGATCATCTTTTTGCGCGTACCTGTTTGTACTTGTTTACACACCCGAAACAGGAATTTGATGTAACCGAGTTACTCGGCCGAGTACTCGGTTGGGAAAAAAATGAACCGAGTAAAACTCAGTACTCGGTACTCGGCAAAAGTGCTACTCGGCGCATCTCTAATGAAAATAAAACAATGGAACTGCTGTTAATTTTAAACAAAGCGGGTTTTCAAAGTTCTTAAAAATATAAGTTGATTTGTCATTGAAAGTACGAGTAAAATGTAAGTAAATTTAAATAGTTAGTTCCGTATGAACACAATAATTATTGCAAATGCCTGATGGTCTACCATTCAGTGGCAAATAAATCATAAAACTACATTAACGTTTCTTTCAGTCGCTCTCTACAAAAAAATACCTCATTTCTATGCCCCTTGTAAAAATCTCGTTTAAATACTCGATCACCAGCGTCTATTGACATCTTATTTGTGACTGACAAAGGTTGCTTGCCGAAAACCTTCTTTTGACACTAACTGACATCATTTGAGGTTATTTGAGCGATAATATTATATTGTTACCTAGTATTACGATGTTTGTTACAAACGAGTCAATAAAAAAGTCGTTTCTAGGAAGAAAGCTCATCATGGGTTGTTTACATTGTTTCAATTAAAGCTTCGGTAAAATAACTCCAAAGAAAACTGTTTGGTGGCAAAATATGTACATCAATAAAACCTTTGTTTATAACTTCATCTTCGCACTAGGAACCAGGATCTGCCGAGTCGAACCAAAATTTAGGGGTCCTTCGTCCTCTCAGGGGGTATGGACGTGGACCCAAAGACCAAAGAAATGAGATGCGATTTGTGTATGTAGGCTACACACATTGAAAATTAAACGAGTTCGTTCGTTCGAACGGCCAAACTCTACCACAACATTAACCCGAAAGCTTGATAATTAAACACTACGATCAATAATGGAGTTTGGCAGTTTCAGCCAATTTAAATATTGTAGCAATTTCTCCCAGCCTATGTTACTTGGTAGTTGTTATTTAGAGAGCACCGCTGAGTACTGTATTCGTATTTATTAACCGACTTCAAAAAAGGAGGAGGTTATCAATTCGACTGTATGTTTTTTTTATACCTATGTTACATCATATCTCAGTCGTTTGACCACCGATTCGATATTTTTTTTTTACCTACTATGAGGGTATACCTTTTAGTTGGTCCCATTGTTGCCAATTTAGTATCTGATGATGGGATCTTGGTGTAATCGAGGGAAACCCTAAAATTTTAAAGGCACGTATAGTGTTTCTTTACTAGAATCTTAATGTTGACGTGTTGTTACGTCTGATAGTCAACATCTTGTGGGGCTGCGCTGATGGTGAAACTCCTTAACGCTTAGGAGTTCAGTAATTATAATGAATGAACTTATAATAGGTAGTTCGTTGCTTCTTATAGAACTGCGTCATAAGGTGCAACTTCTCTTCCTTCTCCTGTAACCTCTAAAAATGAAGAAATAAAATAGACTTTAAAAAACAAGTAAAAACCGACTTCAAAACCAAAACGCAATAAAAAGTCTTAAATAAACTCTTGTCTATTGAAAGGAGAGGAACCTATTTTAGGCAAACAATTTCTTTTTGGAGTCGGTGCCATCACTTTGACCATAAACTATCACAGCACCGACTCCAAAATGAAATTGTTTGCCTAAAATGGGTTCCTCTCTCCTTTCAATAGACAAGAGTTTATTAAAGACTTTTTAGTGCATTTTGGTTTTGAAGTCGGTTTTTACTTCTTTTTTTATTATTTTTTGCTTTTATTGCTAATTGCTTAAAAAATACTAAATTTCATTAATATAGTGGGACTGTACGTGGATGCGTATTTTAGAAGATATTTCAGAAAATAAGTAAACGTACTAATAAGTTATAACTGTTAGAAAAAATATGCTGCTTATCGACGAACTCAAATTATGGCCAATTAAGTTAACTTTAAAAGTCTTCATAGTGACTAGAGCAGTCAGACCCTTTTTAGGGTTCCGTAGCCAAATAACGGAACCCTCATAGTTTCGTCAAGTCTGTCTGTCTGTCTGTCCGTCCGTATGTCACAGCCATTTTATTCTGTAACTACACACATCAAAAGTGTCTAGGGATCAACATATATTTTTGCAAGAACTTTTCTCCTGATTGATATTAATTAAAATGTTCTTTACGGATTCATCAATTAAAGTGTTTTCGTTTGTCTACAGTAACGATAAACCAAGTCACCTTTGCATTAATAAAGAAATTTGGCATTTTCCTAATAAAGGGATTTTTGACATTTGAACTACTAACATTAAAGTTCGAAAAAAAGACTGAAATTACAGTTTTCTTTAAAATTTTATTGGGTAACTTAAACAATTAATAATCCTTGTTTCTACCACGAACACTAACAACACAAGAACATTGGTTTGGCATACTCAAAATGAGTTTATCCAAATCACGCTGTGGAATGGCCGCCCATGTTCGTTGCATCAACAAAAAAAGGTCTTCTTGCGACTGGATACCCTCCATATTCGGCAGAGCTCTTCGCTGTAGCATATCCCATGCATGCTCAATCGGGTTCAAGTCTGGCGACTGAGCAGGCCAGGGCAGGACATTGATGTTAGCTGCGGCGAGAGTCTGTCTTACAACTCTTGCGGTGTGCGGTCGTGCATTATCATGCATTAACCGAAATAAGGGACCGATTTGCACTTGTAGAGGAACGATGACGTCTGATACAATCATCTCAGCATAAATTTGAGCGTTGAGTTTGCCTCTGATCCGAATCAAATCAGTTCTTCCACCGATCCAAATACCCGCCCATACCATGATGGTTCCACCACTATAAGGATGGACTTCCTGGCAGGACGCTGTTGGCGTCCAGGGGTTCTCCAGTTCTTCAAATTTTACACAACACCCAGACTCGAGACAATATAGAAAATTTTGATTTCTATATTGACCCGACCGAGAATAGAACCCGGGACCTCGGAGCGGCGACGACTTGAAACCAGCGTGCTTAGCTTAGTCATCGAATTTGACTGCATTACAAGGATTTTTGAGATTTTGTGCCTTGATGTGGTAAATAATATTCTATAAATAAAATATCTCCAACAATAGCTATTAAGTCGTTTATGAACTACCGCAGTCTAGCCACATCATCAATCTTACCTGTCTAAATAAACCCTGGCGACATACGGCCCACAAAAAGGTACCTATTGCACACAATGCGTACCCGAATATACGTTGTATCCCTGGTAATGTATCAAGATTTGGGTCGAATGAACCCGCGAAATGGGTATTATACGACATATGATATTGTGAATACGAGAATTTTGGTACGGCTTACCCGTTCGCTTGTCTTGTATACGGTAAAGAAAGCTTAGAGTCCTATTGTTATTTTAATTTTCCGTAAGACCTATTTAATCATTATTATGAACCATTCAATTATTTTGTTACCTAAAATCTAAGTCTGGATTGTTTATGTAGATAATTTACTTTTTTTAATAATTTATTTTGTTTCTTTGTCGCACCGCCCACAATCATTTATGCTTAGCCCAATAGCATGACTGGCAGAGGACGCCATATAGAGTTAAGTCCACTTTTTGTCCAAATTTTGGATGTGCAATAAAGTATAAATAAAAAAACATAACATTTATTGATTCTTGTAATAAGCAAGCGTTTTATCTCACAGCATCAGCAATATAATTAACATGAATGCGTAGATGATTTGAGAAGACAATTTTATTTTTAATGTACGGACAACAGCACGTACAGGTAAACACTGCGGTAACTTATCCAGTTGTATTTAGGGTTAGTTTTCAACAAAAAATTGTAACTTGATGTACTGACAACTGTCCTTATTTAAGTTTATTATTAGGTACAAGTAACATTTTACAGACACAAAATGAGAAAAGTAGTCGTAAAAATGATTAAATCTACTCTATAAAACTAAACATGCGTACACAATATGAAATTGATAGAGTGGAAAAAAGACACAGCTAAAAATAAAGTAAAAACAAAATCAAAGAGGACTAATTCTTATCCAAGGCCTAATACATTAAAAAAACAGTATTAATTATAAATAAATAAAACAAAACAAACAAGAAGACAGATAGCATTGATTAAGTGCTGGACCGACCAAACCAATCCAGAACCGCTTTTTAGGGTTCCGTAGCCGAATGGCAAAAAACGGAACCCTTATAGTTTCGTCAAGTCTGTCTGTCTGTCTGTCTGTCTGTCTGTCTGTCTGTCTGTCTGTCTGTCTGTCTGTCTGTCTGTCTGTCTGTCTGTCTGTCTGTCTGTCTGTCTGTCTGTCTGTCTGTCCGTCCGTATGTCACAGCCATTTTATTCTGTAACTATAAGCATTACACTGTTGAAATTTGGTAGAAAGATGTATCCTGTTTACCGCTTACCGATTCTCATACAAAAAATAAAAAATAATGTTATTTAAGGGGGGGCTCCCATACATTAAACTAAAACCAAAAAACATTTTTTTAGTCAAACCTATGCGTGTGGGGTGTCTATTAAAATGATATTAGATAATAGGTCTTTTAAAATGATATTGAGGTTTCTAAAACCATTTTCTTCGAAAGTCTAACGTTTCATAGCTATCCGCTTCCAAAGTGGTAAAATGGGCGTCCCCCCCCCATCTAACTTCTAAACCAAGAGAGTATAAATTTTGAAAAAAAAAATATAATATAGATCGTAACAAATACTTTCAACGAAAATTAGTTTGGACGAGATCAAACGAATAGTTTTTGAGATATAGCGTGTTTTCAACAACCGCAAACATAACTTTGTACTTCATACAAACACTATGAAAAACAAAGTTATATTTGCAGTCAAGAAAATATTGTGGTATTTTATTAAGTAGAAGTAAGTGGATTCCCTAATTCAGTTAAAGTTGGCACGGAACCCTCAGTGCGCGAGTCCGACTCGCACTTGGCCGGTTTTTTTTGAATTAACTTTATGTCAAGTGGTAAATATCTATATCAAGATCAATATCGAGAATTGGTTTGGGAGTTATAATAATAATAATAATAATAAATAGTTTATTTCAGAACAAAATTCCATAAAGTAGGTTAGTAATAATAGGGACTTATAACTAGTGTTAGTGTTAATCATATTTTACAATTTATTTAACATTTACAAACGAAGGTTTGGCGCCAACGTGTACCCTATTCCAGTTCCTTAAGATCGGGCAGCAATATCGATCTCCGATCGCAGCCAGAAGGCTGTTGGAGCTGCCTCGGATGCGGCGCCACACTGAAGCCACCCGCTTGCGTATGATAGTTTGGAAGCTATCTATACAAGCCTCAGCAAACATAGCCGAAGCGCTGCAGTACCGCGGCAGCCCCACCAGCATCCTGAAACCATTGTTGTACTGCACGCGCAGAGCTCCGAGCGTTCTTTGTGTGTACTTAACCCATAGACTGCACGTGTAAAAACTCTGGCAATATGCCCTAAAAAGCGTTCGTTTTACTTCAGCATCACAACGCGCAAATCTACGGGCGAGCATATTTGCTCTCATAGCCAGAGCCCTGCGCTCTCTCTCGATGTCTGCTTCATCAGACATACTTTCTGTTACCCAGTGCCCCAGGTACTTAAAGCCTGTCACTCTCTTTAGCGGTGTGCCTTGCAAAGCAACCGGAGGTAAATCATAATCTTTACTTTTAGATCGTAAGACTACAATCTCGCTTTTGTTGACGTTGTACCTGAGGCCATGAGAAACTGCATAGCTTTCACAGATAGACAACAATTTCCTGAGACCACTGACTGATGGGCTCAGTAGCACCATGTCGTCGGCGTAGCTGATGTTGTTATAGGCTATGTTGTCAATAGAACAGCCGACACCGCTGCCGCTGAGCTTACCAATCAGGCTATTTACGTAAAGATTGAAAAGCGCTGGAGAGGACAACCCCCCCTGCCTCACCCCGCAATCCAACCCATACGCCTCCGACAGTACTCCAGCCCATCTCACCTGATTCAACTCATTTTCTCACACCAATACTGAAACAACTGTATCAGGTCCTTAGGAAAGCCCGCTTCATTGTCCAACTTTCTCCAGAGAATGTCATACTGCACCATGTCAAATGCCTTTGACAAATCGAGGAAACAAGCTATAACAGGTGTTTAACGTTTTGTATAGTAATGTACGGTATGCTTGAGACAAAGTATCGCACTATCTGTCGATAGCTCCGGTCTGAAACCAAATTGTGCATCACACAGATTAAGCGTTTCACGGAGCTTTCTCTCAAGCAATCCGTCCAATACTTTTGCGATAGTGGTGGCCAATGAAAAGGGTCTGTAATTATTCCTGTCTGTAGAGTCACCAGTTTTATTTTTCAGTATTGGAACAACAATAGTTTTCATAAAATCTGATGGTAAGTATGAGTGATTGCTAAAACACGCGGCAAATGGACGCCAGCATATGTTCGATGCTGACACCGTCGTGGCCTGGTGATTTACCACGTTTCATGATTTTTATTACTGCTTTTATCTGCTTAGCGGTAAAACACGTGGTTTCATCCCCATCCCGACTGCCAGCATCGAACCTCCGTTCCTGTACAGGGTAGGGCGAGACAACTTTAAAGTGTTCTTTAAAATTACTAGCCACCCGACCCGCATCACTCACACCGTCCACACTCGCAGGGACGCTCGGTTTAGGATTCAGTTTGTTAGTTTCTTTCCAAAATTTTGAAAAGTCCTTTGATTTGTGATGAGTTGCTAAAATTTCCATTTTAATTTTTTGTTCATTGTTCTTACACCATTTTTATTTAGTTTTAAAAGCTTTTCTACTCTCTAACATATTTTCGTAATAAATTCCGTTTTTAGGTTTCCCATACAAGACCCATATTTTAAAGCAAAGCCGAGCGTCACTGTGAAGTGGCCTTATATGTTTATTCCAACCAACAATGTATTGTTTGTTTTTACATTCCTTTCCTACATATGTCGCAATCGCTGCTTCTCTCAACGTACATATTATTGTTTGATATATTTTATCTATTATTACCTTATGTTCTGGAATAGAGCAACGGTGGTTGGCGCAAGATCTAAATTCCTGAGGAAAATCAACACAGCGCAATTTTTCATTACATAGCTCAGAATATTTAGTTATCTGACTCAGGTGTCTTTCACCCCACACTACTTTATCAATTAAATGATTACATTCTGACATTTTATAACTCAGTTTTCCTACATCTAAAGATATTTCAAGTGGAAAATGGTCAGACCAAAAAACATCATACAGTTTACGAAAGTAATGATTATAAATAAATTTTGGAGATCATAATATTGGCGGCGAGACTCCAAGGAATGTATGCTAAATTTATCAAGCCTGTCCGCATACGAACCCAAGACTCTACGATAGCCGTGTCGATAACACAGCAAACGAAGAAACCTGCCCTGCACTCCCTCCAAGCGCTCTCTGTAAACTTTATAGTATGGAGACCTTTAATGCTTTACTGCAAATGAAGTCTAAATGCATAGAAAAAACTTAAAGGAAGATAAAGTTCAGACATCCATTTCCGTGTAAAGTAGCTCATGCGTGGTACTGTGCAGCTAATATCGCTTCTTATAAACCATACATGGACGTGCTGCAACATTTTCATTCGCATATTACCTAAATGTAGTATCTAGATAATAAGATCCCTTTTAAATACCATAAATACCCGGATTCCAGATTTATTACAATTCACGTCTCTAGTGACATAAATTACTTCATAACCTATCACTGCCGCGTTATGGCTACTTATAAAACGTCATCTTACGATCTCACGTTGCGTTTATGAATCTTTGGAAGCGTATCTATACTTAAGTACTTACATTGTTTGAAATCCTTAATATCTTTTAGCCTTAGCTATATATAGCTTCTTTATGGCCTTTGCTTTTGTAATAATTACAAAACGAACGAAAGATGAATGCAGAACTCATTTCATTCATTCATGCATGTATACTATGTGTTACAAACTTACATAGGTACGTGTTACAACTTACATATATATATATATATATATATATATTCACACCGGTGGAACACCGGTACTAAAAGTCCTTCAGAGACTCTTTAATTCCGTGCTGCTGGAGGGCATCACCCCCGAGGCGTGGAATAGGAGTGTGGTGGTGTCGTTCTTCAAAAAAGGAGATAAAACCTTATTGAAGAACTATAGACCCATCTCACTACCGAGTCTTGTCTACAAGCTGTTTTCAAGGGTCATCACGAATCGTCTCGCACGTAGGTTTGTTGACTTCCAGCCTCGCGAACAAGCCGGTTTTTCGAAAAAGCTAGTAGTAGGGGAGAGAGGGGCATAGTGGAAGAGGGGGGCAAAGCGAAAAATTTGATTTTACCTACACTCTTTCACCCAACGGCACCCGCACCTCGCACAAGCCTAGCGCACGTCCGACCAAGGTCATTGACCAAAATCAGTCCGGCTAGCACCACCTAGCGGGCTAGGTACCCGGCTGCGCGATATGTATCGAGTGAGTTTTTTATGAAATTCAAGGATTTTGGAGGCTGGATATTTATGATAAAAATGAGTAGTGGCGGTGTATTTATTATTTTATTCTAATATCTGTTTATTCTACTACACTCAGACATTTAGTAGATTGAACAAATTTAAATATTTGTTTAGTAATGAATTGAATACTATATTATTATCATAAAGGCAAAGTGGAAAGAATTACAAGGGGGCAAAGTGGAATGATTTCCACTTTTGTTGACAGTTGATTTAATACGTTATATTAAAGCGACATCAACTTTTATTTCATAACTACAAAAGAAAAACAAACCAATGCTTATGAACGGAAGGTCAAATGAGGAGAGCGATCGAGCGAGTTCGGTATTCAAAAAATATGGTATCCCAATTGGAACTCTCCATCGCTCATGAACTTTGTGGTGTAATTGAAGGTGGTTGTTTTGTTCGTGTTAAATATAGGAACTTATGCATTTTGTATGTGAATGTCAAATATGTGCCTTTTTAAATTAAATAAAAAATCACTTTACCTACTCCTAATGATGAAAAGTGGAAAGTCTTTGATTTGAAGTACTTAGTTCCTTTATACCAAATTAGTTGATTATCTTACTTAATTTTATTAATTTCATTAGCGTAATACTGAAGTTGATGGGAAATACGCCAAACAAATCCCTATTTCGCTTTGCCCAATGTGCAATTCCACTTTACCCTTGTGATAAGGGCAAAGCGGAAAATTACTACTTCTAAAAAAAGTTAATTTATTACCAAAATGGTTAAGAATTCGTTGAAAATATTTAACCCTATCTGTAATACAATAGTTCTAGAACCATTACGATTAAAATTTGACTTCAGAACTACTCTAGTCCTTTTTATTTTTTTGATTGAAGTTAAGTATTCCACTATGCCCCCCTTTCCCCTACCATAGACCACATTCATATGCTTAGGCAAATTATATTATTATTAAGTCAAAGGAGTATAATATGCCTCTATGCGTAGCTTTTGTGGACTATGAGAAGGCCTTTGATTCGGTCGAAACTTGGGCGGTGCCACATAGACTATAGGTATATAGACGTGTTAAAGTGCCTTTAAAATAATGCCGGTCCGAGTACAGGAGCAGAACACGAGGGCGATTCCACTGCGGAGAGGTGTGAGACAGGGAGATGTTGTATCTCCGAAACTGTTCACAGCGGCATTGGAAATTACGCAATTGTGTCTTCTCATTTTATCTACCTCAGTGTCTAAAGACGAAAATCTTCAACCAGTGTATGTTACCAGTGATGACATACGAATCCGAAACATGGTCTCTAACTATGGGCCTCATTAAGAAGTTTAAAATCACACAACGAGCGATGGAGAGGGCTATGCTGGGTGTTTCACTACATGATCGAATAAGAAATAAGAAGATACGTGCAAGAACTAAGGAAAAGGCCATAGCCTTGAGAATCAGTAAGCTCAAGTAGCAATTGGCAGGGCACATAGCGCGAAGAACTGATAGCCGTTGGGGCAGGAAAAATCTAGATTGTAGACCCTTCGACCAAAGACGCAGCGTAGGACATCCACCAACAATATGAAAAGACGATCTTAAAAAGATCGCAGGATCAAACTAGCTAGATGTAGACCGCTAGTGATCGGTCGCTGTAGAAAGCCGTGGGGGAGGCCTATGTTCAGCAGTCGTCCTTTGGCTGAGAATGATGATGATGATGATGATGACATGTTATAAAATTTTTATATAGATACTTAAGAATTAAAATAAAGAGTAGACTTTTTATTTTGTTTTTCAGTTATTTAATGTTCATTAAATGAGTTTTGGTTATTAGGTATTTTCTGAACTGAATTGCTTCATTTAACATCCATATACAAAAGTGCCTTCTAATAAGTTTTATAATAAATTTGCTTTCGTCCTTACTACTAAATATATTAATAAGTACACCTTATTTTATGTATCTTAATATTGCCCGATTTGATATTATCAACAACATTCTTCTTTGTAATCTCTGGTTATTATTTTCGCAATGAAATACGCCAAGTAAATTATCCTTTACTTATTTATAGCCTCCTATGATGTCATTTGGCCGCAGCCGTGTTTTTTGCCAAGAAAGTATGTAAATTGGATAGCTGCGCAGCCAGTGCTGTAAATAATGTAGCATTTTTATTCTATTTTTATGTCATAGTCATTCATGATCGGATTTGTAAAAATAAACACGATTATTTCAAATTTTAAGTTAAATTTAACTACACATATTATTATTTTTTATTTAAAGGCAAGAACTTTTCAGTTAGCGGTTATTCCAGTGGAAAAAGTATTGGTTCGTCGTTATAATGTTAATTTCAGAATTCATGCTCAGCTAATATCGTCATGGCTGGTACCAGTTGTTTATTATTAGTAAACAAAAAAAAACTGAATGGAAATCAAGAACATTTCTGGTTTATCTTGAGTTTTTTACTCGTCTAGCTTGATGACTCAGAACGAATGGAATTCAAAGTGCTGGCTACATGCACTGATGGTTCGATAGGCCCTCCACGCATCATGACTCTATAGCCCCCTCAAAGGCATTGTCTATGATATATACTCCCAAGCTGCTTTCGGCTATGACTGCAGTAGCCAATCTATACTAATATTATAAAGCTGAAGAGTTTGCTGACGAGCTGAAGACTACTTTGTTTGTAACTACTGGACCGATTTGAAAGATTATTTAAGTGTTGGATAGCTTATATATCGAGGAAGGTTTGAAACTATAAAACATCACGCTGCTACTGGAGGGGCGGGAAGAAACTCAAAACGCGCGAACGAAGTCGCGGGGGACCGCTACTCTTATTAGAAAACGTGGAGCTTGCCAACACGTCAGGACACCATTGGTATAATTATAGGAAATAGCTGCTGATGGTCTGGCTTCTATGATAATGGTAGTCGATAAGCGATAAGGTGAGACACATAAAGTGGTGTGCGTCTGTATAGTACGGTCGTTAGGTGAGGCAGTATCGGATGCCGATACAACAGCCATTGTGAGAACATGAGATTAGAATGTGATGAGGTGCTTGCTTATGGTGTCGAAACACTGAAGCAGGCGCACTCATATCCTGATTTTCAAATATTTCACAATACTGCAAAAAATATTACTACAGTTCTAACGTCGATTGTCAGCATTGAAATACTTTTACCAGCGTATGGAACGAAAACCAAGACCAAGTCTGGTCCGCCATGAATTGACGTTTCTTGTCATCAACTCATAGAAAATCGTTTCTTAATCGACATTAAAATTTCATGAAACATGTCATAATCTTGTCGTCGTATTTGCGGCATATGCTTGGTATAGCTTTTCTATACGTGGTAATAACAACTCACTGATTTTCAGAAACATTTTCCACTTCCAGGCATCCTGTTTCTGAAGGTTCATGTAACGTGACGAGACTAAACCACTGAACTTTAAAATAGAAAATACATAAATGTATTTCACCTGTTTTCTTAATACAAATAATGACTATTAAATTGTAAAATACAAAGTCAATGATCTTGTGATATGTATGTATGATTTCCGATTACAATAAAATACAACTTTGATCAATTGATGCGATTCTATCACCTCATAAAAGTACTCGTAGTAAAATAATAAATAAAAGTATTGAATTAAGTAGTATTTGAGGTTGAGCATAGAAACTCATTTAAGATAATTCTCTGTTTTCACGATTCAACAACATTTTGGCAAACCAATCTCCTTTTTAACCGACTTAAAAAAAGGAGGAGATTATCAATTCGCAGTTATTTATGGACTGATTAGAAAAAAATCTCCTGCCCAGAGGTTATACCTTCTTGATGGTCCCATTGTTGCCAAGTCGGGGTCTGATGATGGGATCTTGGTGCAATACGGGAAACCCTCATTAGTGTTTTGTACTAGAATCCTAATGTTGACATCTTGCTACAAGTTAAAGTAAAAGTAAAGTGCTCTGATAGTTAATACTTGAGATGGTCAAAGTGATGGCACCGACCCCAATATGTTATTGTTCGCCTAAAATGGATAATTTCCTTTAAAGGTCAAGAGTTTATTTAAGGCTTTTTAGTGCATTTTAGTATTGAAGTCGGTATTTACTTTTTTTGAAGGTAATTAAATAAATAAAAAAATAATAAATAAAAAGTTTATTGGGAAATAAAAAAAAAAACAATTGTACAATGCAAAATGTGCACGAAAATAACTGCTATAGTTTTGAAAAACTGTGTTGCAATTATTGACGCCCACCTCCAGTAACATTAATATGCAGTATTATTCCACTAATTACAGGTACAAGCTAAATCTAAGTAATTAGTTTCCTATAATTACAAGTAAACAAAAATCATCGTGTGTGTGTGTGTGTGTTTGTGTGTGTGTGTGTGTGTTTGTGGGTGTGGGTGTGTGTGTGAGGGGGAGAGAGAGAGAGTGTGTGAATGTGTGTGTGAGTGTGTGCGTGCGTGCGTGTGTGTGCAAGCCTGCATGCTTGTAGGCAAATGTGCATGTGTAAGAGCGCTTAGAAAAGTTTGTATGTGTGATATAAGTTATGAATGAAGGATGCCATAAAACTAAGTGAGATTGATAAGGTTTTCGATATCATTGTAGCTAAGTGTATATAGCCATCGGTTAAGAACTGATTTACACTCGTGATAGTTCATTTTGTAAATGTGTAGTACCTTATTAATTTTGTTGTAGAGCCTTGGACTTAGAAACTGATATTGCTGACCAGCCACAGCAAGAAACACCGTCTCTGTGTTACATACTTTATCTTTTCTTCGCTTTCTCTTTTCAAAATTAGCATCAAAAGATATTTCCGAGTGCTTACGAAGAACAGAACTCAGTACAAAGGAATGCCTTACTCTGGGCAACCCACATAGCGAATATAATTCATCTGTTGGAAATTGCACAGATTTTTGTAGCATAATTTTCAGAACGGCTCTTTGAGTTCTTTCAAGGCGAAGAAAAATAGATTTACCAATTTTATTAGATAAGGTGTTATTTTGAATATTTCTTTTTTATATATAATTTGGACACGGTTATATTTGGGTAGTTTTCGTTTATCGTCTCTCTTCTTATAAATGCCCTACGGTCCCTCTTCCAACGCGAACAGACATCTTGAATGATGTAATGGCCACGAGCCTAACTAAAATGTCACCGGCCATCTTCATCTGACCTTGCGCGTTGGCCGATTAATTCCTCGAGAAGCTCAAGTCAATAGGTGGCGCGGCCTTGCTCGGTGACGTAACGTCACTACTGCCTGCGCGCGCGCCTGTGTACTACCGAGCGCGAGCGCGCGCGCCCGTAAACAAACATCCAAAAATCGAACGATCTTCTTTTGAATTTCCTCTTTTTATCCTTTATGATTTTGTGCCAGTACTGTGTCTTTAAATTCTTGCTGTAATTGTGCCAGTATAATGTGTTTTTGGTCCTAGTGTCATGTGATATTTGTGTGGTGATTGATTGTAATACAATCAACGTTTTTTCTTCACAACCTCGTATCGGTATGTTTTTTTTTTCTGTATCAGTAGCTGCTTCACTAATGATGTCTATGTCTCAAATTCAAATACTTTTTAATAAGATATCTTAATTTAAATGCAAAGTCAATGTTTAATGCTCAAATGTATAAAAATATATAAACATAAAGTCGTCTATTGAACTTAAGAGTTAACAGTAGGTACCTGAACGCTAGCATTTAAATTATTCACGAGGAGATTGTGTTGAAGTAATAAAGAAGCAATTTAAATGGTTAGGTAAACGTATCGCTCCCTTGTTATTTTAGCGTCTTATTTCCATATTTTGTTGATCAAAACGAGATAAAAACCTCATCAAGTATACAGAAGTTTATAGAATTGAATTCATTAAGGATGGAATTAGTTCGGTGACCTCACTGGTCCTGTTAACACGTCTGATAAATGACGCATTTTTACCTGCAGAACATTAATCGTGTAAGTAGAATTACTTTAGTGTTACCTACTTGTTTTATCAAGGTATATGATGCGAGCAGATGTTTGTCATTCATTTTCCAACTAGCAGAAAACATACACATATCAAATTAATTACATAATTAATAAAGACATTGCATGTCTAGAATAAGACATAATAAGTAATTCTTGAACGTTAAACTACAGAGTCACACAGTTTACCAAAGCTGACCCAAAACAAACGTCAAAAATTGTAAGAAATGCGACAAAGGCATTAACGTTCCGTACCTAGACCAACAACTGAATTAACTGAATAAACTGAATTCAGGGTCCATTTACTTATACTTAGCCAAAATACCCACAATATTATGTTGACTGAAAAAATAACTTTGTCTTCACAGAGTTCGTATCAAGGATAAAATAATATTTGCGTTTGTTTAAAATTATAAGTTCGATCTCGTTCAAACAAATTACGTTGAAAGTGTTTGTTAATATCTACATTACGTATTTTTTTCAAAATTGTAACTAGCTCAATTTAAAAGTACGAGGGACGCACATGTTATCACTTTTTAAAAGCGTCTGTACTAACCAAGTTAAAATTGTGTAATGCTAATACTAGTTTCTGAAAAAAGTAGCTGTGACATACGGTAGGACGGGCTGGCAGACAGACAGACTTAACGAAACCTGGGACGAACTATCTATAAGCTTTCCGTTTTTACCATTTGGCTAAAGATAGGGTTCTTTCTTAAAACCATACAAAAACATATTACCTGCACTCTCGTTATTATAACGCTGATGATGGATTCGGCTTGTTCAATGCAAATATGTTACACTTGCATAGTATTCTGCTGGTGTCTTTATTGATTCAATTCCCAATCAATAAACTGAGCGAAACCAATCGAGTTGCATTCGCTTGCACTGACAAACAATGTTATGTTATGCACATTGTGATGTGTTTGTATGGAGTGTAAATAGCACTGGCATGCAGTGTATTGGTATGGCATTATTTATTATTCCATAGAATATTTATTCTGTGATGGTAACTAATCATAGACTAGAATAATAAAAACGTTACTTGAACCAGTCTTAAGGCCAGTCAATAGACGATTTAAAACCATTAGTTTGAACCTTGATATCTACCACAGAGTTGGGACATCTAAATTCTGAAATTTTGTTGACTATAGAAACATTTACAATTATTTATTTCTAAGTACTTAATTACTACACTCATCATCATGCACCGACTCCAAAAAAGTTGTTCCCCTAAACAGAAGACAAACGCCTTATTTTAGACCTTTTTGCAATTTTTTTTGAAGTCGATTCCATCTTTATATTTTTTAAGTTATGTTTTTTAGTTATTTCTCGTATCCCAACTAATGGACCGATTTTAATGAAAATATACCCTAATACTATCCCTAATACTAGAATCATATCGCTATCGACTTCTCGTTTTTGAGAAATCCGTGGACAAACATACAAATAGGTATACAAATACAATATACACTTATTTTAGCTCACGTCTTTGGAAGCCTTACTTAAATATTATAAAATTCCAATGATTTCACATACATACACTATTGAATATATGGAATTAATTGCCTCCTTTTTTTGAAGTCGATAAAAATAGTCTACTAAGAACTACTAGATGCTTCATCAATTTCACTTCATTCGTATCTAATCTTTTCCTTCCGACATTTCGGAACTGAACATCCAATTTAAAAACAATCCTAAACAGACAATATAAATGCATGCCTCCAACTGTCCGTGCCTAATTTGTCTTTGTCAAAGTGCTCATCAGAAGCACTTGTCTCCGTTCCTTTTAAAAATTTACAGCCTTTTTATAGGTTGAAATTCAATTACCAGAGTTGAAAAATCCGCTGATTGGTGCTTAGGAATTTTAATAGTCACTCAAAATAGTAACAAATTTGCTGATCTTCTTTAAACACTTATTATACGATTAAAGGTAAGAAACACATTTTAAAGATAGATCTTTTGACGATTACGACGTATAAGATATACAGGATTTTTTTGCTCCTACTAGGTACAGGCCATAGTAGGAGAAAAAAAAAGCCCTTTAAGTATCAAGGTCCAAAAATGCCCCACGTCCTACAAAGGCAAAACGTATCTCAAAAAAATCTAAAAATATGTAAAAAAATATATTATACTCACTACCACATTTTTTCGGTCTAAAATGAAAAAATTCTATATAATTCGGGTAGGGACTGGTATGAAAATCCATTTATAGTTAGAATCTGATTTCAAAAAAAACATTATTTTGGTCGGAAAGAAATAGTTCCCCAACCCAGTGTTATAAAATCAGAATTTCGTTCTAAGGTATATTAATAATATTCATTCATACACGTGGAACATTCTCTTGCTTTTCGACAGCGCCGCAACGCGCCGGTGGCGCTAGTCGCCTCGCAACAGTATCGCCCGTGGTATCGCTAATAGTCTTTCTTGCGCCTCAATGAAACTGTGATGTTTATGAGATAATTATTTCACTAAAATAAAGAATTTACAAAATTGACTGCATTCAGCTAACGACTTTAGCCGATACACAGTAGCCGGAGCCCTGGATCAATATTTACAGCTTCTATTTTTAACCGACTTCAAAAAAGAGGAGGTTATCAATTCGACTGTATGTTTTTTTTTGTATCTATGTTACCTCATATCTCAGTCGTTTGTCAACCGATTCGAAATTTTTTTCGCCTACTTAGAGGTTGTACCTTCTAGATTCTAGTTGGTCCCATTTTTTCCATTTTGGGATCTGATGATGGGATCTTGGTGTAATCGAGGGAACCCCTCAAATTTTAAAGGCACGCATAGTGTTTCTTTACTAGAATCTTAATGTTGACGTGTTGTTACGTCTGATTGCCAACATCTTGTCGGGCTGAGCTGATGGTGGAACTCCTTTACGCTTAGGAGTAAAGGAGTTCCACCATCAGCTCAGGTTCAGTAATTATGATGACGGATTTTATGATAGGTAATTTGTAAAGTCGTGTTGGTATAGAATTTTTATGAATATTACTCTGTAGGATTATTAAAATTAAGTAGTTAGATGGAACTGCTAGTAAAAGTAATCAAGTAGAGATAAGTATTTTTGTGATTGTAGTGGTCGTTTTTATCGACTTCAAAAAAAGGAGGTAATCAATTGGACATGAATGTATGTATATCGTCAAAGTTGGATTAAATTTTAGTATTTGGAACTATTAAGGCTTATTTACACGCGTGTGAAATTTCGTAAGTGTATTTATGTTTGTATGTTTGTATCAGGATTGCTTGAAAAAGAGAAGTCATAGCGAGATGATTCCCTTTAGTTCAACTTAGGGTACAGTGTAAATATTATAAAAGACGAATGCGTTACTTTAAGGTTTTTAGACAGTTTTTTGAAGGTGGTTTAATTTTTTGATCGAATAAATCATGACAATGATTTATAATACATTTTAAAGGTCTGTAGCTAAATTCCGCAAATGGTGTTAGAAGTTTTGTAAGTTGTTAAGAAAATGAAATACACATCGGATGTACAGATCTGATATGGAGAAACCGCATTGTAGCACAACCCATATACGCATTGGGACAAGAAAAGTTGGTTTCTCTCATGTA
The DNA here is from genome assembly GCA_963924145.1 of Pyrausta purpuralis. NCBI lineage: Eukaryota > Metazoa > Arthropoda > Insecta > Lepidoptera > Crambidae > Pyrausta > Pyrausta purpuralis. The sequence continues at coordinate 4,117,871 of OZ001664.1, read as the reverse complement.
TTTTTATCATTGACAACAGTAGAATACGATTTCTCAATAAAAGAAAACCTGTGTTAAAAAGTATGTTGATACCAAGAACACACATTGAGAAAGTTTGAAATTGAAACTTGATGTAGTTATGAGAATAGAAAATCATCATCCGATTCTTTGCTATAGTAATGTAAAGTCATTTCAATTTCATGTTAAATCTATAACACTATCAAGTGTGCATTTACTTTACACACTAAAAACATCATAAATGAAATGAAATCAGTGTTTTTCTTTAAAGTGAATTTCGGCAATATTAGTCGTTTTTTTTAAGTGAACAATTTATGTGTAACATGCCTAAACTGACACGATGTATCCACAATTACTTGTTTAATTAAAAACAAATTCAAATCACGTAGCTGTGGGGAAATGTAATGTAGATAGTAATAAAACACTGATCGAATAAAGGAACTCCTTTACGCTTAGGAGTAAAGGAGTTCCACCATCAGCTCAGGTTCAGTAATTATGATGACGGATTTTATGATAGGTAATTTGTAGCTTCTTAAAAAAAAGAATCATAAGGTACAACTCTCTCCCCCCCCCTCCCCCCTCTTATGTAATCACTAAAAATGAAGAAATAAAATAAACTTTAAAAAAAATTAAAAACCGACTTCAAAACCAAAATGCACTAAAAAGTCTTAAATAAACTCTTCACCATTGAAAGGAAAGGAATCCGTTTTAGGCAAACAATTTCTTTTTGGAGTCGGTGCCATCACTTTGACCATCAAGCATCCACTATCACAGCACCGACTCCAAAAAGAAATTGTTTGCCTAAAACGGATTCATTTCCTTTCAATGGTGAAGAGTTTATTTAAGACTTTTTGGTGCATTTTGATTTTGAAGTCGGTTTTTACTTTTTTTTTATACGTCAGATCAGACTGTAAAAATGGTGATATTTAGTATACCATTTTTTTGTATTTTTTTAAAGATACGTTTCATCTTTGTAGGACGTGGGGAAATTTTCTATGGGCTATGGTTCTTCTTCTTTAATTTTTTGTTATTTTAAAAACAAAATAAATAGAACCAGCAATGCATTACAAATAAATGTGTCCAGTCATAGGACTTGACGTTGTCACTTAATACAACGAGTAAGCGATTTTGAAATACATTGCTTAGGGATTATAACTTAGGATTACTATATCTAGTTAAAGCATTTTAGAGCACTATGACCAGGTAAAGGTATTTACGTATACTCTGTAAAATCATTCATTAAAATGGTTTTTCCTGTTATAGGCTACACGCTGTATATAGGGATTTGATTTTTTGAAGACATAAAAGTCATTTATTTATGCAAATAGACCCATTGAGGACACTTTTACACGTCCCAATATAAACCCTACCACAGCTTCGGTTCCACAATTTTGGGCTATTGCTGAGAAGTAGCTGCGCAACAAACTCAGTCACTATTGTCAATGAATCTTTTCAAATAGTTTCCAATGTTTGTTTTGAGTTAACTGCTGGGTCATGATTTACATTATCTTTATTCGATCAGTTTTATTACTATCTACATTACATTTCCCCACAGCTACGTGATTTGAATTTGTTTTTAATTAAACAAGTAATATTTATATTGTGGATACATCGTATCAGTTTAGGCATGTTACACATAAATTGTTCACTTAAAAACGACTAATATTACTGAAATTTACTTTAAAGAAAAACACTGAGTTCATTTCATTTATGGGCAGAAGTTATCTATGATGTTTTTAGTGTGTAAAGTAAATGCACACTTGATAGTGTTATAGATTTAACATGAAATTGAAATGACTTTACATTACTATAGCAAAGAATCGGATGATGATTTTCTATTCTCATAACTACATCAAGTTTCAATTTTAAACTTTCTTAATGTGTGTTCTTGGTATCAATATACTTTTTAACACAGGTTTTCTTTTATTGAGAAATCGTATTCTACTGTTGTCAATGATAAAAATACTTGAGAGAAACCAACTTTTCTTGTCCCAATGCGTATGTGGGTTGTGCTACAATGCGGTTTCTCTATATCAGATCTGTACATCCGATGTCTAATTAACTTCCTTAATAAATGACAAAAACTTTTAACACATTTTGAGGAATTTGACTATAGACATTTTAAATAAATTACAAATCATTGCTATGATTTACCTACCATATAATCATCATCATTATCATTATCAGCCAAAGGACGTCGACTGCTGATCATAGAGCTCCCCACGGCTTTCCACAGCGACCGACGACTAGTGGTCTGCATCCAGTTCATCCTGCGATCTTACCTCGTCTTCAAAGACTTACTAAAAAGCTTATAATAACGCATTTGTCTTATATATCACACGATTTTCAGATATTACTCATATCACAAACACTACTGGACCGGCTTTGATGAAATTACACTGTACCTTAAATTGAACTAAAATAAAATCAACTTGGTATGACTTGGACTTAGAAATCCTGATACAAACATACACACACTTACGAAATTTTGCACACGTGTAAATAAGCCTTAATAGATCAACAAATTAAAATGGAATCCAATTCTGACGATGTCACATACATACAGGTCGAATTGATTACCTCCTTTTTTTTGAAGTCGATAAAAATAACTATCGATACCACTACAATTACGAAAATACTAACCACTACTTAATTACTTTTACCATCAGTTCCAGAAAACTACTTTTAAATAATCTTCTTGTTGAACTTTGAATTTAAATAATCCAACATAGCATATATAATGAAAATTGGTCGACCCATAACCGTGTTCGCGGTGTAACCAACACGTCTTTTTTTATTTTATGACAATTTATAGGTACGGTAGAGTCAGTAAAATATAACTACATGATATCTCCAGATCAGACCTCCATGACACTGCAAATAATCATCTTTAAGGATGTTGTGGCAAATATATATTTAATGCAAAGAAGCGTAGGTATTAATGCCTTGTTTTTTAAAAGTAACTAGTTAAATCGGTATGCATCGATCCTGCGACCTGTATATAAGGTACTGATAACATTCTGAAAATGCCAATCTGTCGGTTCAAAATCCTTCCGCTTATTCCTTCCTTAAAGCATTTCCTCCGTTATTAAATCTAACTTAGTGTGACCTTGCCCTAAGCAGCGTCACAGTTCGCCGCGTCGTACAGGTGTAGCTTAGGGGGTGAGGGTCCTGAATGGGCCAAGGCCATGGATTGTGCAGCTTTGCGATAGAGGTCACCTTTGGATGTCCAAATGTTAGCTATGTAGCTAAACAGCGCGTGGCCTGTAATATGAGCAAAAATTTTACCCCTGTTTCTACAGTGTATACGTAATTACCATGACCTAGTTATAGAGCTCTAAATGCTTTAACTCTGGGATATAGTCATCCAAAGTTATAATCCCTAGTCAATGTAAATGATTTCGCTTTGTGGAAGTAAATAACAATGACAAGTTCTATGAACAAATACATTTGTTTGCAATACATTGCTAGTTCGGATTTTTTTCCATTATAATAAATTAAAACCATTTTGAGTTCCTTTCTGGTTACTTAAAGGGTCTATGTTTAAATTTTTTGCTCATATTACAGTAACAGGCCACATTTTGTATATTAAGCTGGCCTAAAAAAAACTTTTTTTGAAACAGTTGCGTGATACGTGAGTATATGTCACATTATGGTAAAGAAAATTGTATCTTCCCAAAGGCTACTTATAAAGTGCAATCGGCCTAGGAGGTAGCTAATAATAGTTCCTTAACTTATAAATGTTTACTAAAATTAACTTTGATAAGATACCCACTCGTGTTCAATATTGTGCCCAAATATTAACTCAAAAGTCAGCTTATGAAATATCGCATCATAGTCTATAAAAAAACCTATTAAAACACTACAAATTCTCGCAAAACTAAGTGGTTTATTTTTATGAATCTTAAATGGATAAGAACATGATCATCTTATATTACCGTCTATGTTTCACTATTTCTATTAATACCTTTTATACCGGTACATCTCTACAGCATCCCTTAAGCCTCAATCAATCTCTTAAAATAAAATTAGGTGCCCGAAAATAGCATATTCACTGGCACCCTCGGTGGCAACGGTAGTCCTCGTTGTATTTTCAGAAAACTCTTTTTAAACGCTTAAATTTTATATTTTAAACTGGCCATATAAGCTTGTGAAAGTAAAACAGTCATCTTTTATGTGACTGAGTGTACAAAACAAAGTTACTTAAAAAAAATCAATTTGGTGAGTGTTTGTGTTTTACTCTGCAACGAATTATTTGTGTTTTTTGGATGTCATCAATATCATCACTTTTATCATTCATAATTTTGTATTTATTAAGTATATGTATTCTATGTATGTTTATTAGTCTTTTGTTTATGTATTCTATTATATATTTGTGTAATATCAGTATGTATGTTTATATTAGCATTTTACTTCTTTTTTTTGTACCACTCTTCTCACTTAATTAATATTACGCCACTGATTAAATTCTCTGCATTACCAGGTGAATGACTGGTAGAGAATGCCATTAGGCATTAAGTCCGCCAATGATACAACTTACAGTGCAATAAAGTTTAAATAAATAAATAAATATTCTAGAAGTTCTAATAGTCTACCTAGTGTTGTCCGTTTTAAGCAACTATAAGCCCCCAGTGTGTAAACACTGCGACTTTTAGCATCGTATTATACAGTATATATTTGTCAGTGTCTAGCTTCTACATCGCGACTGCATCGATGCTAACTCGCGGTAGCATCGCAACTGTGTCGATGCTAAAAGTAGCGCAAGTGTATAGTAGTGTAGTTATTTATTATATCGTTATTGGAAAACACAATAAATAACATCGCGAGTTAAAGCTAGGATATTCATCATGAAAAGTAAAAATCGTCTTCAAAATAAAAACCCACTATAAATTCTTAAATAAACTTTTCAGTCTTTAAAGAAAAAAAAACCATTTTAGGAAAAAAAAGGTTTTAGTTTCATGTATGGGAGCCTCACTAAAATATCATTATTATTTATTTTTTTACATGAGAATCGTAAAGCGGTTAATAGGATACATCTACCTACTAAGTTTCAACTGTGTAATACTAATAGTTTCAGAATAAATTGGATGTGACATACGGACGCACAGATAGACAGACAGACTTGACGAAACAATACGGATTCCGTTTTTTGCCATTCGGCTACAGAACCCTAAAAAAATGAGTCTACATGCAAATGTAGCTTCGGCATCGCGACTGCATCGATACTAACGCGCGTTAGCATCGCGACTATATCGATACGAAGTATGTAAAGGTTGACATTTTCCGACTGCATCGGCGGAATTGCCAAGATTTGTGACAAATACGCCTGCTTGCGGACAACGTTTTCCAAACCGTAAACTTTTATGGATGAGACAAAGGTCTCATTTCTTTTTATACATCCTAAACTATGCTTGTACGTCTTGATTTGTAAGTAAGGTAATTTCTTATTAAAAAATCATAACGGCATTATAGAGGTAAATTAACACAAAAAGCAGTTTTCATATTCTTTTCATTTATATTCATCAATACTAATCTTAGCATGCCGTGAAAACGGAAACCGTTTCGCCGGAGAATACCAAAAACGCAAATACCAACCGCCGTTTTTTTAACTTTCCAATTTCACACACGTATATTACCAACTACGCAAAATACCACGAACACTATATTTGTAATTTATTTTTGTGTTAAATAAATAAAAATTAATTCATTCATTCAACACAAAATACCATCTCGATGTTTTTGGAATATTTTTTTATTCGTAATGTACAAAATACGTTGATTGCCAACTACGTAAAATACCAACTTAGACTTTGCTATACGGCTGAAGGTGTGTGGTTAAAAGTCAGTTATGTGATTTTGATTTAAACAAATGAGCATCGATACAAAGCAAATTAACATGAGAAAAAAAAGCAACAAATAAAAACAAGTCAATATCAATAAGAAAGTGAACATAGCGAAAAAGATTTAAATATGTGGGGAACAAATTAAACCAATCAACCTCGAAAAACAATAACGGAAAATACAAATGAAAATAAAACAAGCAAGTGAATACTTTTAAGGATATTTTCTAGCTTCAACTCTATTTTATTCATAAATGTCATAGTATGAAGACACGATGTTATCTGTTGTATTTTCCAAAAAGGATATAATAATATCAATTAATTAATTATTTGAAAAGTTGGTAATTTTACACCAATCTCTTAGCAAGTTGACAGTAGATCATTTAGAAAAGCCTTGTGACAATGTGTTTTACCCACGTTTGCATCGCGAAACAACTTACCTGAAGGTAGCATTTCCCTATGACTCTGTATATTCTACACGGATGCAGGGCTATCGTCATGTATTGTTCTTGTTCCGCGGTGCGGAACGGGAACTGAACCTGGTACTTGAACTCGTGGGAAAGTTCACGCGCCACTCCCATTAGCTGACTTTGGGCGAAATGTATGTAGCATTTGATTCACCCAGCCAGGTAGTAATAGTATTTTTAGTACCGATAGTTGTTTTGGTAGTCACGTTGATGGTATGATCTTTCGTTCATCATCATCATCATTATCAGCCAAAGGACGTCCTACGCTGCGCCTTTAGTCGAGGAGTCTCCAATTTAGAACTTTCCTTCTAGAACTTAAAACCATCTTTTGTTGTTTAAAATTATTCCGTAGAGTACTAATTCAATATAAAGACTCATATCAGTTTCAACATCTCAAACATTTGGTCTATTTATAAACAGTTGGTACATAGTACATACACATTCGTATCACTCATTTTAGGGACTTTTAATCCATCGCTTAGTATGCAAGGCTCGTTTGCCACTTAACGTCACTCTTATAATATATGTACCCACTAGATTTAAACAAGGAAATAAGTATAGGTTTATAAACGTAATTACGCTGTTTAGAGTTAAATTTCATTCAGGAATACAATAAATAAACCGAAGATAAATTCTGAAGTCTAAAGGTAAGACATTAGAGAGCTTACCAGCAAAAACATTACCCAGAGAAGTTCGCTGAACGTCAATAAGTAATGATAGAATAAACAAAAGAATAATACTACTGTTATTACAATATACAGCAATTAGGTAATTTATTTTTCTGATAAATATAACGTGTATTTACGACATACTTTCTTTCTTCCAGAATCTGGCATGACATCCGACTGGGAAACATGACAAGAAAGTTCCTCTTTTGTTTCCCCCTGCGGGCAGGGAACATTGTCTTTGGTTATATCGTAATAGTAAGTAGAATTATTATTATTTAGTTAATTTATTATCTAGCCTTCAAACTAAATGACATTTAACGAGCCTACAGGTTCAGTGTAGTTATGATGAGATTCTGTAACATTGCCGTATTTAACTAATCAGGCGTTACTACTTCATGTGTGGGCTATGAATCCTTTTCTTCGAATGGCATGAAACTCCTACAAATTCTTTGTAATACTAACTTATGAATAACTTACATGAAACATATATTCGTAATAATGAATCTAATCTACCTAGTCTTGCCATAAATATTGTCACAAAGAAAAAAAAATGAAATTATATAAAATTTATGACTTTTACGGTGTGTAAGTTTTATACATAAATATAAAACAATTTAAAATATACAGCTTATTCGAAGTGGTCTCCATTGGCTGCAATACTGTCCTTTTAACGTTGAGGTCAGTTATCAATAGAAGCACGCACTCTTTCCATGGGAAAATTCTTCACTGCCAATCGTATGGGTTTTAGGGACTCCAAATTATCATGGCGTTTAGAGCAAGCCGAACTCTCTATAACTGACCATAAATCATAATCCAGCGAATTAAGATCGGGACTAGACGACGGCCAGTCTTCAGCTCTGATGAAGTCCGAAACGTTCGCTTCTAACCAAGACTGCGTGGACCGAGCTTTATGACCCGGCGCCGAGTCTTGTTGGAAAGACCATGCTTGGTTATTGAACATGGTATTGTTAAGGGGCTTAACTACCTTCTCAAGAATGGTATCTTGATACACTTGTGCCAATGTTTTAACAAAAATATGACTCGGTCACTCCTTCATAGTTTCGCACCCCACCAAACCATCACTGAAGTCGGGTAATGCCCACGTTGCACTCTGCCGACTAATTGGGAAGCTTCCTTAGAGGTTTGAGCATAAATACGGTCATTTTGTTTGTTAAAATGTGGCTCAATTGTAAAGTTTTTTTCATCCGTAATCATTTTTTGTAGGTACGAATACTACGTGAACGGCACGGGCCCTATTTTTGAATCACTCGCTTCGAAATGGCGAGTGATTTTCGTTCGACAACGAGTTTTTTTCTATGACTTTTAATTCATCTTCGAATGAAAATCACTCGCTATTTCGAAGCGAGTGATTCAAAAAATAGGGCCCCAGATCTTTTCCTGTCACAAACAAAGAATGTCTCATTGTACCTATTGATACCAAGCATATGGAGAGTTTTAAAAATTGCATTTGGCTCCATACCAACTTTGTGTAATGCAATCACAGCGATTCGGTTCATTTTATCACCCCACTCCATTTTAATATCGTAAAATATTTTAAAATGTATTGGCACCAAAATTAGAAAACACAATGAGAAATCGTATAAAAATGTCAGATTCCAAATTCAAATGTAATATCTTTCTTATTTTTAATTGTAACAGTAATTATGGCCAGTCTGTGTACATGACCTCAACGTTTGACTTAGTGGAAATGCTTAAAAGTAAACTTAATGTTGAAAACATTAAGTTTACTTTCTGTTACACATGATGTGCAATTAAGCTATATCATAATTAATTTTAGGCTTTTAAATATAAGTACTTGTCACAAATATACGTACATTAAAACTTCATGAAAAAAATTAGGTGGTTTCACATTTAAAAGATATATCTTATACACAAGAAGATCAACTTTGGTGTGTTCTATTTTACAGGCAATATGCATAGCAGTGATCGCGTACAACCTCTACGAACTGGGCCTCACGCTGGTCTCCCGTGACAACGAGCATGACGACCGGTTCAGAAACTTTGAGAACCTTGAGAGCATCTTTGGCGCGTCAAAAGAGGAGTTAGTGCGGACCGTAAGCGTCGCGTATAGTGTCAGCTACATCAGTATTGGACTGGCGTTGCTACTGTTTGCTGTGATGTTCACTTGTGGTGCTTATAAGGTGAGTAAAGGTTAAAAAACATCTATCCATCGGGAACAACACCGTATCAACTCGAGGCGTTCAGATTCTTTAATAAAACACCATCCTTCAACGCAAACAACTTCGTAACGACACTACCTCGGATTGAGATCAACTCGGCACACAATCTCTACCACCGTGCTTGCGTTGTAACGCGCTGACGGTGAGTCGCCCGATGGTTTTCATTGATCTACCCACACTGTCAAACGGGCTGTCATTTATAGGAAGAATTATTATAACTGAGACGAGGTGTTAGCTATCCAGTGCCGATGCCATTGCTTTTCCCTTTACGTAATGTGTAACGATGGGTGACGCCTGGTTCTTTCTGTTTCCATTACGGGTTGAAAAATGTAGTTTTACCTATAACTGTGTTTATTTATACCTAAAAGAACCTAAATGCCCTAGACAAGGCAGAGGATTGAAATATTGCAGCCGTGAAATTGCAGATAGTGAAAATATGATAAAAATCATACCGCATAATTATTATTTTACAATTCAACAAACCAGACGAGACTTGTTCCTTGACATGTTGCATTGCATCATTTACTACTCATTTTCACTGGAACTTTAAAAAGGAAATAGTTATTCCATAGGCTTCTATAATTGACCTACTATTAGCTACTAGCACATGGAACTAACACAACGAACAAATTTCGTGCTCCACGAATTCAGGGAATACTTCACACACATGCTTGTCTTAAAGTTTCGACACATTTTTGCTTGGCAAAGCTTCTCTATACATAGTAATAACAACTTACTGGATTGTATACTGATGTTCCATCTTAACTACATTATCTTTTACCATTAGGTGAGGCTGCAACCAAATGTCTAGCTAGTTATAAAAATAATAATGCTTTGAGTGAACTCATTAAAGCCATAATGCCATACCCACAATAGTAGAGACGAATGCATTTGCAAATTATACTTTCTAAGTAATATTTACTCTCTTGCTGTGGTTACGAATATATATTTTTATTACTTTGTCGGTATTTTGTATTTGATATAATGTGTTTTGAACTTACAAAACTAATTCTATTGTACTCGCAAAAGTATTAGAAAACTTCTGAATGTTAATGTTTGTACATTTAAAGAAACTCAATTATTTTATTTTGATAACCTTTTTTTACAAATTAGATAAGTACAAGTACCTGAGAAGACAAATATCTCTTAAATGTATATAATTTACAACAATGTATAATTTAAGCAGTATTTTTGATAAAAGCTCTATTTAGTAAAAGGCTAAAACCTTTCTTCAAATGTAAAAAAGCAGGTGAATATCAAAACACAATGTTTGGCCAACGGTGCCACAATCAGTGTTGTGTTAATCAACAGTAGTTTACTGAGCATGGCTCTCATGGGCAATTCGGAATGACATTTTGCCTCAGTGACTGATGCAAAATAGCCTAATTCATTTAGGACGACTACCTACATTAAATACCTAAAATTGGCATACAGTACTCTACATACTAGTAGTACAATTAACATAGTTTATTTATTGTTGAGATAACCGAAAACATGTGGTACTTGCGACCTATTATTTTCAAAATCTTTTTTTTAAACGAAAAAAAAAAACTTTTTTAAGCTGTTACAACCTTAGTTACAAATGAAATATTTCAAATAATTATATTAAACAACGAATTCGCAAACATTGTATACGATATTTGCTAGCTCAGTTTAAAAAAAAGTTGTAAATTTTAACACACAAGCAATTATAATAGTTCCGGAATCGTTTTTTGTTTCGTTTAGTAATACAAACAATATAAGAATGAACACAATGGAATAAAATTAAGTAGTCCCATTCTTACTTATTGCACTTTTCTATGAATAATAATTTTATTTATTCATTTTATTCTTTAGTGCACTGACAAAAATAAAATACAAATGGTAGACTTAATGCTTAAAGCATTCTCTACCGCTCAACTATTAGGTGAAGCAGAAACGATTGAGGCGAAATAAAAGAACACAAAAAAGCAACAAAATGTATTTAAAGCTACTAATTTACTTAGATAAATACTTATAACAAACTTACATAAACGTACTTTAATACATATAATCATCCCTTTTTATTTATTTAAAACAACTCAGAAGGAAGGTATCAATTTAAACAACTATTATGCGATATTGCCCATTATAATATTTTAATCACAATCACTTAAGTTACAATATAATATCTAGATCTTACTCACGTGCCTTTCTGCAAGACGGCCTATTATACAAATAAAAATTCAAAACACCAACTGCAAATGCAATAATCTTCAAAAAATACAAGTAAGTAACTAACATTTTACTCAAACTAAAAAAATCAAAAGTGCGAAAACCGCTGCGTAATACATTAATATAGGTATGCGCAGCTAACTTGCATGAGTCATGAAGTGCAAAATTCAGCGAACCTACTGCATGTCAAACAATCCGCCCCAATAGTAACTTTCCTATTTTCCCATCACGAATCCGACATGTCGTGTTTACGTAACACGGAATAACAGAATTAACTTGTAAAAAAACACTAAACCATATTGACCACTTCATTGCGCAACCGACCATTATGAGATAACATCCGCATCATATCCGAATGGACCGGAAAATTGCTACAAAAAGTTGTAATAGTGTTGCCAACTTGCCATCTACTTTCTTGGAGCAATCCAAACACTCACAGTAAACGATGCAAGATTTTATGTTTATTTCAGTGGTATGATAAATCATTAGATGATGATGAAACACGATGATCATCTTATGATGATGATGAATGACTAAACCAGCCAAAGGACGTTCACTGCTGAACATAGACCTCCCCTGAGGTTTTCCACAGCGACCGATCACAAGCGGTCTGTAGCAGTTTGATCCTGCGATCTTCACAAGTTCGTCTGCCCATCTTGTCGTTAGACGTCCTACGCTGCGTCTTTGGTCGAATGGTCTTAATTGTAGAACTTTTCTGCCCCAACGGCCATCAGTTCTTCGCGCTATGTGCCCTGCCCATGGCCACTTGAGCTTACTGATTCTCAGGGCTATGTTCGTTACCTTAGTTCATCTACGTATCTCCTCATTTCTGATTCGATCTCATAGAGATTTAGCCAGTTTAGTGCATTTTTGTTATTCAGTTATCCTTTTGTTTTGGGACTCTGCGGTGTAATTAATCTTGATTTTTAAGTATTAGATATCAAGGATACACTAAAAAGCTTGTTCCTTTTTGCCAAGCCTGTCAGATTCTAACTGTTTGAGAACTCACTACCATTTTAACAAAGACGAGTCCATGTGAACTCTGGATCTCTTCTTTAATAACTTAGAATATTATTTTTAAGATCACTAACTCATTGTAGTAAATGACAATGTCAAGTTCTATGACTGGATCTGGACACATTTGATTGCAATACATTGCAGGTTTGCTTTCTTTTGCTATAAAATACAATAAATTATTTTTTATCATAATAAATGAACGCCGTTTAAAATTGATTACTAGTTACTTAAAGAACTTTAATTTAAAATATTTACTCCTATTACTGGACTAACTTTGTATATCAAAGGTGTCACGTATGTCTTTTTTACAGGTCCAGTCTCAATTGTTACTTACCTCCCTTTAGTATATCGACTCTAAGCATATATTTATAAATTATTTAGATAACATAATCTAGAATTTTTTGGAATTATCCAAATCAAGCTTTTTTATTTTTTTTCCGTAGTTATTAAGTCCAATATCAGCTAGATAGACCAATGGAAGGTGTTAGGGGAGACATTGCCCAGCAGTGGGATGCTATAGGTCCAAGGCAGTCCCATCCACTATCTGGGCATACCATAATAAATATCCTTTCTGTTCCAGGCCAACCAGTGCTTAGTGAGCACATTCTTCGGGTACAGTTTCTTCCACCTCTTCTTCAGCATCGTGCTGATAGTTTGGGAAGCGCTGTCCGCCGGCTGGATACAGCTGGGGCTGATTGCGCTTTCCGATGGTGAATATTATTTATTTATTTTACTAGCGGTCCCAGCAACCTTCATTCCAATTTACTCCCGTAATCTTAACAGCTCTCTATTGCCCTATTTGGGGTCAGACCAAGAAAAACTCATAAAAAATCGGTTTACCCGTTCTCGATTTAATAATAAATAAATATCCTTTGGACATTCCCACACATCGCCATCTAGTCCCAAAGTGAGCTACTCGTGAGCTTGTGTTATGGGTGCCAGACAACGGATATAATCCTTAAATACTTTTTGTTTGTAAATACATACATGATATACATAGAAAACACCCAGACCAATACAAACCGACATGTTCATGCACACAAATGTTTGTATTGTGCGGGGATCGAACCCAACCCGCTGCGTAGTAGGCGATTTCTCGACCACTACACCAGACGGGTCGTCGATTTATAAATGGTGTAACTAACACTTTTTTCTATGCATAAATATACCTCTATATAATAAAATCTATACAGATTTTATTTCAAAAGTATCAATTTTATAAAATCCACCTTTGAAAACGCTAGATAAATATTTGGTGCCAATAATATACGTTGTGTGATGGTCGTGAACGTAGTATGTACCTACCTTATTGTCTTTACGGCCCTGACATCAAAGTTCCTACAGTGACATGCGTTTTCGAAAGATTTTTAAATGAAAAGCATATTTTTATGGGTTTTAGTGAGTATGTTTAGTGAAGAGATAAAATTTTTGGTGTTATATGCCCTAATAAGGGACAAGAAAATGTTACATAATAGCATAACAATGTTCAGCATTTTACTTAGCAAGCACCATGTAGGATTCCACAGTTAAAAATGACAAATTTATGTCTTTAAACACAGATAAATATCCGGTTTGACGCCACATTCTTAAAATATGAGCAGAACAGGATGATTATAAACTGTTACAAAAAAACGCACATTGTTATGAGGTATTCCACGTTATTATTTTTAAGTTATATTAACTAGATATTTATTTATCTTCCAGTGCTCCTGATAGTTTGCCTGTTTAGCGTTAAATATCTGATGGAAGCCATCCGCACTGGCCACGTTTACAGCCGCCCAGGGGAAGTGCTCTACAAATACTGATCTAATTTTATTAGATTTAAGAAACATTTTATAGTGTAAGTCCCAATCGAGTTATGTTACAGTACAGATGTTGTTGGCAACCGGTGCCCTTATTATAACTAGCTCAAGTGTCCGCTCTTTACGAATTTTTGAATGTTTTAATAAAATAAATAAAATATCATTAATTATGATTAAAAAAAAAATTGTTCTATGGTTGTTACTAGAGATACATTTTTATACTCTTGTAGAAGAAGTATTAAATTCTAGACTTTTAGTAGAGGTATTTTCTACGGTCATACGCAATTCTACGCAGAAATAAGAAATATATGAGGTCACTTATTTTTAAAGGAAAATAATAAACGGCCGATTCAGCACAATAAATTAATCTTGTTTTGAATAAACACCTTTTTATTTTTATTCGCTAGTTTAAGAGAAAATTTGGGACGAAGATTAATATTTTTTTTCATTTTTCAATAATTATAAAAAATATAATTATTTAAGATTAATCGTTCTGTTTTTATGATCTAATAAGAGACGCTGTTAATGAAACCATATTTTTATTTAAAATGAGGTGACCTTATATGTGAACTAGCGATTGAACTAGGTATTTATAATTGTGTTCTACAAAGTAGTATATTTCTAATATTTTGCAGCTACCAACTTGCCATTATTTTATTCTTAATGTTAAGTGTGTAATATTCTACTCCCTGTGCATCTCCGGAAATATCACTTTAATAAACTTAAACACGGCGTAACTTCACAACAATTTATTTTTAAGAATATTTTGCCAGTGGAATAAATAAAAGGTAAATAAAACAACACGTATTTTAATATTCCTTACGCTATCTATCAACGTTTGTCCTATTAATATTAAATAACAATCACACGCACACAAAATATCAAATCACAAAACAGAATAATTTATTTACAATCACAGCAGTTCGACATTAAATTAATAAATAAATTAAGCTAACACTAGTCTATTGGTATCGGTAGAAAACATTGGCTATATTTGATGCATCAGGTGGACTGACGTCACGCCTTCTTCGCCTCTTTCCGAGCATCATGGGTACTACCATCGCCATAGTAGCTGGTACCATACCAGCTCCTACAGCAGCCAGGATTGTAGAGGTGTCAGGAGCTACATTGGTACCAACTTTCCTTCGAATGACCCTAGTCCTCACAGGCCGATTGTTCGACGCTGCCACATCCAAATCAAGCTTCCTATCCAAATCCCTCTTCGATTCCTCTACAGTCTTAAAACTCTTTTCAACCTCTAAAAGACCTCCGTGTGACGTCGTCATGTTTGTATGGGCGTTATCTACTGGTAGCACAGTCAATGCTACTGCTTGATGTGACGTCATAGAACCGTATTCCGACCGATCGTCCGCCGGTGGTGGGTTCAATGATCTTTGACGTTTCTTGTTGCGGTAACCTTTAGTTGTTGATAACAGCACCCACTGGCCGTCACCGTTTGGAGGCCTTGATCTGTCATTGTCAAGTTCAGGAGACCCAGCATACACCACTTGGGTTGGTCGTCTATAAGGACGCTTTTGGATTGTTGCTTGGTGAAGTGCTTCATACTCGTAAGGGAAGTGAGATGGGCGGTGATCTGTCACGACTGAATCTGATATTCCATAATATACTGTATCGTCATTATTATTAGAGTCTTCGGAATCACAAATAGGCTTGTTCGGCCGCCTTCCTTCGTCTGGAGACCATGAAGAAGGATAAGATGTCTGCTGAAGTTTATTCCATGTCGGTCTTGATGGCAGTTCAGCTTCGTATTCCATGGGCATGTGTAGTTTGTTGTTAATGTATCCTGGACGATTTAATATGGGCTTCTTTTGAGGATAGCTGTAGCCGTTTCCCATTTCTTGATACGACGTGTATCTGTCGTCACTAGGAAATCTGTCATCATCATCGTTCCATACAGTTGGTTTTTGTTTCTTAACATTAGGCTTCCACTTAGATATCTTGCTTGTTGACCACGCCACTGGCTCCAATGTAACCCATCCATCTTTGTCGTCATAAGGATGTTTGTGTTGTTTCACTTTTAGTCTATTCCACGTTGTGTACACTTTTCCGTTATTTTCATCATCATCACTATTGTCTTCACTGTCCATATAACTAACGCGATCAGCTTTAAGTTTTTCTTTTTTCAATTTTGCAGCTAAAGCGGTGATGGCTTGTATCCGATCAGGGGAAAATTCTCGAAGGTCTTTAAGCTTGTCTTCCGGTGCGAAGTCTTCGAAGCCATCGTGAGGTCCTTCATCGCCATTAAATCCGTCCTGGCATGAAGGCCCGAAGCACCGCGGAGTGTTTCCATTCACATCATGAACTATATGCGTCATTAAGTTCTTTATATCCACTTCATCATTGATTTCTACTGAAGCATCTTTCCACTTTCGGTCGTTATCTGTTGCTTTCTCGATGATGGTGATGGGGTCTTTTCCGGGCACGTCTAGTTGGTAGGTTTTAACTTTGTCATCGTATCTTTCGAGTTGGTCGTTAGGGCTAGCGGCTGCGAGTGCCACCGCGAGAAGCACTGTCAATTTCATCGTTTTCACTTTCATGGGACCGCGAGCCGCGCCGAGTGCGCGCGGAGACTGAGCGCCGGCGGCGTCTGCAGCCCGCTGATATAGTTTTGATAGTGGATGCACAACGACGCCCTCCCTGCGCTCTAATGCAGTGGTAATTCAGTTCGGTCACGACGAATGAGCGAGATAATTATGTGGCGATTGTCGTTTGCTGGCTTAATCTTAATTGACTATCACGACTCTCACAGGGCCGTGACCCCCGGGTGAAACCGTTTTTCATTTTGTACTGTTTTCACCGAGAATAATAGGTGAAAATGAACAGTTTTCCCACAGTGGCCAAAGTTGGAGACAAAAACATATTTCGTGAAATGTCAGCGATGAAAATGACGTCGTGTTAGCGAGTTAAACATCCGCGTACGTGGAAATTTCGCAACTAAAGTTCCACGGCAAAGTTGTAATGTGTTGTCTGTTTTTGTTATGTTCATGAAACATAAACATTATATAAAATGTATACTTTCCCATTATTCACTTGGCGAAGTAAGTTTTTTCAACTAACGTAATATGGTGGGAATTTTTAAATTAGTAACGACAGAAGGTATTATTTTAGGTGTTGCGATGCACCAGCTAGATAAATACCTGTTTTATTAAAAGCTATAAATGATTGATCGATCACTTGACTACCTGAGGTTAATACAGACTATTGCTTTTGGTGATTGCACCAAAAGCTCTTAGTAAGAGTTGTCATCTGTTGCCATTCATATGTGCATCTTCTTCTACTTAAGTCTGACAATAATCTTGTCAATTTTACATTGGACGCAACAAAAAGCAGTCACATTCCGAAACATTGGTTTTACAGTCAAGATATTTATCTTCCTTACACTTAATTTTGCTTTAAATCTTGCCGTCTAGTAACTACTGAAGGTCTTTGGTTGGATATGTGCTTGATATCAACACAAGGTTTTTTTGTATGTAATTCATATTGAACCTAATGTCGTTCGCGAGTATGTCCGTCACACGCAGCCCACTTCCCCGACCCAGGCGACTCTCTCTTAATGGCTGTTCTTATTATCCCTATCGCGACTCACATCAGCAATCTAATTGCGTCTGCGCAGATCTCTTGTCGTCGTTTTAATCATAAATATGCTTTGTTTGTATGTTCATAGCAACTGCCAACTGAAAAAATATACTGCATTCAAATTTTATTTATTTATACTTTATTGCACAACCGATATTTGTACAAAAGGTGGACTTAACGCCATGTGGCGTTCTATACGAGTCATACCTTTGGGCTAAGCAGAAATTATTCAAATTATGATGTTGGTGCTAGGCTGTACACGCTGAAGCTCCTATGAGCTTTGATGTGTTTAAAAATGTTTTATCAATTTCGGGCTCAAGAAATAAAACATCAAATTTTAGACAAGGGTCAAAATGAGTATTACGTCAACCACAAAACACAACATGATTTGCGACTGCGAAAGTAATTTCAAGCAGAAAGTGTTATTATTTTGAATTTTATCAAATTAAAAAACTGAAATAACACAAAAGCAGCTAAAAGTGGATATCTAGACTTAGTACTATATACTTTTTGAGACTGATTATGAATATTATATATTCTCTGAAAACGTGTAACGTAGCGTGCATGCGTCAGTATGCGTGCGTGTGACTTGTGAC
Organism: Pyrausta purpuralis; assembly: GCA_963924145.1. Taxonomy (NCBI): domain Eukaryota; kingdom Metazoa; phylum Arthropoda; class Insecta; order Lepidoptera; family Crambidae; genus Pyrausta; species Pyrausta purpuralis. The sequence continues at coordinate 4,099,493 of OZ001664.1, read as the reverse complement.
GCGATTGAACTATGAGTAATCACTAATCACAGGCATCTCCGTGAAATAAAACATTTGGTCGCCTTGCTTAAACATTTTATGACTAGTGTTTTTATTTGAAAGATATCCGGTATAGTGTTAGAGAGCAATTATTCGAAGCGAAATTCTTTGTGAGCCTTACTTTTCGAATAGTTAGACATTAGTTATTTGATAATTATCAATCAGAATTATGATTGTTACAATTAAGACAACGTTAGCTCTATGCACTTTGTTTTGTTGGTGGAAAACAAAGGTGGACTCTTTCTTATAAGTGCTATAGCACCTGTGGCATACAGAGTCACTCTTCGTAGTACTATTTTAACTTATAAAACAAAACAAAACATGTGGTGTGTGTGTATGTATGTGTGTGTTGTGGTAATTGTGTTATGCATCATATTTAAGCAGGCTTCCAGTTTCTTTGTAGTTCAATGATTTTAGCCAGTGTGTCACTGTAATTTTGCACTCTATTTTTGTCACTGTATTTTTTATACCTAAAATATTTGCTATTTTCGTAGTAATCAAACAAATGTATCAAAATGACAATTTCTACAGCTTTTACCAATTAAACACGCACAAAACCACAAAATTCAGTCATAAACCAATAATACTTATTTCGGCTCCACCACCTCGTTGTTACCAAAAAAGTCAAAATTAAAAAGGCGATGACCGCAGCTTGAAGCAGTCATAAGATGAATAAAACAGACGGACATGGCAAAACGTTAGGGGTTCCTTGTTGGATTTCAGAATCCTAAAAAAATAATATGTTTTTTTTGATGACCAGTTATTTTTCAATTGGAGGTAATGGTTAAAACAAGACGTCACGGTACGATAGAATCGTCCAGTAGAAGTTTTTCCATACTAAGAACGACATTACTTCCACGAAAACTATGGAAAAACACCTACCTACTTGATACCATAATACTCAATATTTTTTACAGTTCATAACGAAGTTTGCTCATGGAAGAAGATGGCTCTTATCTATAATCTATAATTAAGTATTATAAAGCTGAAGAGTTTGTTTGTTTGTTTGTTTGTTTGTTTGTTTGAACGCGCTAATCTCAAAAACTACGGGCCCGATTTGAAATTTTTTTTTGCATTGAATAGTCCATTTATCGAGGAAGGCTTTAGGCTATATAACATAAAGATACGACTCATAAGACCACAGCAGAAATGAAAAATGTTGCGAAAACGGGAGAAAGATATTCCTTTTGAGAGCTTCCGCTGCGTACGCTGCGGAAACCGCTTAAGTTACACAAAAATCATGTATGACAAGATTGTTCAGCATTAAGAGTTCTATCTATAATAAAGTCCGCGACAGCATATGTCTATCTTTTATGGTTGACTTACTACAACCTTTTTTATGTTAATAAATTTGTAAAAAAATAATGCATTATTTTTAGAGGTGTATTATACACACAGGTATTTATTCTTATCAAAATAAATACATTCATCATCACAAGCATTTCATATAGAACCAAGTTGCCCTTTATATCATTTGATTTCAAAAAATATCTTAGGAGCTATCACAGTTTTAACATAACTCCGCACCAAAATAATGTTCGCAGCTTAAGAACAACGTGCGCTTGCGCTAATCTATACTAATATTATAAAGCTGAAGAGTTTGTTTGTTTGTTTGTTTGTTTGTTTGAACGCGCTAATCTCAAAAACTACTGGCCCGATTTGAAATATTTTTTTACGTTGGATAGTCCATTTATCGAGGAAGGCTTTAGGCTATATAACATAAAGATACGACTCAAAAGACCACAGCAGCAATAAAAAATGTTGCGAAAACGGGAGAAAGATATTCCTTTTGAGAGCTTCCGCTGCATACGCTGCGGAAACCGCTAAAGTTACACAAAAATCATGTATGACAAGATTGTTCAGCATTAAGAGTTCTATAATAAAGTCCGCGACAGCATATGTCTATTTTTTATGGTTGACTTACTACAACCTTTTTTATGTTAATAAATTTGTAAAAAAATAGTGCATTATTTTTAGAGGTGTATTATACACACAGGTATTTATTCTTATCAAAATAAATACATTCATCATCACGAGCATTTCATTTAGAACAAAGTTGCCCTTTATATCATTTGATTTCAATAAATATCTTAGGAGCTATCACAGTTTTAACGTAACTCCGCACCAAAATAATGTTCGCAGCTTAAGTACAACGTACGCTTGCGCTAATTATATTATAAAGCTGAAGAGTTTGTTGGTTTGAACGCGCTTATCTCAGGAACTGCTGGACCGATTTGGAAAAATTTTTCTGTGTTAGATAGCTTATTTATTGAGAAAGGCTTTAGGATATAAAACATCACGCTGCGACGGGAGGGGAGGGAGCAAACTCAAAACGCGCGGACGAAGTCGCGGGGGACCGCTAGTTATATTATAAAGCTGAAGAGTTTGCTGGTTTGAACGCGCTTATCTCAGGAACTGCTGAACCGATGAATATGAAAAAATATTTCTGTGTTAGATAGCTTATTTATTGAGAAAGGCTTTAGGAGGGGAGGGAGCAAACTCAAAACGCGCGGACGAAGTCGCGGGGGACCGCTAGTTATTGATACTTGCCCTTATGCCATGTCCAATTATAATTGTATTTCAAGAGGAAAGCTCCTCCGTGGCGAGAGTATACGAAAATAAGATGGGGTAAGAGCTCTTTTCAATCGAATTAATAAAAGAAGGTAAAAATATCAAAAGTATTGTCAATTGCATTAATTTAATGTTTTTAGTATTTTTTTTAAAGTCGGTTTAAGTGTGTAAATTATTTTAATAATATTTTCTTAATAATAATTGCCCTAAAAATAATCAGCTCGACGACCTCCGTGGTCGAGTGGCTAGCACGCTGGTTTCAAGCGTCGCCATCTCGTGAGGTTCCGAATTCGATTCCCGGTCGGGTCAATGTGAAAACGATCTTTTCTATATTGTCTCGGGTCTGGGTGTTGTGGTACCACCGTTGTGTCTGATTTCCATAACACAAGTGCATTGGCTACTTACTTTGGGATCAGAGCAATGTATGTGATTGTTGTCCAATATTTATTTATTTATTTATTTCTATAACTTCTCGTTTTTGAAAATCCGTGAACAAAGATATAAATGTACAAACATTTAGGTTATATACATACATACATACCTTACGACATTCAGCACACGTTTTTGAATGTTCGACATACTCAAAAAATATCAAATTACATACAACGATATTACATACATACACGATGAATTGATTACCTCCTTTTTTAAGTCGGTAAAAATTAAAAAAAACTTATGAATCAAATTATCGCCCTGCCTACTGCCTTTTTTACGTACGCCTAATTTAACGAAGAGTAAGTAAGGTATAAGATGCAATCAACAGTACATTGCTCCGAATGTTTTTGTATGAGAAACCGTATTATTACAGTTAAGTAGAAATCATTGTCTGTGGTCTCGAAGCGAGTGATTGCACAGTAATATACTCGTACGTACATATATATTTAGTAGCGGTCCCCCGCGACTTTGTCCGTGCGTTTTGTGTTTACTTGTTTCGCTTCCGTCTCAGCGTGTATTTTTAACCTAAAGCCTTCCTCGGTAAATAAGCTATCCAACACATTTTTAAGGGGTTTGGGGGGCTAGTAGGGTTCATTTTTAAGTGTGTCTGTCTGTCCGTCCGCATGTCACAGCCACTTTGTTCTGTAACTATGAGCGAACAGTGCGATACTGTTGAAATTTGGTATGAAGATGTATCCTGTTAACCGCTTTCTTTTAAAGTCTTACGTTTAAAAGAAAGACGCTTCCAAAGTGGTAGAACGGGCGTCCCCCACCCGCCTCACGGCACCCTCAGTGCGCGAGTTCGACTTGCACTTGGCCGGCTTTTTATAGCTATAAGCCTTCCTTGATAAATAATCTATCCAACACTTTTTTATTATTTAATCATTTATTACAAGCAAAGGTACATACAAAAGATAAACGAACACACATATAGTAATACGAGTATTAAAATGTCAAAACAAAGTAAACATTACCTATTTTGCCGGCGTTGTGTTGCGCATCTTGATGTCCGGTAACCGTCCGCGAAACCGAAGATACGAAACACTCTTCGGCCAAAATTCTGCTTTTATGAAGGTCGATAGCTGTTCGGTCGGAACCCTCAACTCAAGCGAATTGAGGTTCGTTGAATGATCGTTCGTGATCATCGTTGTGACGAGATTCCAACTCGTATTTGGTATTAATTGAGTATGTATTTGGTATTAATTCGGATGTAGTCTACAATCTCCTCGAGCTTTGTAGAGTAATGAAGTCGATATTTTAAATCAGTCCAATTAGTTCCTGGGATTAGCGCGTTCAAGCAAACAAACTCTTCAGCTTTGTATATTAGTATAAACTTAGTTTTACACGGTAATCCATTTCAAGTCAAGATACATTATAGATCATCGAAATTTTTCGGGATACTTTATTCGTCCAAAACCATTGACGCAGCTTGTTATTCCTTTAATTGACAAAAAATAGGTATATAATTCGAATAACAATAAAATAATTAGGTGTACTCTTTCTCCTTTCACTATAAATAATGAAAGGAGTTTTTTTAACAAATGCTAATAAATAATGCAATTTCTACTAGGAAATGGACGTGGAATGACTTAGGACATTCATTTGAAATCACTTTTAGCATTGACGTGAAATTTATTAAGAGCAATAAACCAATTATCTTAGTTAACTGAGCGACTCCAACATCAATTAAGATATTACATTATTTACTTCACAGGCACACGTGCTTGAATCAATTACATAATGTGAATGTGATTGTTTATAGTCACTGACCATTTACCACTCACTAAACAAATTACGAAGCAATCAAAGAGAATGTTGTCGTTATAAGAGTGCTACGTAAATCAAAGAGTTTATATCGAAGACTAAAAACAAAAGAACGCTAAATACTCCTAAGATGATCGTATTTGTTTGTTATAAACACAAATGGTAAATCTGTCTAACCGCCTAACGGGCTCAATAAAGTTATTGATGAAAAGACCTACCAGAAAAACATTATCTGAGGTATTTGGTTTTGAAATTATATTTAAAATGCTGGTTAAAAATGAGGATATTAGGCATCGTTTGTAGTTACCTATGTATACAAACAAAATATCAGTCATATCGTCTCGGGAGGAGCCCAAACATGGTATTGTGGCAAAACTCCGCTGTGCCTAAACCATGTTTACTATGCTTCCATCTATGAGGTCGATGGAACACACTCTGCTTCTGGTACTTGTAATAGCGCCAGCTACAAAAAAATATTGTCTGATTTTTATCACATCTAGTCTAGTCTATCACAGTAGTAGTCCCCCTAGCCGCTTTCGACTACTGTGGCCAGTCACAACGACCAACCGACTGCGAGGGACATACTATAGTGCACAAGTGTGTGCGCAAACACAGGTGCACTCTCTATTCCTTTCACTCTCATAGCCCGATGGGACAGCAATCTGTGTCTTTACGTGTCTTTCCGAGAAACACCGCCAACTTCCAAACTCCGGGCTACCCTAAGAATTTCTGAACAAAACACTCAGGTATATATATTTTTGGCCAGACCCGGGGATCGAACCCGGGGCCTCTGGCGCAGCCGTCGCTTTTAAGTGCGACCCTCTTACAGCTGCGCCACCGAGGCAGTTAACCCTTATTACATCTAGTTGTATGTTATATCTCTTAATAATATTAAATACTTCGTTTATCAGTCCTAGCTATTATTAGTAAAACTGCCAAAGATGGATCCTTGCTGTGAGGTATTGAAATAAATGGACCTGTACACCATGTCCATAGTATGTTTTGAAAATTATTATTGGTTAAATTTATCAAAACTGACTGAAAAGTAATGATATGGTATTTTTTTTAGATCCGCCCTAAAAATCAGTTTTATATGATATCACACTCGACATGGCTTCTGAATATTAAAAAAAAACTCATTCAAAATACTTGATTACTCAGCACCTACCGACGTTTTTTTTTTAAGTATTTCGGACCAAAAAAAATTTTTAACCACTAGTATGTGTGTGCCAAACGGCTAAAGTGTAGATTGATTTGAGTTTTTTTTTGCGTACAGCTTTCACTATGAGCTGAGCTTAAATAATCAATCAACTCCGCCCTACGTTTATCAACAACTCAATTAATTTTCCCAACTAAACAAGGAAACAATGAAAAGTAGAAAAGTGTTTCAATGAGCATCAAATCGAATCGATAATTTCAAGGAAAGTGCAAGTGAAATTATATTTAGAAACTGTCATTGCTATTGTAGAAAGCATAAAGGCTGGCGTTAAATAAGATGGAAGACGGCATTAAGCGCGCGCGCAGATTTTCATGCTCCGCAGTGTTCGGATAAAGGAGAAACCGTGAAACCCTTCCAGTGAATTGTTATCGAGATTAATGAAAACATTGACGCATTTGTCTCCAAAAAAGATACCAACGTTGGTGTAACACCTAAACAAAACATTTTGAAAATGTTTTGCTGCCATATAATCAAAATCATGTCATACTAGAGGGTAAAGAGGAAAGCAAACAAATGAAAGGAAGTTCAAGAAGAATAAAAAATACACTACGTAACTATCTAGGCCAAAACATACCATTAATCTGTACCGATGAATATTTACGATGTTTTCACAGTACTAAGATAATTCAGCGCCTTGATTTAGTCTTTATCGTACTTAACATGCTATTACGACTACCTACTGCACTTCATAAGTAAGTTAAAAGATGTATTCAAGCTATTTCCCTAAGCTCTGCACTACATAGTAGAAATACTGGCTTGAGTGTACTTTCTACATTTACACGTAAAACCACGTTTTAATTATCGCACTATTGCATACTCGTTTTCCGAAAAAAAAATGAAATTTATAAGTGAAGAAAAATTGAGATAACAATGATACATTTGTTTTCGCCAATTTTTACCTTTTCAGGTTTATTCACAACACACTTATAGCTCTAATTGATCAAATGATGATTGCTTTTCGTCCGTTTATGCCTACTTAATATTACTAGCCTAACATTAATAAACAAGAACCTCAAAATTGCTTTAACACATTATATGTTGATAATGTACCTGTTTTATTGATAAAAACCTCTGTTTCGAACCTTAATTATTTAATGGTCAACGTTTTTGTGTTAGCTAGATGCTTAACTATAACTGTGTCTAACTTATGAATTATTAACAGCCGTAATAAGCCTCACACAATAATTTATGCGACACATACATACGGCAACTATATCTTGTTCTCTGTAGGAATTGTATTTCAACCAGTGCTGGCCACTGTCCCTATAGAAGGACGTCTTGCCTTTGAGTAGGTAATCTAATTGTCTCTCCGGACTAAGACAGTGCATAAACAGGTAGTGTATTTGTGTATTATTGCGCAAAAACTTTAGCTTCTGCATCCAAAAGGAGGAGATTCTCAAATTTAACTGTTTTTTTTTTATATATACGTGTACTACTTCATATCTAAGTCTTTGTGGACTGACTTAAAAAAAATTGTTTACCTTTGGAATATACTTAATAGTTAATCTCATTGTTGTTGGTGTAATAATTAGATCACTTGGAGAAAGTTTTAAAGAAACAAATGATACAGCAGATAAAGAAATAAATTGTTTATTCATAAAAACAAAGGTAATTATAGTAACGAATATGACTTAAACTTAAGGACGTATTACAGTATTAGTCTGAACTACATTGGACCTGTGTTTCAGAACTAGATAAAAGAACTAGAGTTACCAAAAAAAATACAATAATCTTACTAAAATAACGAAATCAATCTTACATATTAACTAATTACCTATATCAGATAATATATCTGATCATAGATTGTACCACTGAAATCAACATCGTTGCCTCCCGTTGAACATGACCTAAGCTGATGAGATCATCCATTTTAAAATTATCCCACTTATGATAAAAAAGTGAGTTCACTTAGAGATAGCTTAAGATTTTGCAATCAAAGTCAGGAGGTCGATTCTCGGAAAATTCGATCGATTAACTTTTTTCGTATACGAATTGCACAAAAATTGCCCCCAGGCCTATCGTCCCGAACTTTACAACTAAGCATACTGACATCACTAGTTCTAGTCCCAGAGGAGCTCTGATCTCATTAAGTACCTTCTAAGCGCAGTGTCGGTTCATAAACTTGACGTGAGCTCAAGTAAGATGCATTTACAAAGGCACCGCCTTTAGCGAGCAAGAAAATAATAGAAGGTGCTCACTTACTAGAAGCATTATGTTTATGAACTTGAGTGATGAGATTAAGTATACCGTAGAGGTACCTACCTACCTATGTTTCCTGTGTAATCAAATAATGAACAATAATTTATTCAGAATTCACAAATCGAATAACTATCGCCCTGATTGATCCGAACCAGGGCTATAGTCATTTAATATTAGCTTGGCTACTTTAGAAATACATATAAAGATGGAGTCAACTGTTAAACCACCTGTTTCTTTTAAATTAACGATTCGTTATCAAATGACTGGTATAAAATGCCATAAAGCAATAAGTCCACCAATGGTACAACTGACAGTGAAATAAAGTTTAAATAAATAAAATATTACTGAAACATCTATAAGTAAAGATCCTGAATCACTTGCTAACAATACATCGAAACCAGTGTTTCGTGTTTCTTCCAATGTGCTTTTAGCAAAAATAATTAACATCGTTGAAAGCTCATTTCGATAACTTTCAAACAATTTGTTTAAATAAATATTTTTTCCTTCACTCATTTTATTTCGCCTTCTTCCTTTCGAGTAAAACACGGAGCCTCTTAAAATCTCTTCAAATTACGATTGGATAACCGTCACACTTATCGAAACACCATGAATAGATTCATCACACACAACATTGATCGACGCAAGCTCTCTGTTACGTCGTGATCCATTTAGCTTGCAAAACATTGCGTCATGTTAAGCTTGGAAAGCGTAATTGGCTGTTATAAGAGCAAGAACAAAGCACTTTCGTGGTAACTGCTTTGTAACCGCCTAAACGAATTCGACGGCATTGGACAGATGCGACTGTAGAGTCGATTTGAAAGTAAAGTATTTTTTATAAAACTCGTTAAATATTATGTTACGGTATGACAAATAGTTCACATAAATAGTTATTTTTTTAAGTAAGCATCACACCAATTTTGGTTGATTACAAAACACCTGGCATACGTGCCTCTCGTGCAAATAGGCAACAAAGCTACAAAAAATATAATCTTTACTATTGCAACATTTATGACCCCTAATGACCCCAAGATCTTTCGTTATCTTCCTAACTACAGACAATTTAGAAAAGTCAAGTAGTAATGATTGATTTTTCTGATCACGTCGAACACAATCACAATAGATAATCCATTAAAAAAAAAAAAAAAAGAGGGTTAAGTGTAAACACATACCTTGATTTGCTCCATAAATTTTTAATTAAAAACAAAGTAATTAAGCACTGAACACAATTCAAAATAGCACAAGGTGACAAGAAACAAGTGATTAAGTGAAATTTATAAACAGAATAACACTAAGAGTTTTATCACGTACGCGACCGTTACGACGTTCACAAATCCGAAATTCAAAATGTCTGGCGGCAAATATGGAAACTGCAGCGGATGCATGCAGGCTATACCGGATCGCTGCTTCCTGACTTGCAGCTCGTGCAGTATGCACTATGATTTGGAGTGTGCGGGAGTATCCGAACAGCGCTTCTTCAATACTTTGACCGGTGAGCACAGGGCTGCGTGGAGGTGCGTGACGTGTACCAGCAAGCAGCCAAAAAAGGACAACACAAATACACCGGTGCGGGCTGCGGAGGGCGGAGTGACCATGCGGCGAGGTGCATCCAGGCCGGTAGATATGGACGCGTCTTCCCTCGACGACACGGCGCTCAACATGTCTGTCGAGCTGACTGACTTTCAGTTGTTCGTCTTGGAGTTCCGCCAGTTTCGAGAGGAGATGCGGGCCGAGATGAAATCGACCCAGGCCAGGCTCGACGCTCTGAATGATGGCATGCTGGAGCTCTCCGGCCGTGTGATTCGTTGCGAGGGGCGCTTAGGCGACGTCGAGGGGCGCGTGCGGGCGCTCGAGATAGCCGCCAGCACCGCCAGCGTCGCCGTCGGGGCGCGCATCGACGCCGTAGAGTACCGACTGGACGCCGCAGATCAACGGCGAGCAGCGACCGAGCCGGGGGCCGAGGCGGGCGCCGTCGCGGGGCTGGAGCGGACCGTCGCGGAGCTCAAGCTCGAGCTTAACGACCGGGACCAGGAGGCGCTGCTGGCGGACCTCGAGATCGGCCAGCTCCCGGAGCAGAAGGGGGAGAGCGCCATGCACGCCGTGCTGGTGCTGGCCGGGCGTCTGGGCGTGCCGCTGGAGGAGCGCGACGTGGTGTTTGCGGAGCGCGTGGGCGCGCCCCCGGCGGAGGCCGGCGGGACGCGCGCGCGCCGCGTCGTGGTGCGCCTGGCGCGCCGCCAGCTGCGCGACGAGCTGCTGCGAGCCGCGCGCGTGCGCCGCACCGCGGCATCGGAGGCTGGGAGCCGGGTGTTCGTCAACGAGCGCCTGACGCGCCCAAACCGCCAGCTTTTTCACCGGGTGCGCGAGGAGTGTCGCCGGCTGCAGTGGCGGTATTCGTGGACGAAGCAGGGCCGTATCTACGTGCGCAGGGCCGACGGAAGCCAGGTATACCAACTACGGTCAATGGCAGATCTGGACAGAGTGCTCGCTCCCCCTGCGATCTGACCCCTCAGACAGAACACTGCAAATTAAAATGAACACTATTAATTCTGAACAGCACTCAGTTAATGAAAAATGCTATTACAACCATGATTTTTTAAAATTACCTTTAGTAGATATGCCGTGTCAGTCTAGTGATATAGAAATTTTACTCGCTTTGCTGCTCTTAAACAAAATCACCCCATTGCTTGGCTATGCTCATTCGTTCCGTGCCACTGCCTTAAATAGTCTGAAACAAATTAACAAGTTTTATTATCTTATACATGCTCATAATACAATTAATACAACTATTATATCATCCAATACAACTTCTTATTATTGCAATATTCACAATCAAATTATTCTGGTATGCTTAGACAACAACTTTTTTAGTAATTACATTTATATAATTTCATGTATGAATGCACTGTGTGGGTTGTGTGTAGGGATGTACTGGAAACACAGGATCACATGCCGACTACCTCATTACCAGGCCTTGGGTTAAAGAACTTGTTAGTAGGATTATTCAATGCCGGCTCTCTTGGTACAGGACATGAGGAACTGACGGTGGCTGTGGAGGATATGGGTTTTGATATTTTGGCTATAAATGAGACTTGGCTTGAAGATCAGGCCGATTGTAGAGCCCCCAGGTTGCCAGGATATCAGTTGAAGCACACGCCAAGACCGAGCTGCATTCAGAAAGACTGTGGTGGTGGTGTAGGGTTTTACATTCGTAGAGGCATCAATGCCAGACCGTGCCAGCACCCAACCTCGGAGCCCTCAGTGCAGCAAATGTGGTTGACAGTTCGCATACTTGATAAGGACATTGTAATTGGTACCGCCTACAAACCTCCATGGCAAAGCGCCGACCTGTTCCTTAGTGCAATCACAGAGTCTGTTGCTGCCTTGGCCAGTAAAGATGGCATCATTTTACTAGGGGATTTCAACATTGATTTACTGGAAGGACAGAGCAATAAATGCAAGCTATTTTATCAATTTACTGAAAGCCTCAATCTCAAACAGATAATCAGAGATCCAACCCACTTTACTAGTCATAGCAGCACCCTCATAGATGTAATATGCACCGATATACCACTTATAGAGGCCAAGGTAAAGTACTCACCGGACATGGGGGCTCATGCCATGCTTTCGGCTGAATTGAGGATAAGGAAGGAAAGACCAAGACCACGTTTCATAACATTTAGACCGCTAAATGCTATTTTACCAGACCAACTTAGAGCAGACTTGGACTTTATACAGTGGATGAACTTTTACGATGCGCCAGATGTCAACCAATTGAACAGGGCCTTTACCCTCTGTGTTCGAGGCCTAATGGACTTGCATGCTCCGGTGAAGACCCTCAAATTTAAACATCCTCCTCATCCTTGGATAACAGACACTGTCAGGGCAATGATTCGTATCAGGGATAACTATCACAAGAAATATAAGCAGGATGGTTCTGAGTCTCACAAAAACAGCTATAAGGAGATGAAGCGTATTGTGGTCGAGGCAATTGAGAGGGAAAAGACCTGTTTCTTTACTAAAAGTATTAACTGTAAGATAAATGACCCAAAGACTTTGTGGAAAAATCTTAAAGATACAGTACTCCCAAATAAAAAAGCTGATAACCATCTACCTATAACGCTTAATAACCCTGATCTGATCAACTCTCATTTTTTAAATGTGCCTGGGGAGTTTGTGACAACAATTTCCCAGCTGTCATACCTGGAACATCATCGGCACAATAGTAATGCTTCCTTCTCACTGCAAACGGTGAGTCGAGAGATGGTACTAAAGACCATCAAGCGCCTCAAGTCAAATGCGCAGGGGAGTGACGAGATATCTTTGGAGATGCTGCTGCTGACCCTCCCTCACTCATTAGATACAATAACTGAGATAGTTAACCGCTCAATAAGGGAGTGCACATTCCCTGATGACTGGAAGACGGCTGTTGTTAGACCGCTGCCAAAAACCAATCAGCCAACAACTGTGCAGGAACTTCGCCCCATCAGCCTCCTTCCCTGTCTGTCCAAAGTGTTAGAAAGAATAGTCTGTGACCAACTCACTGAGTACTTGGAAGGCAACAACATTCTTCCAAACCTACAATCGGGCTTCCGCAAGGGACATGGGACAGCTACAGCCTTGGCAGAGGTGGTTGACAACCTGCTGTCTGCTCAGGACCAGGGCTGTGTTTCATTTTTGCTTCTCCTTGATTTCTCCCGTGCCTTTGACTCAATAAGTATTCCATTACTCCTATCTAAGCTGAGCTACTACGGACTTGAAATTAACACTGTACGATGGTTTTGCAGCTATCTCTCTCAGAGGAGGCAATATGTCCAGCTGAAACTGGAGGATGGTAGTAAGCTACAGTCCAGACCAGAAGCAGTGAGCAGAGGCGTACCTCAGGGATCCATTCTGGGTCCGATCCTATTTATTTTGTACAGTGCAGACATCACAACATGTATTAAACATTGCCACTACCATCTGTACGCTGATGATGTGCAGTTGTCTTTGCCCTTCTTTCCCTCTGAATGTGACCAGGCGGTTTCGAAGATAAATGGTGAGTTGAGCAGGATATCAGAATGGTGTAAATCACACTCCCTCACACTAAATGCCAAGAAGACTAAATACATGGTGATTGGTACCCCCTTAAATGTGGCAAAACTCAACAATGCAGCAATCAATATCAACATAAATAATGAAACATTAGAGAGGGTGGAGAGGGCGCGGAGCCTGGGCCTGATCTTTGACTGCAACCTCAGATTCGAAAGTCACATCATGGAATGCGTCAGAAACTGCTTTTACAGACTGAGGTTGTTGTACAGGATTAGACCTTACCTGAGCGAGGCACTGAGAGTAGCACTTTGCGAGGCACTGATCCTATCAAAATTTAATCACTGTGATGCCGTGTACGGTCCTTGCCTGCTGGCACGATCGGCCAAGCTCATACAGCGTGTGCAAAATGCCTGCGCCCGTTTTTGCTTTCACATACCACCGCGCACTCACGTGACTCCTTACCTGAATGCAGCAAACTTAATAAGGATGGAAGCACGCAGACGACTTCACTTGGCGACCTTATTATTCGGAGTTATACATACTCATAAACCGGCATACCTGAGGGAGAAATTGGTTTGGGCGCGAGGTGGGATGGGACAGGAAAGAAGAGCTGCTGCGTGCGTGTTCCTGACCCCGCGGCATCGGACGGTGGCATTTCGTGGCTCGTTCAGATTCGCTGCCACGAAGTGCTGGAACTCATTGCCCCCCCCTTTGCGCGCCCTAAAAGTGAAAAATACATTTAGAGTAAACTTTAAAAAACATCTCTTGACAAAACAAAAGGAAGAAGCTGAACAAGCCTATAATACTCACCTCAGGGACCTGCGCGTCATGCGTGCGGAGACAACGTCCAAGAAAAAACGTGCAAAGTAGTCCACATGTCCTATAACCTGCCTTTGAGCTGATGTCTCGATACCTTTTTTGTACTTCTGTACACGTGGACGGCGTGGTAAGGCGTGGTTTCTGGTTTTTTCAGTTTAAAAATCCCGATCATTGCCGAATTTTAAAAATACCCAATCCCAAGCCCGAGTTGCGTCCGATCGATGAACTTAAAAATGAATCATCAAAATGGCCGCCTCAGCTCGACCGGCGCTTCACGGCACAGATTATAGTAAGCGTTTAACCGCACCGGCGCCTCAGGCCAGAGACAAACAAAACTTCATGGCTGGATTGTATATTATTAGTGGTGTTGTGTGGCACGGTCCGATTGACAGCGACAAGCGTAATGCAACGGCGTGCATGTACTAGAGGTTCTATTATTGTTTTTTTTTTTTTCTTTTATTATTTTTTATGTCTTAAGTTTTTCATTTTTTTATTTTTTATCAATTATTATAGTAATGTGTATTAATTTATTCTTGTACCTGTTTTTTTTTTTTTTTGTTTAATTTATTTTTCTTTGTATGTGTGTACACTTATCAAAGGGGTTCCCGCAGAATATCAGTATCGTGACATGCCTCGCGCTGTCACGAATTATGCTGAGCGGGGACCTTTTTGACACATAGGTACCTATTATTTATATATTTTATATATCTATTAAAACTGATGTCTATATGTAATAATATTTATAATAACCGTGTTTTTTTTTTGTTGTTTTGTTTTGTATATGATTGTAACTTATGTGTCAAATAAAATAATTTCTATTCTATTCTATTCTATTCTATTATATTAATAATAAGCTGAAAAAGGGCCCAAAAGCTACCTATCCTAAAATATAAGTTTGCTCTTTTTTTCCCTCAAAACAATATATAATTTAGAAAAAATATTTTAGATAACAGCGACTCCACGGCTCTCACGGCGTGACGGTCAAGGCTGGTTCGGTTTCACTTTCTGTGCAAAACATTTCACCGCTCTCGCGGTCGCTGCAGAGAAATGTGCAGCCGCACTTGATCTTAATGCATAACTTAATAAAGTAAGTATCAAGAAATTATGGACGAATACGTCCAAAACCATTGAAGCAGCTTGTTATTCCTTTAATTGACAAAAAATAGGTATATAATTCGAATAACAATAAAATAATTAGGTGTACTCTTTCTCCTTTCACTATAAATAATGAAAGGAGTTTTTTAACAAAAGCTAATAAATAATGCAATTTCTACTAGGAAATGGACGTGGAATGACTTAGGACATATTCATTTGAAATCACTTTTAGCATTGACGTGAAATTTATTAAGAGCAATAAACCAATTATCTTAGTTAACTGAGCGACTCCAACATCAATCAAGATATTACATTATTTACTACACAGGCACACGTGCTTGAATCAATTACATAATGTGAATGTGATTGTTTATAGTCACTGACCATTTACCACTCACTAAACAAATTACGAAGCAATCAAAGAGAATGTTTTTACATTGTAAGAGTGCTACGTCAATCAAAGAGTTTATATCGAATACTAAAAACAAAAGAACGCCAAATACTCCTAAGATACCTAATCATATTTGTTTGTTATAAACACAAATGGTAAATCTATCTAACCGCCCAACGGGCTCAATAAAGTTATTGATGAAAAGACCTACCAAAAAAACTTTATCTAAGGTAATGCTTTAGAATGTTTTTAACACTCACGGTGTCATATTTTATATTCATAAAGATGAAATAAGAAACCAAAAATTTGCGCACGGGCGGGACTTGAACCAGCAACCTTTTGGCAAACCGGGCCAAACGCTCTTACCAATTGAGCTACCATGCTGTCAGTCCGACCCTGCGAAATTTGTGGTTTCTTATGAAAACGTCAATTGCGTGACGCTTAGCGCCATCTAGCCGTCTGCTTATGAAACAGATGGCCCAAGCAGTTATTCTTTACAGAATAAATTCAACTTGGAAATTGATGTCGCTTCGCTATCTAATGCTTTAGAATGTTTTTAACACTCACAGTGTCATATTTTATATTCATAAAGATGAAATAAGAAACCAAAAATTTGCGCACGGGCGGGACTTGAACCAGCAACCTTTTGGCAAACCGGGCCAAACGCTCTTACTAATTGAGCTACCGTGCTGTCAGTCCGATCCTGCGAAATTTGTGGTTTCTTATGAAAACGTCAATTGCGTGACGCTTAGCGCCATCTAGCCGTTTGCTTATGAAACAGATGGCCCAAGCAGTTATTCTTTACAGAATAAATTCAACTTGGAAATTGATGTCGCTTCGCTATCTAATGCTTTAGAATGTTTTTAAAACTCACAGTGTCATATTTTATATTCATAAAGATGAAATAAGAAACCAAAAATTTGCGCACGGGCGGGACTTGAACCAGCAACCTTTTGGCAAAAGGGCCCGGTTTGGCAAAAGGTTTGGCAAACCGGGTCAAAAGGGCCCGGTTTGCCAAAAGGTTGCTGGTTCAAGTCCCGCCCGTGCGCAATTTTTTGGTTTCTTATTTCATCTTTATGAATTATCTGAGGTATTTGGTTTTGAAATTATATTTAAAATGCTGGTTAAAAATGAGGATATTAGGCATCGTTTGTAGTTACCTATGTATACCAACAAAATATCAGTCATATCGTCTCGGAAGGAACCCAAAATTGGTATTGTTGCAAAACGCCGCTGTACCTAAACCATGTTTACTATGCTTCCATCTATGAGGTCGATGGAACACACTCTGCTTCTGGTACTTGTAATGGCGCCAGCTACAAATTATTGTCTGATTTTTATCACATCTAGTCTAGTCTATCACAGTAGTAGTCCCCCTAGCCGCTTTCGACTACTGTGGCCAGTCACAACGACCAACCGACTGCGAGGGACATGATATAGTGCACAAGTGTGTGCGCAAACACAGGTGCACTCTCTATTCCTTTCACTCTCATAGCCCGATGGGACAGCAATCTGTGTCTTTACGTGTCTTTCCGAGAAACACCGCCAACTTCCAAACTCCGGGCTACCCTCAGAATTTCTGAACAAAACACTCAGGTATATATTTTTGGCCCGACCCGGGTATCGAACCCGGGGCCTCTGGCGCAGCCGTCGCTTTTAAGTGCGACCCTCTTACAGCTGCGCCACCGAGGCAGTTAACCCTTATTACATCTAGTTGTATGTTATATCTCTTAATAATATTAAATACTTCGTTTATCAGTCCTAGCTATTATTAGTAAAACTGCCAAAGATGGATCCTTGCTGTGAGGTATTGAAATAAATGGACCTGTACACCATGTCCATAGTATGTTTTGAAAATTATTTTTGGTTAAATTTATCAAAACTGACTGAAAAGTAATGATATGGTATTTTTTTTAGATCCGCCCTAAAAATCAGTTTTATATGATATCACACTCGACATGGCTTCTGAATATTAAAAAAAACTCATTCAAAATACTTGATTACTCAGCACCTACCGACGTTTTTTTTTAAGTATTTCGGACCAAAAAAAATTTTTAACCACTAGTATGTGTGTGCCAAACGGCTAAATTGTAGATTGATTTGAGTTTTTTTTTGCGTACAGCTTTCACTATGATGCTAAGCTTAAATAATCAATCAACTCCGCCCTACGTTTAACAACAACACAATTAATTTTCCCAACTAAACAAGGAAACATTGAAAAGTAGAAAAGTGTTGCAATCAGCATCAAATCGAATCGATAATTTCAAGGAAAGTGCAAGTGAAATTATATTTAGAAACTGTCATTGCTATTGTAGAAAGCATAAAGGCTGGCGTTAAATAAGATGGAAGACGGCATTAAGCGCGCGCGCAGATTTTCATGCTCCGCAGTGTTCGGATAAAGGAGAAACCATGAAACCCTTCCAGTGAATTGTTATCGAGATTAATGAAAACATTGACGCATTTGTCTCCAAAAAAGATAGGTACCAACGTTGGTGTAACACCTAAACAAAACATTTTGAAAATGTTTTGCTGCCATATAATCAAAATCATGTCATACTAGAGGGTAAAGAGGAAGGTAAACAAAAGAAAGGAAGTTCAAGAAGAATAAAAAATACACTACTTAACTATCTAGGCCAAAATATACCATTAATCTGTACCGATGAATATTTACGATGTTTTCACAGTACTAAGATAATTCAGCGCCTTGATTTAGTCTCTATTGTACTTAACATGCTATTACGACCTACTGCACTTCATAAGTAAGTTAAAAGATGTATTCAAGCTATTTCCCTAAGCTCTGCACTACATAGTAGAAATACTGGCTTGAGTGTACTTTCTACATTTACACGTAAAACCACGTTTTAATTATCGCACTATTGCATACTCGTTTTCCGAAAAAAAAATGAAATTTATAAGTGAAGAAAAATTGAGATAACAATGATACATTTGTTTTCGCCAATTTTTACCTTTTCAGGTTTATTCACAACACACTTATAGCTCTAATTGATCAAATGATGATTGCTTTTCGTCCGTTTATGCCTACTTAATATTACTAGCCTAACATTAATAAACAAGAACCTCAAAATTTCTTTAACACATTACATGTTGATAATGTACCTGTTTTATTGATAAAAACCTCTGTTTCGAACCTTAATTATTTAATGGTCAACGTTTTTGTGTTAGCTAGATGCTTAACTATAACTGTGTCTAACTTATGAATTACTAACAGCCATAATTAGCCTCACACAATAATTTATGCGACACATACATACGGCAACTATATCTTGTTCTCTGTAGGTAATTGTATTTCAACCAGTGCTGGCCACTGTCCCTATAGAAGGACGTCCTGCCTTTGAGTAGGTAATCTAATTGTCTCTCCGGACTAAGACAGTGCATAAACAGGTAGTGTATTTGTGTTATTGTAAAACTTTAGCTTCTGCATCCAAAAGGAGGAGATTCTCAAATTTAACTGTTTTTTTTTTATATACGTGTACTACCTACTTCATATCTAAGTCTTTGTGGACTGACTTAAAAAAAATTGTTTACCTTTGGAATATACTTAATAGTTAATCTCATTGTTGTTGGTGTAATAATTAGATCACTTGGAGAAAGTTTTAAAGAAACAAATGATACAGCAGATAAAGAAATAAATTGTTTATTCATAAAAACAAAGGTAATTATAGTAACGAATATGACTTAAACTTAAGGACGTATTACAGTATTTGTCTGAACTATATTGGACCTGTGTTTCAGACCTAGAGTTACCAAAAAAAAATACAATAAACTTACTAAAATAACGAAATTAATCTTACATATTAACTAATTACCTATATCAGATAATATATCTGATCATAGATTGTACCACTGAAATCAACATCGTTGCCTCCCGTTGAACATGACCTAAGCTGATGAGATCATCCATTTTAAAATTATCCCACTTATGATAAAAAAGTGAGTTCACTTAGAGATAGCTTAAGATTTTCCAATCAAAGTCAGGAGGTCGATTCTCGGAAAATTCGATCGATTAACTTTTTTCGTATACGAATTGCACAAAAATTGCCCCCAGGCCTATCGTCCCGAACTTTACAACTAAGCATACTGACATCACTAGTTCTAGTCCCAGAGGAGCTCTGATCTCATTAAGTACCTTCTAAGCGCAGTGTCGGTTCATAAACTTGACGTGAGCTCAAGTAAGATGCATTTACAAAGGCACCGCCTTTAGCGAGCAAGAAAATAATAGTAGGTGCTCACTTACTAGAAGCATTATGTTTCTGAATTTGAGTGATGAGATTAAGTATACCGTAGAGGTACCTACCTACCTATGTTTCCTGTGTAATCAAATAATGAACAATAATTTATTCAGAATTCACAAATCGAATAACTATCGCCCTGATTGATCCGAACCAGGGCAATAGTTATTTAATATTAGCTTAGCTACTTTAGAAATACATATAAAGATGGAGTCAACTGTTAAACCACTGTTTCTTTTAAATTAACGATTCGTTATCAAATGACTGGTATAAAATGCCATAAAGCAATAAGTCCACCAATGGTACAACTGACAGTGAAATAAAGTTAAAATAAATAAAATATTACTGAAACATCTATAAGTAAAGATCCTGAATCACTTGCTAACAATACATCGAAACCAGTGTTTCGTGTTTCTTCCAATGTGCTTTTAGCAAAAATAATTAACATCGTTGAAAGCTCATTTCGATAACTTTCAAACAATATGTTTAAATAAATATTTTTTCCCTTCACTCATTTTATTTCGCCTTCTTCCTTTCGAGTAAAACACGGAGCCTCTTAAAATCTTTTCAAATTACGATTGGATAACCGTCACACTTATCGAAACATCATGAATAGATTCATCACACACAACATTGATCGACGCAAGCTCTCTGTTACGTCGTGATCCATTTAGCTTGCAAAACATTGCGTCATGTTAAGCTTGGAAAGTGTAATTGGCTGTTATAAGAGCAAGAACAAAGCACTTTCGTGGTAACTGCTTTGTAACCGCCTAAACGAATTCGACGGCATTGGACAGATGCGACTGTAGAGTCGATCGTTAGTTTTTTTTTTAATGAAATTCGTTAAATATGATGTGACGGCATGATAAATAGTTTTCATAAATAGTTATTTTCTTATTAAGTCAGCATCACACCAATATCGGTTGATTACAAGACACCTGGTGTACGTGACACTCACCTAGTGTACGCACACAGGCAACAAAGCGACAAAAAAATCTTATTATCTTTGCTATGGCAACATTTATGACCCCTAATGAGCCCTCGGTCATTCAGTATGTTCCTAACTATGTAAAATTTAGTAATACAAGTAAATTTTGAAAAGATAAGTAATAATGATTAATTGTTCTGATCTCCTCGAACACACTTACAATGGATTATCCATATTATATTTGTAACTAGCGGTCCCCCGCGACTACGTCCGCGCGTTTTGAGTTTGCTTCCTCCCCTCCCGTCGCAGCGTCATGTTTTATATCCTAAAGCCTTTCTCGATAAATAAGCTATCCAACACAGAAATATTTTTTCAAATCGGTACAGCAGTTCCTGAGATAAGCGCGTTCAAACAAACAAACTCTTCAGCTTTATAATATACTAGCGGTCCCCCGCGACTTCGTCCGCGCGTTTTGAGTTTGCTCCCTCCCCTCCCGTCGCAGCGTCATGTTTTATATCCTAAAGCCTTTCTCGATAAATAAGCTATCCAACACAGAAATATTTTTCAAATCGGTCCAGCAGTTCCTGAGATAAGCGCGTTCAAACAAACAAACTCTTCAGCTTTATAATATTAGTATAGATTAGCGCAAGCGCACGTTGTGCTTAAGCTGCGAACATAATTTTGGTGCGGAGTTAGGTATGTTAAAACTGTGATAGCTCCTAAGATATTTATTGAAATCAAATGATATAAAGGGCAACTTAGTTCTAAATGAAATGCTCGTGATGATGAATGTATTTATTTTGATAAGAATAAATACATGTGTGTATAATACACCTCTAAAAATAATGCATTATTTTTTACAAATTTATTAACATAAAAAAGGTTGTAGTAAGTCAACCATAAAAGATAGACATATGCTGTCGCGGACTTTATTATAGAACTCTTAATGTTGAACAATCCTGTCATACATGATTTTTGAGTAACTTAAGCGGTTTCCGCAGCGTATGCAGCGGAAGCTCTCAAAAGGAATATCTTTCTCCCGTTTTCGCAACATTTTTCATTTCTGCTGTGGTCTTATGAGTCGTATCTTTATGTTATATAGCCTAAAGCCTTCCTCGATAAATGGACTATCCAACGTAAAAATATTTTTTCAAATCGGGCCAGTAGTTTTTGAGATTAGCGCGTTCAAACAAACAAACAAACAAACTCTTCAGCTTTATAATATTAGTAAAGATTAGCGCAAGCGCAAGTTGTACTTAAGCTGCGAACATTATTTTGGTGCGGAGTTATGTTAAAACTGTGATAGCTCCTAAGATATTTATTAAAATCAAATGATATAAAGAGCAACTTGGTTCTAAATGAAATGCTCGTGCTGATGAATGTATTTATTTTGATAAGAATTAATACCTGTGTATATAATACACCTCAAAAAATAATGCATTATTTTTTTTTAATTTATTAACATAAAAAAAGTTGTAGTAAGTCAACCATAAAAGATAGACATATGCCGTCGCGGACTTTGTTATAGAACTCTTAATGCTGAACAATCCTGTCATACATGATTTTTGTGTAACTTAAGCGGTTTCCGCAGCGTATGCAGCGGAAGCTCTCAAAAGAAATATTTTTCTCCCGTTTTCGCATCATTTTTCATTTCTGCTGTGGTCTTATGAGTCGTATCTTTATGTTATATAGCCTAAAGCCTTCCTCGATAAATGGACTATCCAACGTAAAAAAAAATTTTCAAATTGGGCCAGTAGTTTTTGAGATTAGCGCGTTCAAACAAACAAACAAACAAACAAACAAACAAACAAACAAACAAACAAACAAACTCTTCAGCTTTATAATATTAGTATAGATTAGCGCAAGCGCACGTTGTACTTAAGCTGCGAACATTATTTTGGTGCGGAGTTATGTTAAAACTGTGATAGCTCCTAAGATATTTAATGAAATCAAATGATATAAAGGGCAACTTGGTTCTAAATGAAATGCTCGTGATGATGAATGTATTTATTTTGATAAGAATTAATACCTGTGTATATAATACACCTCTAAAAATAATGCATTATTTTTTTACAAATTTATTAACATAAAAAAGGTTGTAGTAAGTCAACCATAAAAGATGGACATATGCTGTCGCGGACTTTATTATAGAACTCTTAATGCTGAACAATCCTGTCATACATGATTTTTGTGTAACTTAAGCGGTTTCCGCAGCGTATGCAGCGGAAGCTCTCAAAAGGAATATCTTTTTCCCGTTTTCGCAACATTTTTCATTTCTGCTGTGGTCTTATGAGTCGTATCTTTATGTTATATAGCCTAAAACCTTCCTCGATAAATGGACTATCCAACGCAAAAAAAAATTTTCAAATCGGGCCAGTAGTTTTTGAGATTAGCGCGTTCAAACAAACAAACAAACAAACAAATAAACTCTTCAGCTTTATAATATTAGTATAGATAAACTGATAAAGGCCCCTATAAGCTACCTATCCTGAAAAATACATATGCGTAAGTTCGAGCCCCTGCGTACTGGGTAACTCTACAATAATTGCGCGTATTGAAACTAAGATCTATCATAAAATCATGTTTGCTCTTTTTCTTCCTCAAAACAATATATACTACGAAAACAAAATAAGGGCCACGAGGTATTTTGTCTGTACCGTGAAAATACAAAACCAATATATATATTATTTTTGTCTCCATAACGAAAACTTATGTTGTTTTTACCGTGTAGACCAATAAATTTATTCCAATAATAATAATAATAAAGTTTATTTGCTTTTGAAAGAAAACACACACTTAAGGTTAAAAATAAAAACAATTTAAAGTTTCTGAAAACAAAAGAAAATACTCCATGCTCATCTTTTAGTACGGGTATGCCCCCCTCGTTTAGTTACGCACTCCAGAAGCTTATGGAGTGCATGCTCTCAATCAAATGCCTGTCATTTTCCATTGGAATCTCTTCCCAAGCCCTTTTAACAGCGTTGATGAGTTGCTGTTGGTTGTGGATTTCCTGATCACTGTCTCTAACTCTTCGTTTCAACTGATCCCACATGTGCTCTATTGGATTTAAGTCCGGACTGTTCGCCGGCCACGGCAAGGCTGAATTTGAGAGGCTTCCAGTACAAACCGAGTCGCTTGAGCCGTGTGTGCACGAGCATTGTCTTGCACCAAGATGAATCCAGGACCCGCTTGCTGGGCAAATTTGATCACATGTGGTCTGACAACTTCCTCAATATACCGCTGAGCAGTAACAGTACCCTCTTTTTAAAAAGCGAGCTCAGTTTTGCCGTGTAAGATTATCCCGTCCCAAATCATTACATTTGGACCACCAAAACGATCGACTTCATGGATGCAGGCTTCTGAAAATGTCCCGCCGCGTCTTTTCCATACTCTAATACGCCAATCGTCGTTAAAAAATCTAACTTTGCATTCGTCTGTGAAGACCACTGGTTTCGGCACCCCATTGGTTTATGTCCCAGTCCAAATGTTGACGGGAAAATCTTAAACAATTTGCACGATGATTTCTGGTTAATGGAACACAGACAACTCGCCTTCTTGATACCTGCTGGTCTTCATGCAATCGATTACGAATAGTTTGGTCACTGACACGAGTACCCGTTGTGAGCCGTAAACGATTTTGCAGCTTGCGGGCCGTCGTTGTGCGATCTCGGCAGGCACTCAATCAAATGTAACGATCCTCTTGAGCTGTTGTAATGCGAACTCTGCCCGAACCAGGTCTTCTTCTAACACTGCCGGTCTCTTGGAAACGATTCCATAGATTTTGAATAGCTCTTCAAGAAAATCCCAATTGCAAACCCACAGATCGCTGCGAATGACCTTCTTCAATCATTGTAACGGCTCTGGTTGCTGTCAGCGAGTCCATATGACGCCTGCGTGCTTGAGGCATATTGCAAAAGATGTTTCTGATAATTTCTAATAAACCAAGTAGCTAAGGAAAGCAAAACGTCAAAGAAATTGGAATAAAATTTTTCAAAAAGAATTTTAAATCAAATTTTATTCAAAATTGTTACCAGCATTAGATGACTACTACAATAATAAAAAGTATCAAAGAGTTTGCATACTCAATATTTTACCACTTTCAATATGTAAATGTTTAATAATTTACACCAAAATGAAAAAATACCTTGTGGCCCTTATTTTGTTTTAACAAGTATATCATTTAGAAAAATACTTTAGAGAACAGCGACTCCACGGCTCTCACGGCGTGACGGTCAAGGCTGGTTCGGTTTCACTTTCTGTGCAAAACATTTCACCGCTCTCGCGGTCGCTGCAGAGAAATGTGCGGGCGCACTTGATCTTAATGCATAAGCAGGAACGGATTTAGGTAACGTAGGGAAATGTAGCAATAGTGACTTTACTAGTTTAACATTGACGCTAAAAAAATATGCCACATGACTGTTTATAGTCATATCTTGTCTTTCACAATTATTGTCATTTTTATATCAATAGTTAAAGTGAGAAAATTATTATTGCCTTAATAAAAAGAGACAGTTATAGGTAGATCGCGAAATATATAATAAATACCTCGCCTGTACGGCATAGAGGCGCAGGTGAAGTCTGAGCCTTTTTTGCTTCTTGGGGGTGCAAGGGGTGCGGGCGGCACGGATATCGCCTGCATCGCTCACGCACCACACTCTCGCCTCCCCCGCGCCCCTGTGCCCCCGCAGGTCAAGTCTCAAAGAATCAATTTTCCTGTAGGTACATTTATTTGAGCATCATTTCTAAATAAGTCTTATAGTTTGCCTCTTGAGTGGATCTGGACCTGGATAAAAGAACCAACAATATGGACTAATTTTTCTACTGTCTGTTATAAGTTAGGGTATTTTATTGCTTTATTTATGCTTAAGTACGCATAATTATATATATATGTTTATAGTTAAGGTTAATTACTATTTTAAAATAGTTTTATCTATTTATATAAAATATTATAACAAGTATATTTATTATTATAGGATAATAGGATTATTGTTTCTATGTTCCTTCTTTCTTGAAAAGCTTTTCACTGCACCTGTTGATATATTTCTGTCATTAAGTCCACCTTTGTACACTAAAGTCTTTAAATAAAAAATAAAAATATTTTTCTATGGGTATCTTTTTAAGTCTAATTCTAAGCACGTAAGTGAAGGTCCTAGAAAATTGTGAAGTTATCGAAAAATCCCGACTGATAAAAGTTAACGTAGAGCTCATGCCTATTCAGTTGCCTCAAGCCAGCCCTGGCAAAGAACTGCAGGTGTTTGACCATTGACCTCTGTAAAGCCGCTCTCACCTAAGTTTATCTAAATCCTGCTACTGTGTCAAATCAAGTAACAATTCTTCGGCCAGGGAAGCGTAGTTCAAGCTTTGTAAAGTTAAGGTAAAAAGATAAGTGCATCATACATAAAAGATAACAGTTTCGCTGACGACCTACTCGTATGTAATAATATTTGTTATATAATAAATAACCAATGCCTTACTGTACACTTAATGGCAAGAAAAGAAATTTGAATTTGAATGTCTTCAATTTTGTTTACAGTTGCATTGTTCATGAAATTTTTTTTCAACTTATAATACACACATCAAAAAGTTTGCGATCACTTAAAAAAAATAAAGCCCATTTTGTAACGTTTAATAATTTCGTTGCATAGACTTGTTATAAAATCTGCTTATGCTAGTAAACAAAAACTTTATTTGATGTGTGTACCTAATTACAAAAAAATATGAAATGTTAAACATAACAATAGCGCAGATAAATAAATTCTTTGAAATTATCTAAGAAAACTAACCCCTGCAAATAAATAAATATTTGACAACATCACATACATTGCTCCGATCCCAATAAATAGCTTAAGCACTTGTGTTATGGAAATCGGAAACAACGGTGGTACCACAACACAATAGAGACAATATAGAAAAGATCGTTTTCTACATTGACCCGACCGGGAATCGAACCCGGAACCGCACGAGATGGCGACGCTTGAAACCAGCGTGCTAGCCACTCGACCACGGAGGTCGTCAGAACAAATAGTATGAAAGAGAAGGTTGATGAACTTGAAAGAATCATAAATCATGAAGAGCTTACTTAGAAAATGTCAAAGGCTGCCATCTACTCAAATAGCAGCGAAGCTTTTTGCAACTTTTAACTGCAACTTTGCAAGCAATGTGGTTGCCATCCAAAGCACGACCTAAGCAGCTTGCTCTCCTTTACTCGCACAGTGTAATTTACTGAGCGGTCACTAGATGGCATTACTGTACAGGCGGGAAATGGTTTTTAAACTTTACACACACATCTCATCAAACCGTAGGTCTTTTATAAAAAAAAATAGTAGATTGTTATAAAAGGGGAGTAAGCGACCTATTTCAAAAGTTAAATGTTTGCTTTTACCGGAGTTAAACATACAATTTTTCATTTCGTCTGTGAGAAAAGAAATTAATACTTGTGTTATTGTAAATGTGATATTGAAATATTATGTGATAGCGAGAGATCATAACTCAAGATTATGCAAAGGATGGTAGTTTATTTACAGTAGGTACAATACCTACAAAAAACGCAGACAAATAATTTATGTCCTTGTTAAATACATAAATCGACCAAAAAATATATATGTACATATAATAATTTGACAAAATAAAAATATAGACAGAGATCCATCTAGGTACTTACGAGTGTTACTACTACGTTATAGAGAGGCTATACCAAGTAAAAAGTGTGCGCAATTTGTTGACAAGATTTTGACGTGAACTGTCAACAGACTGATGTATTCCTTCAAATTTGAATGTTGAATATGAAACTGCAGAAGTGACACAGGCTTTTGTGCCTATTATACCTGACTGTAATGAATGAATATTTTTTTATTTAAATGTATAATAGTTACTAACATGGATAAATAATTTATTTATGAACTCTAAAGAAATTAAGTAAGCTAATTATAATAACCGTATTGGAAACTGAAAAGTGTATTTGTTTGAACAAAAACAAAATTGCCCCATTGCGCTTAAAGCGAGAGGTGTTATTAGTTCCACGTGTCTGCCTGCGGTAGCTCCCAAACGGATGAACCGATTTTCACATTTTTTTTGTCGTAGATGATTTTATCCTAAGTGTGGAACCCAGAACAACAAGACTAGCTTTATAACAATCCGTTCATCTTTTTAAAATCAGTGTTTTTTTTTAATTTAATGTAATGATTGAATAAATTTGTTACTTTAGCGAGGAAGTCTTAAGATTATAAAAACATTACGCTACAGCCTACGAGGGTGGTTTAAGTCGCATGGGATCGTTAAATTAAAATAAAACGAAGTGTTTTAGTAAGTTTTATTATTTTTCAATTCATATTTTTCTTTATTTTTTTTTTTCACAAAAAATACTCGGGAGAAACTACCGATGTAAAAACATTTTATTAGAAGTAGCACAATATCGCATTTCCTTACCTCATTTATTACCTACTTTTCCATTCAAGTCACTTTTTATAATCTTCGATTTTCGTATAAAATGGCGGCAATTTCATATGTACAACACATTTAAAACTTTTGATAAAATTATTAAGTAGGTTAAAACAGTTGTCATTTTGTTAATTTAACGCTGAAAAGTAACGCCGGTATCTTTTAATTTCTTGTGGGTTTTATTGTTGCATGTTTTCAATACGCAAGACGGCATTTTGACGAATTAATTGACCAAATGTCATATTGCATATCGCTACGAGCGGGAGTGAGTGACTGGGATGCCGCGCATGCGTTGATGTCCGGGACCACCAATTCATTGCGCACGAGGTTACTTTGGGATGTCATTTCCATACGTAGTAGTATAATTCAATGCAGAGATCCCAGTTTTTTTTAAAAATGACACTGACAATGTAAAATTAAAAAAAACTCACTCAACATCACTGGATGCAGATGGCTCACTCACAACTCAACGGGTCGTTATGGATAACCTTGGTTATAGCCATGTTCAGCAGTGGATGTGCTTTGACTGATAATGATGATGATAATAAGTAAAGTTGCTCGTTGTGTGTACGACTCCATACGTCATCGATAAAAAAAAACACCCGTTAAACCCATTAATAGAACGGAGACCATGGGCAAACGGGGCCTGGAGTAGAAGATTTGTGGGAACATAATGTGTAAATACGTACTACGTAGGAATAATTTTAAGATACGTTCTAGTCGGTAGTTCTCTACAAAATTAAATCAGAAATGAGGAGATACGTAGAAGAACTAAGGTAACGGGCATAGCCCAGAGAACACACTGCCGAACACTCACTGGTGGAGTGCGTTCACTACCGTTAGTCAGTCCATACCGTTGTATGGGGCTCCCAACGCATCGCTCTTAAAGCAGCCATAGGGTCTGACTGACCTCTAGTCGCTGTTGTGTGTCGTCCACCAAATGTTGGAAAATAAAGAAGGCTGGAAGCAGTTGCCTCGTTTTGTGTAGAAGTCATATGACAGAAGGAGGCTGCGGAGCGATTAAGGGCAAATGACTCTCAGGCTGACCCGCTCCGTTGAACATGTCTTGGAGCAAGGAGGCGGCGCTACGAGCGTCCTTTACCTCTCAGTGGACCTAGTGGCAATGGGGGACAAAACTTTCGTCAGCCGCATGTTAGTCCCACAGACGAAAGAAGGGGTGTGAGGCAAGCATTCACATGCCGATGCCGATAGGTACAGGCAACGGGCGCTGGGACGACGGAGTGCATGCGAACAGCGATCCTCCGTCGTCCCACTTGGCGGTCTGAGGGACCACGCGGAGGTTATAGTAGGTATACTTGGCTACTCACCAAGGAGTCCTACATAACCTGCCGCACACCGTATGCATAAAGCATTTCCTCATCGAAAATAAGGGCACATAGCGCGAAAACCTGATGGCCGTTGCGGTAGAAAAGTTCTAGAATGGAGACCCTGCAACCAAAGGCGCAGCGTAAGTAGTCCGTCGACCCGATGGATATATAAGCTTGTAAATATCGCAGGATCACACTGGATGCAGATAGCTTGTGATCGGTCGCTGTGGAAAACTGTGGGAAAGATGCCTAAGTTCAGCAGTGGATGTCCTTTGGCTGATAATCATAATTATGACATTCTAGTATTTATCTACAAATCTAGTCATTTTTTCATATTTATAAATGAAATCATTCACGTAGGTAGTTGGTAATGTTATAATTTCTTTTATCAATAAAAAATGAAATAAACATTGGACATCAATCACTTGTGTTATGGAAATCAGTCACCGCGGTGATACCACAACACCCAGACTCGAGATAATATAGAAAACTTTGATTTCTATATTGACCCGATCGGGAATCGAACCCGGGACCTCAGAGCGGTGAAGCCTTAAAACCAGCGTGCTTAGCCGCTACACCACGGATGTTGTCTAATAAAATCACATAGCATTCTTGAAGAGTACAAAAAGATAATACTGTTGACTACAATAACATAATAGTGTGTGTAATGTAGATAGAGATAGACCAAACATCATCGTTTAGTGACATAACATAACTTTACACCCTACTTCCCAAGTGGATTTCCGCGGTGGGCATCTCAATAGTTTTGTTTTGAGAGGATGACCTAAAAAGCGAGATTTTGTTACCTTGAGATATCATGATAGCTCATACAAAATGTGAAATCGACAGACAGGTACTTACTCTACTGGTCTAAGATGCAGGATGCATGAATGCAACAATGCCTTACAGTTTTACAAACAATTCACTTGCTATTTCTTTATAACCATAAATGCGCTCAACAAGAGGAAAATTGTCAGTTTAAGCTGATTCTTATGAAAAGTGGCTACTTTCTCCAACCGTAACATCAAACGTGCAATCTGACATAAAGCTAGCAGGCCTGCATTGAAATTGTTCGTGAAATCCAAATCGTCAAAAATTGTACTAAGCTTCAGACAATAAAAGGGTATTCATATTTAAATTGTTACATAATTATCTGTAACTGTTTTCCTAGTTTTTTATGGTATTTTGAATTTGTAACCAACATCTAGAAGAAGAGGCTTTCAAACTTTAGATTTGCTTTTATTTATTTATTTATTTAAAAACTTTATTGCACAAATAAAAGTGTACAAAAGGTGGACTTAATGCTAATAGCATTCTCTCCCAGTCATACCTTTAGATCATGCAGAGAGATTGTTATGAGTGCAGGAGAATATTGTAAATAGATATTAAAATTGCAACAAATACTATTGTGTAAAATAATAATATTAGATAAATACCATAATATACATAAACTAAAATATACAGTATAAAAGAGTTTACATAACATCCAAAAGCATACATAACTAAAAATATTCATACATATTTTACATATTTCGCAATCATTGAAACAGAAATCTTCGCAGTTTGTTTTTGAAACACAGTTTCGTCTCTGACCTCCTGATCTCAAGAGGGAGCGTATTTTACAGCCACGTAGCCGTCACTGTAAACGACTTGGATTGATAAGAGGAGCGATGAGCCGGTATGCCTAGCCGGAGATCTTCGAAAGAACAGAGAGCACGATCATGTGATTGACATAAAAAGGAGAACATATCCTTAATATAAGAAGGTTTCATTCCTCTTTGAGTCTAATTTTTATTTAGAAAACGTCTTATTTTATCACCCGAAATGCTACATCCAAACTCATGTCAAATATCAGTGTCTGCCATATCGACGTGTCGCAAAGCGCAACGATGCGTAGACGCATCTCGAGCAAGTGTGCCGCGGCCGTGAGGTAATAGATGTTATGCTAAATGTTATGTCACACGCGCTGATGATGTCGTCCATGTATACTGCTGTTATGATTATGGTAAAATTGGATACCATAGGCTGAGAGTAAATTCAGATGTTCTTAAATGAGAGGTCTGAAATTCATACGTTAGTGATTCTGGATCTCCCCACCTACCTACTATCAAAGCTTCTGGATTCGATAGACACATATACGATATGTAGTATCAGTTTTAGACATCATGTTAGATAATAGCATTGTAGCAACCAAATGATTATACAGCTTCCACGACAGAAAGTGGTAGAAATTATTTTTATCAAAACAATGGCGTAAAAAATTGCTTCTTACTTATTTAACAAATCCATACTCATTCCTGGGAGTTGCGGAAAGTATTGATGTGGTGACTCTGGAGTAAGCTGTAGGTTCCGGTAGCTTGATGCGAGCAAGTGACCGTCGCCGTTATGACTTGTACTCAGACGCTGAAATAATCCTACTAATGGCTAAAAAAACAAAACTTAATATAGATGTAATCGAAATATATTTTAAAACGTAGAAATTAAATAAATACTGGACACCAATCACATACATTGCTCTGATCCCAAAGTAAGTGGCTTATGCACTTGTGTTATGGAAATCAGACACAACGGTGGTACCACAACACCCAGACTCGAAACAATCTAAAAAAAAATGATTTCTACATAGACCCGACCGGGAATCGAACCCAGGATCTCGGAGCGGCGACGCCTTGAAACCAGCGAGCTTAGCCACTACACCACGGATGTCATCCTTGCATGACTTCAATTTGTTTCAATACACAAGCTCTCCCAATACTTCAGCGGAGACGTTTCGTTCTACACTGTTAAAAAGAGTGGTATTAATTAGCTATTCTTGCGCATAGTGTCTAATTTTAAGAACTTTGCA
The DNA here is from genome assembly GCA_963924145.1 of Pyrausta purpuralis. Taxonomy (NCBI): domain Eukaryota; kingdom Metazoa; phylum Arthropoda; class Insecta; order Lepidoptera; family Crambidae; genus Pyrausta; species Pyrausta purpuralis. Next base: position 4,067,145 of record OZ001664.1, on the reverse strand, counting down.
AATAAAATTTCTAGAACCTGTCTAAATCTCCGTAACCATATATGAATAAATGCTACTATGTACTGTGTTTACACGCCAGAAGCGGGGCATTAGGAAGAGCAAAAAAAATCAAACTGTTAAGGTTGAATCATCTTTTTAGGGACACGAAATTACAAAAGAATTACGGTAAAACCAGACCCTTTTAAGGACCTTACAAAAACACACAAAATCTTAAACAATTCCAGCCCGGCCACTACTAAGCAACAACAATAGCTCTATTAGCAGATGTCATCGTGCGTGCGATAAACAAAAGCGTAAGGAAGAGATAAAAATGCGGACGACTCGGCCGCGGGCCCAAAGACAATACTACCTGCTTCCTCGAACCACCAGTTGTGGTCTTACACCCGTCCAGGATGGTCGTACTTTGTTTGGTGTTATCCTTCGCAGTTTTGGCAGCAGGCGAACATTCCGGAGCGTACTCCTCGCCTCAGTACGCGAAGAAAATGTATCCGAAGTCGTATGATGCGGACGCGTTGCTTCCGAGAGAGAAGCCACCGCCTCCTTTCGATAACTCGATCTCCCGGTACGATGTGAACGAAACAGCTCAGTATGGAAGGTCTTCCTTCTTGGATACTGCTGGAAGTTTTCTGAACAGTGCTGGAGGGCAGCTAGTGTCGGGCTTGGCTAAGGACTTCATTGCCAGGTCTACGGGCAGCAGTCAGGTTGGTTTCGACTGCGTATCACAGGTTCGTACCGCACTTTTGTACAGTTGCACGCATATGCACCATTTTCTAGCTTCAATTCGTTGTTGATGGTTATAGTGTGGCCAGCATCATAAGTAGCTGATAACCATCGTCAATAGAAATCTCATGCATTAACAAACGTTACCATGACATGTTACCAAAGTTTTCGGTTACTTACAATGCTTACCGTACTAGAAACTATTATGATGAATATTATAAATGATAATTACTAATGTATAAAGCAACAATCTGAACATAATAGTCTACGTTATGTAGAGAAAATTTTCGATCATTTTTGTTGACTCTATATTAAAGTTGATGGTGTTATCAGATCGGTATTGAAGTGACTCTTATCAGATTTAGAAGATAAACTTTCTTTAGTGGGTTGAATTGTCAGTTTATACTTATTCTTATCTTATCTTCAAAGAGTACGGTGAATCAGTGACGAAGGGACAGTGATGCAATATGCACTTTAGGGATTTTTCACATTTCTAAGGCAGTGACTCATTAGGACCCTTCAACTTTTTGTTTTCTTAAATGAAGGTTGTGACGGAATTCAACCCGTGAATACAATGCCAAAGCCTTCAAAGACTGGTCTAGTTCACCTATTACATTCAGAGAAAACACTTATTTTTTCACTTGACAGAAATGAAGCTAACCAAATTCAAATATGGATGTGAAAATACCCTTTATATACTTTTATAAGCCCTATAAAATATCATGTTATCCCAATGTGCGCTAGGCTTTAGTTTTACAATATTACTCCTGTCAATTGCTCAAACCTGATTTTAACGTATGACGTAAACCTATCACTCATTATTATATATATATTTTTTAACATATTCAGTGCCGACCACTCGGGCCCGAGTTTACGGTGACGTCATTTTATTTATAGGACATGGATCCAAGTGTTTGGCCACCTTTGATGGAGAGTTGGCCACTAGCATGCGTGTGCCGACATTTCAGTACCTCTATTTTTGAATCACTCGCGTCAAGATGGCATGTAATATTAATTGATTAATGTCCGATTTTCCAATGAAATGAATAAATATAATTCCATATGGGAGTGACTTGAAGAAATATTATTCTACTTGACTACATTTCGCGTGATGTTAATTATTTTTAATTCGTTTTAGAACGAAAAACACACGCTATGTATATTAAGCAAGTGATTCAAAAATAGAGCCCCAGATCCGCCTGTCTATGTCATTTTTAGTGTTCCGTAGCCGAATGGCAAAAAACGGAACCCTTATAGTTTCGTCAAGTCTGTCTGTCTGTATGTCACAGCCATTTATTCTGTAACTATAAGCATCACACTGTTGAAATTTAGTAGGGAGATGTATCATGTTAACCGCTTTCCGATTCTTATACCAAAAATAATAAATAATGACATTTAAGGGGATTCCCATACATGAAACTCAAACCGAAAACACTCTGAAAAACAAAGTTTTATTTGCTGTCAACAAGATATTATTGTATTTTACTAAGTGGAAGTAAGTGGATTCCCTAATTCAGGTAATGTAGTCACGGAACCCTCAATGCGCGAGTCTGACTCGCACTTGGCCGGTTTTTTAAATAAAATAGTGCAAATTTTCTCCGTATTTTTTAAGGCACTGAAGTGTTATCATCTTTCTAAACACAGGTGCTAAGTCTGAACCTCACGAACCTGGTTATACTGATCGTGCTCAAAGCGCTGATTCTTGCTGCGGGATTCTTTGGCGCCGGAGCTTGGAAGGGTGGACACCACTACGCTAGAAGTCTCGACGGTATGTGTACTTTTTATATCTATTTCAATATTATAAAGCTGAAGACTTTGTTTGTTTGAACGCGCTTATCTTAGGAACTGCTGGATAGATTTTAAAAAATATTGTGTTGTGTTGGATAGCTTATTTATTAAGGAAGGCTTTGTAAATCATCCTGCAACGGGATGGGAGGGAGCAAACACAAAACGCGCAGACAAAGTCGCGGGAGATCGCTAGTAATACATAATAAAGTAACCGTATAGTAGCTACAGCAAGTAGTATACAGATGAAAATCGGATATTAACAAATTTTAAGTTGCGGTTATTGGTGCTTAGACTTAAGATGTTAAACGTTTTTTATACCAACATAACTAAGTTCGTATAATTCTGTAACTGGTAAAAAGACAAATGAAGAAAAATATTTTTATATTTGTCAACAAAACAGATATTTACAATTGATAATGCGCTTACAATCAAAATTTCATCATACTGCTACGATACCATGAAACAATTTTAACAATAAAAACACGTGGCAATAAACTGACAAAGCGATTAATGTTTCATACATGTAAGTACACAACAATCCGCTCACTTCACTTTTTTTCTTCCGCACTAAACTCCTTTGTCACCAACCATAACGACCAGGAAATGCCTCTAATAGCCCGACAATGTACCACAAATATACCATCTGCGTTGGCACGTGTCAGTATTTAAGACTTCTTCAGGCGGCAGAGATATAATTGCCACCATAACTTGAACTTTAATACCTCGTTTCAAGGTCCAAAACCTTTTGAAATGAACTGCCCATAAAAGCAGGGCTTGACCAAATGACCATCAGTTGATCCTATTTTTTTGAGATGCGTTCCGTGTTGGACTTTAATCCTGTTTGGATAATCCTCAACGTGGCGATGACCAGTAGCAACGTAGCTAAGCAACCCTACCGGTGAGGATATAAAAGGCTTTACTAAACGACTGTAGCTACTTATTTATGTCAATGTTGGTGAGCTTTTACCTACCTTTTAGTGTGCTATTTTGTAAACTTTTGTAATATTATGTACCTATGTTTACATTTTGTTTAGTAAAAAAAATATTCGACACTAACAAATTACACCTAAGTACCTACTTAAAAAAAGACAAACATTCATAAATACTCACGCACGAACCGAAATAATATAAAGTAGATAAACTATGTAAAGTCCGTTTTTCCTTGCTAGTCGAATATTGTAGACAATCTTGACGTTCCTTTTTAAAGAAATTTATTGTTTCAAATTAAGATAAGGACATTTCTACAGAAGGGCACTTTTTTTCTCAATTCGGTGGTTGATTTTTAATTTGGATTTTGTAGTAGTTTAAATAATAAAAAATGAAGTTTACTCCATCCTGAAACATAAAATAACGATTTGCCTAAATTTTGTTGATTGATCCATGAGAAAATTTAGGCTCCGAATTGAGAAAGCACCGAATTGAGAAAACGATGCACCGAATTGAGAAAATGAATCACCGAATTGAGAATAGATGCAACATTATCTAATGTATTGTATTGTATTGCATTCTATTGTGTATATATAATGTATTTGAATGATCAAAATAAAAAAATACCAAAAGCGTTATGTTAACTGATTGCTGGTCTATCGGTTTAATAGTTTATGTGCCTTTCTATATCAATAATTCTTTGTAATGTTAATAATAAAAAAAAACTGATTAACATGTTTATTTTTCGATATAACTAATAATCAGTCTTGTTTTTAAAACTCAAACAATTTAAACAATTCAATTGTCAAAGAGGATAGCACAATACTATTTATTATCGATATATTTATATATTTATTGTTTTATATATTTATATTGTCTTTTAATCTTTAGTGTATATATTTATATCTTATTCTCATCCTTATTCTTTATTACTTTACTTAATCTAAAGGAATCATTCTGCTAACTGAACGAAAGTTCAAATTCACCACATGATAGTAGCTAATTACGTATCGGGAGCCAGGTGGGGAGTTTTTAAAAACTAACTAAATTAATTAAAATTAAAATGTGAGTAATATCTGCACCGATTCGAAGATGATTTATTACTGGCTAACTAATTCTAAATACAGGCACGGGCCGTTGAGGCTGAAACGGCTAAGTCGATAATAAAATACATGCGCTTGCCCTTAAATATGCTGAGGCAACCCTAATCTAAGACAGAAGGGAGAGGGGGTTCCATAACTCCTTCCTCCCTAAGAGTGAAACTATAAGAACGATCATTTTCAATATCTTTCCGATCATTTCGCAAAATTTTTAATAACCTTTTACGCAACACATATAAAGGGAATACAATTAAACATATTATAACTAAACATAATGTGACAAAATAACCTAAAATAACACTGATGTTAATGTCTTTTTTATCACTCAAAACACTTTCCACTTCCGCACTGTGCTTTAGAGCATATGACATATATTTTATTTCATCCAGGTTAACTCCAACCATGTTTAGAGAGTGTGTGCTTGATAGATTCGTATGACCGTGCATCACAGGTAAGTTTATGATCGGGATCGGTGTCGCGGTATCTAGCGACTCGTAGATATGGTGATTGATTTTAAGTCCAAGAACTCCTAGGTTGCAGGGTTCATCAATAGTAACGAGGTAAGTCCCAAAAATGGGATGCTTACTGTTCTGGGCGTGGTTATCACACAGACTAGTTATCGTTGTTGGTCTTCGACTATACAAGTTCCAATTGTTGGTATTAACCCTCTGGATTCTTACTTCTTCGATTTGAATTTGATGCTGGTGACAATGTGTGAGAGTATTGTCAAACTCCATAAGCTGCTCCGCACAGGTAGGTTCATGGTAGACAGCTTGGTTATCTGTCGTACATAAGAAGTGGTCGCCAGCAGCGAGCGCGCGGCATGGCTTGGAAATTGGTAAGTAATTAGACTTTCTCACCAATAGGTAAGGAAATTCAGGAAAGGTTGATATAGTGATGTTTTGTGACTCGTGGAATATTATAACTATAAGTATGATTATCAGTTATTAGTATCTCCATTATAAATGTTATCTTGTCTTTCTTAACGTATGATTTAACATGCATTGTTTCCTCTAATTTAAAAAAAAAACCTCTAATTTAATACCTCGTTAGGTAAATACAAAAGATTTGCAAATTGAGCTACCGATTTTAAATGATTTAGTAATTCTTTCGAATTAACTATGGATTGATGTAAAACTGACAATTTACTTAATGCTAGAGCTGTTTCAATCTCCCTTAATTGTAAATTTAGACACACAGGGAAAACGCGGAAACTCCTTGAAAAATCCGATCCGGCTCCGCCAGTTACGTATCGGGAGCCGGGTGGGGAGTTTTTAAAAACTAACTTATTTAATTAAAATTAAAATGCGAGTAATGTCTGCACTGATTCGAAGATGATTTATTACTGACTAACTAATTCTAAATACAGGCACGGGCCGTTGAGGCTGTAACGGCTAAGTCGATAATAAAATACATGAGCTTGCCCTTAAATATGCTGAGGCAACCCTAATCTAAGACAGAAGGGCGAGGGGGTTCCATAACTAGCTACTTGGTGCAGCATGTTTGTTAGTAAATTATGTCTTCATAATATTTTGTTACATTTCATATTTAAATTCAATTAATCACATAAAATATTTTATAATAATTTAATATTTAAATACAATTAATCTCATAAAATAGGAAATTTAATATGTTAGGTATATTCGGGCGGATGTTGAATTGTTAATTTGTCAATTTTAAGACACTTGTTAGTATTTTTGTACTAACTTACTGATAATTTATAGGGAGATCTGTAATTGGCCATACCCAATGTATTAAAACGTGAGTTATAGCAATGCGTTACTAAAGCAAAGGCGGTTGAGATGGCTTGGGCACGTGCACCGCATGGAGGCTTCTCGGCTACCTAGGCAAATCCTTTTAGGACAAGTTGCATTTGCGAAGCGAAATGTAGGAAGACCTTTGTTAAGATTTAAGGATTGTGCAAAGCGAGACATGATCACGTTTAAGATCGATTGTGATAAGTGGGAAAGCTTTGCCAATGACTGCGATGTATGAAGGAAATTACTTGCGGAGGGTTGCACATCACACGACAATGCATGGTTTGATTCTCTCGCCGACAAGCGATTGAGACGGCATGGAAGTGATGCTGCGATCCCGGGCAACATGCAGTTTAAATGCCGAGTGTGTGACCGTATTTGTCGTTCGCGTATAGGGCTCTACAGTCATGAAAGACATTGTAATAGACGCTGATTGAATCATCTGTAAAGATGGATCAAGGCCCATGTATGTATAGCAATGAATGTGCTGTTGATTTTCTCGATAAAGAACAATAATCAACAACAACAATTAGCTAAATTAAAAATATAAAAGTAAAACCTCAATTCGGTGTAAGTTTTCTCAATTCGGTGCACCATTTTCCACGGAATTGAGATCCATGGAATTGAGAAAATAACACAATACATCAAATTACCCAAAAATGTTATGAGTTACAGTAATTTCTACTAAACCTAACGATAGAAAGCTGTTAAACACTCAATAGTTTTAGCACAAATCTCATAAAATACTTTAGATACATAATCGAGGTGGCACACCGATTTGAGAAATTACCCTGTACCAAAAACACCGAACGATTTCGTACCTTTGAAAATTGCTCCTGAGTGCTACAGATCTCCCGTTTACACTGTTCGTCCGCTCGGGCGCAACTGTCAGATGACGGGAACAAGTAGTGCGCGTTCCTATTATGCATAGTTAGTGCTACAGGTACATAAAAGTAAATTTCACCGAATTGAGGCACAAGCCTCGGACAAAATTTAAATGTGTCACTGTATTCAAATTAAAGGATTCACGATATATGTAAGCACGTATATGGCTTCATTATTTATTCCTTGTTATAGGAATGTAGGAATAATAATCAGCAACTTATTATTTTAAAAGTTATGAAACGAAAACGAGTAAATTCTGGAAACCGGACACTCCATTTTAGGCCAAATTCTGCCCGTTTTTGAACTTTCTGATTTTTTTTAGACCGTATGTACAACCTGGTGGTCTTCTTGATATGCTCTCCATCAGGCCAAGAGTTGTATAAATACGTGTGATTTTTTTCAGACACGTTATTCAATTTTAAAGGTAGGTTTTTTGCTCCAGTCGGTCAATCAGTCGCTTCTGTAGAAATGCCCATAAACACAATAACTAAACCTACATGGTCAATTCATCGTGGAACACAAATCTTTTTGAATTAAAAAGTCAATTAGTTTTATTTGCTGAATATTAGTTTAAAATTTATGAAAAGATTGTTTTCAATATTGGATTAGCAAAGAAAAACAGACTCTATTTAATAGTTTTAATTAATTAGCTGCGGTAGCTCGATGGTTTTTAAGTAGTTTCCACAATTCAGTTACTTTCAATCTTTTCTAATCTCAAAGTTCATTATCAGTATCTTTCCTGGAAACATTTCTACCTCCAAACCACCAACGGACAGCAAAAAAGAGAAATTATTTCCTAGAATTGACTTCCAACCCTCTTACAGATAACAAAAACGCATCCTACATTAGCGAAGACGAAGTGCTGCTCTACTTGAGCTACCTGTCAGGTCAGCAGAAGAAGGACTACGGCTGTCTCTACCGACTGTCCTGCTTGAAGCCTGATCAGGCTGCGCTGTACTCCTCAGGCGCTGAACTACTGCTGCAGGGAGCAAAGCTGTTGCAAGGGTAAGAGACACATAACTAAGTCTAAGGTGGCACTCTACTTCCGTGTTACTTTTTAGGAGCTAAGCTGCTGATGCAATAACTCTGATTTTTAATTAGATAGACCATAATGACAGCTTCAATAAAAAATAAAAAGAAATAATGTTGCAAGCGTGTAGCACAATAGTGATGTAACAATGCGATTGTAGGCGATTAATTGAATTCATGATATAAATTTTCTGTAATGTGTTTTTCTCGTTAGGACGAATAACACATGTAGTCGTTACATAAACGTTATTCGTAAAAAATAAGGAGTTAAAACAATGCAATATTCCTCGCCATAGCAATATTCTAATTTTGATTTTACCTAATTTGTCATTTCACTGCCACTGCAATTAAATAATGATTATATTCGTAGAAAACATGTTTTTTATCAGATTTTATTTTTGTAAATTTTTGTTATACACTGTTCCAATTCTTGCTTCTTCTACTTAAGCACATACAAACCCAAATCACAACTATTTCGTAATTTTATAATCGAACCTAAATTAAACTAACCGAATACTTAGGACCAAAACTATTTTTTAATTACGAAAAAGAGCCCACCTACAAAATTACATTTTGGACTATCTTTTTAAAAATCAGAATATAAGTTTTTAAAATTGGTAAGTGGAGATACTTCCAACTTTTTATAAAAGAAGTAATACTTCGTGCAATCTTAGTCCATGTGCCTTGAAGTGACTTTAATAAAACCAATTTAACAAGATTATTTTTGCTCACGTAGAGAAGTGTATTTATTTCACGTAGATTTGGTCGAAAATAGGTAACAAAGTTATGACAGATATAATGTTTGTTTATTACCTTCCAATTTTAATGAGGTAAGTTAAGTGAGTGTCTTTTACTTCACAGGAACAGCATAGACCTGGAGCCCTATGAAGACGTGTCAAGAGGCATCAGACAAGCTGTGGAATGGGGCGAGACTGGTGGGCCTTGCGAATCGCGCTACGCCTGTAGAGAGTGACCACACAGAAAACTATATTAACTTACCATAAAATTATGACGTCACACTAATCAAGCCTTCTACGACTATACCTTACGATTAAGACCCCTTACACACTACGACTTTCACATGCTGTCGCGATGCAGTCGCGAACTGTCAAACTTTACACACTGCGCTACTTTTAGCATTGATGCTGTCGCGATGCTAACGCGCGTTATAATCGATGCAGCCGCAATGCAGAAGCTGGAAATTGACAAATTCTGCTGTTAGTAGCGTGAGTCGTTATCAAAACTCGCGACTGCATCGATGCTTAAAGTCATAGTGTCTAAGGGGTCTTAGACTTAAAACTGTCACGTTATGCTAGTTTGCTTCGAGCATTTCGTCTTGCTTGCATTTTTTTTTTTTTTTACGAAAATATCTAAGCCTCGTGTTAACAGGTGGTACAAAAACTAAGCAGCAATATAACCAGATAACTTAAGCTATCTCAACTTAAGGTAAAAGTTTAATTACCTCGTAGTGTAGGCTACGTGTATTTTCACAGTATCACTTAGATTAAGTGTATATACTGTTAAGCATCAGTATTACATTACCAGGTATAATATTTACCTAATAACATGGTAGAAACATAATTGTCATTTCAAGTTATATAAAATTAGGTAAATAAAAATGTATTATGTTGGATTGTACATTTTAATTATATGAATTTACAAGATGTTAATGGTCAGTTAAACAACAATGTTTATGTATGACTAAATAATACATAAGCTTTTAACAACTACATTATTTTATGTACATAATTAAACTACTTATTAATTAATATTCAACTTCATTTGTTTTATTGTCTGCAAATTTTGATCAGGGGTTTCATTAAATTTAAAAATACCATTCCATTGTTAGGCCAATTATAAAAATTTATTAGTGTTTTACTTATCAAAGGATCAAATAACAAGGCTGGGTATACCAGGCCATTCAGTATAATCTCCGTTAGCATTTTCTTAAACTCTAGTTAAGTCCCATGAAACTACGGTACAAAAACTAAGTTGATTAATGTTGGTTAATTAATATTAATGAGCTATCTTTAATTTAACCCAATCAACTGTTATCTGGTGCAATAGTAAAAATTTGAAGAGGTTTAAGGGTACTGAAAATTATAACTAAATGAACATTGTCTCCACCTAAAGCAAACGTCAAAATTTTCACAGAATATAGTCACAAAATACCACTTTTGACGATTTGCAAGAGTTATAGTTAGTTAGATATTTTAAAAGTGGAAGGTGTCTGTCTCTTCTTCGACATTAACTTATAATCCTTTAGTATAGGACAAAAACATGCCACTTGAACGATAACAAGATATTAATAACTTAATATAGCATTTTGTACGTATATGTACAACGTACGTCTGGAGTTTACTTTCAAAGTCAAACTCCAGACGTACGTTGTAACTACTAATTAATTATCTACTCAAATTATTCTTCTGGAGCCAACACACTGAGCGTTCTGTCAGGTCTGTCACTGCGAGCTGCTCTATACTCAGGGTACGAGATGAAGCCATCTCCGTCGCTGTCATCTTGCGCCAGGGTGCGGTCCACTAGGGCTGTAAATAATAAAATAATCAAATAACACATGTCTTATCTACGGGGTGTTGTTTCGGTCAGCGACGCCTGAGTCAGGACTGGTTATACAAACAATACTGATGCAAAAAAAGGAATAAAGACTAAATCAATTAATTATTGCAAACTTGCGAGCGAGTCGAAACTATTAACACCGACTCGCCTCTACGTAGCTTATACTAGTTATGGCGTAGTATTTGGTAGATAGGCTCGAGCTACTCGCGAGGGAGCTAGTTACCACATTCGTTTTGTCGTTTTTAATAATGTTATGAAGAGGTTTTCTTTAAAATGACCTGTATCGTTATCAATTTAAAGTAAGTAATACCAAAAAGATGGACAAGATCTCTTTTGATTGCTGTATAGATCTATTGGGAAGGCCTAAATTAATGATGGTGATGTCATCATCATATAAAATGGAATAATACTGTGCCCTAGCCGCAGGACGGTGCTATTTAATTAAAATGGCTTATAAAAGCTAGTCAAATGTACTTCAGCTTCTTAAAAATGCATATATTTAGGCTTCCAACGAATATTCGGTAACTATTCGGTATTCGACCTATTCGGCAGCTTTTATTATATTCGGCACAATACCGAATATGTGCATATTATTCGGCCGAATACCGAATCCTTATTATATTCATATTTCCACATAATTCTCTAATCATTATCTTTTAAGTAGACATTGGTGCATAACACGAACAAAATCATCTTCTGTATTTGAAAACTTAACATATGTATTTGACTATGTTCTTTAACAACTTTTAGAAGAGTATAAGGTTTTCTTTTTTTTTATTATCATTGAGTACATGAAAAAGATAATTAAGCAGTTAAGTTTTTTTTTAAGAATTCAAATGATTTTCATAATAAAAATGTACAAGAGGAGGGTTATGGTGTGGAAAGACAAATTATCTGCTTAGAAAGTACCTAGTTCACTTATTTTTTTTCGTAAACAATCCCAGCTTTAGAGAAAAGACGCTCTGAACAAACTCAACTTCCTAGCGCTGGCAAATATTTTGCTGCAATCTTGATCACGTCTGTACAAGTTTTGGCGCTAAAATCCGGCCGAGTGCTTTTCTCTAATATTCGGCTATTCGTTGCAAGCCTAATATTTATCTTTTAGAACTTACAGACATAGGAATCGAAGGGTTTTGCTTCTGGTTCTATTGTATTGTCATCGTCGGCATGCGGTGAGTGGTCTACCGTGTGGTACACAGCCTGAAAACCGTGATTTAACAAATAAATAAAAAGTTATTAAATAAGATATGAAAACTTACAAATCAAAAATGTTACAAAGAAACTTTTGCTTGTCATTAGCCTTATCACCAGGGGGTTAAGACATCCCCCCAAGTAGCGGGGCATAGCCGGACCCAGCGTGTAAGCGGGCATTTGCCGGGAGGGTAGGTAGGTACGCAGGACAGTCAAGGTTTGAATCACCTGAACCTCCACTCAGGCGACGAGGGAGGCATTTGTGTTTTTAGTGGGTATACCTGCCTGGTGTGCAGGGGAGCCCCACATAACCCCCTCTGTCCCCACAGGGAGGGTATGCGTAAAAGCATTTTCCATAGGTCAGAAAAAGAGTTTAAGTTGTAATAAATTTACTAAATAATAAAGGATGTAATAGTATATTTTCAATAACAATGGAACATATTAGTTGTATCCAACTCTCGAAAATTTTAGCTTTTCTATTAAATGTACTTTAAGAGTAGTAAACCTAGACTCGTACTAGCTTAACTGACAGAACCATAACAGTTGGATCGATTGGTTTTTAAAAGTTATCTAAAAATGTACCTTACTAAAAAAAATAGTCTGTGCATTAGCACCTGAGTTGTGAGGTCATAATATCAATAGATATAATACGCAGCACGCCGCTTTATCGGGGAGTGCAAAGAAGTTATACAAGACACTGAGACGACTCAGCTGATGACACGCTGGCTATGGTAGTATTTCCCGCCTATCGAAATAAAGTATCTGCTATGCATGTCACTTCCATCCTGTTTTCTCACTCACCCAGCCGCTTTCGACTATTTCGTGTCAATACAGTTTATTTTGCACACTTTTCTCACCGCACCATGACTATGTCATAGGTAGCAAAGGTCTCACTTTCAGCAGTTCAAGTCCATCCAGCTTGGAGTTTCCGTCAAAGTCATGGGCTGAGAAGTAATGGAACTCCAGCTCTTCAGGCGTCATCTGCGCCAGCATTTCCGGAGTGAGAACTATCGCGTCTTCTTCCAGGTGTCTGTAACAAAACACGAAGAAATATATCGTCAATTTAATATTTGCTTGGTGTGAAGTAATTTCAGTTTTAAGAACGGCAACACCAGGGCCGAGAGCGCCTTCTGTCAAGCCGTCGTAGAAAACAAGCCTTGTAAGTTAATGAGTCTTAAATTCACACCTGACGTGGTGTCAGAACTTGGTTGCGTTAATCATAAATTAATAACTTATTGCTTCTAGCCCACCTAGAACTCAGAACTTTCTACATTGTCCCGAGTCTGGGCGTTGTGGTACCACCGTTGTTTCTGATTTCCATAACACAAGTGCATTAACTAGTTAATTTGGGATCAGAGCAGTGCATGTGCGTGCGGTTTCCAATATTTATTACTTATTTAAATTTAAAATTTAATCATTTATTGCAGGCAACAAAGGTCCATACAATGGATACCTAAAAGACTAACATACATATAATAATATTTATATAAAAAACACATGAAACACTATTTTGCTGGTGTAGTGTTGCGCATCTTGGTGTCCGGTAACCTTCTTTCAAAAGACCCTTCGGCCAAAATTCTGATTTCATGAAGGTCGACAGTTGTTTGGTCGGAAACCTCACCACAAACGAATTGAAATTCGTATTATGACGAGATTCCCACCGTTCGACCCTCAGCGAGTATCTGGTCTTAATTCGGATGAGTACACTACAATCTCCTCGACCTTTGTAGAGTAATGAAGCCGCAAATTAATTGCAGCTCAATTAGTCACTGTCTGCCCCTGAAAGTTATGCTGGCTGTAGAATCGAGATCTACCTGTGACTGGCAACATCAGCCGAAGTCTTCTGGGTTCAGCCGAAGTCAGCCAAGGTCTGTCGATGTCAGTTGGAGTCCACTGTTGTCACTTTATCTAGTGTACCGAGTAAGTTGGAGACTTCCTTCGTAGTTTCGAGTCAAACGAGGACGAGTGGTGTTTAGCAGATATCTTTTAACAGATACGGTGGTGGCTCTCGTCAACCGGGGTCTGCCGGGGTGGGTCATACACCGCAAAGTACTGAAAACATACTTGGCATCGTGCAACAGCTGTGTGTCACCAGTCATGGAGCCGGTGTCCTCTGGCTAGACGCGGTGGTGGCTCTGGTCAACCGGGGTCTGCCGGGGTGGGTCATATTCAGCATAGTCCTGAAAACATACTTGGCATCGTGCAACAGCTGTGTGTCATCAGTCATGGAGCCGGTGCTAAGCGGCTGGTAGTGGTGTTAGCTCTGGTCAAACGAGATCTGCCGGGGTGGGCATATACAGCATAGTACTGAAAACATACTTGGCATCGTGCAACAGCTGTGTGTCACCAGCCATGGAGCCGGTGCTAAGCGGCTGGTAGTGGTGTTAGCTCTGGTCAAACGAGATCTGCCGGGGTGGGCATATACAGCATAGTACTGAAAACATACTTGGCATCGTGCAACAGCTGTGTGTCACCAGTCATGGAGCCGGTGCTAAGCGGCTGGTAGTGGTGTTAGCTCTGGTCAAACGAGATCTGCCGGGGTGGGCATATACAGCATAGTACTGAAAACATACTTGGCATCGTGCAACAGCTGTGAGTCACCAGTCATGGAACCGGTGCCCTGTGGCTGGTAGTGGTGGTGGCTCTGGTCAACCGGGGTCTGCCCATGAGGGTGGTGAGGACCGCGTGCGGAGACCAGGCAGTTCAGCATCACTAGCAGGCATACTGGAATGAGATAGAATTGGTCAAAGTTAGATAATTTGTCCTTATTAAAGAGTAAAGCATTCACTAATGCTCCCAAGCCTAATATTTTTGCAGGTAGACTTTTGGCCACAGAAATTTCTTTTTTGGGTTCCATAGCCGAATGGCAAAAAAATGAACCCTTTATAGTTTCGTCAAGTCTGTCTGTCAGTCCGTTTGTCACTGCCACTTTATTCTGAAACTATAAGCATCACACAGTTGAAACTTGGTAGGTAGATGTATCCTGTTAAACGATTGTCATACAAAAAACTAAAACTAACAACACTTTTTTTTGTCAAACCTATGCGTGTTGTGTGTCCATCTTTTAAAATGATGAATGCTAGTTTTGATAAAAAAATATATGTAGATCTTTACAAATACTTTCAACGAAAATTGGTTTGCACGAGATCGAACTAGAAGTTTTTGATATAGCACATTTTCAGCTTTGTTCTTCATACAAACACTATGAAAAACAAAGTTATATTTGCTGTGGCTAAGTCGAAGTAAATGGATCTCGAATTCAGGTAAAAGTTAGCACGGAACCACCTGTGCGTGCGTAAAATCTTTATCACAAAAAAAAACTAATGGCCTATTTGACCATGTCTGAAAAGTTCTCAGTACGATTATTGGTCAATGCTTCAAACGAAATGACGTTTCATATTTAAATTATTCGTTGGTTAGTGCTTGTTTGTCGATGGTGACACAGGCTTTAAGCATAGTACGTACATATAACATTAGCTTTGACATTGACTTTTTTTGGATCCGATATATTTTTTTCCTTTCACATGCACCGCTTTTGTAAGTAGAATAACAAAATAAACTGTACCAATAACAACAAATCCACATTCGCAAATCTACTAACTCCAACGCCACGCGTCGTCAATTTGTAAAACAATGCTCGAATAACCGTCAGCGGATCACACAAGGGTCCTGATTGACTCGTACCTGTCTATCATCGAGGGCATTGTTGCAATATAAAGGGTGCACAACTGGACAGATGGGGCCCGAGCCCCGGGGCCCGGCACCCGCCGAGGCGCCCCGCGGGGCCCAATATTCACACCTCATTTGACAAGCACCGCCCTTAACATTTGTCATCAAGTCGGAATCGCAACAAATTGGACGATAGAAGAAAGTAGTTGTTTGAAATTAGGTGCAATTTGCATGAGACTGTTTGCAACTGTGAATGGTTATTAGGGTTATTGTTTTGCATATTTAAAAAATAAATAACTATTCTCTTTTTCCACCTGGTAAGCGACAATGACAGAACGTTCAAAAAAAACTATTAAGAGCGTCTAAAACAGTATTTCAATTTAATAAGAGTTTAAATAAGCTCCCATCAAATCACATCTTAAACGACGACCTTCGTGGTGTAGTGGCTAAGCACGCTGGGTTTTTAGGCGTCGCCGCTCCCAGGTTCGATTTCTGGTCGGGTCAATGTAGAAATCATAGTTTTCTATATTGTCTCGGGTCTGGGTGTTATGGTACCACCGTTGTGTCTGATTTTCATAACACAAGTGCATTGGCTACTTACACTAAGATCAGAGCAATCTTTGTGGTTGGTGTCCAATATTTATTATTTATTTATTTTAACTGCAAGGGTGTGATTATGACTTTGGATTGCAAGATTACATTACCTACCAACTATAATCCCAAAGCGGATTGAATATTATTGAATATCGGTAGTACTTACGTATAATCGCGGTATCAAATAAAATAACCAAAACAAAAATAACAACCTAAGAAAACTCATCGACCTCTATAATTTCCAAAAACCTTTGATCCTCTTAAAGCAAAATCTTATCACAATTGCAATCTTAAAAAATATCAAACAGGTGCGGCGCCACCCCAAAAATGTATTACAAAGGACATTCAATGTATCGAATGCATAATTAATAGAGGCCGAACAGTTGTTCGTAAGACGAGCCGGTTGTGTGTGGGGCACAAAATGGACTCGTAATGGAGTACAAATTACGAGGAGAGACAAGTGCGCTGTGCATATGCCGGGGTGTCTGGTATAAGCGGCTGGACACACGATTGGATAAAGTTGGCAGCGTTTTTGATGTACTCTGTTGGATTCACGACATAACATATATTTTTTGTTATATCATAGAGGAAAAATAGAAGCAAAAAGAGAAAGAGGACGGCTTAGGATGAGCTATTTCACCAAATAAAGAAAAACAGTCATGTCGTATCAGGGAGTCAAGATAAAAGCAGGCAGGAGAGAAGAATGGCGATTACTTCACCGACAAAAGCGCGGCTCTTAAATTAACAACTGTTGTATTTCATGAAATTGCTGATAAAGTATTTCTAGTAACTTAACTCGAAAATCTGCTCTAAAACTTAACGCCTTAGTTTTTCTAAAATACTTAATGAATAGGGTTAAAAACGTTAAAAAGCCTTCCAAAGTGTTAAATTTGTTGTTAAGTTCATAGAGCCAGGAATAGTTCGATTTGTATTGTATGAATTCTAGTTATGGTATACTGGTTTGCAGAAGATACAAAACTTTCCTAATGCTTCTGATGTAATGCCTCAATGAAAGCGATTATTCCAAAAAAACACTTCTTTTAAATACCAATGAAGAAACTGCGCTACGAAATACAACAACAAATTACATATACACCACAAGCGTGCCAATCTTCAAAGCCGTGTGTCCCCTGAATCAGAAATACAGATCCAAAAAATAGGGTCTTTCCGTACAGTACCCTGCCCACCGTATTATCACCATAACACCCTAATCCCATGCGATTACGACGCGAACGGGTCACAAATTCCTTTATTCTGAATCAAGCTTTGGTTACATTTGTCTCAATAGGGGATGATGGGGTAAAACTATCAGACTGCGATGGACCCCTAATCCTTTCTGTGGTTCTTTTTCTAATGACATTTATTTGGATACATGTAATTTAATTATTAATGGATTGGTGACAAATTGCTTTATGTTCAGTTATTTCAGTTGAATTCAATGTAATTTTGGTGGGTTAATATTTTGGTTTTGGTTTTTAGGGTTCCGTAGCCGAATGGCAAAAAACGAAACCCTTATAGTTTAATCAAGTCTGTTTGTCTGTCCGTGTATTTCAACAGTGTATAAGCATCACACTGTTGAAATTTGTGATGAAGATGTATCCTGTTAACCGCTTTACGATTGGTACACAAATTTAAAAAAAAAATATATTTAAGGGTTTCTTTGGGAAAATTGGTTCGAATGAGATCAAACTAGTAGTTTTTGAGATATAGCACATTTTCAACAACCGCAAACATAACTTAACACTATGAAAAGCAAAGTCATATTTGCTGTTAACAAAATACAGGATTTCAGCGAAGTGGAAGTAAGTGGATTCTCTGATTCTGTAAAAATTGGCACGGAACACTCAAAGCGCGAGTTCGACTCGCACTTGGACGCGTTTTTTTTGGATTGGTACTGAAGTATAGAGGTACAAAAACTACATTATAAATACTGAGTAGTCAGTAACTATTCGAGTATTAGAAGCTCTGACCGATTAATTTTAAGACAAAATAGCTTGTAACAATAATACAACAATGATGATTTCTAACCTATAAATCTATGAGAATACAATCAAATGTTATAATGTAGTATTCAAATATTTACCTTCAAATCGCATCTCTACAGCATCACTGGATGTAAGTTTCTTTATTTTCGTTTACTTTTGTACAAAAACAGACTCGACATTTCAACAAGCATCTGTCAGGGGTGACACAATAAATCAATTATACGGCGCAGGCGCCAAAAGTTCATGCGAAAGTCACACTTATATCAATGTCACAAAGAGCTAAAATTGTGTGGTAAAACGTGGAAACTCTGCGCATGGCTTTTCCGACAGGTGTGTGTAGTTTCGGAAATAGATAATAGATGTCGTTAGTAGGATTTCGGAAGAGCTCCCTAAAATATCCTGTGGAATTATCAAACCACCATGAAGATAAATAAAACCCTATGGGTCACAGATGCGCTATAAGAGGCTCTACACGGAAGTTATTGATTACAGCATTAGCTTTACAGATTAGCCATACAGCAGCCGTATGACGCTACTTTTATCCCCAATAATTACTTTTTTAACAGTATCAGTTCTACAATCGCATTATAGTAGGGAAGTTAGAGTTGGAACCGCCATATGCGTTACGCTAAAAGAGTGGTTGTGTAAGCTAATGGATATATAATGACGCTTAAAAAAGTGCAGCGTACGCGCTGGTAGAATAAAATAAATTTTTTTGGCGCTATTCTTCAGCTTATGAAGTATTATGTGGCGACTGTGTTACTAAAAAAACAACTCAATTTCTAAATGTGTAATGAAACCAATGAAACGGTGACAGTCAATAAAAAAAATCTTTCAATTACGAAAAAAATTCAAAAAATCTTTCAATTACAGAAACTTAACAGTTTAAAGATATTAGTGTGAAATATTATTATTGCGAGTATCAGTTTACTGTGAATATACACATGTATTTTCGTTAAGATTTTCACGAGCCTGCAAGATATTATGTTTTTAACTTTACAATGATTTTGTAATATTAGTATATAAACCTTACACACCGTTATTGGTGATTATTAAATATTTTAGAATACTTCTCCCCATTTTTTGTCTTTTATATCCCTTTTTCTTGGTTATTTTCCTAGTTATTGTTACATTCATAATGACCAATTTTAAAATCAAAATGGACGTCAGTGTAGACTCATAAAAGTATTTTCAACACACTTGCTCAAAACGACGTTATTATTACACCGATTTTTGGCTCATAATCAAAGATATTAAACACGCGTGCTTTTTCATTATATTATTGCACTAGTGCTTTTAGTTTATTAACCCGACCAATTTACATTTGTACCCTAGTACCAAGTCGTAAGTAAGAAGAAGAAGCGATTTAATTTAGTCGGGTTATACAATACTTTTATTTTAGCAACAAACAGTATTTATGCGAAAAATAACAGTATCTACATATTTATTTCAATAAATGGTAAATCCAGATTTATTACTAAAAATAGCTCAAATTCATTTAACATTTTCTGTGATTTATGTTTAAAACACGAATTATTACATTTTTAATCTTGGCTTTTGGCCGATCTAGTTCGCGCCTAAGCCTTGCGCGCGCATCGGTATCGCGGCAAGAAAAAAAAACAACGCGCCATTTTTCGTAAATATTAATTGTCGGCTGTGACAAAGTTTGGATTAATTATGAAGTTTGGATTAATGAAAATGTCTTCTTCAAGTGAAGAAAATGAAGAAAACCTATTATTAACTCCGCCGGACATACGAGGCGAATAACGCGTGCGAAAGTTTTTGCCATCAAAATCGAGTGAAATGTATTTTTAATAATTAAAAAATTAGTAAATGAAGAGTCTTGTTTTTTCCTCGCAAGTGTGTTGAAAAACGTCGTATGAAACACGTGTGCCTGTGACCATTATATACGCGGCTTTCTTATGGCGCACTCGCTTTCGCTCGTGCGCACACAATATCGCCTTGTATATAATGGTCAACTTAGCACACTTGTATCATAATGTACTATTAAAACAGCTTCTGTATCACGCAAAGCGTTATTGTAACACTATAACGTATTACTCAAAAGTCTTAAGTAGTTCAGACCACTACTACAGCGGGTTTTGCTGTACAAATACTGTGTTACATTTAAATATACTGAAGACATTACCTACAAGAGCGGTGATAAACTCGATAATAGAACTTAATACTCCAAATATACGCTATCTTCTACTCAAAGTGATTCAATAGCCCCCTATAGCTAATCCCAAACACATCTTAAACAACATTAATACCTCTTCTTGTGTTATAAGAATGTTCACAACACTGCTATACCTCTGTTACCTCTAGTACAATAACAAGATTAGTATCTTGTTCCGTTATTTCAATAGTTTGTGTCTTCGTTCGTGTAAATGATAACGGCTGCATGGCCACTGAATCGCGTACCTGTACTTTAGAATACGATGCAATACAGGCTGAGGAGTCAGTTTTAGCTTTACAACAGCAATTGTATCGCTGAAAGTGCTGCAAAGGCTGTAGAAGCAGCTAATGTGCAAGTTGAGCATTTTTATAATTTATTTTTTATATAAAAACTTTATTGCACAAAATTATAGTGTACAAAAGGTGAACTTAATGCTAAAATCATTCTCTCCCAGTCATAACTTTACGTCATGCAGAAAGACTGTAATGGTTGCAGGAAAATGATATAGTTTCAAAATTATTCAGCAAAAAACTTACGCAGTTTGTTCTTATAAGATAATTTCGTCTCCGACCTCTTAATCTCTAGAGGAAGAGTATTCCACAGCCGTGTGTAGCCGTTACTGTAAACCATTTAGACTGGTATGTTGGCCACCGACACATTGGCAAGCCGGTAGAAATTTGCAAGTGCTTTCTTTAACGAGTAGGCTGCGTGACCTCATCAATTGCTTTCACAATGTTACAGTGTTCATCGGGTCGATTTAATATTTAAAATTATTTTCTTATTTCATTTATTACCCATATTTTAAAAACAGTAGTTTCTGGACCTATTTTTTTAAACTTATATTGTATGCTAAGTTTAAATATAACTCATTAAACTAAAAATTTATCTTCTTGTTTTCGAGCAATACCTGGGCAAACAAACAAAGATACAAACATACAAGCGAAATTCAGCACACGTGTTTAGAACTCCTAATAGATAAATATATCACATACATACACATTGAATTGATTTCCTCCATTTATGAAGTCGGTAAAAAAAGGCTTTAAAAACCAGAAGGTCTGTAGGTTTCTTGAGAGTTAAATAAAAAAATAAAGAATTTCGTTTCATTCTGTACATTATACTTAATAAGTAACATTGGTTTACCTGAAACTTGTGTCAATACGAGTATTATTCAGAATACGAGCTTAATTTAAAGGCACAATACAGTATCGCTCAAGGCCATGTTCGTAGTAATATAAATGCAGATCGAATCTGCATACATCAATTTTTGCATACCAATGCATCCGCAAAGTATTCAATTCGGTAATGTAGGTATTTTTATCTACTTAGGTTATTTGTATTTGTGAGTTGCAGAGAGACTATTTATTGTATACCATATTCTGGACATGTGAGTGAGGCGTAAGAATGTTTACGTGAAATAACGATAACTGTTTTCGTATATTTATTTATCACTAAGAGGATGATGAATTCAGATTTTACTAAATGAAT
This sequence comes from Pyrausta purpuralis, assembly GCA_963924145.1. Lineage (NCBI taxonomy): Eukaryota > Metazoa > Arthropoda > Insecta > Lepidoptera > Crambidae > Pyrausta > Pyrausta purpuralis. Next base: position 4,045,256 of record OZ001664.1, on the reverse strand, counting down.
TAAGAGAGGTTTTAAAATTCATAGACATTGAAACAATAAACAGGGCCGGTTTTTGAATAACTCGCTTGGATTTGGCGTGTAATTATCATTCGAAAGCGAAAATTAACGCATACCGAGAAAAATATACTGTCCCAAAAAACGTGTCAAACTGACACTGGAGTTAGCTTTCTCGTAGTAGATCTTTCAGATATACTCTATTTTTTTTTAATTATAATGGCACACCAGACTGACACTGCAGATAGCTTAACCATAGATATTTTAAATAAAAATAGCATAACTCTAATAAAGTCTCATAGTTTGGGAGATAATGCCACTTTATTGAATTTTCTTGTATGAAGAAAACAATAACGTGGCATTATCTCCCAAACCACGACACTTTCATAAGAGTCGTGTTAATTTTATTGAAAAGAATTTTTTGCTAAGCTATCTCCAGTGACCAAAAAGCGGCATAAATTGAAAACAATAGAGTAATCTGAATGATCTACGACTACGAGTAAGCTAACTCCAGTGTCAGTTTGGCACGCCCATTTCGGGACACCCTGTATACGTGAATACTCACAAAATTGAGTAGTATATTTTTTATCACTCCTGTGTAGAATTAAACTGTTTCCCATTAAAAATCGTACATTTATTAACAAATATCATACGCTATCTTGACGCGCGTGATTTAAAAATAGGGCCTTCGTAGAATCAAACTGAATGCTTTAAAAGCATGATTTAACTGAGTTTTAAATTATTTTAGCTACATACATAGTTTTCCATCGGAAATCTTAGAGAAACTCGTTCATTAAATCTATAGTCAATACTACCCATATTTTCAGCAAGAAACTGTACCTTCTACTTCACTTATTCAAACTAAGTTTCCCCTCATCAATATAAATTAAGTCAAAGTTTTGTCTTATGTGAAATAAACATAACTGTATTTTCCAACCGTTATTGTATCATAATACTATCGAAAGAAGATTTAATTGTCCGATTAAAGGTATCTTAAATGCACCGCATATTTTGAAAAATCAGCGTTCCGCTAATATTAAAAACGAACGTTGTTACAAAATTCATATCCTAACTCCGCCACTACCTATAGGTACACGTAACCAAACTCATCACAGTGTTTACAGCTCTCTATCTTACCCCACCGCACATAATGTATAGATACAGCCTGTCAACAACTGACGACTAGCATACCTCCGTCTATCAATAATAACCTCTGATATATCTCTATAGAACTCATTTTCTCTTAACTCCTCGCTGAAATAGATCTTTATTCCTTTAAAGATAGGAACAGAATTTGCTAGCACAACAACGCTTCGTCAACACTTCGCTGACGTAACCACCGTTTAGGCACGTCTTTCCAAAACCTTCCTTGCGATGTTGACTTTTGGGTTCCAAATAGAGTGTTGTAGAAGTAAAATAAAGGCTTTTTGGTTGGGAATTGTTTATGTTTATAGCGTTCTGGTGCTGTTAAAAAGAGACAGGCGTATGCAGGCGTGTGGGGATCGTATGATCAATACGTGGCGTATCTTGTCTAATGGTCGTTTTCTTATACATTTGCATGCTAATTGTCTCTCCGAGCCTTCCTTTTGTCTTCATGACGCAAATTGTGAGGAATTAGGGACTTGTTTTACTGTTAGTTTGGTATTTAGTTCGCACTTATGTTTCGTTCCGAATAATCAGGACGACATTGTTTTGGGTGGGAACAAAAAGCCTTGTATTGTTATTTCTCTGTTCAAATTATAGGCAGTCATAACACTTAACACATATTTTTAGCTACACAATCAATACTTATTTTATCATAAGTAAGTACTGACATTATTTAATATGAACAAATAAACGTTACGGATTTTACGTATAAAATGAAAAAAAAAAACACTCTAACAAACACGCAACCTGCCTACTTACTTCTTCTGTAAAAAAAACCCTTCAACAGTAGGTACCCACTTACTTTGTAGTTTAGTTCAGTATCTAGTATTTTCCATATTTTGTGCTAATACTGGCAAATTTTACGGTAGCAAACCGTTGTTAACATGAATTTATATTTTTCCAAAATCGCTTAATTAATAGGAATAATTATCAAAAGAAACAGTTTTTATTAGTATTTACTTACAAAATATAATCATTCCGTGTGTATCAAACAATGAATTTGAGCCCGTATCAAGCCGAGATTCGGTGGGCGGCGTGGGCGGGCGACCGTTGCCTAGCAACCGCGACCCACCCGGATCACTTTTAAACTTTCATGGCGAACTTTTAAGGTTTGTCTGCGGCGGAGATTCGCCATCTTTTTGTTTTGAGCTCCTTTTAACGTGTACGAGTACCTACTGTTTAAAAATGTCGTGGAAGGAAAACAAAACTGGGAAAGAAATTAAGTTTAGGAGTCCTGTATGTGCACAGAGTTCACAAAAAGGGTGTTGACGTATGTATGTACACTAAAAACCTCTTACTGTGTCGTAACGAGAAACTACTTGGCTTCAAAATCGATACGAAACATTATAAATGACAAATACTACACCCCAGCGTCACATTCTTGAAGGATTTTACAAAGAAAGAGAAAATATTGCTTTTTAAAGCACTCATTCAAATAATTATACATTTCAATATTGAAAGGATAAATAAGTAGGTAATCTCAAAGGTGTTTCATAACTCCGTGTGGGGCATCAATTTTGATCCACACCATGTTGGGCGCCGTTATGGTTTTTCAAACAATGACAAAAGAGGAAATCATCATCATAAAGTTAAATAATCAAGAATTTTGTTTCATAATAGTGTAGGTATATCTATGAAATACATAAGTCGATTTTATTACATGTAGAAATATCCACCTCCATCCTTGTCTCATTCATTATTAACAAATGGCATTGTCAATAAAATACATTTGTCTAGGTGACAATCCCACAAACAAGGAAAAATAATGTACAAAATTTTAAAAATGCTGACGGAGGTCTCACGAGATTAGTAACGAAGTGTGAAACTGAGATAGCGCATTTTACGAGTTCACTGAAAAGCTATTTAAGTACATGAATGTTAGTCTTAAACTATTTATTATTTTATATTCGTTAAAAATGAGACTCTGTTAAAGCATTATTTGTTTTTTTAAAGCCAAGAGCTCGACAAATCAAATTAAGGATCACGACCTCCAAAACAGCGATCCGTATTCGATTTTTCTAAACTGAAGCTAAAGTTTTTAACTTAGGAAAGAGCTTTGTACAAAATTGATGAGCGTACGTAACCGCACCCCAAGCATCCCCGAAGGTGCTTTTAGGTCTAATTGGCAAGCTTTTAAGACTGCCTCGTGTTCGTTTGACATCGCCCTGGCGCGGGTAAAACGGCCGACGCCATTTTTAAAAATAATTTGAAACACGACAAAAAAATAAGTTTTCCAGCCAGTTAGCTGTTTAGGTACTCTTGGGTTTTGCGTTCGACCTTTTTTCGGTTTTACCGCAACTTTCGTGAAAAATGCAACGTGTAAAATGTTGTTTTTTTTAACGCGTTTGTCCCTTATGGATGGATTATTATATTAAATTTTAACAATGATCGTTAAATGGTGTGAGTCATGAATAGTGAGTAATACAAGAACCTAAGGATGATATCACGAAAAGCGGTAGTTCATTACTGAGAGGACTCCGAAAATACAATTGAGAGGTGTGGCACTGTAAGAATGACTTATAAAAGTTTTAGTTTGTACATTTTAAACGTGATGACGATAATAATATAACTTTAAAAAGTGTTTTAGTAGTACATTAAGTTCACCCAAAATATTTTTCACTTACGTCTTAAATACAAAGCACAAAGTCTCATTTTCGCAAACTGTTCTCGGCTACAAAAACTACTTTTTTGTTGTTCTATGTAGTTCTACACAGCTCGTCCAATGGGACAAAAGAAAAAATACACACGCCGGCATAATGGCACTGTTCCAAGCCCGGCTGGCACGTGGCTACAATAAAAAAGTTACAGTTCTAATTTCAAATTAAGTGGGCGGCGACGAGCGCGCGCGCCAAATTAGGCGCCAATTTTGACAGCGGGACAACCGAATATTTTCCTGTCAAAATATTTTTGCAAACAATCGGCACTCGTATTCAATGGTCATGGTTTTGAACGCCCATTTTTCATCAACAAAACAAAACCACAATTAGCATAATCGCCACTCGTGCATTCATTGTAAAACTAACAATAATATTGTATTGTTACTTTTATTATTTTTGTTACACGCTGGTAAAATTTGATGGTTAGGTTTGTCCTATTAGGAATAATAAATAGCCGTGTAGCAATTAACCTGTCGTCAAATCGAGGGGCTTGTATAAATAATTAATCAAGGAAAATGGTTCAAAAAGGATGATGAATTATAAAATTACGCAAACGTTTCGTGGATTTGAGAGGTTTGGGAGGCTGTATGGCCCCTCCGTGTGAGGGCAGGAACCCTTTTCAAGGGTCGGCAGTACCTAGCCGCCGACAAATGCTGACCCTTCTTAATAGAACGACCCATAATAAATAAGTGATTTCATGACAAAAATGCTATTCTGTAGACCGCCGGTGCCTTTACTAGTCTTGGATTTACAAAACTAAAGTTCAAAATTAATAAGCATGTTCGAACTTAGTAACAAAAACAACCGGCCAAGTTTGAGTCGGACTCGCATACTAAGGGTTCCGTGTCAACTTTAACTGAATTAGAAATCCAATTATTTCTACTTACCCAAAATACCACATTATATTTTTAACAGCAAATATTACTTAGTTTTTCATAGTATTTGTATGAATAACGAAGTTATTTTTGCGGTTATTGAAAATATGCTCTATACATGTCAAAAATTACTGATTCGATCTCGTTCAAAGCAATTTTCGTAAAAAGTCTTGGTCAAAATCTACATCATGTTTTTTTTTTAATTTACACTCGTTTAGTTTAAAAGTTAGATGGTGGGACGCCTATCTATCTCACAAACGTCTCGAAAATGGTTTAAGAAACCTCAATGTCATTTTCAAAAGAGTCTATCCATAGACATCCTACACGCATTGGTTTGACAAAAAAAATAGGTTTTAGTTTTAATTATGGCTTATATCCTTTTCAGAATAACTTGAAGGTCTCATGATTTCAACTATACCAAAATGTGAGTCTCAAGTATTATAATATGACTTATTATAGTCAACCTGTATATAAATTCAAAAGTAGCCGGCTTTTGCATTCTGGGATCGAGTAAACGGCGGCCCCGTCTCGCTGCCATTAAAAACTTATTAAACATCATCTCGACCAATTTACCCCTCCCTCCCCCTCAAACCTACCCCTGCTAAGCTTAGCAGGTAGTGTTTTATTGATAGCTTGGCTTTATCGTTATTATAAAATAACAATTACTTACAACTCTTCTTTCTTTCTTCTTAAGTAATAGTTCTTTAATTTGACGTTTGGTGTAGTGGTTGGCGCTCCTGACTGCCAGCGGTTGCGGGTTCGAATCCCGCAAAAGTCAAATGTTTTAAATGTGATGATATTTCTACCAGAGTCATGGATGTTTAATATGGAAAACTCCCCAGTCATAAATCGATGTCTATAGGTAGTTTATAGTATTCGTATCACAAGGAAAAAATCCTCACTTCGAAACCAAGACAATTTTTGTTTTGTCTAGCGCATATTTATTAAATTCCACTGTTGCTGTAAAGTGCGTTTTTCTTTGCTAGTCAAATAATGTAAACAATCTTTTTACAACTTTTAAATTATATCACTGAATAAAATTTACTTACTATTTCATTTAAAAAGATTTCACTGCTAAACGACGAGTTACCTATGCATTTGGAGAGTTTTGTGTTTATCTTATTTAAGAATGATAAATTTCGGTTAAAAAGGAATGTCAAGTTTGTTTACGATTGCGACGATCAAAAAGAAACGGATTTTAAAATGTGTCATTTAAAAATTACTAATAACTTGGACGCATGGAACGAAAAATCTAATTTATTTTGTTGTTATGTAAAGGTTTTCTTTTACTCAGAACCATTATTATTTCGTTTATATGTATGTGACTAGCGGTCCATGCGAACTTTGTTTCACCCCCAGCCCCGTCCCGCCCCGGCCCCGTGGTACCAAGCCTCGTAATTACAAAAGTTTAGCGGTCCCAGCGAACATTGTTTTGCATCGGCCCCGTCCCGACCCAGCCCCGGCCCCGTCTGACGGGTTAAAAAGTATCCTTTGTCCTGTTCCTGGTTTTAAGCTACCTCGTCAAATCGTTTCAGCCGTTCTTGAGTTATAGATAGGGTAACTAACACGACTTTTTTATATATATTTATAATAAATATATTGGACAGCAATCAGATACATTGCTCTGATCCCAAAGTAAGTAGCTTATTGCACTTGTGTTATGGAAATCAGACACAACAGTGGTACCACAACACCCAGTCCCGAGACAATACAGATTTTTTTTATTTCCATATTGTCCGACCGGGAATCAAACCCGGGACCTCGCAGCGGCGACGCCTTGAAACCAGCGTGCTTAGTCACTACACCACGGAGGTCGTCCGTATTATATTCGTTTCTTCTCAGCTCATATTTTACTATTGTAAGTGCGCCTTCACAGTAGAGCGACTGCAGCGGCGCGGCAACAGCGGATGCCCATACATAAAAAACAGCGGCGCTGCTGCCGTTTATGTCTGATATTTATCAGCAGCAGCGCAGCAGTGAAATAATAGTTATCTTAGTATTTGAGAGTCATTTTAAAATTGTTGGGATCGTGCTACTACTTAAAATACTTCAAGGTCAAAGTCAAAAAAATATTCAATAAAGGGCTGATTTTTCAATAGTCATATAAGAAATATTCGTCGAACAAAATACAATATGGCTAATTTGAAAACGTCACTTAATTTCCAGCAATCATACGTAACTGTTTTTTTTTTAAATCTGTCGCTTTATAATTTATCAGACTGATAAGTTTTATCTGACCGTTGAATGCATTTTATGTCCTAAGAGCCGATTAGGCTCTTAGGACACAAAATGCCACTTATGAACTTCATTAAGGGTATGTTTAATTGAATAGTTTACACTACCCAGTAAATAATATAAATCATTGGGTCATATGAATCTGGTAATTACCGAAACTTACAAACATTGTTCATAAAAGCCCCGAACTATTAAAAAACTTAGTTTTGCATGATTTTATCACAATGTACTAAGATTCTTGACATGCGTCTCGTATTAAGAAATAATTTTGCCGGTAATTTTTGTCGTTCCTTTACTTGGAGCGCATCTTTATTTGTCTTCAACTGATTAAGTTACCGACTTCAGCCGTCAAAATATCTCGTCCGCCGTGTGCCGTGCAGGCCGGAAGTCCGCCGGTGGAGGAATATTTTCCGCGGCGACGCGACCGCTTCCGGTGGCGAGGCCGCTTCCCGGTGTGTATGGGCCTTAATACTTACTCATGTTTTAAGAAAGTGTGAGTGCTTACTTTTAGGTGCGTGCCTCCTTGTAGGCTGTTGGGTGCATTCAACCAAACATAGGCTTGCACGCGCGTAACTATACGAAGGATAGGTAATTGTATTCCTTGATTGTACACTCGAGTAACATAAAATCGTTTTTCGATGTAAAATATGCAAATAAACTCGCATAACAGAACGTATGATTAAACGGTATTTTTATCCAGCAAATCAATGCTGCACCAAAGCAGTATATTGTGCAAGTAAATAGCCTGCAAACTAAATATTTCGTATAAAAGATATGAAGCTGCCAAAAGTTTTGAATTTGTCAACACTTTCTGACATGATGACATTACATTATCCTGGATTAACTCTTATTCCACGCCACAAGGCAGGTTTAAGAGTTTAATCCCGTATAAACACGATTTTCTAAAACTGTAGATGGTAAAATGGAAAATTGACTTATTCTCGGAAAATTATTACAATTTCTCCTAAGGTAAACACATACCTATTTCATTTGGTCGAATCCACCTTAGTAGGTAAAACTTGAACTCAATAAATTATCGTTGCAATTCTATGTGTTGTTATGTTGTAGGTCTTTTAAAATGACATTTTCTTTTAAAATCTACGTTTGATAGATAGACGCTTCCAAAGTGGTAAAATGTAGATCTTAACAAATACTTTCAACAAAAATTGGTTTGGACATCCGGTCCAATGTAGTAGTTTTTGAGACATAGCCCATTTTCAACTACCGCAAACATAACTTTGTTCTTCATACAAACACTATGAAAAACAAGAGTCTGACTCGCACTTGGCCGGTTTTTTTGTACTACCGTTATATTAGGGCTCAAACTACCTCATAGGTAAGATATTACATGTTAACTTTACTTATAAAAAACATAGAAGTTAAGCACCATCAAGTCCCGAAATATACCATAATAATCCACCATTAATATTTTTCTGCGCTTAATCCAAAACTATTATTTGGCTGTATGACAGACTTGCAATTTCGTCCCATAGAGGTTGCAATTACCAGCCGGCCCAAATACAGGGTGGCGCAAAAGGGGGCGGGGCTGGGGTAAGCGCACAAATGTCGCTATTTTACTTGATAGCACTCTAGAATGAACGAAAAATTACAAGAAGTATACTTTAGTTACCAATGAATGTGTTTTATGCAATATTTTAGGTCAAGTTCCAAAAATGTATGTATTTAATCAAATTTCGCTCCATCGAAATCATTGAACTTTATCAGAAGCCACAGCAACTAAATAAATAAGTCGATCCAGTCGATACGCACAAGTGTGTGCGCAAACACAGGTGCACTCTCTATGCCATTCACTCTCGCCCAAAAGGGACAGCAATATGACACGACCGGAGAGAGATTAGGCGCAGGACCAACGGTTTTACGTGGTTTTCCGAGGCACGGGGGGTGAAACACCACCATCTTCCAAATTCTGGGCTACCCTAAGCATTTCTAAAAAAAACAGGTTTGTTGTTTGGCCCGACCCGGGGGTCGAACCCGGGACCTCTGGCGCAGCCGTCGCTTTTAAAGTACGACCCTCTTACCGCTGCGCCATCGAGGCAGTTAAATAAATAATAAACAAATAAGGGCCGTTTTTTCAATGGTCTGATAAAACTTATCAGACTGATAAAGTATAAAGCTAAAGATTTAAAAAAAAACAAGGTGACGTTGACGAAAATAAGGTGACGTTTTCAAATTAGCCATATTGTAATTTGTTCGACGAATATTTCTTATCAGACTACTGAAAAATCAGCCCTAAGTCGATAAAAGATAAATAAACCAATAGGCACATTTGCCATTTATCTGCACCGTAGGTATACCTATCGACAAATGTATGATTATACTGAATTAAGCTGATTCTAATTATGACTAAATGTGATTATTTTTACTATCGCATATGAATTAAGACTCAATACTTAATTATTATGTTATTTATAGTTATGACGCGGTGAAAATTTTTGTTTTAATCAACAAAGATTTGTGCGAGTACTTGTACGCTATTTTAGTTTAATTTAAACTTTTACTTCAGGCAACAACAACCCATATGATAGGAATTTTAAAGACTTACATACATAATAATATCAGTTAAAATTACAAACAACTAAGAATGTGCAAATATTATCGATCCTCTTATTACTGATAGTGCGTCTGTCACAGTATCGAATAACGTTCTTTAGTAAGTTGCAGTGTAAGAGGTCCATATGAAACAGATATTTATGTTAAAACTAAAAACACTTAAATGCTTTTGTTAACCCCATAAATTTACTTTACTATCTCTTTATAAGGTATTATGAATCACATTTTTTTAACATAATTATTAATAAAACCACGATACCTATTGCGTTGATTAAAATTTAAAATATTAGTATTGTCATTTTATTAAATTGGCATTCTAACACCCTAATTCACCCTTATCTATATCGGGCCCTGTGGCGCAACGGATAACGCGTCTGACTACGGATCAGAAGATTCCAGGTTCGAATCCTGGCAGGGTCGCACACTTGTTTTTGTTGAGCCCATTTCGTGTTTAATATGAAACATACATTTTTTTCTGTGCTAGTTTTATTATTTTGGCTTCTTTGTTCCTATATAAAATGTGTCACTTTGAACTTGATATATGTAGTATAAAAAACCTGTTTGATAACCGTGTCATACCTTGTATTTACAGTCCACAAAAGAATATGGGGTATCGTATTATTGTTATAAATCAAAAATCACCAAGTTGTAAGTGATTAATAAAGAAGTCATCACACATAACGAAATTATATTATCATTTCATAATTATATAATTTATCACAGATTTATGATTGACATTTAGTTATATTTAGTTTTTCTGTTCAGAAATTCTTAGGGTAGCCCGTAGTTTGGAAGTTGGCGGTGTTTTCACCCCCTTGCCTCGGAAAAGCACGTTGAGCCGTTGGTCCTGCGCCTGATTTCTCTCCGGTCGTGTCAGATTGCTTTCCCATCGGGCTATGAGAGTGAAAGGAAAAGAGAGTGCACCTGTGTTTGCGCACACACTTGTGCACTATAATATGTCCCGAGCAGTCGGCTAGTCGTTGTGACTGGCCACCGTAGTCAAAATCGGCTAGGGGGACTATTATTATATTATGATTGGCATCTAAAACAAAAAGTTAAATATAAAGAAATGAGATTAAAAATCACTAGCAATCCCCCGCGACTGCGATCGCGCGTTTTTAGTTTTCTCCCTCCCCCGTCACAGTGTGACGTTTTACATCCTAAAAGCGTCCTTAATAAAAAAGGTATCTAACGCAAAAAAAAACAAATCAGTCCAGTAGGTAGATTAGCGCGTTCAAACAAAGAAACAAACTCCTCAGCTTTATAATATTAGTATAGATTCAGTATTTAAGGGAAAATGCTGAGGTAACTATCAACTAAATTACTTGCAACACTTTTGTAAAGTAATCCCTAAATATACTCTAAAATTCTTCATGGCCTGACTTCCAAGTAAACGCACCTAACTGTCATGTATTCTGTTCTAGAAGATACTTTATGTAAGTACCCGTAGCTACATGTACTTACAAAGGCAACACATTACCCGAAAAGCACCCCCCACAGGGGGGGACTAAACTTTACCTTTGCTACGAATCTTTGCTCGTAGAATAATTACTAGAACGTAATAGTAGGTTTGAGTCCTCAGTTTGTTCTCAAATGTAGTGCTAAAAATATATTACAATTTAACTAAGAATATGCACTTTAAGAAAATAACGTGGCATAGATAAAAAATCGAAAAATCATAGTGCGACGTGGTGTTTTTTCAAGGAGCAACTACTTTCAGTCACCCTACATAGGGGTCAACAAATTCCAATGATAAAAGAAAAATAAAGAAACAGTCCGTCAACAATATACTACAGCAAATTAAAACATAAAAAAACTGGCTAAGTGCGAGTCGGACTTGCGCACTGAGGGTTCCGTGCCAACTTTAATTGAATTAGGGAATCCACTTAGTAAAATACCACAATATTTTTTGACAGCAAATATAACTTTGTTTTTTATAGAGTTTGTATAAAAACAAATTTATGTTTGCGGTTGATGAAAATGTGCTATGTCTCAAAAACTACTAGTTCGATCCCGTCCGAACCAATTTTCGTTGAAAGTATTAGTTAAGATCTACATTACATATTTTTTTCAAAATTTACACTCGCTAAGTTTAGAAGTTAGATGGGGGGGACGCCCATTTTACCACTTTGGAAGCGACTAGCTATGAAACGTTAGCCTTTAAAAGAAAATGGTTTTAAGAACCTCGATATCATTTTAAAAGACCTACCCATTGACACGCATAGGTTTGATATTTTTTTTTGTTTTAGTTTCATGTATGGGAGCCCCCCATAATGTCTTCATTTTTTTTGTATGAGAATCGTAAAGCGTTTAACATAATACATCTTCCTACCAAATTTCAACACTGTGATGCTTATAGTTACAGAATAAAATGGCTGTGACATACGGACGGACAGACAGACAGACAGAAAGACTTGACGAAACTATAAGGGTTCAGTTTTTTGCCATTCGTCTACGGAACTCTAATAAGTAATATACACAATGAATGGATACATCTTATGCTAAGGGCTACGAAAGCCTACGTTATTGCTACGGTTTTTTGTGCAATGCTACGAGCTACGAATGTAGTGTTCATGTATCCAAAAAAGATCCTGAATTTCTGAATACCAGTAGTAGCACTAATTCACAACATGTGTGTATCAAAATATACTTTGTGTTGGCAATTGTTTTGAATAGCACCCTGTATGAATATCAATAACCTGTACCGTTAACATGAGATTACTCAATAGCGACGACGGTTTTACTCGCTAGCGACAACGTAACTTTTTGTATGGAAAATTTTAGTTCTGTCAGTGACCGCTAGAGAGCGCTGTGCAATTTTCCATAGACTTTTTTTACGTCGTCACTAACGAGTAAAACCGTCATCGCTATCGAGTAAACTCATGATTCGGTTTCGTTCCAAAATTCGGACTTCAGAAGGTAAATCACTCATGTTTTGGAAGATGACGTATAACTTTATTTAATAAATTACCTCAAAATATAATTGAATTTCCCAATGATAAATTAAAATCGATGTTTTGTCCAATGACTAAAGGATATTATAGAATAAATGATTATATGAACGATAGCAAAGTATGGTCTAGCTTGTAAGAACATTAAAATTGAAATATTTTAAAAAGAGGCATTGACAATAGTGACTGATGATGAAAATAAGAAACCAAAAATTGCGCACGGATAAGTAAAAGAAGACCACCAGAAATTTCGCACAGTCGTACTGACGGCACGGTAGCTCAAATGTAAGAGCGTTTGGCCCGGTAAGCCAGAAAGTTGCTGGTTTGAGTCCCGCCCGTCCTCAATTTTTGGTTTCTTTCATCATAATGAATATAAATATGATACTGTGTAAAAAACATTATAAACTTAAAGTGAAATGACTTTGTTACGTAGCTTCTTCTCAGCAATAACGCACTATTGTCCCGAAGCTGTTGTAGGGCCAATGTTGGGACGTGTATGTGTATATGTTCTACAAAAATAGCCTATGTACAAAAGTTTTTTTTTTTTTTAAATAACAAACGCACTTTACACAATGAACTAATACTAAAGGCCTATTTCACTATCGAAAAAGTACCCAACAATTAATTTGACAATAGAATTATATCGTATAAAGTATGGATAGACAACGCCAATCAGAACTTATTGGGACATTGTGCAACAGGCCGTAAAGCTTCTAAAACCATTATACTTTCCGTATCAACGAATAATAAAACCTACCATCCATTAGTCATTGAATGAAAACTCTTTACGTAGCTCCGATACTCTACATAATACATAATTACTTGCGAAACTTAACGCAAAGCGCCCCACTTCAAGAAGGATCAATTAAACTACAGCCAACTTGCAGACACCCCTCTTTCTGGGAACTTTCTACCCCCGACGAGTTGTTTCGTTCTACCTTTTACATTAATTACCAATTACGATTAGTTAGTGAGAATTAAAATGTTCCGAGCAGCGAGCTTTTAATAGTTGGTGTTTGTTAACTTTCGATGTTGGTTCTAACGCATCTAATACACAAACTGATGAAATAAAGTTGATGTTTCCAACTGTTTAGTCGGCATTGAATTAATTTCAACATGTTTTCTTAAAAATGTGATATGTATGCATAGGTTTTTAGTTATTTTGAACTTAAACTTCATCCCGTTTGTACGTATAAACATTTAATTATATAATATATTAATTATGATAATTTCTATAAGAATCAACACTTCCATGGAGTTGAATTTCAAATTGATGGATTTAATCTTAACTGACTGCTCAGATAACTCATTGTGAAAAAGTAAAAAAAAAAACCTAATTTGAACCTGTTTGCTCAAAAAATAATAATGCTAAGAAACATTTCCTTAGAATAGTTGCATTTGAAACAATAGAAATCAGTTAAGAATTGTCCTAACTTTATACAGATTTAAAAAAAGATGGTTTACCTATTAAGTTACATCCCTAGAGTGAAAATGCAACATTCGGCAAGTGAACATGACACCGCTAATGATATGCACGTAAGGGTTGATTTAAAGGGCTCGAGATGCTATCTGCCGTATTTCAATATACGAGCTTAAAATATACAGGGTGTTTGGTACATCATGTACCAAATTAAAATGGCATAAAATAAGGGTCATTAGCTATCATTATCTGCGTTTTTTGGCGCAGTGGTTTATCTTATCGATTTTTTATGGTTTTTATATATAAAAAATCCGGAATTTGGTATACGAATCATATTTTTAAATAAAATTATTTTTCTGCATTTTATCTTCGTATGTTATTGTGCGTTACTTTGCGGTTTTACTAATATCAGGACCACATTCCTACACAAGACATCTAGTTCTTTTTTATTTATTTTACTTGCAATTTTGCGGAAAATAAATTTCTAGAATGTGACCCGCATTTCTAAAGGCTGAGAAAAATAAACAAAAAACGACTGGACTTAAAGCCCTTGAAAGTTGCAGGTCAAATTTGAGAAAAATATGTTTTGTAACTTTGCAAGTAAAATTATTGATGGCTGGTGTATGCGATTTTGATGTAAGTAACACTTATAATGCACAAAAACACACAAAAGTATTATTCAAATGCCAAATTTCGGATATTTTTCATAAAAACCGATATAAAAAACGATATTAAAAATCACCGAGCCAAAAAAATGGCTAAAATGATGGCTAATTATACCCCCATTATAAGCAATTTTCATTTGGCACACAATGTACCAAGCAACCTGTATATACCAATCCCTTATCTCGGTAAACTGAACTTATGAAGCTGTAGTGCATGATAGGGCACTTGTTATTACAACTTCTCCCATATGTCGAAGATAACAAATAATTTTATAGTAGGTACTTTGACCCATAGCCCATTATTCTGAACAAATAATACTAGGCATAGAACCGTGCTTAAGTATTCATCTTCATCTAATTTAAGAGTTAAGCTCTTGTCGGTGTAGTATTTTCCATTCTTTACGCTCTTCTGCCACTCTCTTGACCTCTTGTTACTTCAAAAGAGGAGGAGGTTATCAATTCGACTGTACATTTTTTTTGTATCTATGTTACCTCATATCTTAGTCATTTGTCAACTGATTCGAATTTTTTTTTCACCAACCTAGAGGGTATACCTTCTCGTTGGTCCCATTTTTGTCAATTCGGGACCTGATGATGAGATCTTGGTGTTTTTTTACTAGAATCTTAATGTTGACGTGTTGTTTCTTCTGATAGTCAACATCTTGTGAAGCTAAGCTGATGGTGGAACTCCTTAACGCTTAGGAGTTCAGTAATTATAATGACAGAACTTGTGATAGGTAATTTGTAGCTTCCTAAAGAACAGAGTCATAAGGTGCAACTCCGTCCCCCTCTCCTGCAATCACTAAATATTAAGAAATTAAATTAAATTTTTAAAAAAATTAAAAACAGACTTTAAAACCAAAATGCACTAAAAAGTCTTAAATAAACCCTTGACCCTTGAAAAGAATGAAAGCCATTTAAGGCAAACAATTTCTTTTTGAAGTCGGTGCTCTGATAGTTGATGCTTGATGGTCAAAGTGATAGCACTGACTCCAAAAAGAAATGGTTTGTCTAAAATGGCTTCCTTTCCTTTTAAGGGTGAGTTGAGTTTATTTACGACTTTAGTTCATTTTGGTTTTGAAGTCGATTTTTGCTTTTTTGATGCATACAGCTTATTCTTGGTCTTCCTTTCTTCCTTCTTCCTTCTATTCGTCCCTCTATCATCGTTCTGATGAAACTGTCGTGTCGTATCAAGTGTCCCAAAATTCTCCTTCTTCTACTCTCAATTGTTTCTATTAGTTTCCTCTTTTCCTTTACTATGATTAAAACTGCCTCATTCTTTTTTCTCCATCCAGCTGTTTCTTTCCATGCTCTTAGCACCACATCTCAAACGCTTCCAGTCTCTCCCTATCTGTCTTAGTCCAGGTCCTTCACACCCATAGAGTCCTATACTCTAGATGTAAACTTTCACAAGTTGTTTGCGAACACTGCTGGATATCTTGGATTTTAGTAAGTGCTTTTTTAAGTTAAAAACTTGGCTTGCCATCGCAATCCTTGCTTTTTTGTCTTTCTGTTTATTGTATTTTATGTTTTTCTGTTTTATGTTTTTGCTTAAGTATTAACCAACTAATTTACAACGACGACGTTCAATAATGAAGGTTTAAATATTTTTCTGATTGGTTAGGTAATTCTAAAAGCCAAGCAAAACCAAACTAGTATAGACAGTATTATGGAAGCCAGTGTCTTCCCAAAAGGCTTGACAATTTGATTAGTAGAACATAAGAAACAAAATGATATCCACATGTTTAGTAACAAAGCCTGAAAAATCTAGCTATTTTAGGAAAAGTGATCTAAGTGACACAATAACAAGGAAGTGACAAAACTAAAGCATTGCAATACTTTATGTTCATATGTTTGTGTGTGTGTGTGTGTGTGGAATGTGGAGATTACTCTGAAATTTATTTTGATGTGTTGTTTCACAATCCTTACGCTGGAACTAAATTTAAGTTGACACTGAAATCATGAAGATAAAACAGGATGTCTTACATAGAAGTCGTAGTTAAGAGCTTAATATTAATCAATTCATTATAATAAAATTATTTAGTATCACGATACGTTTGGTGTAGTGGTTACCGCTCCTGACTACTATACCAGCAGTCGCGGGTTTGAATCCCGCAAGGTTGTTAATGTGATAAGCACCAACATGTACCTACATCGTCATGGACGTTTATAGCCGGTAAAATATTTATGGGATACGCCCCCGTCATATTCGTCGTCTGGTATTCGTGACACAAGGAGGAAAATTCCTTTCTTCAAAACAAAGTCTATTGGTTTGTTATAAGTCGCATATTTATTTATACGAGAATCATAGCAATCCCAGCGTCCACAGCCTATAATATATTTATGCTCATATTTATAGTCATAGCAATACTCATGGATTTGGAACTCTCAAATTCAAATTCCAATTCGTTTATTGCATGTCATAAATTACATAACTTTTAACATTTACTCTCCTCGTATATCGCCACTATCTTCTAAAACTGCCTATATAACAATTAATTTACAAGATTCATGTATTCAGTTTGTATTTTAAGACATGAATATTACGTTTAGTTGTCGTAATAGAATAAACAATAATATGAGGAAAAAGACACTATTAAATTTCTTAACAATTATCAGTTATCAGTGTAAAACGAAATAGGTATTTTAGCTGCGTCTCATATTATTTGACTTCACAAAGAAGCACATGAAGTTCGTTTCAACCGCACTTGTAGATAATACTTATAGAATTCAATGAAAGTAAACTGTGCCGAGTCGGTACACTTCACGACGGTATAATCAACCAATTATTAGCGGAAAGTGCTAACTAATACTATACTTTAAAGTTTTAAACTATCGCATTTAATACCATGCCAAATAGCTTTTTACAAAGGTTGAGGTAAGTATTTATGGGTTTAAAAAATATCATTCACCCAAATTATTCATCATCATCATTGCTGTAAGTCTTAAATATTCTGTATTTTATGTTATTATCATTAAGAGCTGTGGATTTTGTAATACAAATAAAATAAAATAAAAAAGTTGTGTTTATATGGTTAATGTGTGATACTCAATTATCAAAAGATTAAAGTATTTTTTCACATCTTTAGTTTCATAAACCTTTAAATAATAACACACGAGAATCCTACAAAGGCACAGCAAATTTCAAAATCCTTGGGAACGAATGCAATTCAAAGACACTATATGCAGACATTTATTAATTAGAAATGCGCGTCGCAAAAACGTCCTTTCCGTTTTAATCATCTCTCGGCACAACACCGTCACCACACAACACCCATCTCTGTTTCACATTCTACCTCAAGAACTTCCTACGTGATTTGTGTTTTGTGAAACAAAACATGGTGCAATGCATAAACTTTAAACGCAAGATCGGCGAGGAGCCATGGGGACAATAAAACAAAGAGAAGCGAGTGCCTGAAGCGGGTTGGAGTTCCGACCAATGGTGGAGCTCCCCGGTTTTAGCGCCGCCCTAGTTTGAATGAGACGCAGCATCACTATAAAGATTTTACATCGATTACGGGGGTACGGGAGCGGCCGTTTCGCTCTGACTCGGGGGCGGTTACGTGGGGTCGTCTCGCGCAGTCGCGAACAATTAATCGGCGGGCGGCGCGACGGCGCGTCACTATAATGTGGTTAGTCAGTGAGCGTCGGGGTAGAGCCGACGAGTGCGATCACGAGGCTCACAGCGCGGAACAGCCGCGCTGGTCGCTCAGCCAGCGCGCCGGCCACAGCACGGTGGAGTTCAAGAGCGCGGCGTGCGCGGGGGCCGGCGAGCCCGCGCCGCCCCTGCCGCTGCCGGACCCGCAGCAGTTCAACATCTTCCCGGCGTTCTTCAGCCGGCAGCTGAACTTCACGGGCGGGGGCGGGTGTGGGCAAGGCTCCAAGATCATGGAAGAACTCCGGCCAAACCTCGTCGGTGGATTACTTGGTGTGCCAGGCCTATTGGATGAGCACCAGACGGACACGAAGTTCCTTCCGGGCGGGGGCGAGAGCAAGTACGCGGCGGATAAAGGGCGCAAGTGCAGCAACGCGTCTTCTTCTTCGGCAGAGGAATTCGGCGGGCTGTATGGAACGGAGCACGCTGCCACGCCGCCGGCGCCGCCCCTTAGCCGGTCCTTGCAAGACCACTCAGGTAAGTCGTTGTTTTGACAATTAGAATCGATCGATGAGGATAATACTATCATTACTATGTAAGCTCTTAGTACTCAAAATGTCAAGTGAATGAAGCTGTACATACAGTTACTGTTTCTTGACTGTGTGTCTGAATTCAGTCCTAAATGTGTATTATTAAAAAAAAACTGAAGATAAAATACTTTGGTATAGGTCAAGAGACATAGCAAAGCTTAATAAAATATCTGATTTCTTCTGTCTGCCAAAAACCACATTATATCTATATGGTCCAGTAAGAAGAAAACGTACGGTATGAATCATAAGTATTGTACAAAATTTCTCCAAGAATTTCACACAAAACTCTTTTACCTTCAATTCAATTTATTTAAAATGGGGAAGAAAAACTAATAAGAATCTACATATTTGACATTAAAATTTTGCCAAGTAGTCTCCTCCCACTATTGACGAACTGGATGAAATTAATTTTTCGACATAAGCCTTCTTTATTCCAAAAACTTAGTGCCATTCTTAGAATCGTACTAAGATATTAAGCGAAGCGACCAATTAAAAAACAATGTTATAGAGACAGACAGTTCTGAATGATATACATTACTTATATATTTATTATAAGTGGTCGGATGATTTTAGTCCTGGTTTAAACCTGGCACTATTTTTTTTATAATAACGGTCGGGTAAATACGGGTCTAGAAGTATGTCAAAGCATTCAGTATTAATAATAAAGTAAGGCTCTACTTCCAAAAGCAACACGTTTGAAACTAGTGCTTTCTTGTTGAAAGCGTATGTTTGAAAAACATGTTATCTTGCTAGAAGACTGCGTCAGTCATAATAACCGCCTTTCAAAATATATTTTTTTCACTGGCAAGATAGTTTCTATAGTATATTCAAGAAAATACCTTCTAAATTACAATATCATTGGAAATTACACAATAAAAAAATATCAGTCATAAAGTTAAATAAATAAAAACAGCTTTATGCTAGTGATCACAAACTTTTTAGATGCGTGTTACGTAGAGAGCTTTTGTATAACGTTCGGCTACAAAGCCGATGGGTTTCGTCTTCCGTCGGCTCCGGTATTTGCAGGAAGATAACACAAGCAAACTGAATGAAATTACTTAGTGAATAAATAAATTATTTTCTTTTTGTGTTCTTTTACGCCGCCTCAATCTTTTATCTCCTATCTCTTTAGCTTAAAGTATTAAGTCCGCCATTTGTACTTTATTCTTGTCAGTGCAATAAAGAATATTAAAAAAACTTGTTGGTGCAAGTTACTTTATTAATAGCAAACAAAAATAAATAGAGCTAAGCCATGCAACATAAAAAACTAGCTATTCGAAAAATAAACCATTTCCTTGCGGCAAGAGCCTATGATGCCGGCCGGCTGCGTATCGCCGCGTTGGATAGCTATGCTAATCCTCTGAGCTAGAAACCAGCCAGCTTTATTATTGGCCGTAACAGATAACTTGCCGTAACTTGTTTTGATCTTATTCAAATTACTAACTTAGGCCCGTTATTGGTGTTCTTCAACAGTTAAGTAACTTAACGTTATTTTAACAGACTTTGAAAAGGAAGTCAATTTAGTCAATTCGAAACATATTGATGAAACCAGGTACCAAATAGTCTGACAGTTCCTTATGCAGTATTTTATTATGAATTTCAGGTGTTATCGAATCACGCCCGGCCTCGGCGGCTGCGGCGTAGAAAAATACTCAATTATTAACCAGCAATGGACCATTATGGATGATAATAATGTTATTATTATCGCTTTTATTTACCGGCCGACGCCACGGCCGAAACATTAAACTGGTGATGAGGCTATGGGCTATAGCAACTATCCAACGATGCCCGTCTCTAAATCTACGAGTACTTACAAATTTTTCAGAAAAAGGTCGATGAACCTTTCTCCATCTAAGAATGTAAAATTAGGTGATAGGTAATTTACAAATCGTGAAAGATTTTTCAGACAACTCTGTTAATCATACATATAGGTATTATAGTTCTAAGTCGCGATGTAAGCTGTTGTGATCCTTGAAGCTAAAATAAAATTTAAAAAAAAACAACAAAAGATAGAAACGGTTAGTAACTTTTTTGGTTAACAAAGGTTGATAGGGTTGAAAATAGATTTTCTGAGACGCTTTTTGATAAGGTTAATAATATTGTGAAATGGCTCAACATTCCATTTAAATTGATCGATGATGAGTTTCGTGACTTTTATTCCTGAGAATACCAATCTTTTCCACTTTTATGGGCGACTTACTCCTTAACAAGCCTGTTGAATTTTACAAGTGCTTTGCTGTGTGACCTCATGAATGTTACAAGATTGCTCTCACAATAAAATATAAAAATAATGAATTAGAAATAGTTAGACATTTCGTTATAAATCGATGTTATTAATTTAAATGAGCAAATTTAATTGACAATCCCTCGATTGGCTTTAGTTCATATTAATAAATATTGTTTGTCTTCTAATTCTTAAGAGCTGCGGATTCATGTACAATAAAATAAATGAGGTCCTGCAGGTTCAGCACGGCTAGACGGAAGCAATAAAAACGACCGTAAAAACCACGTTAAATGTCGTTCAATCGCCAAAAAAAACTCTAACACGCACTATCTGGGATATGTGCATGTGTAATTACGATCCCAATTAGAGTAATATTGCAAAACAATCGGCCCGGGGCTGACGTCATGAATACGAAATGTCACTAACGACCGCCCCTCCCCCCATTCCCTAGCCCTCCCCTCCATAGCGACGCCTGAATTTTCAAGCGGAAGGCTGAAACAACTATACAATGTGAGCTACAGCCAAATGGAACAAAGGGATGAATATAATATAGATGAATGGACCCAGATTTACGTGTGGATCGATTGATTTTGTATATTTACGCCTCTTTTTAATTGTACTCAGAGTTAGATTTAAATTTTAAAGGCAATGTTGATTAATAAGGTGATGGAAGCATTGATTTGTCGAAACTGTTATTTTCTTTAGTGAGTAACTTTCTAGTAAGATACTAAGCGAAGTGACCATAGCTTTTAAAATAAATAGATCATACAATATTGATATAACTTTAATTTCTTTTCGTAATGTCAGACAGCTATTTGTTATTTCAACAATAGGTGGCGCTGTTGTCGCGAACAGTCGCAGTTCTTTTCCATTGTGTAAAACTTAACTAAAATTGTGATACTTGTGGTTTAGAATGCGCATATTGTTAGCTTCTTATTTCATCGTTAAGAATATTGTAATACTTATTCCGAATATATGCAACGCGGTTCGAGTTGATAATAAGCTATAATATGTATAGCAAAAGCAGCAAATTTCGTTACTTATCTAGATAATAGTATATTTATCTTGATTCGAGCTGCATCCACCATTTTCGAGAAAACTGCACTGTGTAACTGTGTTCGCACGTAACATTCCAATAAAGGTGCATGCACACCGCCGCACGTGCCAGCTAATAACGCCCGACGTGCTAGGGTAAGGACATGTTCACATAGGAATCAGTACTTTTTACTGGTACGTAATGGTTTTTGGAAATGATACCAGTTATAATAAGTAAATATTAAGAACTGGAAAAACACAATAATAGCACAAATAACCAGTAAAATTAAAGATAAAACACAATAATAACACAATACCAGTAAAATAAAAGATAAAAGAGCAATTAACAAAATCAACACAATTCAAATAGAATAAAGCTATGTTTACTAGAATTAACTCACAGTGCGTGATTACTCAAATACTTTATAAGATAGTGTGAATTTTCTTTCGATTCAGGTGGTCAGGTCAGGAGAATATGAAACCGATATTTATGTGAGAAGGCTGTGCGTAACAGCTTCCAGATTTAGCACAAAATAAAAATAGGAATATATTTTTTTTATCTACTTTTGTACAATTCCAAACGTAGTTTACCTGAAGCAGGGCTAGTTCGTGTAGTTACATCAAACTAAACCTAATGATTCTACGCAGCTGTAATAGATGCGATTTTGCAACAAAAACGTAATGCCTAATATATCTCTGTCCGGATAACAACTCGTCAAGCCAAACACTGTGGTATCTTACTAAGTTATTGTAAGAGTAATTTTTGAACAAAAACGTGAAACCTCATACATGTATCTGTCTTTCTATATCCATTTAAATGCGCCGCTCGTCACGTATAAAGGTGCGTGCACACTAACACGTGGTGGACGTGAGTTGCCTCACGACGGCTTTGTTCAGACTGCCTAGCACGAAATAATGCGATCAAATATTTTAGCTGTTTTAGTACAGTCATGTAGTAACACTTAGGAAGTTTATAAAGGTACTGATCCTTAAATCAGTATTCTCACAACTCCCTACGCCTTTTTTCTAGCCTCGATCCCTGATTTTGTATGAAAAAGATTAAAGAAGAATTAGATAGGTGTACTATGACTAGTACACCTAACTAACGATGACTCGTTTGGACGGTATGTTTTAATAAATGAGTGCAATTATTTGCACTCATTTATTAAAATATGAGTGGCTTATGCCACTCAGCGGAATCGGTCGTTTACCTTACCATTATATAGATCACACAACATAATATAATTCAAGAGTTTGTTGTTGTGACGTTTTTAGGAAAGCCATTTTAACTTTAAGATAGTATATAATGTTTCAGGAGGTTTAATTAATTACTTTTTAATAATAAAAAAATAACTTTCGTGGCCGTTTAAATGATCTATTTTGTAACTTAATTTAAGTAATACACCATTTCCGGTTCCTCGACGATCTCATTTTCCGGCCTCACAGGTTGAGCTTGGAAGAAAAACTTTCGTTTCTTCAATCTTATCCACTTATTTATTCCTTTTCCTGGAATCACCTCCTCTCCGTCAATTTTATTACTTGATTCACCACCGCCATTATTATTGGAAGTATTAGCTCCATTAGCCCCATTTCCTTTCTGTTTTTCCAGCTCTTTCTGTCTGTTCATCTCTTTTAGTTTTTCCAATAAATTCACAAGTCCTGGAAATTTTTGAGCGGCTGCCTTCTCTTCTTCAGTTAGTTCTATGCCTTTCTCAACCTTGTTTGCGATGTTTTTCTCATCAATATCTTTGGTTGGACTAATAAATTGGAATGAGTTTCTGCTGGTTGTAGTTCTAATACCAAAGTTATTGTAGCCAGGGTTTCGGAAACCGGTATTTCCAGGCCTATTTAAGATAGGATTACGTGAGAACGGATTATTTTGGTTGTCAGTGCCGATTCCGAATGGGTTTAAAAGGGTGCCAGCTGCATCAACTTCATGGTGATGTACTGTAAAATTGTAAAAATAGAACTATAAATAAACAATCATAACCTTTGAACAACTATTAGTAGCGTATGGAACTGACACCACGATCAAATTTCGTGTTCCATAAATTGTCATCAATACATACAAATGGTTTCATATTTGAAATTCAAATTTCAAGGAATACGTCCAAATCTCGTCGTCGTATTTGCGACACATTTTTGCTTGACACAGCTTCTAGTAGTATGTAGTAATAACAACTCACTGATCACAACATTCCTACAAACTACCGAATCTTGAATATATTTCGTAAGAATTGTTATATAATTTTAATACTCAATATTTAAACTTAATGCAATTCACGTGATTTGAACTATTTAACTTTAAATAAGAAAATTGTCTTCATTCTTTCCGCATTTTTGTACACGCAAGTCTCAAAAACTTATGTTTAATTGAACCTCTACTTACCAAATATTAAAAACAACACAAAAGGCCAACATTTTATTGTATCCATCGGAAACGCACACGATTACTATTTGTGTCAATAAACAAAGTTAGACTGAGCACTACTTTGATAAATCTTAGACAAGTATGATTAAATATTAATGACAAATAAATGACAAAAGAACAGTTACTTTAACAGCTCAACCTGAACTTTTAATTGCTTAACCTGTACCTTTAATGATTCCAAAACGAGAATTGCGGCTTGCGGTTTGATTTACCTAATGTTATCGTCCCATTGTTAAAAATATAAAATATAAGGTATCGTAACGAGAAAAGATCTTTTCTTAAACAGAAATAGATAAATACAGAGATTCTAGACACCAACAATATCGCCATGCAGTCAAATCATCACAAATGATTTCATTTGAAAGCAAACGTCAAAAGCCGAATTGACCAACAACCGTTTAGTACTTGACATCTTTTTACAAAAATCATTCACGCTTACTTCGACAGCTGTTAACTAAACTGTTACTTTTATTCTAACCTATGGACGACCATAAACCTAATGGTTATAAAATAAGATTAATTTTTCCTTGCAAAATCAAACGACTAGCTACTCAAATAACGTATAATAGGTTTTTTGTATTAGAGTTATGGTTTATTTTTGAACAACAAGATAAAGTAGTGAGTCTAATTCGAGGCACGTGGCGGTCGCGTGTTCTCACCTGTCCTTTAGTGTGCTCACCCTTTTACACCGGAAGTGGTGTGGATAATCCTTTATATTGCATTGTTAGAGCATGTAGGACTTATGATTTTACAGGAGGAAAAGAATATTTTTAAGAACTTTAATCGAGATGAGTGGACGGAATCAGCTGGCTTGGTGTCATATGGAAATATATTAATATTAACTCTAGTACTAAAAATAGGTGGAGCTTCGCAAAAAATATACATTTTGTCCCTAAATAAAGTAAAATCCCGATAGGAGGTGAAAGTAAATCAAAAATGATATAGATCAATTAAAATGCGCATGGTTAACAAAATATTGTTTTTTTGTGCAACATTTAAGCTTCTATAGAATGAAATATTTATTTAGGGATTTTGACAATTCAAAAAATAAAATAAACCAAACACATAACACCAAAAATCTTATAAGAATAAATTCACAAAAGAGTAACATACTTACCACAAAAATTTGAGATGACGCCATTGGTGGTCAACTTTCAAGGATCGTAGACAGAGTACCTAATGAAGTAAGTCGTAGATTTGTATTTCATGTTAAAGTTAAAATAAAACAATATCATATCAAAACATAAAATGTTCGATTATTATGCGTATAATTTTATAAAATTCAGCGATGATTTAATAAAATATCCTAAAAATTCTTTATCCTTTCAAAAAGCAAAGTTATGCTCTGATAGCTAGCTAGCTAGCTTTTTTGCCAACTTCTTGATATTTTATCTTCATAACCATGATTTGGGCTTGACACATTTTTTTTTTTACTGAAATTGACATGTGATTTCAAGAGAAATCTACTTTTTTGCACGTAGTGTTCTACAGCACAAAATGAAAATGTAATTTATCAATATGAGCAATTTATTGTATAATTTAATCTCTTATTTCAGTTCATACTGCGATTGCACTTTATCCAGGGACACATAGTGTAATTTGTAATTATTAATCCGAATAAGATTTAATGCAACACAGTACAGTACAGCTTACTTAGTTTGTGTAAATATGCAACTCGAATAAACAGTTACATTTTTATCACCAAACCATTCGATCACCATTAAAAGAGATTTAAAAAAAAATACATCTGTAAATAAAGTGCTCACTGCGCTTTGAAGGGCAATATGCGCGTAATCTGAGGGCTCTCGACATAATGGAGTGTAGACGGGTCGCTGCGCAAGCGCAAGGGTTGCCAGTTGCACTAAAATATACTGTTTATTTTTTAAATATACTCGCTCGTCGGTATAGTCAAGCCAAAAAAATGTTGGACAGAGTATTTTTGACACCAAATTTGCAAACCATTTAATTCTAGCGTTCTTGCTAAATTTATCTTACAACCAAACTTTTCAGACATACAAAATAGTAAAGCTGGTATTATTTTCCCTTTTCTTTGCGCGATTGTTTGGGGTTATCCAGGGCTCCCCTTCCTTGTAGACTGAAGTCATCAATGTCAACGTGTTTCTTTATCTTGTCTTGGTAAATTACGTACGTGGCAGCCGTGGCACTGTCTTTTACGTAGCATTTTTTTTCTCGGTGAGCCTCGGACTTTGTCGGATACGTAAATAAAATGGCTGCTACCGAGGGACCATTTTATTTACGTTACGACCCAAGGAGAACGGAGACTTTTTTTTTCTTTACTTTTTCTTCTCCGAATCTTGAGTTTGGCCACGTTCCGTTCCACGAACGCAGTAAAAATCGCAGAGCTCACAATAGGCTCACCAAGGTGACCCGAAACAATGGTGATTATTATTAATCAAATTAATTGTTATGCTATTTGATTTGATTTATGTTTTTATTATTTATATTATAATTTGCAATTGTTCATACAATATGTCAAAATCAATTTTTGATTATTCGAATGATAGATTAATGTTTTGTTTTTGTGCTATTTTATGACATTTTTTTTTTGTACCCACAAAGGCACTCGCTGAAAATCAGCGTCGTGGTATGAGTTCTGCTGCTGCCACGACCAATGCTGAGCGGGTGCCTTATTGGGCCTAAGTAGACTAGTACATGTATTTTTGTTAACTCTATTCATTTTTGGGTCGAATAAATTCATTTTCTTCTTCTTCTTCTTTTCTTTTTATTTTAAATGTCTCATAAAACATCTTTACAACATTATTATTCGTACGTGGTATTTCGTTAGTAGCTTTAAAGGTGCGCCATAATTGCAATAACTTTTTTTGAGCAAGTTTTTCTAAACAGTAACTGAAACGAGGACGCACCACTACAGTGCGACATGAATCTTTGGGCCAACGGCATTAATCAGAAGTAACGCTGTCAAATTCAAAATTGCGGTTGCCAGATCAAGTGTAGATGAATCTCTCCAATGTTAGAAGAGATTTTCCTTTTTTTTATCTTACGTGTTCAGTGTAAACTATTAAAATGTTTGTTTTTAAATACCGTGGAACTAAACTTGTTAAATAAAGTTATAAATTTCAATGGTTTTTATTGTTATTACAATCGTTTTGCGTCTAAAATCGGTGGAACGTACAGACGACAGCACATCAGGTTACCCGCTTTTGTTGCAAACTAGCCCTTATTACAAATGCATAAGATAACGCTGTGTTTACCTTGACGTGCTGTTGTCACTCGAAAACGTCAGTGCTGCCGGTATAAGTTAAGGTGACCATTATTAATATTTAAAAAATCTCGGATGCAAATTAAAGTCTTTATTTATTTACGAATTATTAACTACTAAGTTATGATAAGGACGATATCACAGAATGAATTTCATTGATAAATAACTATTTCTGTCCATTTTTATGTTCTAAACATTATTTTCTTCGCTGATAATAAAACAAGCAAAGAGTCGAACCCTAAAATTGCCCACATTTCAATTCTAGCTAACCCACACGTGGTAGAGAATGCAATTCAGCGTTTTAAACCACCTTTGACTGTGCAATAAAGCTATACTTGTAATTTTTATTACCTCGCTACCTACCTACTATATACCTTTATTAGTTACCGCGAGTATTAAAAAGCCGGAAGTGTTTATTTATATAGAAAACGGTAACCTTTTTGACGATCGTGGTGCCATTCTGTCATTCTTCATATAAGTTGGTGGCACTTTACCTATTCGTCAGAGGACTGAGACGGCACACTCTCTGATAGATGTTTATGATCAAATCAATCAATTCAATAAAATTTGCACTGCAAGCAAATGTTTAATAACACATTTTTGAAATTTTAGCATTATGCAAGTATTCAAACCGTTAAAAAATATACCTGTAATAAAAAAAAAGATATGTAAGTTTTGGGCAAATTCAAATTTATAAAAATAACGCTTATTTAAAAAAATGAATGAATTCGTTTTTTGTTATTTCCATATCGTATTTAATCACTAAAAGCTACCAAAATTGTGATTTGTTATTATGAGAAACTAACCTATTCCAATTAGATGGCAACCCTAAGTGTGCGACCGGCGGCGCCTGCGCACCCTGTAAGCGCATTGCGATTGTTCGTCACACCCCGCGTGTTGAGCACTTCAAATTGTGACAAAATGGATTCCAGATCAGTCAGGTAGTTGCTAACCGAATATGATTTTAATTGCATTTTATTCGAGAAGCTTTACCTACTACTTAGCTTTATTTTTTTATGGAAAATTAAACTTATTTGCTTAGGTAGGAACAAAATGAAGTTTCATCTATTTCATGCGATAGAATGCAAATTATAACTTATTCTTTCTAACCAGCTTACATGTGTTTGTTGCCAGAATAATATAAATAATACAAAAAAAAAACGTACACATAATGCGCTTTAAAATCAAGCCTTAAATGACTTTATGGCACAGCAGGGCGATTCAGAACGTTTGAAACGTCATTCGGCTTGGATTTCGACTAGATTTTCTATTGATTTTTAAATTGGTATCGCAGTTTGATCGGATATCGAAATGCCAATTAGGAAAAAATATAATAAAAAAAACAATATAAATAATTGAATGACATAAATCCACATTATTTTAATTTTATTAATATGTGAAAGTTAACGAATTGTAACCGAATCCGTAAGCCAATGGTTCTGAATCGGGGAGCAGGAAATACAGTTAGATAATTCAGAGGTAACAAACCAAAAATAGTAATAATATCATTCAGAACCAAAAAAAAAAACATTACCCATATCATTTGACCTTCAGTCTATTAATTCCGAACCAGTAATCAAAGAGTGATAACAATCGAGTGTGGATTTGCGGCATTTGCGCCATTCAGTTGCGATAACATATGGTCACCGGTCCAGGGGTCATAAATGGGATAGAAAGGTTCATTGGGGTAACACGGACCCTGGGTAGACTGGGGTAAATCGAGCCCAGGGTGTCGCCAGAGGTGGTCTTTAAGGGGCCAGAGTAGGTGTTGAAGGGATTAAGATCGAAACTTGCTAAGCTTAACTTTTACGAGATTGAAAGACGTGTGTCTGCTAAAGAATTGTATTTGCGACTGAAAATCTGTTTACATTTTTTAACTCAACATACCGCCCACCAAAGGACTATATGAGTCCTTTTATGACAAATAAATTATAAATACAACATGCATAAATTAAGTAAGTATAAAATATTATATATAGCCAAACACAATCATAGGAATGTTATCTATTGAGTTCATAAAACAATATTATGATCAAGCTCAATTGCCAGTTTAAAAGGCGGAATTTGAAAACATCATTTTGAAAGTATAATATAGAATATAGGGTATAATATACGACAGTCTGATACATACTATTCTTATAATTTCATGTGAAACAGTTTATATTTAAGACAGAATTCTTAAGGTTAATTTATATGTATATAAGCAGATAGGTATTAATCAGTAGCAGAGTCAATAGGTAAGTAACACAGTTTCGTAATAGGTCTTTTTGTTATAGTATCACCACTTTTAACACTGTACACTCTGCAGATATTATCAGCCCCTGGGTGTTTATCGACGATTCTGCCTAAGGCCCATTTTCCCGGCGGCATACATTCATTTTTGATGAGCACTATCTGGCCTACATCAAATTCTTGTTGTTTCTTTAGCCATTTGGGTCTTTGTTGTAGTCTAGACAAGTACTCCTCTTGCCACCTGTACCAAAAATCATTGACAAGCTTTTGAGTGTGCTGCCATCGTGACAAATTTGAGATTTTAACATTTTGTAAGCCAGGGCTTGGTACAACGACGGGCGCTTCGGTGATCAAAAAATGACCCGGTGTTAGGGGCTCTAAGTTGTCTAAGCTTGTATCATCAATGGGACTCAACGGACGTGAATTTAAGCATGCCTCAATTTGACAGAGGATAGTTGTAGTTTCTTCAAACGTCAGATTAGTGTTGAGAATGCGTTTCAAGTGATACTTTATGGATTTAACACCAGATTCCCATAGACCGCCATGATGTGGACTGTATGCAGGTATAAAGTGCCATGTGGTTCCGTCTTTGGCTAGGGAATCTGCGATTTGACTACTGAAGTCCAAACAAGCTTCTTTCCAGTTTGCAATTAAATCTTTATTAGCTCCAACGAAATTGCGGCCCTGATCACTCCACAAGTGCTGACATCTTCCACGCCTTGCCACAAATCTTCGGAAGGCCCCAATAAACGCATCTGATGTCATATCTCCGACCAATTCTAAATGGATGGCTTTCGTGGCCATGCATACGAAAATGGCAATATAGGCCTTCTTTGTGCGTGATCCTCGGCCTGTTGAAATGAGCACCTGCAGTGGGCCAGCGAAGTCCACTCCACTATGAGAGAACGGCCTTGATGGAGTGACTCGTTGCTTCGGCAGGTCACCCATTAATTGCGTGCGAGCTGCAGCATTTTGTCTAGCACAGATTAAACATTTATGAACATGTTTTTTGACCAGTCCTTTAGCCCTGATTATCCAGTACTTTGATCTCAAATAACATAACATTAGCTGAACTCCGCCATGCATGGTTTTTAAGTGAGCGTCTGCTATAATCAAAGATGTTAATTGATTTTTGTTGCCTAATATTATAGGATGTTTGCTATTTTCGTCTAGATTAGCATGTCGCAATCTGCCGCCCACCCTGAGAATGCCATGATTGTCTAAATAAGCGTTAAATGATTTCAAAGGGCTTTTTGATCTAACTTCTTTGTTCTGTCTAATTGAGTTGATTTCTTCAAAAAAGTCATGTTCTTGGATCGATTTTATGCAAGTTATTAGGGACTTTTCCATTTCTTCCGGAGTTATTGGATTATACATTGTGTCGTTGTATTCTTTGTATTTTAAAAATCTTCTACAATAAGCTAAGCATCTCATTAGTTCGTAAAGATCGTTGAAATTTTCAATTTGGCTTATAAGTTTATTCTCTTCATCTTGACAGATTTTTAGATTAACATGAACTGCCTTCTTGGCTTCTATCTCTGTAGGAATGCAATTTGGTCGTGTGTATTCTATGTTCTCCCTCGAAAGCCATGCAGGCCCTTCCCACCAGAGTGGACAATCTATTAAATCTCTTAAAGGCATACCTCTCGAAACAATGTCGGCTGGATTATCTTTGGATTCGACGTGAAACCATTGGTTACTATTAACGTTTTCTAGGATCTCAACGACCCTGTTAGCCACGAACATTTTCCACCTGCTGACGTCACCGAACAACCATGATAACACGATAGAGGAATCTGTCCATGCCACAATCTGTGATCTGTGTATTCTCATGGCTTGAGAGACTTGCTTAAGTAACTCTGACAGCAGGACTGCTCCGCAAAGTTCTAAGCGGGGTAAAGATACCGTTTTCAATGGAGCTACTTTGGTTCGTGCGGCAATTAGTTTTATCTTTATAGATCCTTCTGGATTTTTGACTCGGCAGTAAACAACCGCACCATAGGCGTTCATCGATGCGTCGCTGAAACCATGGATCTGAATAGCATCTTTCTCAGCAGTTAAACTATCAAACCATCTTGCTATTTTGATGCTATTTGCATTTTCTAAATCTGAGCGGATAGAAATCCATTGATCTTTCAACACGTCTCTTAAATTGTCATCCCAACCGACATTTTCCTGCCATAATTTCTGAATTAACATCTTTGCAGCTAGGACAGCTGGTGCGATCCATCCCAGTGGATCATACAGCTTTTGAATATCTGAGAGGATTGTTCTCTTGGTGATTGCATCACACATCTTTGGAAAGTTCCAACTGTATTGGAATTCATCGCTGCCCATGTTCCACACCACACCTAATGCTTTTGTAGTACCGTCAATGTTCATATCAAGATGGACAGAAGATGATCTTTCTTTTGGTTCAATTGTTCGCATAAAATCGGCGCTGTTGGATGCCCATTTTTTGAGCTTAAAACCTCCACAGTTGAGCATTTGTTGCAGTTGTTTACTAGCGCTGACGGCAGAAGTGAGGTCATCAAATCCCGACAACACATCGTCGACATAGAAATCCTCTCGGACGATCTGCGCTGCCTGGGGGTAATTCTGACCCTCATCAATTGCAAGTTGAAGGAGTGTTTTAATTGCTAGGTACGGAGCACATGCAGTCCCAAACGTCACTGTGAGTAATCTGTAATCTTTGATTGGATCAGATGGGTAATCTCGCCACAGTATTCTTTGAAAATCGGCGTCATCTTTAGATATCAAAATCATCCTGTACATTTTTTCAACATCTGATACAAAACATATTTTATGCATTCTCCACCTTATGATTAAACTTCTGAGATCATCTTGCAAAATTGGACCTGTTAACAATTCATCGTTCAGCGACACTCCGTTTATTCCCTTCGCAGAGAAGTCATACACGACTCTTACGTTAGTTGATTCTTTATCTTTACGGATAACAGCGAAGTGTGGCGCATAGACTGATTTCCTTGTTTCTTTCTCATTATCAGGCACTTCTTCTAAATGTTTCATATCTTTGTATTCGTTTATCACTTTCATGTATTCTTTGTGTCTTTCTGGCATTCGCTGGAACATTTTTTCTTGATGTAGTAATCTGGTCATAGCTACTTCCCTTGTATTGCCTTCTGTAGATTTAAGCTTTTCTGTTTTAAAGGGTAACTTCACTACGTATCTGCCTTCATTGTTTCTTGTGTATGTATTATTATATATATCTTCACATAGTTGTTCTTCTCGTGTGTATTTTCTTCTACGATCGGTATCTATCTCCCAAATTGTCTTTAACATTTCTTCTACGTCTACTTGATGGTGCATGACAACAATCGTTTCGTCCTGCGAATTGGTGTGTATATCTCCGAATAAAATCCAACCTAGACTAGTTCTCTGTGCACAAGGTGAGCCTGGTGGACCTTTGATTACATCTTGTTGAACGATTTGTGCGTATTCTTTTACACCTAAAAGCAGATCTATAGCCCCTGGTGTATAATAAGACGGATCAGCCAGGTTGAGTCCTTTTAGGTGTGACCAATTTGATACAGGTATTCTCTTGGCGGGGATTTGTGATGTAAGCTGCTTGTTCATGACGTAAGCTTGTATATTCAGACTAAAATTGGGCTCACATCTTGATAGAACTTGAAACTGAACGACTTGATTTACGCTCGTTTTTGTAGATCCTACGCCAGTGATATTTCCTCTCGCAGTTTGTCTTTTCAGCTTGATAATTTGAGCCGCTTTCTCACTAATGAATGATGCTTGGGAGCCGTGGTCTATCAGCGCACGCAAAACAATAGTGTGTCCTTGTTCGCTTCTTACTGTCACCATTGCGGTGGCTAATAGTGCTATTCCCTGTCTGGTATTGCAATAAGGATATGACGTCATCATTGTGTTTACTTGAATATCTTGCTCTTCTACATTGGATACTGCAGATACCGTCGGTTTCATATTTTCTGAATCACCTCTAGTACTTGCGTTACTGGTTTGATGTAGAAGTGAATGATGCCGCTTGCTACATACTCGACAGGACATTGGAGTTCGACATTTCATCACAGGATGCCCTGGTACCAGACAGTTAAAACATAACCGGTTGCTCTTCACGTACTCACTTCGCTCTGAAGGAGACAGCTTGATGAATTCTTTGCAGTGACATAGCGTGTGATTATCTTTACACATAACACAGCTTTTTTCTCTGGTTGCAACATGGAATGAACGCTCTTTAATCACTTTTTCTTTGGCAGCAGATGTGGATGGAGTAACAATTTCTAATGTACGAAATTTGCTTTCTAAAAACTTCTTCAAGTCGTTCCACTTGGGCAATTCTTGTGAATTATCCTTGTAGGCGTACTCTTCCCATGATTGATGCGACTCCGGGTCCAGTTTCTGCACCACCAGAAATACAATTAATGGATCCCAGGAATCGGTTGATATTTTCATATTATGTAAATTGTTT
Source organism: Pyrausta purpuralis (assembly GCA_963924145.1). Lineage (NCBI taxonomy): Eukaryota > Metazoa > Arthropoda > Insecta > Lepidoptera > Crambidae > Pyrausta > Pyrausta purpuralis. The sequence continues at coordinate 4,010,932 of OZ001664.1, read as the reverse complement.
AAACATTCGGAAGTAGTGTCCAAAAGTAATTTAACCTGATTAGCTGAAGGTGTAATTTTCTTTTGATTAAATAGCCTTTTCAAAATGGAATTCACGATGATGCGTTTGTTGCCAAATCTGTCTTTTAATGTATTCCATGCTTGTAAATAATTGTTTTCTGTCACTTGTATATTTCTCAGTAAAAGCTCTGCTTCGCCACCGACACTGCACTTTAAATAATGTAATTTTTCGACATTACTAAGCGAGGAATTGTTGTGCACTAAGGACTCAAACATGTCTTGGAAAGCTGGAAACACTTCATAGTTGGAATAAAACTTCTTCACTTCTATCTTGGGTAATTTCGCGATACTGAAGTCAGAATGCGATGCAGCAGTGCTTTGAAGATCACTTCGAGGTGGAAGGCTTGCTAGAAGATCCTTAAGATCGGCTACCATGGTAATGTATAATTCTTCATGAAAGTAAAACTCTTCATTCACAAAATACTGCAATACTCCACGATCTTCCATAGTTGTGCACTTCACTAGGTCGTCGTGAGCTAGTTTGAATGTTTTCCAGTAGTCTTCGATACATTTTAATCTCGCTTCTAAGTAACCGCGGCTGCTTAATCGTTGTTTTGGCGATTTCTTCAGGTTAACTTGCGCTTTTTTAAGTAAATTTGCTGTATCTTCCAAGAGGTTTATTATTTGTTGCTTTGTTGCACTCATCTTCTATGTAAATATGTCCAAATCTACATTTAAAGTTGTTAAATAACTCATTAATCGACGTAAATATCACTTTGCTTAATAACTTCGAAGACAAAATTGTTTTTATTCACTCGACGCTCGCTTATCAGTAATGGAATGCGGCTTCTATTGTTCGCGGCGGCCGGCGGCGACGAACGGTGGGTCTATCTACGATGGCACGGTCCGGCTCGTTATGGCCATTATGTTGAAGGGATTAAGATCGAAACTTGCTAAGCTTAACTTTTACGAGATTGAAAGACGTGTGTCTGCTAAAGAATTGTATTTGCGACTGAAAATCTGTTTACATTTTTTAACTCAACAGTAGGTATTTTTTATTAACGTTTCTATGAGTGTAATTGGTGTTATCAGGGATTTTAAAGTAGAGTTCTTTCATCATAAGCTACTCGTAGCTACCTGAATGACGTATAGTAACATAGTTAGGATATGAAAATTCAGAATTATCTAATGTCTTTTTAAGACGCTATTTGTTAGTGTTCATTCAACTTAGATAATGTTATTTAAATCATACTTGTTCAAATCAACAAAGCCAAATCTGGATTACGACCTAACATAATACCTACTTCTTAACTTTCATCCGTTCACCCCAGAATCAATTTTCAGCTAGTGTTGACAGTTCACCCGACACCTCTCACTAGCCACAGATGGTACTTTTATGTCAATCGTCATAATTAGGGGATTACGCCCCTAATGCTATCCGCCCCTGGCAAATGTCGCAGTGACTTGTCGCCCCTGATGGACCATAGAGATTACATTTTACTCGAAATCAATTACTCTTGTTGCAATTGAGATGACAGGTTGGGTAATGCATGGTTATGATGTGAGCAAATGTATGCTTTGATAATACATACGTTTTGCTTTGATGCATGGTAAAATTCAATACAAAAGTAGGTTTTAATCATTGATTACATTCAGTCTCATGCAATCCCTACTAAGTAGTATTATTGAAAAAGTTACCTTACTTGGGACCAGCATGACATGTTTTTTTCTTGTTTTCGAGTCTGTCCAACAAAAGCGCGACCTGGGTTAACCTTAAAATTTTGGTTTTTGCAACGTTTTCAAGACTCTTTAAACGCACGTCTTTGATTGCAGGATGAATTTTGAAATTTTGTCTTTACGTACGGTAAAGAGTTAAATTGATATATTTTTTATGTACATAGATTTGATAATCTGACAGATATTCAAAGCCTTATCCCATTATATCAGCTTGCGTTCAATCAAACATTGTAATTGAAGTAAATCAATAAACTTAAGGTTTCAAGTAAGAACTATTATGTACATACTAAGAAATAGATGTACATACTCATTTTCTTCCTCACGTTCATTCTGGTCCCGGGGTAAAACGAAAATTTAAAAACAAAAAATTAACTTTAAAAAAGTAAAAACCGACTTCAAAACCAAAATGCACTAAAAACCCTTGAACATTGAAAGGAAAGGAATCCATTTTAGGGAATCAATTTCTTTTTGGAGTCGGTGCTGCGATAGGTGAGGCTGAATTTTCAAAGTGATGGCACCGACTCCAAAAAGAAATTGTTTCCCTATAATGGATTCCTTTCCTTTCAATGTTCAAGGGTTTATTTAAGACTTTATAGTGCAATTTGGTTTTGAAGTCGGTTTTTACTTTTTTAAAGTTAATTTTATTTCTCCATTTTTAGAGATTACAAGAGGGGGTGGGGGGAAGTTGCACCTTATGACTCTGTTCTTTGAGAAGCTACAAACTACCTATTATATGTTCTGTCATTATAATTACTGAACTCCTAAGCGTTAAGGAGTTCCACCATCAGCTCAGCCCACAAGATGTGGACTATCAGACGTAACAATACGTCAACATTAATATTTTAGTAAAACAATACTATACGTGCCTTTAAAATTTGAGGGTTTCCCTCGATTACACCAAGATTCCATCTTCAGATCCCAAATCGGCAACAATGGGACCAACTAGAAGGTACACCCTCTAAGTAGGCGAAAAACAATTTCGAATCGGTCGACTAACGACTAAGATATGAGGTAACAAACATACAAAAAAAAAATTAAAAAAAACATACAGTCGAATTGATAACCTTTTTTGAAGTCGGTTAAAAAATACAGCAAACGATAAAGTATTAAAATTGATGTGTCTCCTACTTTACTTAGTGATACCACATACAGGTACCCAGGTACCCTAGATTTTTTTATTTCCCCGCGTTTCCACAGCTCACTCTTTCTTTGGCCAGACTCTACTAAAACTAATATCTAAAAACACAATTATTAGTACATACAAGTAAGAGCGCTGACTAAAAGTGTCCGAACAAACATAAAAATCCACTATAGTAGGTAGGTACCTACGTAATGCTTTAGAATGTTTTTAACACTCACAGTGTCATATTTTATATTCATAAAGATGAAATAAGAAACCAAAAATTTGCGCACGGGCGGGACTTGAACCATTATACCTGACAGCACGGTAGCTCAATTGGTAAGAGCGTTTGGCCCGGTATGCCAAAAGGTTGCTGGTTCAAGTCCCGCCCGTGCGCAAATTTTTGATTTCTTATTTCATCTTTATGAATATAAAATATGACACTGTGAGTGTTAAAAACATTCTAAAGCATTAGATAGCGAAGCGACATCAATTTCCAAGTTGAATTTATTCTGTAAAGAATAACTGCTTGGGCCATCTGTTTCATAAACAGACGGCTAGATGGCGCTAAGCGTCACGCAATTGACGTTTTCGTAAGAAACCACAAATTTCGCCGGTTCGGACTGACAGCACGGTAGCTCAATTGGTAAGAGCGTTTGGCCCGGTATGCCAAAAGGTTGCTGGTTCAAGTCCCGCCCGTGCGCAAATTTTTGGTTTCTTATTTCATCTTTATGAAGGTACCTACGTAAAAACGTACTCGTCACTGACTTAAAACATATAAAATCACATTTTTGGTTAACCAAGCTACATTATGGCTAACTACGCCTACGTCACTCCACCTAAAATGACTAAAAGCTAAAAAATCCATCTCGCTTAAACGGTATTTATATATCACTGTAAAGAGAATTTTGTCTAGAAAATTATAACATATCACACTTATAGAATTAAGTAACAAAATAAAAGTACTCACGACATTTTGTTGCTCACTCACAGAGAAAAAATAGGTCACTTTTCAAGTCGCTTCACAGATTATACTTCGCATCAAATGAATAGAACTAGGTTGGAAAGCCTTCTCTGATAAATTGTAAAGATTAAAAAATATAGCTGTGGCACAGATGGGACACCGATTTTAAAAAAACAGGTGTTTTCGAACTTTTCTAATAATGGCACTGTAGTACCACGGACAGTTTACCCTAAAAAAAATAATGGCACTGTAGTGCCACTGGACAGTCCAGTGGATAACTGAAAACATTCTGCCGCCATCGCATATTCCATCTACGCTCGCCCGTAAAAGCGTTCATCGCAGTCTAAAACACGGCAAACTATGAAAAGCGCTTCAAATCTCCTATCTCTAATGGCTTAATCACATTTCGGAAAAATGACAGGTAAAAAGCGTGACCAATATATTCGGTATCAAAGCCTCTAACGTGGGAGAGATAAAAAAATGCCTTTTAACCGTTAAAAGGTCCGTTAAACGCGGACGCAAACACTTAGCTCGATGTTAATTAGTAAGTAGCTTGAGCGTTGTCAAAGTCAAAGGGAATACGTGAATGGAGCATCTGGCTTTTAAAACCTCCCGTAATTCTGGCGGGAGAGACCAAGTAAAGTGATTATGGTCTGATATGAGAGTTTTTGAGGAAGCTCTTGCGGCGGTTACACTGCGCGGTTGTTGGAAAGATTTTTGCTTGTTACTTTATCGCGTCGTTAATTTTCTACAGTCACCGTCAGATATTTAGTTACTGACGAAGTGATCAAATATATTCTGAACGGTCAAAATGTCAATAAATTGCATACATTGCAATTAACCGTTAATATCTGAACATTATATATCATTTTCCTAATGTGAGCAGATCCCAGTTATTAACTATGATCTGTTCAGATAATAATGAATTATTTATTGTACAGATATTAACGGTAACTTGTAGTGAATGGGAGTTACTAATATTTTAAGTATTCAGAAGTATTTGGTCACCTTCAAAACATCTAACGGTAACTGTACCTATGTCACACAATGTAAATTTTCTAGCGACGTGGTGTCAAACAATGACCTATAATTGAATTGGTCTGTTTATATAATTCACACATACTTTCATCTTTCTTGGTGTATCAAAAAGTCCGTTCCTTTTTGCTTGTCAAATGTTGTAAATAATCTTGACATACTTTTTCACCGAAATAATTCATTTTAAAATAAGATAAACACAAAAATCACTGACTACATAGACAAATCATCGTTTAGCACTGAGATCTTTTTAAATCAAATAATAAATGATTTTTTTTCACTGATATTATTTTTAAAGTTATAAAAAGATTGTTTACATTATTTGACTAGCAAACAAAAACGGACTTCTTTCCTTTCTCGATTATTTGGTTCTCTGTATACCAGCATCCTATTTTTACCTTATCTAAGGCATTTTTGTGTCATTTTACTTGATCTTTAGCAAGCGTCAAACTCCATACGAATGTAGTAAATTAAAAATGAGGTGGTTTGATTGAGCTTAGTTCGAACCACAAAACGTCAAGCAAGACACATGGCTATTTTCAAGTCTGTTTACACTGAGCGGGCACGTGATGAAACTTGGCACAGCGACCCACTCAGATGATTAGCTGCTTAACAGCGTTAGTTAGCGCAATTAGGATAACGCCGCTGAACTTGACCTACGGCAAAGGTCGCTCACACCCGCTATGCAAATAAGAAGCCGGCTTTCTTTGAGAATTGAGACCCAGTGACCGGGGTTAAGTCTGTTGAATGCTGAAGTTAAAACGCACCGTGTAAATGGACCTTGCACTTTGGGAGAAAAGGAGAAATGAAAAATAATCATCTTTGATCATTTACCTAATGACTGTAGGTCATAATAACAAACACAACACATTCTTGCGAGTCTAATTTCATAAGAACATGTTTTAACTTATTATGAGTCAATTATAAATTATCTACATTTAGATTAGTAACTAAATATTCTACGTCATATCAATATCAATTTTATGGTTATAACAATCTCAATAATTCAAGATCTTCATATTAAGAGACAACCAATTAACTGTAGGCCTAATATGCACACCTCGATACCGTTTATTGTGTCGATAAAATAACTTTATTTCCTAAACAACATGTTTCCTACATCTGTTTGACTAATTATACAATCATAATTGCTTTTAAAAACAAATAAATGCACAAAAGTTAGTAAAAACTTAATCAATATGATTAAAAAGTCGTTTGAAATTATCAATTGTCGCGATTAATGATAAATAGGCGCGCATCTTAGGCCCGCTGATTGAATCCCAAACCTTTTAAACTGATCTGTCTTGACATCGTAACAATTTAAAACTCGATTCTTAAAACAAAGATGAATAAATTTATTTGCTTATAAAAGAGGATTACCACGCCGAACCAGAGAAACCTGAAAATAACCTGCGCCTTTCTTCTAACAGCGGAAGGCGCCTTCAAAAAATTAAAACCAGAACCTGGTGGGAGCAGCACGGGCACATCTGGAGGATCTTCAGCCCTGTCGCCGTCGCTGGGCCCCCAGCACGCGGGGCACACACCCACTACGGCTTCGTGTCCCACCCCTGCTCGGAGGAGACATAGGACGACGTTTACACAGGTGAATAGAAACATAAGTGTCTGTATTAATACTTAGAGAATCCGTGGAATCTCCAGTTCTGCCTGACGCTGGCTGGACAAAGATTATAAAGGTAACGAGACACTTTTTTTTGTCTAAATAATTACTAAGATTAAATTAAAAGCTCCTCAGCTCTCTCATCATCCCTGGGTCCTCAGCACGTGGGGCACACCACTATCACAGCCTTTGTGCCGCAACCCTGCTCGGAGAAGGCAAACGACGACGTTTACACGTGTGACAAGACACATAAGTGTCTATATTAATAATTAGAGAATTTATAGTATCTTCAGTCCTGACGCCAGCTGGGCATCGTTTATACAGGTTACGAGGCACTTCAGTGTCGAATTGTTACTAAGATAACAGTTTAGGATCCTCACCCCTTTCACCGTTCCTGAGTATCCAGCACGCAAGGCAGACACCCACCACGGCCTCGTGTCGAGCCCTACCCCTGCTGAAGGAGGCATAGTACGACGTATACACAGGTAAAAAGCAAAGTTAACAGTTTAGGATCAACCCTTTTATTGTCCACACCCACAGCGATCTCGTGCCCCACCCCTGCTCGGAGGAGGCATAGGATGATTTTTACACAGGTGACAAGACACATATGTGTCTATGTATAGTACTTGGAGTATAGCATTATTAGCCCGCTCGCAACCTCGTGCCCCACCGTGGCCTGACGGAGACATAGAACGACGTTTACACAGGTGTATACAGGAAGCAGACACATTTTAAGAGCATAATAATAAGTATGTTAGCCCTGTCACCATCATCAAAGCCTAGTGCCCCTCCTCTGCTCAATAGAAGCACAGAATGACGTTTTCTCAGGCTATAGAAAGCCATTGCCTGTGACATTAAGTTAGAATATAACCATAAGACCCACCGCCGCATACGCCGCACCGTTGGGCATAAGGATGCCCCACGCCGGCTACGATGACGCTTACACAGTGACCAGCGTACCTTCAGCCATACGAGAATATGATCGTCAGCTCTCAGCGCGCGGGGCACATTCCAAGTCTCGTAGGCATTCCACATTTATACTGATGATATAAAATACATGCGTAGGTATAACGTTACAAAGAAAAATATTTTTATATCACACTATTAGAGTAGCAGACGTAAATTGCTATGACGGTATGTACCACAACTAGAAACCCGAAGGCATAATTCCACTACTTCAACGTTGTGGCTTGCGTTTAGACTTGCTTATGGCAAGCGAAAAAATAAAAAAGAATAACAGCTTCTGGGCAGGACCTCATCTAGCGACATAACAGCTACACCACCACAGGTAACTCTATTTTTTGCGATCCTTACACCTTACAAGATATTTTTCAATCGGCAGAATGAAGAATCTGTAGCTTGTTTCTCTATTATTTCGTTTTTGGGCCCGCAGTATGGAGAGTCTATGCCCAACAGTGGGCAATCGACTGTGGGACGCAGGCGACGTAGGATCACTATATCTCAGGTACATTACATTATAATTTCAGGTGAGTGATTATGAATAACGCTGTAATAAAAAAATGCTGGAAATAAAAAAGGATTATAAGTAGGTGTCATCTCTGATCACTATTGGTTAGCATCTATATATCTTGGAAACTGTCTTTCCTTGTATTAATTAATTTATGCTATAAAGAAGCATAAATTTAAAGACTTAGGGCCGTTTTAAACAACGCCAGGTAAGACTTATCGGACTAATAAGGATAAAATGAACATGACCGATTTTAAAATGATATTTACATAAATGATTGCTGACAAATAGGAAGCGTTTTAAAATAAAGCATCTTGTATTTAATACGGCGAATATTCCTTATCTGACCATGGAAAAATGCTTAAGGCCTTAGGTGGAATTGTGTAAAGCAATCGTATTCATTTGACATTTCAAAACGTACGGTATGATCTGTCAAACGTTTTGTTCTTTTCCGTTTGACAGATCATTCCGTACGTTTTGAACTGTCAAATGAATACGATTGCTTTACACAATTCCACCTCTGTTTTAGATTTTTTACATACATGACATAAAATGATTACATAGGTGTCCTGTATCGGCCCCAGAAATATCTACATTAATCCGCCAAACTCCCTGTATATTTTGGTTGATAGATTGCAGGATCTCAGTCTTAACCAACATTTTTTTTGTCTCGCAACTAATAACCGTATTTCTATTGTCGTAGGAACAATTAGCAGAATTAGAAGCAGCGTTCGCGAAGTCCCACTATCCTGATATCTACTGTCGGGAGGAACTCGCGCGGACCACCAAGCTCAACGAAGCGAGGATACAGGTACAGTACTTAAGACATCTTTGCATTTGTATAAGTATGTATTTTTTAAATCTTGGAACTTTTTAAAGTATTCTTATTCTCAAACGCAAATCGAATAATTATCTTTCATACTATACTAAATAGGCCACTGATAATTCGTTAAGGTAAAAGACGTCATATAAAAAAATAAACAGAATTATTACATCTATTACATTTAAATTGAATAATTTAGGTATACAGGAATTGCACTTTATAAAGTAAAAGCAAACACAATGGTGTTTGCCTATATCATTAACGAGTTCCTTTATGCCCCAAAGATCTAAGACAAACTATCTTTGTTCTTTTACCAAGAAAGTAGTAACCCAACAGCCCGGAAAAACATTTTATTAAAGTAGTCCTCTACCTTAAAACGGACCTTGATATTGCAGCAATAAATATCGCAAATTTTAACTACTATCATACCTATTCGAGTAGATTTTTACAAAGTTTTAAAAATGTAGAGTAAATTGTATTTGAGTGTTTAAACTTTATTACCTACCACTTTATCGCAAAAAACCCCTTTACCCGAATTACAGCACCATAGAAAAAATATTGAGGAATTTGGGGTAAAGCGGACCACCCACCGCTAGACTATTATAAATCGCTCGATGCATCGCGCGCGTCAGCAACGCACAATGCCCGACGGCCTTCGGAATTGTCCAAATATCAATGATGCGAATTCTGCCGTAACACAATTTGCAGCGCCCGAGGCGATTGAGTTAAACCGCCATCTGTCGTCCGCGGCCGTATGAATGCGAAATACTCTATGAAACTCGCGAGAGATCTTTATCTCAGTTTTAAAACGCTCAGTCCCCGGAGGACGGCTATTGATTTGTCCCTAAAGCCCCTAATAGGACGCCTAAATATTCAATTTCTAAATGTAACTCTATTTTCAAAATTATTAAACACATATCGGTTTATGTACTACAGTTTTAAATACTCCTTAGAATCCTTACCGTTCAGAAAACTCGACATTGAAATCTATTTAAAGGAAAATGTCACGTTTTAACAATAAAGACTCTCAGTATTTTATTTTTCGCCCGCACATGGTCGCGATGTTTTATTCATCATCGCTCCATCGTAGACAATTACTCTTTTCTTTCAAGAGCAATGAGTGACAAAGTTCTGCTAAGAAAATGAAAGGTTCCACGAAACGACATTACGGGGACATACATACGTAGCACGGTTAAAAGCTTGTGAAATGCGCGTGGGTGGGTGCGCATGTGTGAGTGCACGCGCCGTAGGAGGCTATTAACGTTTAGACGACGCTACATAAGAATGTAAACGTTAAAGACGACAGCGGCGGTCCCTCCTTCTAGAGGAAATTTCGATATAAAAATACGAGAGTTGCGGAGCAGGGAGGGGGGTGGGGCGGGCGGCCCCTGAGGCATTGCAATCCCATCAAATGGATCCGTAACGAAGTTAGCCGCTCATCCTCCCCGCGCGCCCCCGCATTGTCTCTGCCCTCAAATGAATTCTACAATTGGAAATAAGAAAATGTTTTGTCGGATCCCCGTGCTTTTTCAGTTTAAAGGCGACCGTTTTCTTCGGATAACTCGGTCGCTTTAGGAAAATGGTACCTATCGCTTTTTGTTGAACGAAACCTTCGAGAGAGATCTTTACTGAATTAAGTTTTATCTTTATTTAAATTGTTTCTTATGGCCGAAGTAGACGGTTTTACTTAAAAGTATTTATAAAATCGAATTCTTTTTAGATTTAACATCAAATCCTGTCACATATACAGGAACATTAGTAATTCAGACTTATTTTTGATGATTAAATTTTTGCATTTATAAAACTTAAATTTAACTAATTGATGTATGTTTTACCGAAGCTACGAATATGGACCCTGTTTATGCGAAGGTACCTATTACAGATTTAGTTTACCACGATAGGGTGCGCAGCTAGTAAATAAATAAATTTCGCGTCTCATTCCGGTACTAGCCGGGGGATAGGAAATTACCTTTTTTGGAAGAACGCCCGCGCCGCGCGGTAAAAACTAATATCCCCCACCTCCCCTTTATATACACATGCTTCCACAGAATATATTTGCTTAGGTGTTGTTATTTATCGCAAGCCTTTATCACGCGATATTTTATCGTCTGTATCAATGTCATGTGCCAAAAAATAACTGATAGTTTCACATTTGTTTAAAATCAAATCTTTATTCAGCTAAGTGTTACATAAATTATTATTTTAAAATAATGATCATATATTCAAGACTTAGAAACCTCTAAGATATTGCAAATAGTATTACAGACTACGTAACTAAACTTAATTATTATTACGTACATAAGTGCATACTTATCGCAAATTAATTAATTTTCATTGAAAAAACGCGTCTTTCCGTCTCTAGGAAACTCCTATGGACATGTACTTACTACAGATTAAAAAAAACTTTCCACAAATAAATTTTTGTTTTTATAGTGTTTTGTATACAAACTTAATAATATAGGCATGCTCCCGGATGGCGTAGGACACGGGGTTCGATTCCTCGTCTGTCACACAGCCAAAGTTGCTTTTTACAATTGCAATTTATATTATTAAACTTCCCACAGCTTAAATTTATTGAATTTATACCAAAGATTGCACTAATTGTCCAGTGACATTTAGATTTTGACATAAAATTCAGAACACGACCTTATTTCAGCAGTAGATTCAGCACATAACGTATAATAGTGGGATATAAGAAGTAGCACACACCAAAGCCTCACATTAACAATACCGTTTATCAAGCACTACCCCCTCCCACTCATACAGGGTGTATCGGCTTATTTGTACGAGGGACGCGCCCTCTAATCAGCAGTAATCAGCATATCAAACGCCCTCGTGCGCGGCCTGATTAGAACCGCCATATTGTATTCCGTGATTTTAAAAGCGCGACGTACTTACATAATACTGTTAGTCGTAATTAGATGATCGATGAGTGCAGGATTATGCTAGCTAGGATCTGTCACTGGTGATAACCATCCGTATGGTATAATTCTAACTTTTTCAGAATATATTTTCCAAAAAGTGTTTACATAATAAATAAACCTTAATTTAACTAGACTGAACTTGTTATTAAGTGATTAAAGGACATAAAATTACATATTTTTTATAGTGTTTTGTCACTATACAAACTTAATAATATAAATTTCACTTGTAAAAATCAACTTTGGCTGTGTGACTGACGAGGAATTGTGAGAGCAATCTCGCAACATTGATGAAGTCACGCAGCCTACGCGTTAAAGTAAGCGCTTGCAAAATTCAACAGGCTTGCTAATGTGACGGTGGCCGAGTGGTATAGGCATATGCCCGGACAGCGTAAGACACGGGGTTCCTCATCTGTCACACAGTCAAAGTTGCTTTTTACAAGTGTAATTTATATATTATAAAGGACATATTTTATTTTCTAAGCAACTTTTGTTTCCAAAAAAGGTGTGGTTTCAAAACCGGCGAGCTAAGTACCGGAAGCAAGAGAAGCAGCTGCAGAAGGCGCTGGCGCCGTCGGTGCTGCCCGGCTGCAACGGCATGATGCGCAACATTCAGGGCTACCGGGGCTACCAGCCCTACCCGCACCCCAACACCATCAACCGATATCCACAGGTAAGAAATTATTGTATGGTCAAATCGTTTTAAGTGATAATGTTTTAACTATGTCTTTGCATACGTCATAGAAACCCCGGTACTATTCTTATTTTTTGGTATTTTTTTTAGAACAGAACCCTGCGGGCCTAAGATGCGCGCCTATTTATCAATCGATAAATTTCAAACGACTTTTTAATCATATTTAAAAAGGTTTTTAGTAACTTTTATGTTTTCGTTTGTTTTTAAAAGCAATTAGGATTAAATAAGTCAAACAAATGTGGGAAAGCATGTTGTTAAGGAAATAAAATTATTTATCGACACGATAAACGGTATCAAGGCGTGCATGTTAGGCCTACTGATGATTTAAAAAAGTTGTCTACATCATCGGCTTCTCCTCTCTCAATCCAATGCACAATCTTCCTTATTCTCTTATCTTTACTTTAATTAATAAAATAAAATTCTGAAAAAATAATACCATAATCTCTAATTTTCTCAAAAACTAGCGTATAAAAACCCAAAGTGTTAGTTAATAGTGTTAGTGTAAAAATGTTCCATTTATTGTCCTGAAGCTGCCCTCGAAATATTATCACATAAAACGAGGTGAACTTATATTGTAAGACTCGTCTATTTGGCTGCAACGGCATGATGCGCAACATTCAGGGCAACCGGGGCTACCAACCTTATCCGTACCTCGATATTATTAATAGATACCTAGGTACCCATTGTCGTCGTCATCAAGTTGACGAGTAAACCTGGGACAAGTTATCTATTTAGGTAGGTCCAACTTTGAAAAAGAGATCAATCGTCCAGAGCTACCCGGCATACCTCAATACTATCTTAACAGATGCCTGCAGCTGGTGAGATGTTTGGAAGATAATAATGAGTTAGGTACTATTTTAGGTCAGTAACAAGAATATACAGCGTGTGACCAGTAATAGAAGTAAAAATGTAATCTGTGATCCTACAGCTTAGACGTAGTTACCTCAATCTGGTGTTATTGCTCTAAAATACTTAAAGTTATAATCACTAAACAATGTGTATCAAAATCGCTAGCTCGTTGTAGGTAACGACAGTGTCAATTCTATGACTGGACAGTTCGATTTATTTTGTTAGAAGAATTATATTTTTAATTTAATCAATAATAACCATTAAGATTTGATTACTGATTTCTTAATGTCACTTCAAATTTTTACTGAATTTTGGGTGTTGGTTTGTACGACGCGTTTAGTGTAGTATTTAGCGCTCCTGACTATTACGCCGGCCGTCGCGGGTTCGAATCCCGCACAAGGCAAATGTGTTTGTGATGAGTACAAACACTTGCACCTAATTCATAGATGTTTATATGTATTTAAGTATTAAGCCACCCCCGTCAAAATCTTTTTCTGGTATTCGTACTACAAGGAAGAAAATTCCTTACTTCGAAACCACGACAATTGGTGTGTTGTCTGGGGTATAATTATTTATTTTATTTTATTCCATATCGTAGCAAATAAGCTCAAAAACATAGTAATAATGCTTCGATTGGTGCTATTTACGTTATTTAGCGGCGGCCGCGAATCGCATTAAGGTATTTACGGCGTAATCAGCGCGGCTGATTAGCGGACCCGTGATGGCGGACGCATTGCGGTCGAATGCGCTGACACCAACGGGAATTATACATGTATTTGGACTTTGCCTGAAGCACATTCAGTCTAGCAAGAAATAAATATTTCTTGCTTGACTACTAAAACGTATGGCATCATTAAGTAGGTACCAATCATTCAACTTTATAGATACAGTGAATTTGTGTCTTTTTTTTTAATGTTAGCATTTGTAAAAAAAACGTAGATACAAAAAGGTGTGAAAGGTAATAGGTAATCAAAATGACGCCGTTCAAATTGTTAAATATTACAGTATATTTTTTCTTGAGGTATATAGACAGCGTATGTTATTAAAACATGAACGAAGCCAGCACTTAACGTGGCGATTGAAGCAACAGCGTGAAATCGCTATATTCGCGTGTTAATGTACGCCGCCTCATTATCACTCATTAAATATAATACAATCAATATTTAATCAGTTTGTGGGGCCTCTGTATTTAATAAAACCGCCAAAAAATTGTGGAAGTGTGAAAGCTACGGCTGATTTTTTGGTTTTTGAACGCTTTGATGCGTTTTATGCAAGTTTTGCTTATTTTTTTGATTCAGACCTTGATCTAAATACCTTTTTTTTCTCAGTAACAATATGATCTGTAGAAATCCTGATTCAAAATAACGTTAATCCTTACTTAAAATATCAATTTTTCAAAACTATCATTTATTTTCATGCACATTTAGTATTGTAGTCATAATGTAAATTTTAGACATAAATAAGTCATATCCCAAGGAACTAATACAGATTTTGATACAGAGGTGCTCGTAGCGCAGCGGTAGCAACGCGCTTTGGTAGTGATACCGAAGTGAAGTAACCTACGCGTGGTCGTGTTTGCATGGGTGACCATTCGGACCATATAAGTGAAGTATATCACGAGCATCTCCGTGCTTCGGAAGGCACGTTGAGCCGTTGGTCTTGGCTAATATCGGTTGTAATTAGTCGTTAAGCCTAGTCAGAGGCCTTGTGGGCGGCTTGTGGCATCTGACAGCAGGGTTAGTCGCTTGCAAACACCCCTCCATCAATCCGCACTGATCCCGCGTGGTGGAGTATGGCTCCAACTATGTCATAGTTGAGGCAAGGCCTTTTCCCAGCAAAAGGGGCGTTACAACTTGACTTTACTTACTTTATTTTCTCTTTGTCCTACCAGCACCATGGGAGCTACGAGGAGCTACAGAAGGACATCTTCTCGCTGTCACAGATGGGTGGCGGGTCGTACCCCATGCCGCAGGGCTTCTCCATGGGACACGGCGCCAACATGAGCGCCGTGGGCATGCGCCAGGACACCATGAGTGAGTCTCAGAATTTACACTCGTATACGGTTGCCGAGATTGTGTAATGGTAACCATATCAACCGAGATCAGCTGTAGAGTAGGTATGTACAAATACACAAGTGCATTCTTTGTTCCTTCACTCATATAATCCGGTGAGACGACTCTGACCTAGAGATCAGGCGCTGGTGTTTGAGCAATTTCAACAGTTAAACTCAACATAATAGTATTTCGCTTGTTTGGCATCATTAAGTCAGTCAGATAAACTGGCTTATCTAAATATATTTACACCAAATAAAGTTGGTGGACTGAACTAAAAAGTGGCTTATCTAAAATAAAAAGGTGCAACTATTTTCTGGGTCAATCAACTTTTTAGTGTTCACGACTAGACGAATAGTATACCCGATCGATAAATCCAAATTTATGACAAACCCTGCATCAATAACTGTTACATACAAAATTACGTTGGAATCTACTCCTACGTTCCATCATCATCTATTGTATCCTACATTTTATAATTGATTCGTTTTTGACTTACTGAATTAAAGCATTTGCATTTTGATTTACATTGTACTAAAAAAAACACGAACTTAGCTATTTCGCTACTTTACTCGATACATCAACAGAATACGTATTTGCTACGGATCGATAACCTACTAAATGCAACTTTAGCTGTAAAACCTTGTAAAACTGACGATGTCATTTCAAATTCCTAAACAAGATTAGCGCGACATGAATATTTCACAAACTTCAGCGTGACACGAACTAAAATGCAAGTTTGACGCAAAAAGTGGTGGCTGAAGCCTGAAGCTCGGAAGCTCCGGGGCAGGTTTCATCTACTTCTTATAAGACGTCAAGACAATTATGAAGTTGGCAGGAGCGGATGATCGTTTTTATACAAATACCCCATAGGATAATGAGAAAACTTGCTCTCGCTAAGTCCCGCAAGATGATATTGAAAAGAGAAAAAGTTAATTAGGAATCCTTGGCCTTTGTAGACGTTTAATTTTAAATCATTAGATTTACAAAATATATCAGAAATAAAACATTGCTTAACATAACTTTTAAGCTCAGTTTCCTAGCACCTTAATTCAATAATAAGGTAACATTTGATTAGTAGTTTTTTGCGTTTTATAAAAATAACTTTGCAATAGGTAGTACGCCGTACACCGTCATTGAAAACTTTAAACAAGTTATATTCACAGAAATAGATAAAGTATTAAAGCCAGATTAAAAATTATTTGACGATTAAAATATAATACATTCATTGTCACACATATGTTACACGTGTTAACCTAATCCAAAACAAACAAATCGTGTAAAACATTTCCCACAATCCACATCAGAACTCTAATTTCGAACCATGCAACTATCGATTGCAGAAATACAACCCGAAACATGCTAGTATGGTACCTACACAAGTGCACTTTATAGGGACTTACGAGTATCGATAATGTTAAAAACTTTATTTGTGCTAACTAGAGATCAGAAGAAAGAGGAAGTTCTTTAACGACACATAGCTATAAATTATATCTTGTATATAATACATATCCATTTTATTGATTGTCTAATAAACACTTTATTATGCGATTACTTACGAGTTCAAAAATCTTCGTAGCTTAAAAGTTATCTAAGTTAAATCGTTTTTTTAAATATGATATGGGTTAGCCAGGGTTGTGGACTGTCGGGAACACAGATGCGGGCAGAGAGTTCGTTTTTATGTTTTCTGATTGATTTTCTAGCAGTAATACCCAGAATAGGCATGCATTTGGATAGCGTAAGACACAGAATTTCTATTCTTTGTCTGACACAGTTGCTTTTTACAAGTACAACTTATGTTAAGTAATACCTACTATCGACGGAACCGTTTTATAAGAACAAAAAGTCTAAGAATTCATGAATCGCGGATGGTGTTTTGATTGAACATGAAAAAATGGCGGCTCGTCATCTAAATCTTGGTAACTTTATTGACAAATTGACGATCAAACCTGTGACCTGATTACGGAATTAATCAGTATGTAAGCGGCGCTACTGAATAATTACCTTAAGACGTAAGTTTGTGACGCACCGGAGATTACCTCTCAGACATGTTAATATTAACCTGTCAGGAACTCGTACATAAATAATATTACGTTACATAACATTCACATTTGTACATAGATTTACTTGGTCTGATTAACATAAAGTTAATGTTTGTGTTTGTTCTACAAATGGTAAAGAGAATTGATACAGCATCATGTTATAAGCAACCATTTATTTTAACACTTTCACTATAAGATACTATTTTTTTAAGTATCGCCTAGCATAGGTTTGTTAAAACATCATAATATACAGGCGACACTAACAAATACGTCCGAAAAAAATTTGGAAGCTGAATTTTCAAAATTTACGATTATTTTTTTCGCAAACTTAGAGAATAAAGATGTCATTTCAAGAGCTAAACTTAATCAACCAAATCATTGAGAATTAAATTAGCTCCCAAGACCAATATAAGAAATTGAGAACGAAAATATGAAATACACCCGAAAACGTATTAACCCTCCGAACCCTGACGAATAAGCATCACATTTACCCGCATTACGCGACGTATCTCGCTAAAAAAGTGAAAATCCGAGGCGACGAGCCGTGTAAGCCGCCGGCGCAGATTCCTGCGTAAAAAACGAACGACCCGAAGCATCGTACCGTAGATATTCTAATAAGAAAATTTCCACTACATTTACTTTGGCGGGCGTCCTCGCGGCGTCTCGGCAAATATCTTATTTCCTGTGGCGAGATTGCATCTTGAGAAAACGCAGGGTCGATTCGGTACCTCACTATTCGCTTCCCTACCCCCGGCTATATACCTACCGCCTGTAGCTACATGGGGTTACACGCTACGGCGCTACGCGGCTACGGAAGCGTCGTGCGGTGCTACGAACGCTACGAATTTTCGTAGCTTTGTTAGCGGGTTTTAACTCAATTACCTTTGGAGTTGTGGATAAACGAGGATACTTAGCTATTTTTAATCTTGCTCGGTAAATATTGAAACGGAAACCATTACATTTTTATACTGAATATCAGAAATACGTATAAATATTTGATCGCTCTCGCGTTCTATCTATTTGTTACGATATTTATGTCAGGATACGAGTATGTTTAGGTGACCGAAATATACGAGTATGAACGTTTAGTTCAACTGAAAATTCGCAACGTTGGTTACAGGCTTCGATGACGTGTTCCGAAAATTCATGGCTATTGTACGCGGCCATGCATGCCTAACCGGAGCAATACATACGTACAAATACAGCAGTATTCTGTATCGATACAGGGTGGTGGAGGGACGAAAATGTGGCTCTGTTGTAGAGGCGTATATTTAGTGTGAAGTGGCCGTCGATTTATGTACCTGAATATTGTTTTGGTTTCAAGTTCTACTAGTGTTAAATACCTTGCATCTTTTATCATTAGTGTTATATGCATTTAAAGCTTTACCACAATGAGGTACAGTCTATGTATGAACTCCTTCGAGTCAGTTTATAGATAAAACTAACTCAATGTCATTCTAAGAGTTGGTAAATAATTAATATGTATGGTCTATGTATACCATATTATATCATAATCATTAAAAGCTTTTCCTAAACTTATTCGCCCGGATATCAAAAACGCGAGGTTTCCTTTCAACCTAAGGCTTCTTAATTCCTTGCAAGTTTATTTGATGTTTATGAATTTTTCTTTGTTTTTTTTAATTCTCGGTTAAACAGATATTTGACCTCGATCGCACCCGATGTCAGATGTGGTTAAGGTCTAGGGTGTTGCATATCTGTTTAGTAGCAGTCTGTCCAAGCTTGCCTTAAAGAGGCTTAGGTCATATTCCTTAGGAAAGCGAGTTGCATTCTCTAACTGCACGCATTAAAAAAAGGATAATTTACCACCCTTTAGCTAACAAGACCCTTTCTCCACAGGCATGACAGCCGAGGACGAGTGGTACAACAAGTCCCTCTCAGCGCTGCGGATGAACAGCGGTCATCACGCCAACCTGGCAGCCGCGCCCATGCTGCAGTACCAGACCTAATCGCTGCTGCACGGCGCCGACTACTCGCCGGCGCCGGCGCACGACTACGCGCCGCCATAGTCGTCCCCAGATAACCAGCGTCAGTCATTGTCAGCGTACTCTCAGTATCAAGCTGCGCCCATGCTGCAGTACCAGACCTAATCGTTGCTGCACGGCGCCGACACAAGAGTACGTGCCGCCATAGGCGTTCCGAGACATCCAGTGTCAGTCCATGTACAATCAGCACCACGCCAAACATACGTATCACTGCTGTCAGCCATATTGAGACAATCAGTCTACAAAAATGTTGTTTCAAGTGTTTTTGGACTATTCATGACCATTTACATCAACTCTAGGTGAGTAGGGTATGCGCCGTTCTGTTGTTTTTGGCAACGCGGCAGCTTAGTCGATTGGTCACATTGGAGGCACTGAAGATGGTGCGTCAACAGTTCGTCGTCACACCACCGTCTCGTCGGCGGCTGCAGTTACTAATATTGACGGCAAATGACAATTGTTGTGTAACATCCCTAAAAGTTCCCTTACTTTAATTAAAATTCGTGCAGCCATCTGAAAACGAGTTTGTAGACATTTTGGCTCTGTTTTCCTGAGAATTTACTGTGCTACCGCCGTAGCTAGGCAATAATACTTCGTGGCTGAAAGGCACCTTCTCGAACACAAAATAATTATGCGTCAGTATTTTCAGTCAACACTTTAAAAGAGGCTTGATTGAGTTTATATATGTATATTTTATTGCTTTTATGGAACTGTCTGATTTTTATCATAAAAGTAGTATCTATTTTTTGTGATGAAAACATTTGGAATGTGATTAATATTAACACCAACTTCATTTGCATAGCTTTTCAAATTTTAAGTACAAAAGTAACCTGTAGCATCGGCAATGGGAAAATGGTGCAATTATATCGATGATACAGACAGATACTGACGTAGTTAGTTTATTATTTCGTATTCATTCAGAATAACTATAATAATTTCTGAGTAAAAAAATATTGTTCCGGTAATTGGACTTTTTATCCGTTTAATCAATCAATTTATATGAAGGGATGAAAAAATGGAAATTAATACTGACATGGCAACTAATAAATGTACCTCTAGAGTTTCAAAAAGACATTAATTTGGCTCGAAATTTAAATAATATTGAAATCCCTTTTTAACTAAGTAAATTCTGATTCATATAGGTACTTGATGCCAAGGAAGGACTATTGGAATATTCGAAACCAAAAATATTCAACAATTGCGTTTTATATACGCAGTGTCCCAGCGTTGCAACGCTTAACTTTTACTTAGGTACAAAAATTAGTATTTCATTTCGGGATGATTGTTTCTCGATAATCGTATATTGTGTATGCTAGTCATATTGTACAGCCACTTTGAAATTGATTAAGTGATAACTTTGATAAGTAATGTATTTTCTTGATTGTTGTATTGATTGAAATTAATATAAGTGGACTCGAAAAGCGGATAGACATGTTATAATATTTATTTTTATTTTTGTTATTAATAAAATATTAGCAGTATCCCCGTGAAGTTTAAATGTACATATTTAATTTTGGGTTTCTGTATCTACTGAGAAATTAGCATCAAAGATCTTTAAACATCTGTTTGGTCAATAGTTCATGTCTATCCATTCTTTGATCCTATATTTCATTGCAGAACGGACTCATGTAAATATAATACGTTTTGCATAGTAACATAATTTTTAAGGTGTTAACAGCTCAACGATATCGTAATGTTATTTCTATCGGTAGTCAAATTTTACACAAGAGGCCGTTTTTAAACATTTAAACAGATACATAAGCCAAATTCGACGCTAGTCATTTCTTATCTCATACATTTAAAGCAGTTTAAATTCAAAGTAGACTCATATTTATAGCCAAATTGTTTTGGTATTTCTAAAATAAAACCGTATATATTAACTAAGACTGTTTCGGTAACATCCATTCTGAAAATGGCCACACTGTGCATTCCGTGTAAATATAATGTAAGGAACTCGTCTAAATAATGAACATGTGTAAAATGAAATAAATTGTCTAAAATGTAATCGATGTTTATTTACTAACGTTTCATTTCATTAACAGAACCCTTTTAAATAAAAATTATGTAGCAATTGACCATTGCATCTTTAAATAAATAACTAAGTAATTAAACAAATTACCATAAAAATACATATTCACAATATATTATACAAGGTGTTTTAAAACAACGGGTAAAGAATGAAGGGAACTACTCAAAATCAGTAACTTAACAACTTTCTTCTAGAAACCAAGGGCAAAAAAATTTACTTTCCATACTAAATCAGTTACGTGAACCTTCTTATTTTATGGAGAGTCGATATTGTATGTTGCTGATTCTGAGTAGCTCCTTTCATTATTTTCCCGTTGTTTTGAAACACCTTGTATAAGTATTATATGTGTGAGTTTAAAGAACACTCTGAGGTGGTCATCGCCTGGTTATTATAGACAGCGCGTTAGCAAGCGTTTGCCTGCGTTCCTAGCACGGGCATGGTATACTAAAGCACGGTGAGCAGAAATAATCACTCACATGAAACATCTAACTTGTTAACTGTGGCCTCTACTCTTGGCGAGGTCTGGCGTAATGCGGGTTGGTGACGCTGTGCCTGCTCAGGTAACGCGTTACGTGAGATATCACATTCTGTTCGCCGCCGACCGCGTTCCAGAAACAGGTCGCCTCCGAACGGACGAATTTGCTCTGACCACATTCCTGCCAGGAAAATGATATGTAAGTTTAGATACCTCTGCTGTACATCATAATTTTTCACAGAAAATGCGCAATTTATACATACAAACGTCTTACCGCTAGAAATCTTACCAGAGATCTTTTGGTTAAAGAAAAAAATCACAGACAAGGAAGAAACAAAAAATACCACATCGCATTGATTTAGTACTCCAAAAAAGTTTGTTTAAAAGATAAGGCACACTGACTGCGGTCTGCGATCCGGTCCATACAAAATTTCCCGCATCTGGTCAATTTTGTATGGATCAGACCTCAGACCGCAGTCAGTGTGTCAAAACCTTAACCTTATTGATACATGTTAGGAGAAAGTATTTTCATTATTCTGACTAACGCAAGATAAAAAGCGAATCAACTATGATATTGGTACTCTCAGCTATCGTTAACTACAGCTATTCAATATGCTTGAAGAATAGAGCCTACCCAGCTTCACGTATTTTTAGCCGAAACTATTGCACTATATAAACACACATGAAAGTTAGAATACTTTTATGAACAAAAGTTGTGACATTTTGATAATGTCTCGGAGTAAAGAAAGAAAGATCTTTATTGACACATAAGTACGACATGCTCGTGAAAAGTTAAAAATGGGGCATTAAAAAAGAATCATGATAAAAAAAAACATTAATTTATAAATAAGGAAAATAACGGCAATAATAAAAAAATAAGTACATATGGGTCAAAAAGGTCCCCGCTTATCATATCATTCTAGGAATGAAAGTCACTTACCGATGGTATGTCTTGCGGGTGATCAACTTGTACCTAGAATACAAATTCAACACTGTAAACACTTTATTTATGACAAGCTGAAGTAAACAGATAGGCAATAAAATCAACACATACGATTTGGCTGCCTGAACTTGCGACGAATTTGTCGATGACTGAACGGAACGTCCCCAGATTTTTAACGTCCTGGCAAAAGATAAGTGAAAAGTATATTAGATTAGGATGTATGTTTGAATTTTAAGTAAACAACGAAATATGGGCTACATAAACTTAGTCAACTTACTAAGAGTAAGAGTCAACTTTAAAGTCCAAACATTAAAGTAATCAAAACAGAACACAATAAATGAGCTCTGATTTCGGCCCAATTGCATGATCGATATTAAACTATTTTTTAAGTGTCGTTAGTATCGGTTGAATATTTACGTTTTTTAAAGAAAAAAAACATAATTGTCTGACTGGATATTTTAATAACAATTGATGAAGCTCATTTAAACCACACACAATCGTAAATATTCAACCTTTGGTAACGACACTTAACCATCATTTGAGTTAACTATCGATCACGAAATCGGGCCTAAACTTCCGAGTGAGAAAACCGGCAGCGCCATCTAGTATCTGTGATACGTGCTATAGTGGACTATAGCGACTTGGGGTAAGGATTTAATTGAGCATACCTCGACAGAGGGCGTATCTAACTAGTTCTACGTCATAAGTAATATTTTATGTTTATCCTGCTCGAAGGATCCTATCGAAATATGAATAAAATAATTATCAAATAAATAAATTACAATTATTTCAGGTAACAGAAGGACTTGCAGAAACTAAAGGTTTGAGGAAAGGTCTTGAAGACTAGAATTATATTGATTCTACTGCTTTAAGTACAAATTTGATTGCTATCTAAAAGCACTAGTGACTAATAATAAAAATCCAACCTTAAGTCCCATCGCGCATTCAGACTCAGTGGCGCATGTGCTCCCGTATGCTTCAACGACACGTGTGCTCTGTTTTTGGTTCTCCGATTGCTTCTTTTTAGAATCGCCCATGGCGTAATAGGACTGTATCAAATCGTACACCTGCAAATATGTTACTTATTTATAATCATTTTTTTTTAAACAGCTACAAATAATACTGGCTTTCTATGGACTGCACTGAAGTGTTTTCCTTCAATGTACAATTGAAATCATTTTTAAAAACTTGTTTTTTTTCTTCTTGGAAGTACTTAATAATTTAGGCATTCGTATATATTTTCTATTTCATTTCTCCTCAGTGTTTTACCTAACAATAATTGTTTAAAAACTCTCCATTATAAAATAGCATAATTATAAGTGTTAGGATATTACGAGGTCAATACTTTGTTATATTCGATGAAAAACAAAACCTATAGTATTGTGGTCTGTCGCCTGTAATTGTAGAAGTAAGATGTCGATAAAAAAATATATAATAATAATAATAAGTAGTTTCGTAAAAAGTAACTAGAGCTTGAGTAGGATAGTTTCGTATTACATATGTCTAAAAATTACTAAAATGATTTATATATAAATGTTTATAATTTCAATCAATCATATTTCGAAGGTATTTGATTAATTCGTATTGGTACTAGACAATAACTTCTATGCATGTTGTACTTTTTAATTATCTTCAAATTACCGTACTGTAAATAATCTATAATGTCCAATAAAACACCGGCAACAACAACAACACTAAGTGTCAAAATGACAGCCAAAAGTGACAGCTGACAGCGCGCTCATTTAGGTATTTTTTATAATAAAACATTGTATTATGCATTTTTTCTTTTCAATTACTTCAATTTATCTATATAGATAATTTAGGTACAAAATAGACAATATTGTCTATTTTGTACCTAAATTGCAACAAAAATGGTAACAGAAGTCCGTTGTTATGTTTGGTGACTGCGAGCGCTGTCATCGATTCGGGTTCCCTCACCACCTACTTCGCACACAACGAATACTCACATCCTAAAATGCATGAAGACCTACCAAAAAAGTGAGGTGTTCGTAGCGCAGTGGTAGCGATACCGCTTTGGCAGTGATACCGAAGTGAAGCAAACTACGGCGCGGTCGTGTTTGGATGGGTAACCATTCCGAACCATATAAGTGGCGTATATCACGAGCATTGCTTCGGAAGGCACGTTAAGCCGTTGGTCCCGGCTAATATCTGTTGATATTAGTCGTTAAGCCTAGTCAGAGGCCTTATGGGCGGCTTTTAAACATCTGACATCAGGGTTAGTCGCTTGCCTTGCAAACACCCCTCCACCAACCCGCACTGAGCCTGCGTGGTGGAGAATGGCTCAAACTACCTCATAGTTGAGGTAAGGCCTTTGCCCAGCAGTGGGACGTTACAGGCTAACTTGACTACCACAAAAATGATTTCTACCAGTGAAATTGATAAAACGGCTACTTACCGATCCCACCTCTTGTTCATTAATGTCTCTGAGGAGGTCCCTGAAAGTGTCTTGGTACAAAGCCGCCATCCACGGCTGCGTGAAGAATTCGTAGAGATCATCGATCTCCCCCAGCTACAGGTTACATATAAAGGTATTGGTTATGGCTAAATGTTAAACTTTCTGGACATATACAATGAATCATAATATTGGTTATTTTACAATTTTTAAATTCAATTTAACCATAATAAGTCTGAGTTTGGAGTGTACCTAAGCTAAGGTATAAAATAGATACGGCCATTGACTGACGTAGAGTATTATCGGTCTAATATTAAACAGTGTAAATGATTAAAATCAAAGAAACACAGATACTATTTTAAAAGAGCCATTACAACGGTTGTGACTCAACGCTCGCGCCCTACTAGTGTTTTCGGGTCTTTCACCCTGGTAGTACATGTCTTACCAGAGGTAGTCATTACTTTTGCGCATTCGATGACAGCATTCAAGCACTATAGTATAGTAAGACCGCGAGTTGAGACCACGCCTGCGGGGCCCAGGGGTGCGGGGAGCCGAGAGCGAGGTTAGTGAGCGGCGCGGGCGGGAGTATTGCGCGCCGCCCTGACTGGTAGCGCGACCCGTTATCCTCTCTCCCCACGCTCCTATGCCCCGCAGGCGAGTTTAAATGAAGCGGTTTACCCATAGCTTGTAGTCTGTAAATACCTTGTATCTGGCCAGCAGCTTGTTAAAGAAGGCCTCATGCTTCCCATACAGCTGACCGAGCAGCTCCGGTGAAAAATGCTGCCTGTTGGTCAATTCTGATATTAAAAGCGTTCAAAAAAATAAAACCGCCTTCAAAAACTAACGAAAAATCATTCGCATTCTATTAATTAGGCTCAAAGAAATTCGTTTGGAACCGTTGCATGCTGTCAATGTTACGGACGGACAGCAACAGCATAAGCGTATGATGCAGCAGTTACTTCCAAGTTACCACTCATTCCAAGTTATCACCCAAAAGTCCTGAACTGATTTTGATAAAACTTAGACTGTATCCTTTGTAAGAAGTACTTCATTGTGAAAATTTATCTTCTCGATATCACATTTCGAGTTAGTGTTCGAGAAATCCGTGGACAAATTTACATATATTAACGAAATTTTGTACACGTGTTTGAGAGCCTTATTTGATCACCAATCTCATGTGCGTATGAGCTTTCAACAATATCACACACATACATATGGAATTGAGAACCTCTATTTTTAAGATTTTAAATATTTTGAGCTTTCAAAAACCACATTTATGACGGTTTTTTTATGCAGAATGCCCACCTGGACAGGCAGGTGACGTGCTCGATGCAGTGCAGCACGTTCAGCCGGAGACGGAAGTAGTTGTCGTTCTTGTCCGTTATGAGTGTGTGCCCCTGGAGTAGAGAAAACTACCGTCATATAGGGTTTATTAAGGTGACGACGACCTCCGTGGTCGAGTGGCTAGCACGCTGGTGTCAAGCGTCGCCATCTCGTGAGGTTCCGGGTTCGATTCCCGGTCGGGTCAATGTAGAAAACGATATTTTCTATATTGTCTCGGGTCTGGGTGTTGTGGTACCACCGTTGTGTCTGATTTCCATAACACAAGTGCATTAGCTACTTACTTTGGGATCAGAGCAATGTATGTGATTGGTGTCCAATATATAAAAAAAAAGGTTTATTAAGTTATTGGTAGGTGATTTTCTGATGTAAGGGGTTACCTTTAATTTGCAGCAAACGCTGTATCAAAAGCAAAGTGTGCGCTTCAAAAAGAAACAGCGCAGTTGATACGTTTGCTAGCCATGTGGCTAAACGCACATAGGATGATTCAAAATTGAGACTAGAATATAGTTTGATAACTTTTTACGATGAACAGTTAATTCATGTCACATGGTGACATTTAAAAAAATAGAGGTAAAATAAAATAATAGCAAGTTATATAACATAATTTAGCTACTCAGAAAATGTTATTACGATCTATTCGATTTTGACAGAAAACTTAAGGGAAACCCGTCCAAATCAGGAAGCTTGACATTTCTCCCATACATTTTATTTCAAAATAGACACCGTCAAAATAGCATTATTTGACCGACTAAGCTATACTCATAGTCCGTGAAATTCAAATACAGATGAAATTAGATTTCAAGTTATAAATTTGCACAGAAGATGGTTGGGGCTTTATAACTTACCTGGTGAGGCAAATACAAGTGCACCTCCATCGGAACCAGAGGTCCTGGCTTGCGAACTGTCATGTAATAAAGGGGTCCTGGTAACGTTGAGAACTGCACTATCGGGGACTCAAACTTCACTACCGGTTGCCAACTAAAACAGTAATAAAATATATATTTTTGGTTTTTGTAATGTTTTTAACACTCACGGTGTCATAATTTATATACTTAAAGATGAAATAAGAAACTTAAACTTTGCGCACGGACGGGACTATACCCAGCAACCTCAAGAGGTTGGTTAGCCAAGGCTAACCGGGCCAAACGCTCCACCAATCGTAATTTCTGATCTCTTATGAACACGACATTACGCGTGACGTTAGCGCCATCTACCCATCTGTTTATGCTACATCATTCCAGAATGGGTATCTATCATTACACAGAATTTTTTGACATCGAATTTCATTTCACAGAAAACTATTCAATGAATGTCAATATATTTTTTTCTTGATTAATCGAATAGTTAATAATCGTCGTTTCATAACATCGAATAACAGTTCACCAAAAAAAATGTTTCGCAACTGTTTTGTTAAGCAGAATAACGATGTATCAAACTAATGTTTCATAGAATTATTAAGTTATCGATATAACCTTTCACAAAAACTTGTTTCAATGTGTAACGGTTCCCATATATTTTTGCATACGCATGCAAGTAAGAAGGCATGCGCATGCTTACGCATGCAAGTAAGAAGGCATACATGCATGCATTAATGCATGCAAGTAAGCAAGCAGGCATGCATAAATGCATGCATGCAAGCATACAGGCATGCATGCAGCAAGCAAGCAGGCATGCAAACAAGCAGCATGCATTTGGATTTCCTTGTCTCCGGCGCTGCGGGAATAGCAGCCTCGTCGCCCTTGCGTAACAAGGCGCAGTCACCCACGCTCGCCTACGCAGCTTCGGCTTGCTGGTCGCCTTAGGCGACCAGCCTCAGCCGCTCCGGCTCGCGTTGGAGCCTACACCTTGTTACAGCGGGCGGAGGCTGCTCTCCCTCCGCGCCTCCGGCTTTTGAATTACACTCTAGTATCGGGCATACTAGTACCACGACGAGGAGACCACGGCGAGTCGGGATTAACGCAGTTTATTTATTAGATCAATATTTATTACATAATATTTATATCAGTTATGCTTTAAATTGTCTATTAATAAAGTATGCAATATAATATTAGTAAAAATTCGTTAAGAAAAACGGACTTTAGTGAAGTACAATTCGATGTTTTAAGAATTGAAACTTACGTGGAAATAAAATTATGGGAAACAAAATAGAAAGCTAATATTACTTCGATAAAATACGTAATTTATGAAAAGAAGTAACGATGAATTAAGTTTGTAGATAATAAGCATTCGACCAAATGAAATTGTGATGTAACAAGATTCTAGAGTTTGTTGAATATTATTTTGAAACATCTGCGAATCGTTTTATGGGAAATGAAAATCGATGAAGAAAATTGCGATTAAGTGATCCCTTCCAGAATAAATTCAACTTGAAAAGTGATAACGCTTCGCTATCCAAAGGATTTTGTTATGTTTTTAATAATCACAGTGTCATCTTTTATATTCTTATTACATCTTTAAGAATATATTATTTTCTCAACCAGTATATAGGTACACATGTCTATAGCTGGTACACTTGCATGCCTGCTCCTTACACGTGCCATGTACTTCTATGTATAAGTTTACACTTACTGGCATGCAATGTGTGAGTTTAGACGTGAGGGGCTGTAAAACTGGCGCGTGTGATTGATTATCAACAGTATGAATATAAGCATGCAAAGATGATTTCTAAACTTTCATATGCCAGGTACTGATCCGTTTTACAGGCATGGATATCGCTGCCTTTAGAGTTGGATTCGAACACACAACCCTTGGCGAACGGTGCTTTGCCCTTCTAATTGAGCTTTATGACTATATAAACCCATTTCCTTTTTTATAGCCAAGACCTAAGATTTTCTCAATTTAAAGAGCAACGGTATAAATAAACGACACAAAGTTTTTAAAAATAAATCATAATATCAATAGAAAATAAACTATTGTAACAAATACTGTTATACTTTTTTCTGCAATTGTACCTTCTGGACATTTTCCCACGTTTACTTTTTATGGAAGTCGTACTGCCGTTATCTCGTTGAGAAGCTTTGGAATCATTGACACTGAAAAAATAAACACTAAGTTATAAATAATAATTCAACCTCCAAAATGACAAACTATATAGTTTTGCTTAAGAAGATAAATATATATATAATAATAAATAACAAAGTTAAAGACGAATATACTCATCATTGCAAAATAACGCACATGGAAACGAAATAATAATGAATTAAAGTTACAATTTAGGCGGCCTAGCTGCTGGGAGTGAAACAAAAGTTAAACGCTGTCTCAAAATGTACAAGAGAATGGAAGAATGCAAAAGCATTTTCTTATGGTTAATCAATGTAATAATTGCGTATAATATCTAGTACGACCGTGTGATTTCCCTTGAGGAGAGGTTTGTCGACCTTCGCTTCTATTAAGATTTTCTCATTATTAGTCAGAGGTCAGGACAGGACAGAACAAAAGACCTTGGAGATATAACATGGGCTAGTTTATGCCAGAAATTTCTAGAAAATATGCCTCTATGTATGTCGTATCAAAAGCGCGGATGATCTTTAAACGGCTGAACAGATTTCCATGAAACATGGCTTAGAACACTCGGGATTAATTTAACTATTACACAAAAAAAAAATTAAACAAAAAGCGGTTCATCCGACTGGAATGTAGAGCCAGAGAGAAGAGAAAAGCCAGAGAAGAGAGAAGAACCCATTTAAACTTATAACACCCCGCTCATTTTGCATCGGGGGTTAAAAACAGAATAAACGGATCGTAGCAAGCATAAAAACTATCATATAACCTACCTACAAAGAGTAATTTATACAGGGTCCCACTGTTCCAAACCTAGTCTACTTGTATACAGTAAGAAGAAAAATGTATGACTTACGCCAGTAAGCTGGAACTGTAACTTGGCACACTGATTGGATGTGGGATGCTAGGGTCGGCCATAACGAATGGGTCGAGATTGTGAAGGAAGATCTTCGCAAGCTGGAAACAGCAAATAAACAGCTTATAGATTATTTTAAAATATAAAGGAACATAATGATACATATACCCTAACTCCATAACCCTTCCTTTTAATTTGTGTCCATTATAGATCTTACAATAATACATGTAGTCTTAATACATAAATAAAATTATCAGGTAGTCATATTTCCCAATCAAATTTTATCAATTTATATTTTCCATACAAATAATACACCCCAGCGAATGTAAGTAACCAGATTATAGCACGCCACGCAACGCGAGTAGCTTTCTATACAATATTGATGGCAATTAGGTTGTATTTATTGAATTTGGCTGAAATCAGACTTTGACTTACCATTCTTTGTAGATCGTCAGGTTTCTGAGATAAAATAGATGCTTCTTTTCAGAGCGCAAGTATTTATTTCCACCTTTACAATGAGTTTACGACGGTTTTACTCGCTAGCGACGACGTAAAAAGTCTATAGAAAATTGCACAGCGCCTCTAGCGGTCACTGATAGAACTAAAATTTTCCATACAAAAAGTTACGTCGTCGCTAGCGAGTAAACTAAAAAAACATGGTAACGGTACTGAAGTCTCCACTACGATCAGCTCGCCCGTCTTACATGGGCTATCTACTCGTATGATGGATTGTCTCACCGCCTCACCAACATCCTCGGAGCAGTAGTGGTGGTGTGGATGATTGTCGGCGTAGAGTCGTCGCGAGTAGCGCGTACACGGACCCGCGCCATAAATATGAGGATCGTTTGTCTCAAACCCAGGGCCAACGATAAGCCCTCCGTCGTAAACGAGACCGCTTTCATTTATTGCTGAAAAATATTTTTTACAGGACTTGGTTAAAAACCATAGGAATCAAGCCAGAAGATATTTTGACTCTACTAATCATGCGACATCTTGGGCTTACTGTTGTGATAAGACGCCTCATTAAGCATCACATTGTAGTTAACATATCGCTAATGGAGAATGCCCAAATCTGCCCCACTCTAATTAAGCAGAGTATAAGCATGACATATAAACCAAAATTCGTTTTTTATTTTTATAATTCATATTTGTTTGTTACGAAAAATACTTTTGTGGGAATTTTATTTTCATTTTAATTGATTATTCATATGACTAAATCCTAATTTAAATACAGTTAGCAGCACGTCAGGTTATACGAAAACAGCTTTTATTATGTAAAAAATAGAGGCGGTTTTAAGGTATAGTCTGTCGTGCGGCCATGTAAACATTTACAGGGACAGTTAAAGTCTAAAATCATCACTGTTGCTTTAGTCATTGTGTTGCAAATACAAAATGCCTATTTACGAGTAATAAAATAGATAACATTTTCGTTGTTAATTCTTTGTAATGGATCTGTGGGTATCGGAAATATAATTATCTTTACATGACGAGGATCTTGTAGGGCAATCGGCAGTATGCGTAACAAGCCCTGTAAATGGTATAAAATAGAACTATATCCGTTCTTCATCATGATTGATACAATACAAAGTGGTTTATTTTCGTTTTTCATAGCTTCTTATGAAATGCAAATGTTGTGGTCATTTGAAGCCACGAGTTGAGTTTTATTATTCCTCCACGTTAAGATTCTGTACTCTTTTGTGCAAGTGCTGTGCTGTTTTTATGACGAACGTTCATACGTTCACATGCCAGTGCCTCGCTGTGTAAACTGTTCTCTTGCTCTAAGGCATCTGCTGCCTTACCAGTTACCACCAAGAGGCAAGCGATACTATGCTTAGTATTCTACGCTCCTGGATAAGCATGGCTATTGTAAGTAATAAACACTTTTGACTGCTGCTAATAGTAATTGTTAATAAAATGCAGTCTTTCTTGTGACATGCTTAGTATTAAAATGTAGTGATCATATACATAGACCTGTATATTATTTGAGTGTATAGTATTGTTATTTTTTCAGATCACTGAAGACAATCATCTCTGTCAAGAATGTTTTGTCATACTTGTTAACGAATCTGCAACCTCCTCTTCTGGAGGTCAAGAAGTACAGGCTTAAGGGCACCCACAAGTGTGCCATGTTTGTGGAAAGTCCATTATAAAAGCCAAGATAGATCAACTTCCGGAGAATAGTCTAGAGAGGGATGTTTTAATTTTATGCATAGTGTTTCATCGGGTAAATATTTGCTTTGTTTATAAATAAAATGATTTAATTATAGAAATATGTATTTTAAATTAATTAAACATTTGATTCCAATAAACAGTTTTTAATTTCAGATTAACCAGCTTGAGAATGTCTGTTTACCCTATTGAACAAATGTCTATAGAAGTGTGAGAGGACATGCATTACTCGACCCGAGTAGACAACAAGAGGTTGTGCTAGAAGCAGCTTCCAGATCTAATCAAAACTTGGATGCGTCTGTCTTCATCGAAAACTACCATTGAGTCACCAATACAAATACCACCTTCATTACCAACATTTCAATCAAATGATATTACTGGTGTCTGCTCCAGCATTATTTTTAGACAATGTTTTTTATAAATATGAAGATGATGAATAAATCATATAATTATAAGAGTTTTATTTTATTTAATCATTTCTTTTAATGACTTAACTTGTAACATAATCTAGATACAGCAGGTATTGCAACAAAACTATCAATTATTTTAAGCATTCATTATATGATTGAAGGCAAAACTATGTATTTCCACACTCACATTTTGAGTGATTTTATTTCTTAGACTACTCACTTTGGAGTGGTTGAACATTATTTTTATATGTTTATGTGCATTTTTTCATTAATACCTATCTTATTTACCTCGTATTACCTCATTTAGTACCTAGTAACACCTAACCTCAAGCTGTTGCGCAACCAAGTTCCATAGAAAAATGGGCATTCTCCTACGCAAAACCAGTTCCAAGTTTTTTTTTTTCTGAGTCTGTTAATTTTAGAAAGAAGAATAATGGTCATTGCAATCTGGTTTAGAATGTTTTAACACTCATTGTTATTTTTGTATTTATAGAAATTGAAATAAGAAACCAAAGGTGCGCACGGGCGGGGCTTGAATGTGTATCTTTTGGCTAACCGGGCCAACGCTCTTTCCAATTGTGGTACCGTGCTGTCGGTCCGACCGTGCGAATTTTCTGGTCTTAGAATTTGTCATTACACGTGACGTCAGTCCCATCTACCCGTCAACCATTTACCCGTGTGGCAACAGTAGGACAAGTAGTTATTAATTACTGAATAAATTCAACTTTTCATTTTTTCTTTGTCTTCTTACCCCTAAAAGCGTTGATATCAATAGCCTTCAGTCCATAATAGAAGAAGGCGAAACAGGGTAACAAGATAGCATGGAGCCTAGACATCAGCTGCAGAGCCTCGATCCTCGTATCCATCTGTCGCCAGCCAGCTAGCGTGCACCGTCTCAGGACCCTGATGCCAAGCAGCTCAAGGTTCGTCTGGATCCTTACATCCACCTAGTTGTAAATGAAAAGATCAAGAACCATAGAGACTGGGTAAGACTGGGCAGTTTACCAATGATATGAGAAACTTCAGTCACCGACTAAAGGTGGCATCTGCCATCGTCAAGTGCGGGACTTGCTAAAGCATTAATATTCTCTATTTATAAAATAAAATAATAAATAAATAAATATTGGACACCAATCACATACATTGCTCTGATCCCAAAGTAAGTAGCTAATGCACTTGTGTTATGGAAATCAGACACAACGGTGGTACCACAACACGCAGACCCGAGACAATATAGAAAAAAATGATTTTTATATTGACCCGACCGGGAATCGAACCCGGGACCTCACGAGATGGCGACTCTAAAAACCAACGTGCTTTGCCACTACACCACGGTGGTCGTCACAAGGAGGTCGATTTATATATTCAAAATACTTGACCATGTACCATTTCATTGTTAAAGCAGTTGACCCTCAAGGCCGTGGAGTCTTCAGGCGGGAAAGGCTCGACGAAGGCCAGCATCTTCGGCGCTAGTCCGAGCTCGAGCAAAGCTGCGAGGCAATTGTAAGCTTCTATGCACTCGCCGTACACGACCACCGGGTTGTCTTCGCTTACAGAGAAGTCTGTGTCTTCTGGAAATATTGTAGCAAAGTTTGTGTGAGTACCCTTCACGTCTTGGATGCATATTTAGAGCAACTGGACTTATCTTCACACGCGGCAGTGTCAATCCAAGTTCAAGCAAATGAACTGACGATTCAGCGTCATGTGGATGTTTACACGAATCTCAACACGTTGCAGCGTGTCAAGCCAAAGGAAAAGGACTGGCAAATTAGCGCCGTGTGTATGTTACACGTATTACGACACGTTGTAGCGTTTCAAATCAAAGCAAAAGAACTGGCGACTCAGCGCCATGTGTATGTTTACAGGAAACTCGACACGTTGCTGCGTGGCAAGCCAAAGCAAAAGAACTGGCGACTCAGCGCCATATGTATGTTTACACGAAACTCGACACGTTGCTGCGTGTCAAGCCAAAGCAAAAGAACTGGCGACTCAGCGCCATGTGTATGTTTACACGAAACTCGACACGTTGCTGCGTGTCAAGCCAAAGCAAAAGAACTGGTGACTCAGCGCCATGTGTATGTTTACAGGAAACTCGACACGTTGCTGCGTGGCAAGCCAAAGCAAAAGAACTGGCGACTCAGCGCCATATGTATATTTACACGAAACTCGACACGTTGCTGCGTGGCAAGCCAAAGCAAAAGAACTGGCGACAGCGCCATGTGTATGTTTACACGAAACTCGACACGATACTGCGTGACAAGCCAAAGCAAAAGAACTGGCGACTCAGCGCCATATGTATGTTTACATGAAACTCGACACGTAGCTGCGTGGCAAGCCAAAGCAAAAGAACTGGCGACTCAGCGCCATTTGTATGTTTACATGAAACTCGACACGTTGCTGCGTGGCAAGCCAAAGCAAAAGAACTGGCGACTCAGCGTCATGTGTATGTTTACACGAAACTCGACACGATACTGCATGACAAGCCAAAGCAAAAGAACTGGCGACTCAGCGCCATGTGTATGTTTACACGAAACTTGACACGATACTGCGTGACAAGCCAAAGCAAAAGAACTGGCGACTCAGCGCCATATGTATATTTACACGAAACTCGACACGTTGCTGCGTGGCAAGCCAAAGCAAAAGAACTGGCGACAGCGCCATGTGTATGTTTACACGAAACTCGACACGATACTGCGTGACAAGCCAAAGCAAAAGAACTGGCGACTCAGCGCCATATGTATGTTTACATGAAACTCGACACGTAGCTGCGTGGCAAGCCAAAGCAAAAGAACTGGCGACTCAGCGCCATTTGTATGTTTACATGAAACTCGACACGTTGCTGCGTGGCAAGCCAAAGCAAAAGAACTGGCGACTCAGCGTCATGTGTATGTTTACACGAAACTCGACACGATACTGCGTGACAAGCCAAAGCAAAAGAACTGGCGACTCAGCGCCATGTGTATATTTATACGAACCATTTCGAGGAACTTATGATCTCCTTAAGCTCAAAACCTATTCATCAGAAACACATCAAATTACGTATATTTAAGTACTAGTGGTCCCCCGCGACTGCGCCCGCGCGTATTGAGTTTACCCTTACCGTCGCAGCGTAATATTTTATATAGCCTTCCTCGATACATAATTGGGTTATCCAACAAAGATTTTTCTGTGTCACTTGGCACTTATTTAGATCTCAATACTTTTTCCGGCGAAGCCCACATTCAAACACATTATTAGCATTGAACCAAGCTGACATTTTTCACATTAATGTTTCTGGTGGGATTTGTAGATACAATTTCAGTAGCCGAACTATTTCTTGAGATCTATATAGTTAGTTTTTTCGTGGGAATGGTTTCTTGTTTTGGAACTTGCTTCAATAGTTGAAACAAGTTATATTACCTTCTAATCGTCTATGCGGTAAATAATAGACTGATTCTTCACACCATAATTGCGAGCAAAAAGGATCCAATAAATTATTTTTTTTTTAAATTAAACCGCCATAAAAAACTGATGATTAAATTTTTAAAATATTTATTTTATTGCATGTTATTTATGTACTATCGATCTGTACACAGAAACACGATCTATATGTCGAAGGTTTCGTCGTCATTTATTATATCTCATTTTAAAAGTCCAATTCTCAAAATAAAAGTCCTCAGTAATCTGTCTGTTAGTCTGTCAGTCCAAGTCGCCAGTCCGTCTCTTCACCATGGAGGCTGGAAGCCGCGACATACCCACCTCCAGTATCAGCTGGCTGATACTTAAAATTGGGAGACAACTTCCAGTCTGCACAGTTTTGTCGCAGGTCGTTTGTATAGTCCCTGTCCTGTCCTTGTGTCTGCTAAGTGTACCTGTCAGTCCTTGCTAGGATATACTCAAACTATCCTACCCCGTAGCAAAACCCTCGACATAATATAGTAATCCTTTGTACAGACCGTACAATTACTCGTTTCTCAAATCTTACCCCAACTACTGAACCGATTTTGAAACAACTTACACTGTACCCTAGGTTGAATTACACCTGATTGAACTTAAAACGAGTCATCTTGGTATGACTTCCGTTTTAGAGAAATCCTGAGACAGACACACATACACGTGCATACAAATGTTAGGAAACCTTAATACTAAAATTTTATCAACATATTAAAATTTTATCAATTTCTGACGATATCACATACATACAGAACGAATCGATCACCTCCTTTTTATTGAAGTCGGTAAAAAAGCACGTAAGTAGAACTTAGCCAAATCATAAGAATAAGCACCTAATTCGCATTCTATTATACCAATTCGAATATAGCCGCTGTTTTGTTCATTGTATGTTTCACCGACTATAAGTAGTGAAAAAATATTATAAGGTATTTTCTGATTAAAAGAAGCTCAAAATCACACAACGAGCGATGGAGAGGGCTATGTCCGCTGTTTCTCTACGGGATCGAATCAAAAATGAGGAGATACGTAGAAGAACAAAGGGAACGGACATAGCCTTGAGAATCAGTATGGCAATGGGCAGGGCGCATAACGGGAAGAACTGATGGCCGTTGGGGCAAAAAGGTTCTAGATTGAAGACCCTTCTACCAAAGACAAATAGACGACCTGGTAAAGATTGCAGGATTAAACTGGATGCAGACCGACAGTGAGACGTGGGGGATGCTTATTTTCAGCTGTGGACGTCCTTTGACTGATAATGCTGATGATAATTTTCTGATTAATTGGAATGCGTGTATAAATAAAATGTACTTACTCGCGTCACTGATCATGTGCATCAGTTTCCTCATGCAGGAGTTCGCATCGAAGAGCGAGTTGATAAGCATGAGGTTATCTGGTATGTCAGGCGAAGCCGGCACTCGGTCCGGCTTGTACGCCGGGTTGTCCATGAGGATCCTGTCGCAAGGCTTGCCTTTCCTGGTATTTTAATATCCTTTTACAATAACATACATACAAAAAACTGAATCGATTTTAATACTACAAAAAAGGTTGAAAGCAGTCGCAAATCTCTTGCACAGAAAATCTTATGTAGGGACAACAGCACGTCAATGTAAATACTGCTTATCCTGTGCAGTTGCAATAAAGGCTAGTTTACAACAAACATTTGTATTCTGATATTCTGGCAATGACAGTACCATTAATATTATGGTTATTAAAGAGGTAAATATCAAAGATAATATCATGATACAAATTGCGTCACTACTAGCTTTTGACGGTTCCTTAGCGGATCCTACGAATAGGATCCGTTTATAGGGTTTCGTTTGACAGCTTTTATTTGTTCTTCTCTTCCGATAGGGGATAGTACTTTTATTATCAGGACCGTGACGCGACGACAGCGTCACAAACTATTTGAGGACGTTGAAATGATAAATGGTTGGCTGTCAATACAAAAAGTAATGACACCAAAGTTATTTCAATGCACTATTGTAATATCCATTTATTCTATTCATTAACGCAAATTTTAAATGTCAATTTTGACCATCCAAAAATTTTGTTCTCATCTAACGTTTTTTTTTTTTGGCCACTGCGAGCGCTCTCATCGATTCGGGTTCCCCCACCACCTGCTATGCACGCAGCAAATAAATAAATAAATATTTGACCACATCACATACATTGCTCCAATCCCAAGCTAAGTAGCTAAAGCATTTGTGTTATGGAAATCGGAAACAACAGTGGTACCACAACATCCAGACCCAATAGAATATAGAAAATATCGTTTTCTACATTGACCCGACCGGAAATCGAACTCGGAACCTCACGAGATGGCGACGCTTGAAACCAGCGTGCTAGCCACTCGACCACGGAGGTCGTCAAATAGCTCAAAATAAACGTAGCCAAAAAAAATATAAGTTTATTTGAAGTACGTGATAAATATTATTTGCTCAATACAAAAGCTTTTTGTATAAAGCTAGTACTAACTCAACTTCTTTCACCAGTTCTAGCGGCTCATGCAAGTAGTCCGGGTGCTGGAACTGATGACCACAGGTGAGGACTAGCTCGTCGTAGTATTTTACGCCACCGCCTTTTAGATGGATGCACTTTAACTCCCTGAGAAATAATAAAGGTGAACTAAATTCGCTAAACTCGCCGTAATTCCGAAAAAAGCTTCAGCTAGAAGTTGATATAGGATAACTGTAGCAATAGATGCAAAATTCAAAGCTTTTCAAACTCATCGCTGATGATTATTTAAGTCATTCACCTGTCAATATTAACCATGGCAGTGGACATCACGTCCACGTAGAAGTAGAAAGGCACGCTCTTGAGGTATCTATCCGTGTATCGTCCGACGCGAGGAACGCATGTATCAGCTGCTTTGAGGCACTCTACCACTGTCGGAAGACCATGCTCGGAGACCAGGGTCACGTTGCTGAACGTCAGGTACTGGGAGGTGGGGCTAAAAAAATCAACGCAAAAACATAATAACTTGCAAACATAATAATAACCATAGTTCATCTTTCGTAAAGAGGCAAAGAAAATATGTACGAGTATAAGCCGGCCATAAGCAAAAGCATTATTTATTAAAGCTTAATGTTAATATCAAGCAGTGCGCGAGCTGAGTTTTAGTTTTTAGCTTTAAAAACATTATAATGCATATTATAAAAACCGCGTGATTACAACTAACGCCTTTTAAATCCATTACATTGTAATCTGTGGGTTTATTGTGAAGTGAACCGAACTTCATACATTCTACTGTAAAATCACAGGGCAAAGTGGTGGTTTAGGATAGGTGAAGGATAAACGAGGTGAGCGAAACGAATCCCCGTTTAGCATGGGTGATCGGTTGACATTTAAGTACCAATAAGACGTTAATGCTAATGTCGAACTTGTTCAAAAAATAGCGACAGATTGCAATTGTACGGTTTTAAATCCGGTAGAGTGTCTCTCTCGGTTTTTGCAATATTACGGTAACAAATGCATTAT
Organism: Pyrausta purpuralis; assembly: GCA_963924145.1. Lineage (NCBI taxonomy): Eukaryota > Metazoa > Arthropoda > Insecta > Lepidoptera > Crambidae > Pyrausta > Pyrausta purpuralis. The sequence continues at coordinate 3,971,063 of OZ001664.1, read as the reverse complement.
TCATAAGCTTAATAGTAGTAAGCCATCCATGCTAATTACAAATACTTGTATGTATTTTAAGAGCAAAGGGAAAATGTAAAAGTAAAACTACACGTTTCGAAATAGAAGGCGATTGGTAATTTCTAATCAAAATTATTGAATTCTCATTTCAAGTAGCCGTCTTGCCCCATAATCAGCGTCTCCAGGAATGCCAGGCCGGTGCGGCTGGCGCCCACGACGACGATGCTGTTGTTGACGAACACCTTCGGAAGACTCGTCAGGGGACGCTCCATCACCCAGAGGGCGAATGGCATTGCTCTGGGATAATATACAACCGGAATTAAAAATAGCTCAAAATTACGGTAAAATCACATTATCACACGCACTTCCATGATCAAATGCGCAAAACCTGAAAATATTGTAATTGGTATAACGAGTAGAATCAATTAAACCACTTTTAAGTATGGGTCATGTTTTTTTAGTATTGGTCACATTTAAAAAAAAACTTTATGAAAATTTATTAATAAGACAAGCGATCCCTTGCGCAAATCCACCAAAATACGTAAAGCAATTATTAGTACTTTATAAGCGTACCGTAGTAATAATAATAATGTTAGCACGGGGCATCGGAACGGTGATATACGAGTAACTACCTACAGACTCCTCTCTTGACAGAGCGTCGACCGCATAGCAAGAAATTATTAGAACAGAAGTGCCAGTTAAACTCAAACACTACATAAAAACTTTTTTTTCTTCACAAAAATAGGTTATTTGAATTTGGTTATCTGAGGTTTTGTGCATTTAACATAACAAGTTGTATATGTTTTACAATAAAGCTTTTAATATTATACAGACTAATTTAAAAAAAACAAATTTCTACTAACACATCCTGAAAAATCTTATCCAATCCCTTGTTCCCGCTGATGTTGGGCACCGACCTCCGAGGAAGCACCGGCGTCATGTGACTCGTCAGTGACATCAAGTTGCGGATGGCACTCTACACATTTTAATTTTACACATTACCTATTTTGACAAATAGTAAACATAAATATGGCAAACTTTCACGTTAAACTGTTGATCCCTTAGCTAAACTGAAGAGTGTAATTGCCACCTTTAAAAATACGAATAAAGTCTTCATGCACGTACCACATCTCCTTTAGCGAATAACCTGCAAATCCAGAACAGCGTGGTGTAGTGGGACTGCCGGAGGATGTCCCTCATAAACCAACGACCATGGGGCTCCAGGGCCGGAGACATCACACCAGCTAAGACCTGCCACAGAGACGGCTGTCTTCAAGGACTGAAGATATCATTGACTTATCTGAACATAATAGAACACGATGATAGCCTGTTCTATCTATGGGCCATAATTGATTGATATTAATTATTGACGTGCATAAGTGGCATTTTGTGTTCTGAATTGAATATATGATTTTTGGCTTTGGCTTAGACTATAAGGGGAAGATTAGTGAGGTCTTAGGGTGGTTTATCCTATAAGGTTTTTTTCCACTTCACTGGACCATACCATGACCGTGCCAGGATTGTGTCAGGCACGAAAAGGAACACAATACTTCATCCACTGAATAGATTGTCAGCGTTCTGTCTCACTCACTCACCGGTGTATGCCGTGTTGACACGCTACGTGCTTGGCACGCGAGTGTTGGTCGGTGTCAGAACGGTTTATATTTTTTTGTGATTACGATTTGCACCTTTGAACTGCGTTCTTTAATATGCTACAAATTACCTATTGTAAGTTCTGTCATTATTATAATTTCTGTAAAATTACTGAACTCCTAAGCGTTTTAGAGTTCCACCATCAGCTCAGCTCCACACAATGACGGCTATCAGACGCAACAACACGTCTTCATTAAGATTCTAGTACAAAAACACCAAACGCGTCATTTAGATTCGAGGTTTTCCCTAGATTGCACCAAGAGCCCATCATCAGATCCCGACTTGGTAACAATGGCACCATCTAGAAGGTATAAATTCTAGGTAGGCGTAAAAGTTTGCGTATCGCTCAACAAATGACTGAGATATGAGGTGACATAGATAAAAATATATATAACAAGTCGAATTGATAACCTCCTCCTTTTTGAAGTCGGTTTAAAAATATTTAGTACTTAAGTGTCCACCTAGAATTAGGTGGGAGCCTGCGCATTTCGCTAATGTTTTTGGACTTTGCTGCTTGTATCATCACCATCATTATCATCCTTATCAGCCAAAAATCGTCCACTGCTGAACATAGGCCTCCGCCACGATTTATCACAGCGATCGATCACACACAGTCTGCATCCAGTTCCTACGCCCTACGCCGCGTCTTTTGTCGAAGGGTTTACAATCTTTGCTTGTAACGATTCTATGGTAATTACACGTGGTTAATTTCGCAAATCATACTCACAGTACCATCAGTACACGGGCGTCGAGGCTCAGGCTCCAAGGCGTACTGTGTTCGTATGGCTGTGCCGTCTTCTAATGGTCTGTGAGAACAACACTTTTATCAACAAGAAAAATGCCAAAAATCTATTGTAGCTATCGTGTTTCTGACAGAAAAAAAATGCCGATAAAGTATTTTCATACTTCACAATAATTCCAGTGCCGAACTGACAGAATTTTTGGTCCTTATTTTCCACTGACATTGTAGTTAGGGAGGCGAGGTAGCTAAATGGCGTAATTCAACGGCGCAAAAAGCTCGTAAACCATTTTAGCGGTGGGTTTGGCGTGTACGGTTTTTCAAAAATGTAAAAAAAACAGTTACTTGGGCATTCTCGAGCGCGTCAGATATTCATACTACGTATGCCCCAAGTGCCTCTGATAACAACGGTATACTAATCTGCCGGTTTGCGTGGTGGGGTTAGGCATATAAAGTAGTCAAAAATGCAAAAAAAAAACTTTACTCGAGCGCGTCAGATTTTCGAAAGGGGTGTTAAGTAGGCCCCAAGGAAGCTCCCTTTAAAAAAACTGACGATTTTGGCGTGACCATAAGTTACGATGAATTTTTGAAAATGCAAAAAATAAAAGTTTTTTTGAAATACTCGAGCGCGTCAGATTTTCATAGGGGAGGTTTATCTCGGTATCCTGAAAACATATTTTCTTAATCTGACAAAAATGTTGGTGGGTTCTCTTAATCTGACCGGAAAGGTTTTTTGGTTTCCTTTTTTTTCCTTTCTTCTTTCTTTTTAATAATTCTTCACTTCGTTTTGCTTACGGTACGTCCAAAAAACAATTTGAGGATCAACAGACTATTGAATTATATACATACATGAAACTGTACATTTTAATAATACTTTTGTATACAGATACGCGTAACTTTTTCCGAGTCCACGAAAATTGTCAAGAACCTTTAGAAAAAAAAAATTGAGATATAATAAAAGTAACATAATTTAATCATCGTTATTTCATATCAATTATTTTTAACACCCTCAGTTTTTAAGATATACTCAAAATACCGGGAGTTTGAGTTTATATGACGCTTCAAGTCAAAAAGGTTTAACTTTGGACAAAAATGTAAAGAGACCTTTTTTGTATAAAATAAAATTACCTTTTTTGTTTATTTAAACTTTTTTTTGTAAAATGTATCGTTCGCGACTTATATGCCGCAACGCGTTTTTCGGAAGACGAAATGGCTCCTCCACACTCCCGGTCATGCGAAAACCGGCAGATTTTGTATTTTTAGTACGTTTTAGATTATATTCTTCAAAATAAAAAATAAAAAAATCGCGCTCGAGAATGCCGGATTAACGTTTTTTTTTTACAACTTCGCGACCCTATAACTCGGCGGCGTCAAGGATTTATCGTCAGATTAGTTACATTTAGTCTTAAAACACTAAAATCAACCCCCAATATCTTAATCTGACGTGCTCGAGTATTTCAGACTATCGATTTTTTTTATCTAATCTGATCGTCTATCCTAGGCGCGCGTCACTACATATAGAGCTAAATACTTTACAAGGTTATTCTATTAGGTCCAAGGTATCTCTCATATCTTAAACTGCCACGCTCGAGTATTACCAAAAATTCCCCTATTCGCCTCCCTAACTATTGGAAAATTTCGCGCGGACACATATTAAATAGGCGAGTAACAAATCCTTCAATAATTGAAACTTGCCTATAACTATACCGACTTACCCAAGTATAACCATGCCAATAGGCTGCTTCTGGCTGAGCAGTACAAAAGAGCACAGCGAGCACGAGTTCAGCGATGATTCGAACAGTCCCGTGAGCGATTGCGCGCGGGGAGTGTGTTCTAAGATATCGTTTAGAGCGGGGATGTCGCTGGCTTCCCCTGGACGCACTTGCACAAATCTGAGGAGAAGGATATAGTGAGAGTAGGATCAACCAATCTATGAATTTAATAAATAAAAAATATTGGACACTAATCACATACATTTCTCTGATCCCAAAATAAGTAGCTTGTTGCACTTGTATAATGGAAATCAGTCACAACGGTGGTACCACAACACCCAGACCCGAAAAAATATCGAAAATTTTGATTTCAACATTGACCCGACCGGGAATTGGATCCGGAACCTCGGAGCATGCAAATTTATATTATTTAACAGTAATATTACATGAAAAAAAAAATATTTTAAAAATTTCAATCGTCAGCTTGTGTTTCGATCATTCGGATATTATTGTAAGTGGTATAGGTTTGCTAAACATCAACGGAGATAAATGGGTGCAATTTGAACTTGGGTGCTAACCCAAACCTTATAGTCCAGTCAGTCAAGACAATTAATACATTATAATTCCAAAAGTTTTCAAATTTTGTTGTTAGGTCGGGAATGGTATTAAAACAAACTATAAAATTTTGCAACCTGTTCTGCGGTCCGGAATATTGTTAAAAATGCAATAAATGATAATTTTCTCAGTTCTTAAGACCAAAATTCCAAAAGTTTTGCAAAGTTGGAGTGGTGTTATTTTTTTTTTATCAAAGAAACATACAGCTTTTATATTACAGTTGAATAGGTTCTTAATGTTGTTAATACATTAGCCAAAGCAGTTTCCAATGATGGAATTTTACATAGCGAAGATTTAGTACAAAAGTTTTATTACATGTTTTGAGTTAATTTACTTTAACTTAGTAGTAGTTTCTTACTTAGAAGAGAAAAAAATGCTATACATTAAATTAAATTAGAACTATACTAATATTAAACGCTTGGAGTCCCGGCGTAATTTAAACGCAAGTTTAAACCTTGTTTTATGCCAATGAAAGACTAATTTGTATGAACAATTGTGTGTCACAAGGATTAATCTCGCTTATTTCGCGGACAGCGAGTGAAAAATCAAAGTATAGTAAGTGTGATCAACTTTCTTAACAGCTGAAATATAGGTACATAATTTACAGTTAAATATATCAATGTGGCTATAGTAATAGTTATGTGTGTTGCAAGCACGGACAAGAAATCTATTTTTAGAATATTTAGTTCTGCAAAAAGGAATCGAGAAAACAGCGTTGGAGCGCGCACTCAACCTTGGGCAACGAAACGAGACACGACTTAGAAGATAGGGAGAATCTAAGTAGTTGTTTAAGATTTTAAACAAAAATACCTGATCCCTATGTTCACGACGTAATTGCAAAGACTGAAGCTATACTGGATTGTCTCTAAATTTGTAACTCAGTCTTTTAATGAATTTATTTTGAATTCTTTCTACTTGTTCGATGTAAGTGCTATAGATAGGGCTCCACACTGTAGATGCGTATTCTAAATGACTTCGGACTAAAGAATTATACAACATAATGTATGTATTTACTTTTTTTAAATCCATACCCTGTCGAAAGACAAAACCCAACATTTTATAAGATTTGGCAGTAGCCTTATCTATATGAGAAGCAAAATCAAGTTTAACGTCAAGTTGTACTCCCAGGTCTCTCACCTCAGTCACTCTTTTGATCGGGGTATTATTTAATTAATAGCTGTAATTAATAGGTTGTTTTTGACGCGAAAAAGTCATAGTGTGACATTTTTCAATGTTTAGTTTTAGATTATTAGCTGAGCAATATTCGTAAAAACGATTTAAATCATTTTGAAATAACTGTGATTGTTCATCAGATTTAACAAATGCAAATATTTTAGTAGCGTCAGCGTATAATAATGCTTTGGAATTTTGAAAGCAACGTATAACATCATTTATAAATATATTAAAAAGGAGAGGACCAAGATGAGAGCCCTGAGGCACACCGGACGTGATTGGTACAAAACTTGAGGTGTACATCACGTGTCAAATTTGCAACCAATTTAAGTGTACGGAACATTTTTTGTTATTATAAAATAATGTTTTTCTTTATAAAACTGAAGAAAAACGTTCCAAAAGTTCTGCAAATTATTTGTGATTGTGATATTGATTAATGGCAGTATTTGAATTTGCAACCATATCCGAAATACGGAAATATTTTTTAATCACATTCACGCAAAATGTTATTTCCGTACACATCGCTGTTATATATTCAGGGCCTAAACTTTGTGCTATAAGAACGACGTCGTATACCTGAAATTATTAGTTTATAGAAAATATTTCAGGTAGTTTCTTGAGTATTTTTCAGCATGTCTCATCAACAATTTTTTCTACTATTCAATTTTTCATTATCTTTTAAAGGTATTATGGATCCTCTTGGTTCATCTTTCTATTGATGTAAAATTGTCTTTCAAATAAATCAATAATATACCATTCACATGCTAATCATTGAAATTGTTTGTAACACAATTTGTTTCTAACAGATGTTGGTAAAGTACTATTTTTACATGAGAGGTGATTTTGCCAAAAATAAATTCCGTTGGGCTTATGTAAACCGGACGTAGGATTTTGAATCTGGGGATTAAATACACTGTTACTCACCTACGCATTGTCGTCCATTAATGTTTACTTACCTTTTTTACGAATATTTATCCTCATACTTTTATTCTATACTTTGGAAATTCTTAATTATGTCTATTTATTTTTTCGACGGTAAAAAAAATAAAAAAGTCGATACTTGCAAATAACACAAGGTTCCCGGGTCTCGTACGAAGTTGCAAATTTGAATATTGGTATCGATCCCAAAATAAGACCATCCGCTCGATTTGCAATACTTTTGCATTTCTTTCAAGGATAACAAAATGCGAAAAATCGATTTTTGCAAAGAACACAAAGTTGCGGATCTCATGCGGGGTTGCAAATTTTAATACTGACATGCACCTCAAAGAAACAATCATTGGCTCGATTTGCAAAACTATTGCAATTTTTTCGAAAATGAAATATGCCATATAGTTTAATTTCCGACATCACACAAGATTCCAGATTTCGTGAGAGGTTGCAAATTCAAATACTGACATTAATCCCAAAATTAAACAGTCCCCTCGATTTGCAGAACTTTTGAAATTTTCTTGAAGGTGAGAAAACAAAAAAATACATTTTTGCAAATTGCATAAAGTTCCGGATCGCGTATGAGGTTGCAAATTTGTAAATGCATCAGAATAGATGTTTTCGAAGTTTGCAACCAAGTTTCAAAACCTTTGTAATTATTCCGAGACCTGACCAAAGAAATGACCACGAATTAAAAATAATTATAAATAAACATGTTCCGGTCAACGAAAAAGGTTGCAAATTTATACAACCGTTCGGTATATTTTTCTGATATATGTGTCAAGTTTGCAGAACTTTTGGAACGTTTTCATTCAGTTTAATAAAAAAAACATTAATTTTCAATATCAAAAAAAATTCCGTACACTTACATTGGTTGCAAATTTAATACGTGATATGAAAGAATATATCGAAAACTTCCCCAAATTTGCAGATCTTTTGGAATTTTTTTCACGACCATACAGCAAAAATTAATTTAATTGCAATTTTTAACAATGTTCAGAACTGCGGACAAGGTTGCAAAATGAGATTTATTGTCGTCCCAATGTACCATTCACTTGACCGATATTATAATTAAATTTTTGATTTCGAATGTCAATAATGACTGGACTATTACGCATTCTGTGAGCACTAATAATTTCTAGCAAAATTTATTTCGGCTCATTAATGGAACTATCAATTTGACACAAAAAAAATGTATATGTACTGATAATATGCATTATGACTAGATCTTAAGTAAAATATGCTATTACCGCTTAGAATGGCTTTAATAAGCAAATGCATATAATTCGGTCTTTATACATATATAAGACACTTCGAACGAGATATAAAACAAAGACACCTCAAAAGCTTGACTTTGTAGGTATGGAGTAGTCTAGGAGGGTAGGATAATAAGAGAAAACTACGAATAATAGTCTTCTTCTTTGACTGAGTTGGTATCATTTTAGGGTATACCTATAAAAACCGTAATGCAGATATAGTATTTTAAAATTATTAAATACTAAAAACATATTTTTTACCTAGGAATACAACTCTTACCCTCTTACGGAATTAACATGAGCAACATAAAGAGTTTCGTTGACAAACCGCTTCCGGGTGCCAAAAGGGGTGACAAGCTGAAAATATACAACAATTCATGAAAACAGTAAAGCATAGTTAACACCCCGGGACACCCTGTATATGTATACATCATCATCATTATCACCATTACGTCCACTGCTGAACATAGGCCTCCACCCCCACGGCATTCTACAGCGACCGATCTCAAGCGGTCTGCATCCAGTTTGATCCTGCGAATTTTAGAAGGTTTTCCGACCATCTTGTCGTTGGACGTCCTACGCTACCTCTCTGGTTAAAGGATATTCATTCCAGAACTTTTCTGTATACATGAATACAATGAATTGAATAGTTGAAACAAAAATAATAATAAAAATTACCGTAAAATGTTCCAGAAGCGGAAAAGACGGATGGTTGGAAGGAAGACACATGATGCAGTAATCTCTATCCGGGAAGAGCTCAAAGGCTACTTCTAGTATGTCGAATCCGTATCTAAAGTGCAGGTAAAGTAAATAAATAATATAATTAAAGTTAAGTTTGCCTGAAACGTACCACTGCTGGGCTAAGGCCTCGCCCTCGCCTCAACTACGTACAACCATCAAAAATATGTTTTACGTGTAGGTTTAAGGAGTATTAGTTCTAGATGACGATTTTACTATTATTTATAATTACAAAATACCACTTCTTATAAAACTCATAATTTCTTTACTCAAAGGATGTCTGGTGATGGTAACTTTGTATTTTTTTGTGTATTCTGGCAAATAAATAATTTATTGATTGAAGAGATCGCTTATAGCGATAAAACTGCTTAAATTGTACATTTCCTTAGAACGAAATTGTAAATTAATTTATGTTAGACCCCTTACACACTGAAACTTTTAGCATCGCGATGCTGTCGCGATGCAAACGCGCGTTAACATCGATGCAATCGATGGAAATTGACAAATTAGGTATATACTGTATTTTGGAGACTGCATCGATACTAACGCGCGTTAGCATCTATGCAGCCGCGTTTCTGCATCCATGCTAATTCACGACTGAATCGATGCTAAAAGCATAGTAGAATCCTGTGTGCAATAAAGTGTTATCGTATCTCATCTTTTACATTTTACAATTAATTTCGTACAGACTATGTTGAAGCACTAGACTAGGTAAAAGAGACCGTATCCATATGATAAGTTTCTATCATCAATATGTAGAAAGTATTTCTGTGTTTTTAATGTTCTGTGTTTTTAATTCAAATAGAGACTGCAGTTATTCTGCAAGATTCAAGTAGTACCTTTCGTCGTAGTCAGGCTGTATCGCGAACAACTCCAAAAGGAAAGCGTTAGGTGGCCCCGAATAGTGGGTAGGCTCGTGTTGCTTGTCCGTCGGGGGCGGAGCGTTCACTGTTATAAAAAAAAAACATTTAAAAAATAATTAAAGTACAACCGTTTATTTAGGAGAAAGAAATTAATTTGCAGTCGGTGCGTAATGTGTGAAGTAAAGGGATTATTTTTCTTTTTAATAGTAGATTAATGCGTTATTAATAGCATCAGTTTTTTGAGGGCTGATTAATTATTTTTTATTTTATGTTTTTTCGTTAGTTTTCATTTTGATTTTGATTTCTCGTTATAGAGAAATCCTGAGACAAACTTTTATTAAAATCGATTAATCGATCAACATACTAAAATTGTATTCAATTCCGACGGTATCACATACAAGACAGGGCGAATTAATTACCTCCATTTTTTGAAGTCGGTAAAAATCCTTACAGGGTTCCGTACCCAAAAGGTAAAAACAGGACCCTTTTACTAAGACTTAGCTTACTCCGTACGTAGACTTAGCTGACTTACTTAGTCCGTACGTCCATCTGTCTTTCACCAGGCTGTATCTCAAAAACCCAGTTGACGTATTCACAAATTACGAGTATATTGTATTTCTGCTATCGCTTTAACATCATATACTTAAAACAAAATAAAATATCTCATCCAATATTGAAAGGATGATGGGCAAATTTGTATGGAGCTTGGTCCAAGAAGCGCCACGATTAGTCATGTGCCAAAGAAAAGGCCAATATTCCTGCTTCAAAGTGACAGAAGGGCATCAAAGTTACTCCTGGTGATTTTGAGAAAAAAAATTTTTTTTATCGTGTAGTGAATATTAAGTAACTAGGTTATAAGACTACTGCTGTTCTCAAAAGTAGTTTTGTATAAAAATATGTTTTTTAATGTAACTAGCAACTATTGTCCACATATCCAGGGGTCGGTTTCATAGATAGAGAGAATAGATCTCGACTGCAAGCGAAGGTATGATTTCAAAAATAAAACAAAATATAACATTATCATATAGTTTTATTAACAACATCTTACATTTATGTCTGCCATTCTATAAATACTCGTCTAATATTAAATCTAAAAATCTAGCTGGTTGATGCACGGCTTCCTGATCACGGGCATACCCAAGGTACCAAGTCACACTGACATGACGGTACGATCTGCTACGCGACAGGGCGATCGCGGGAAGGTGAGCGGGGAAGCGGGCGGGAGCGCCCGCATTCCAGCGAGGTGCAAACACCTATTAACTTAAATCTAGTACTTACTGTTTATGTATAATAATAATGAATTGGGTAAACATACCTGATGCAGATTTTCTGTAGCAATTATAGCTGCTTCTGGGTGTTCATAAAACAGCTCTTGTGATAATGTAATTCGCCTTTTTCGTAACACAGAACGGTTACACAGCAAACAAATAACTTCTGCTGAAGGTGCGATACATATCGAAAACTCACGTTCAACAATACCGCACACCGAACAAGTTCTAGCACAAGAGTACCTGTGGCGTAGCGTGGCGTGCGCGCGCGCCTCTTGGGAAAGGGTGAGGGTAGAGAGAGGGGTGAGAGTGATGCGAATGCCTTCTGCGCCCGTGCCGCCATTTTATTGTACAATAATAATAAAGTTAAGTAGTACCTATTTATGGAACACCTAGTAAAATATACTGAATGAAAAAGCTGATTTGAAAAAAACCCTCGGATTGATTTTAATCGTATTTAACATTATTTGTAGAGAAATAAAATATGTATCGATTGGGATTGTTCTCATCCGTGGAGGCTCTTGGACCACTTTCGCCCATCATCCTTAAAACTTAGGAAATCTAGAGATTATAAATATCCATCCAGGTATGCGACTTGACTATCAGATGACTTGAATACTAAGTATTTTCTAAATTGGGGGATATCCAGGGATTGTTTGAGAAGTTGTTCGTAAGCTAACCTCTGCTTGATAACTTGAAAGCAGAAAGTGATTTACTTTTGGGCTTATCTTTTTTCGAATTCTTTTCTTCGCTCGGTTCCTTGGCTTTGCTTGTATCGTCTAAAACTTTCATTATACTGTCTGCCAATCTGTGAAATGGAAGACATTGTCATTCAACTTTTATGAAAATAAATAAACCAAAATGGTTAGGGAAACCAAAAAGATATTCCTATAATTATTTCCTAGCCTTTAACAAATTAAAAAAAATGATTTTTTTTTTGACAATTGTAACGTTCACACACACTAGAAAATTTCTGTTACGTAGGTACCCGATAATTCTTACAGGAATTGCGACGGATGCACGTTACTATGAGTAATGAATAAATTTTAGGTGTGTCTGTGTGTGTGTGTGTGTGTGTGTGTGCGCGTGCGTGTGTGTGCGTGTGCGTGCGTTTGTGTGTGTGTGTGTGTGTGTGTGTGTGTGTGTGTGTGTGTGTGTGTGTGTGTGTGTGTGTGTGCGTGCGTGTGTGAGTGCAAAGTTACAAAATCGGATCAAAACAAGCATACCCCCTTTCTATGGTGTCATATGTCAGCATCTTCGGTACCCTGAGCAAATCGGTGTCAATGTTCACAATGTCGAATTCCAGCTCGTCATCGTCCTCACTCTCCAGCAGACTCAGCACGTCCAACTGTGGTGGCATGACCCTGTCTTCTAATACGTCGAAACTATCTTTGCGGAACTCTTTAAAGACGTCTTCGTTGAATAGCCAGGTGACCTGGATGACAGCACAGAGTAGAATAAAAAGACATATCTTATAGAAATTAGTCTGTGTAAAGTCCGTTTTACTTGGCTAGTCGAATAATGTAAACAATCTTTTGCTATTTGAAAGATCTCAGTGCTAACGATGAATTACGTAGTTAGTAAGCTATGTGTTTATCTTATTTTAAAATGAATGATTTCCGTAATGAGGAATGTCAAGATTGTTTACAATATTAAACGAGCAAAAGGAAACGGACTTTAAGACAATGATATTTTTAAAAAAAAAATATGTAAAAAAAATATTTATTACTTTTACATGCAGTCGGTGTAAGAGCAGTTTCGCTCTCACCCGATCCGTATTTGAAGAATTACTTAGATAGAGATAGAAACCAAATGTTCAAAAAAAAAACATTTTTAAAAAGATTAGTTTAAAATCTCACTCTGGGTTTTATCGACTCTTTTGGTCGCGTCTGCAAATCTAACACATAAGATGAAACTTGCTTTAAATTATCACCGATGCCAAGGCCACAAGTCGAGTAACTGTAAAAAAATTAAAAACATAATTCAGTAGGTACCTACGTACTTAAAATAAAACACAATAAACGTTAATTATGCGTTTCGTCTTAAGAGCAGCCGTATCATACTATGTAAACCCTGCTCTATTCGATCCTTTGAAGATATGATCGACATGACTTACTTTTTACAGTACACAACCATTTAAATTAATTGTCACTAGCGTAAATCTATGATTAGCTACTGTTCTACATGCTTAACTTACGAAACGTATCGCCATAATAAAAATAAAGAAAAATAAAAAATATCCACAAACAAGAGATAAGCTTTAAAATTTAACTGACTAAAATAAAAAAATACACACTTGGTGTCTAGGTCTGAGCTGCAAGGGCGCGCCAAGTGAATCCCGAGGTGCCTAAGCCCCCCGAAAGGAGAGAGTTCGAAGCTCTCCTCCAAAGCTTCGTAGTTTATTTGTGTGTTCAGGCACATCACACCCACTGCCAGCTCGTTGTGCTGTGGGAGTAAATTTTGATTAACAAGCTATGACCACATTAGGTATGTAGTAGGTGTATTCGGCTTACATGCAAGCGTGCAAATATTAACAAATAATTTTACAAACTAATTAAGTCCGTTTTTAATGAATACTATAATAATGACAAAACTGTAATACCGAGCATATGAGATTCTTTATGAGAACCATAGTTAGACTTATACTTATTCCTTTTCATAGGGGTTGAATATCTTCTTGTACATCTATCTATTAATATATAAAATTCTCGTGTCACAGTTTAAATAAATAAATATCCTTTCCTTTGTACATTCCCACACATCGCCATCTAGTCCCAAAGTAAGCTACTCAAAGCTTGTGTTATGGGTGCCAGACAACGGATATAATACTTAAATACTTTTTTTTTGCAAATACATACATGATATACATAGAAAACACCCAGACCAATACAAACAGACATGTTCATGCACACAAATGTTTGTATTGTGCGGGGATCGAACCCGCAACCCGCTGCGTAGTAGTAGGCGATCTCTCGACCACTACTCCAGACGGGTCGTTTTCGTTGCCATACTCCTCCGAAACGGCTTGACCGATTTTGATGAAATTTTTTGTGCTTATCCGGTATCAATGAGAATCGGCCAACATCTATTTTTCATCCCCGTAAATGTTAGGGGTAGTCCACCCATAATTTTTTATTTTTTATTTTTTAGACAAAATTTTTAATTTCTATTTTTTTTTTGATACAACATACAAAAATACATACAATCCTCAATTTTCACCCTTCTACAATCAACTCTTATTTTTTAATAGCCATTTTAGTAATTTAAGGGCGAAACTAAATTCGCTGGGAATGCTTAACTTTTAAAATTACGGGACTCGGCGGGACGGGGCTGGGGCGGGGCGGGACGGGGCTGGGGTCCGCTAGTACTTATATGTATAAAATTCTCGTGTCACAATATTTGTTCCCGTATTCCTCTAATACGGCTTGACCGATTCTAATGAAATTTTGTACGCATATTGAGTAGGTCTGAGAATCGGCCAACATCTTTTTTTCATACCATATTACTATTATTTTTAAGTTACTCTGAGACCGCTTAAATTTTTAATTACAGGACTGAGCGGGACGGGGCCGGGGCGAGATGAGAATGGGGGCGAAACAAAGTTCGCTGGCAGTTGTCCCGAGACCATGACGCGTGTAACCGTGTCGAAACGTCGGGAAGGTAAATACTATATTAATCTATAAAGTAAAAGTTAAAGTTGCGTTAAATCCCGTAGTTTGTGTAGTAAAGATCGCTGGGTCCGCAAGTTTTATTGTATAAGTACTCTAAGATACCTCGCACACAAGCAATACTCGCTCGGACTCCGGGTGCCGCGAGATCAGCTCGCTCACGTAGAACTCGCCGTAGATCTCGCGCAGCCGCGTCGAGTGGCGCTCAATTATCGGGACGATGTCGTCGTTGTCTTCTTCGCTGCAATAATGCAAGTTTGTTAGCTGCACTCAAAAATGCGTTCAGATTGCGGAGGGGGTTGCCCATGTTGCAGCGCATCGGGGATGTTTGCGGAGGCGCGAGTAGATTGCTTTTAAGTGACCATACGAAAGAGATGCGTCTTCTTGGTGCGCAGAGTTTGGGGCAGCCCCAACAAGTAGGCTGGACTGCCTCTACCGCAATATTTTGTACCAATTTCCTGGGACATTAGTGCTACAAACAAATGAGTCAGTGGTTGTGGAGATCGTTTTTTGGAATCATCAGATTACCTGGTATTCCACCTAGTCGATGGCTAGGGAATACGCGTAGTTCAGCTCAAAAACTCTGCTGAACATAGGCCCCCCCCCCCGGCTTTCCACAGCGACCGATCACTAGCGGTCTGCATCCAGTTTGATCCTGCGATCTTTATAAGGTCGTCTGTCCATCTTGTTGGTGGACGTCCTACGTGCGTCTTTGGTCGAAGGGTCTCTAATCTAGAACTTTCCTGTCCCAACGGCCATCAGTTCTTCGCGCTATGTGTCCTGCTAATTGCCACTTGAGCTTACTGATTTACACATTTAGGTACAGCTATTACAAATACATACAGACAAAAGCAACGGCACTTCACATTTGGCAACAAGTAGGTATGCCAACGTACATACAGGGTGACTTTTTTATCAGTACCGATATTTTGTGAAAAGACTCCACTGACGAATATGAACAACTTTTACTATGGGGGAAATAGCGAAATCGAGAAAAAAAATCAGCTGTTCCATACATTTTGACCGCGTGCTAATTGAACTTTTGTATGGAACAGCTGATTTATTTTTTCTCGATTTCGCTATTGCCCCCATAGCAAAAGTTGTTCATATTCATCAGTGGAGTCTTTACACAAAATATCGGTACTGATAAAAAAGTCACCCTGTATAAACATAAAACACAACTAACACAGCTCTCCGTATCCTGAGCCGTGGGCTGACTTCGGCCCTGTCCGCTACGCACAGCACCGGTAGCAGGTCACCGGGCACGCCGCGCTCCGACGCCATCATCCGCCGGAATCCAGCCTCGGAGCGGGACTGACCAGGGATCAGCACTGTCAAATTAAATATCACTACACTAAGTCTGCTACTTTATATGTATGCAGGTGATGATAATTATAGCATCTTATCAAAATGTATGATGTACTGTTTTGAATGTATTTGTTTTTTTGTGTCACCTTAAATTTAAATAAGCGGGCATTTCGAGAGCAGGAATATTCTTAAGAGCTTAAGGAAAGGAAGCTGGTCCATGGAATGGAAGGAGATACTAAACACATTGAATGCCAAATATATGGTCAGGTCATCATTGGCCCATAGCATTAACTAGTGCCTACGTAATATTACGTAGTTGGCATTTAGTGAGTTAATGGAATTGAAGGAGATTTCGTTGTACAATTAATAAAACATTCATATAAAAACTCGATACTAAGATTTTTGGGGGTAAGTACGTGAGAAAATTTGTCGCTCAACACACCACGTTACACAAGGCAAACATACTACCTGAATAATATCTTAACGATTCAGTTTTATGAGGAGCTCTAACCAGGAGTTGAGCGGTGATGATAGGTGATAGGAGTGGATGAGAAAATTGATGACTAACATGGATAGTGAACAAGCGTCTTCACCATTGCGACGTGGTGTAGATACGGGTCGTGCATAAACAGACTTTTGAGCAAGCTGTCGATCAGCTCACGCGCATACACCGAGTTCCAGCACAGAAGGTGGATGAACAGCGTGTTGCGAGCAGTCAGCTCTATGGCTCTGGAATGATTGCATTACTTTGGGTTAAAATTGACGGTCTAATGGTAGCGGTCGGTTCACCGGTCTCTTTCCAAGAGGTGTTATTTTGTTAGGCAGGTACCTTAACGCCTTTACTTCATACTAAATGTTGTTAATTGAATTATTTGTTGGTAAGTGCTAAGTTTACTATCGAAGTGAAATAATACTTAAGTTAATAGCTACTGGATTTGGTTAATCGTCTTTGAAATTGGCCATCATTACCAAAATTAGGTGAATTGCACTTAATATCCACCTCTCGTCTTGCATACCAAGCGACTGCCCGATCCATTTATTTACCAAACATATTTTAGCTAGGTTAAGCTCAGCTCATAGCCAATAAAATTAAATAATTACATGCAGTTAATAGAGAGCCGGGACCTTTAGTTTAATAAACTCAACAAGCAACTTACTTGTACTTAGTCCAAATATACTCCTCCCAGGCCCTCGGGTGGACTGATGGAATAAGTGGGTAGTCCTTAGCTGCTAGGAAACCCACGACAGTGTCATTCACATCCAGCTGGCATATACTTATAACGCAGTTCTGACTGAAATATTCACAAAGGGCTAAGAGACACCATAAAAAAATATTAGTCCATGTCATTTTGCTGAGAAAATACTTTGAACAGACAACCTGAGGCCTGAACCACTGGCTATTCGCGATCGTGTAGATTCCACCACGTCAAAACATTGTTGTTTACTGTCTCTTAAATCTTAGCTCAAATGATAGCTACTTATAACTTGCAGACCGTGTCTTAATTATGGATGTCAAACTTTATTCATTAGGAAATACCTAACGTATTCCAACATGCTGAGCGGGGACCTTTTTGACACATAGGTACCTATTATTTATATATTTTATATATCTATTTAAACTGATGTTCAAATGTAATAATATTTATAATAACCGTGTTTTTATTGTCTATGCTTGTAACTTATGTGTCAAATAAAATAAATTCTATTCTATTCTATTCTATCACTAATTCCAACTGAAGAATATACACTAAAACTTGACCGTCTCCACTGCTGCCATTATAGTAAGCGCTTAAGCAACAGAGTCGTGTACGAGTGAGGTAATATTGTCAATAGTGATAGAAATATGCAATGCGCCATTTTATCGGTAAGTGCAAGCGAGATAAGCATGTTACTAACACGACTCAGTTGACGAACACGTCGACTATTGTGAAGAAGGAGCACAGAAGTAACATCTCCTGTGCTCCTACTTCCTCCTTCTGCACATAACTGTTGAGTAACCTAACACTACTAAGGCAATACTCCAAGCGCGCTAACAGCAAATAAACGATGTCTGCAGTGTTTTCAACCCTGAAGTTCTTCGCCATAGACTCGGAGACCAGCTCCAGGATCGCCGGCGCGTCATCCAAGTTGGCGAACCTCAGGCGACCGAGCGCTGGCGGGCGGAACATGTTGCTACTTTGAATAATAAACTTTATAAATAATAATACGAAGAGAAGATTGAATGAGCTTCTCTTCTGTTCTTGACAAGTCAGGCTGACAAAACCATGTCAAGTGGACATTGATAGGTATAGATAAAAACTGGGAATAGAAAGAAAAACCTTCTTTGACAGACAGGGTGCAGACAGGCGGTCAAAATAAATCATTAAGGATTTATTTATACAGGGTGTTGTTTTGGTCAGCGACGAGCGACTCAAGGGTAAGGGCAAACGATACTGATGCCAAAAATATATATATTTTTTGAAATAGAAAAAACCCATAAAGTCATTTTTGTATGCGGTACAGCAATCGAGTTAAAACTACCAACACAAGGTAGCCTCTTCGTAGCTGACTAGCTACGGCGTAGTATTTCGTAGATAAGCAGTGCGAGTTTTCCATTAGTTGTGTATTTTTTTTTAATGTTGTGAAGAGGTTTTCTTGTATAAAACTTGCTCAGGATTGCTTTAGAATAAGCATAACTCATATTATCATCCCTGAGTTGGATGTCACTGACCAAAACAACATCCTGTACGTCCTATGCGTTAAAATCCCCTTAAAAAAAATTTTGCAGATTTTTGGTGAGGGACGAGGAACACACGTTTAGAACCCTACAAAAAAATTTACTGTGCTTCCTATATTTCCTCAGTTTTGTTGTTGTTTTTATTTTTTTATGGTAATGTAATTTATTTTTAGGTGTGTCAAATAAATAATAATTATATTCTATTCTTTCTCCTCCTTGCGAGCTGTGGCGCGAGAGCTCCTGGTGCATGCGAGCCATACAAAAGCCTATATACACGCAGTTACTTTCAAGACTTGCAAACCAAATACAATCATGCAGACTAGACAAGTACTTTTTCAGTATAATTATATACACAACTCCTGATCTATGAGTATGAGTCGATTATACCAAACGTTAGTTAAGACTCATCCGACCGAATGACCGATTTAAAAATAACTATCTGACGTTGGTAAAATCGACTTTTAGGCCTGATTTTACCAACTTCAGATAAGGAATATTCGTCGAAAACAAAACGCCTGATTTGAAAACGTGACCTATTTCTTAGCAATTATTTACATAAATGTCATTTAAAAATCGGTCGTTTATCCTGTGACAAATAAATATGAACTTTCTTCTTCATCTTTGTTTGTCACCAATCCTCCGTCCTCTCTCCTTTTTTGACCCATTATACTCATCATTCGGTAAATTAAATTTATTTTATATTGTGTCGTGTTTACGTATTTGTTTGGTCATTTTTGTTTTAGGTGGTAAATTTGCTTAAAGCTAATTTAACGATTTTAATTTTTTGTTACCTATTATAAAATCCCCTGACGTGTAAATAGCCCAGTATAAATCGACACTAAAAAACCCTAAATTCGCAAAGCACGATGAAGTGCTGCATTTTTGGTATGTTGTTTGGATCAGTTAGGGTGATGTAAATCCCAATTTGCAACTTCGAAAAAGTTGTGCTCGCTGCGCATCACGTGATAAACTGCGAAAATTTGGGTCATTTTTCACTTTTTGCTCTAAAAGTCATAAACTATGCGTTTCCGACAAGTAAAATTCACTACACAAATGAAGGTTATTAAATTTTCAACAATTTAAGTCTAATTGCAGCTCTCTTAACCTTATAACGACTAAACTGTGGCCATTCGAAGATGGTTCGTTTTTTCCGAAATATTGAAATTTTTAGTTTTGCTCCCGTTTGAAGCAAAATATTGGCAAAACTGCTCGTTCTATGAGAAGGTCGTAAAATAAAGTTGTAGAATATATTTTTTTTGTTAGAGTTTTTGCCAATATTTTGCAGCGAGTTCTTAACAAGTGTGGCGTCACCTATCATCCTCTTCGCCCGGTTTTCGATTGAGTCCAAAGCAGCCAGGTGACATTTTGCTGAACCATCCCAAAGGTGGCAGCAATATTCCATGCACGGACGGATTTGTGCTTTATATAGGAGCAGTCTTTGCTTGGGTGTGAAATATTGCTTAGCCCTTGAGAGGATTCCAAGTTTCCTGGCAGCAGTTTCAGCTATGGAATCAATGTACTCGCCAAAGTTCAGGGTGGCGGACAATTCGATACCCAAGAGTTGCAGCCGATCGGTGACTGAAAGCGGCATACCTTGAAAAGTGGGGCTTCGACGGAATGAAGTACGTTTGGCAGAGAACAAACACGCCTGTGTTTTTGAGGCATTAAACTGGACGAGGTTGGCAACGCCCCAGTTTGAGACGCTCTGCAGGGCCAGGTTTATCTTTTCAATCATGGCGTCTCTATGAGATTCAATTTCATCTCTGCTGGCGTTTGCACTGGACAAGTATCTGGCTGTCACCGTACTGTCGTCTGCGTACCCAAAGGTACCGGGTGCAAGCAGATCGTTGATGTGCAGTAGAAACAGCGTGGCAGACAGGACCGAGCCCTGGGGAACTCCAGCGTCAATCGCATACAAGTCAGAAGAGTGTCCCTCAAGAACAACTCTTATAGACCGTCCCCTGAGGAAGTCTGCTATCCAGGTGCATAAGTTCCTGGCAATCCCAAAAGATGGCAGCTTGTTCATGAGGCCATCGTGCCAGACCCTATCGAATGCTTTAGATATATCTAGAGATATTGCAAGAGCTTCACCGTGTTTTTCGATGGCTTCGTTCCATACATGTGTCGCATACGCAAGAAGATCTCCAGTGGATCTGCCTGACCGAAAGCCATACTGGCGATCACTAAGAAGGTCATTGTCTTCAAGGTATGTAAGGAGTTTACCATTTAACACTCGTTCCAAAGTCTTGCATAGCAAGGACGTAACAGAGATGGGCCTGTAATTCGCAGGGCAGGGCACGGCTACCTTTTTTCGGTACCGGTTGGACATTAGCCAGCTTCCACTAGAAGTTTAAATGAGATAATCTTACCAAGATCATAGTTTATCAGACCATGTACAGGCTCATATTTTTTTCACCATTTAAAAAATCAGGAATATGCTATCAAGTTATAGAAAATATGTTAAATGAGAACTTTAAAACACTTTTTAATCACTGTTAATTCGACATGCAAGATAGCGTCAGACGAAGAAGTAGACATTTACAGTGATGACAGTTGCTGAAAAAAAATCCGCACTACTGAGGTGGGATTGTGTAAAGCAATCGTATTCATTTGACAGTTCATAACGTACGGTATGATCTTTGAAACGCTTTGTTCTTTGCCGTTTGACAGATCATACCGTACGTTTTGAACTGTCAAATGAATACGATTGTTTTACACAATTCCACCTCTGATTAGTGACTGATGTACTGACAAGGAAAACCTGCACTTACGAAATTAATCATTAAAAAATACATTTAAAGAAATTTATAGTGATGATATTGGGCTAGTTATACTAAAAGGGGCCTTAAGACTTATGACAACAATCAGGCATGTTTTGACGTGAGCTCCAGACTCATACCTCAGTCAGGAGATCAGTATTTAGTTGGACTACTTACCTACTACTTTTACTAGGCGTAGTCAGCGTTCTCTTCAAAAAAGCTAGGCTCCAGGCTAACTAGGCATACCTACTCGGCGCTTTGCACTAACTTTTTTACTCGGCGTTTAGATAGCTGTTTACTGATATTTCTGATCACACCCAACGTCTAAGAATTACGATGTGGAAGTCTCCTGTTATGGATATTTTAGTAAATAAAAAAGTTATTTTACGAATTGTTTCTGGTGTAGCATTTAAACAAGTAGTAGCTCATCAATTCATCACATACATGTCTACAGCTTATTTTGGAAGAGATGCAGATAATTTAATCAAATGCTTTTTTAACGTCATTTAAAGTAATCAATGAGTTAAAACTATCAATATTAGTATAATCAGAATAAAATTAATAATTTTGTTATAAAAATGTTAACAAAATTTTGTTGTATGAAAGGAAACCCTTTTAATGATAACAAAGTAAAATATAATATACATCGGATAAAAAAAATTTAGTCAAATGTAAATAATACTACTCGTAAAGACGAGTAGGTATACTATACTCGTCATAAAATCAATAAAGTCTACGAAATACGTAAAAGTCCACGAGCACAAAACTTATTTCATTACTTTATTGAAACAAAATAATTGTTACTTGTCTTGTTAACATAAACTTTTAAAGAAGATAAACGCTACAACCTGTGGTAATAAACATGACAGGTCCAAATCAAATCTAGCGATATTTTAATCATAGTTACTTGTGAAAAATACAGCATTATTTTTAACTGAACGGTTTTATTTCTAAATCTATATTTTAAAATCATGAAAAATATAAACTTGAGCTATTTTTGTCCACCGAAAATATACCTGTCCCTATCTACTTCTTATAATGCGAATGAAACAGGTTTCCCGGGACAAAAAGGATATTACGTTGTTCCGTGTCTTATTTTCTAAATGAATACCCTGTATACACCTGTATACCCAGATCTGCGCCAAAGCATACAGGCGAATACTTGCTATGCTCAGATCTGAGACAAAGCAAATTGGCAGCTACAAAAGGACGCCATCTTGGATCAGATCTGAGACTAAGCAGACGAGCTATGCAGACAAGCCACGCACACATGCACACAAAATGTAAATAAAATCTGATATTATTTTACCGATTTTCTATAATATTGTCTCAGAAACGTGTAGTAGTGTCATATATGATAGGAAAGCCCATTTTTCTAGCTTGCCACACAATCCCCATACTATACCATAGACTTTAACGACACTGAGAAAAAAAAATTCCAAAAAATAGTAGTGTCAAAATGCCTTCTCTTCAGTTTTTAGATTGTTTTTCTAATTAAATGCTATAAATAAGCACTTTTTACATATTTTATGTGAATATCGATATATAATTATGAATCTGAAAGCAAGTACGCAGTCTAGTTTTGAAAAAAATACGTACAAATAAAATTCCAAAGTACAGTGTTATGAAATGCAAAATGGTGAAATTGTGAATCTTATTTGCTATTTTCAAAGTGATATTATTTGGTCTTCTATAGATAGAAATCAGTAAAGGTTTTGATAAACGAATTACTGAGACGTTCTTGTATGTGAAACATAAAGTAAAACAAGAATTGGTTAGCACAGTTTATTGAAAATGGTGCATGTTTGGTGATAGGTGAAATGTTGATCGTAAGTTTGTGTTCAAAGGCCTGTAGAAAATAAATAAAAACTATTTAATGATTAGCATACAAAGCATAGGATGTGGTATTTATTTAGCTTTAAGGAACACTAACTAGTTTGGAATGAGCCCTAACAATTATTTTGAAGAATTTGAATTTTTCGACGACAGTGCGCGCGCGTGCTATTGTGGCGCGAAACCTCAGCAGACAAGGGTGCATTTTTGCGCGGCTTGACAGCATACGAAAGGTTAAATATTTAAATAGCAGGAGAAAGTATCCGCCTTGATATGAGGGGCTTTAGCTTACATTTTCTACTAAATTGTCTTTCCGTTTCCATAAAGAGTGCGAAGTGTGGCCACCCAAATGCATCGATGTATGGAAAACATTTGAAATGCTTATAACTTTTGATTGGCGGCATATAGAGCCGTCACTTACGATTTTTTGTACTTAGAGGCCGCGTCACATCAGATGAGATGAGTTTTCAACTTCGTACAACACCTGGAAGTGGTAGAACTGGGTGGCTCAGACAGCCAGCATCCGGCTGTCTGAGCCAGCAGCTTTTTCTCAATTTCTCCAAAACGCGTGCGTCACGAAGGTTCAAATCTGGTCGAGAACTGTCACTAACGTCGTCACATCAGTAAAAGCTAAAAACATTTGTTCGAAACATAACATTTCGTGAAATATAGAGAAAAACAAGTTGGCTCAGACGACCGGATATCAGGCTGTATGAGCCACACGTTTATCACGATTTCTCAAAAAGTACTGGATTAAAATGGATGAAACTACTTTGGATGACCGTTACTTACGCATCACATCACCTTTTACAAGTAACAGCGCCCTAAACTCTCTGATAGTTGAGATCTGGAAAGTCAGAAAGTGCGAAATTCTGGCTGTCTCAGCCTAGTTTTTTTGATTTTCCAAGAAAACTATTGCGTCACAAACGATGAAACCTGGATATATCAGCGTCACTAACGATTCGTTATCAGCCTAGATATGCTAGATCTCTATAGAAGCCTGGCTCAGACGGCCGGATGTACACCTATACTCTCGACCAGATTTGAACCTTCGTGACGCACGCGTTTTGGAGAAATTGAGAAAAAACTGCTGGCTCAGACAGCCGGATGCTGGCTGTCTGAGCCACCCAGTTCTACCACTTCCAGGTGTTGTACGAAGCTGAAAACTCATGTAATCTGATGTGACGCGGCCTCTAAGTACAAAAAATCGTAAGTGACGGCTCTATATGCCGCCAATCAAAAGTTATAAGCATTTCAAATGTTTTCCATACATCGATGCATTTGGGTGGCCACACTTCGCACTCTTTATGGAAACGGAAAGACAATTTAGTAGAAAATGTAAGCTAAAGCCCCTCATATCAAGGCGGATGCTTTCTCCTGCTATTTAAATATTTAATTACGTAGTCAATAACTACGCCGATGAAGGAAAATATGTTAATTATGTATGGGGTATTCCAGTTTTTTTAAAAAAATACTCCTTATTTAAAAATAACCACTAGCTCCAGCTGGTTACTACAATAAAAGACTTTTTCGGTATTAAATACATACTAAGTACTCATTCCTCAACTCGTCCCATATGATTACGGACCATTTGGGACAAGATGCAATAATTAATACTCATCATTATGCAAATCGTCTCCTGCTTTTTTGGGTGCAAAATAATAACCATAAAACAGCGCAGAAGGTGAAACGCAGTTCGCTGGGACCGCTTATTATTATTACGAACAAAAATTACTACGCCAGCCTTATTTCACCTTCAAAACACGAGACGCGCGCCATTTTTGTGTCGTTGACATGCCATCAATGCGCACTAAACAGTTTCGAACACTATTTCTGATGCGGAGGGATAAAGAATGGAATGCGCTACCGGCTGAGGTGTTCCCGAAACCCTTAATTTAGGCATTTTCAAAAGAAGAATGATTAAGCTATTACTGATCAGACATGATCAATCCTCGACGACATCATCACTTACCACCAGTTGTGATAATGGTCAAATGGCTGATCATATATATAAAAATATATAGATAGACTATAAAATTATGCAGGATGGAAAGAAATCATCCACTTAAAATCATTTATTTTTATAGCCAAAAAAAATTGTTGTTGAATTTAACAAGAAAGTTATAAAATGTATACATAATAATTGAAAATTAAAGTATGTAACAATGGATATGGCGGTTAGAGAGGTGCGTAGAAACCAACTTACGAAAATAATGAAATAAAATTAAAAAAATATATTTTGTTTTCGACCTGGTCATGTGTATTACCACAGGTTGTAGCGTTTATCTTCTTTTAAAGTTAATGTTCA
Source organism: Pyrausta purpuralis (assembly GCA_963924145.1). Lineage (NCBI taxonomy): Eukaryota > Metazoa > Arthropoda > Insecta > Lepidoptera > Crambidae > Pyrausta > Pyrausta purpuralis. The sequence continues at coordinate 3,945,524 of OZ001664.1, read as the reverse complement.
TAGGACAAGTAACAATTATTTTGTTTCAATAAAGCAATGAAATAAGTTTTGTGCTCGTGGATTTTTACTTAGTTCGTAGACTTCATTGATTTTATGACGAGTATAGTATACCTATTTACGAGTAGTATAATTCAAATTTGACCAAAATTATATATATTGATAGTTTTAACTTTTTGATTACATTAAATGACGTTAAAAATCATTTGATTAAATTATCTCCATCTCGTCCAATATAAGCTGTAGACATGTATGGGATGAATTGATGAACTACTATTTGTATAAATGCTACACCGGAAACAATTCGTAAAATAACTTTTTATCTACTTAAATATCAATAACAGGAGACTTCCACATGGTAATTCTTAGACGTTGGGTAATATCAGAATTATCAGTAAACAGCTATCTTAACGCCGAGTAAAAAAGTAAGTGCAAAGCGCTAAGTATGCCTAGTCAGCCTAGAGCCTAGCTTTTTAGGGTTCCGTAGCCGAATGGCAAAAAACGGAACCCTTACAGTTTCGTCAAGTCTGTCTGTCTGTCTGTCTGTCTGTCTGTCTGTCTGTCCGTCCGTATGTCACAGCCATTTTATTCTGTAACTATAAGCATTACACTGTTCAAATTTGGTAGGAAGATGTATCCTGTTAACCGCTTACCGATTCTCATACAAAAAATGAAAGTAATGTCATTTAACGGGGGGGCTCCCATACATGAAACTAAAACCAAAAAAAAAATTTTCTGTCAAACCTTTGCGTGTACATGGATAGGTCTTCCAAAATGATATTGAGGTTCCTAGAACCATTTTCTTTTAAAGTCTAACGTTTCATAGCTAGACGCTCCCAAAGTGGAAAAATGGGCATCCCCCCCATCTAACTTCTAAACCAAGCAAGTGTATTTTTTATGAAAAAAATATATGATAAAGGTCTTAACAAATACTGCAACGAAAATTGGTTCGGACGAGATCGAACGAGTAGTTTTTGAGATATAGCACGTTTTCAACAACCGCAAACATAACTTTGTACTTCATACAAACACTATGAAAAACAAAGTTATATTTGCAGTCAACAAATATTGTGGTATTTTACTAAGTAGAAGTAAGTGGATTCCCTAATTCAGTTAAAGTTGGCACGGAACCCTCAGTGCGCGAGTCCGACTCGCACTTGGCCGGTTTTTTTCAAGAGAACGTTGACTGCGCCTAGTAAAAGTAGTAAGTAGTCCGACTAAATACTGATCTGCTTAGTGAGGTCTGAGTCTGGAGCTCACGTCAAAACATGCCTGATTGTTGTCATAAGTCTTTGTGCCCCCTTTTAGTATAACTAGCCCAATATCATCACCATAAATTTCTTTAAATGCATTTTTTTAATGATGAACTTCGTAAGTGCAGGTTTCCTTGTCAGTACATCAGTCACTAATCAGTAGTGCGGATTTTTTTTCAGCAACTGTCATCACTGTAAATGTCTACTTTTTCGTCTGACGCTATCTTGCATATCGAATTAACAGTGATTAAAAAGTGTTTTAATGTTCTTATTTAACATATTTTCTTCAACTTGATAGCATATTCCTTATTTTTAAATGGTGAATAAAATATGGGCTTGTACAAGTGTACATGGTCTGATAATCTTGGTAAGATCATCTCTTTAAACTAGAAATGAAAAATAAAAGCCTTCTTTTAAATGTTTAGAAAGTTTAAGAATTACTCAGGACGAGCTGCAGAATGTAAATATATCTTTGCTTTTCTGCATTTCGTCCCTAATATAATATAGGCATGGTGGGACGAGTTAATGAATTACTAAATTTTCCATCCAAACAAAAAGGAAACGACTTGCAGGATGAAGTTAGTATTTATATTGATTTTTTGCATCTTGTCCCAAGTGGGCCGTAATCACATGGGAAGAGTCGAGTAATATGTAAGTAGTACGTTCCTTACCAAAATTATCTAATATTGTAGTACCTTAATTAAACTAGCTGTTGTTTATTTGAAAACAACCGCTAGTTTAATTGTAATCTAACGATTTTTTTCCTTGGAATACCTGAGACCATAAATAATTAACATATTTTCCTTCATATTGACTACGTAAATAAATATTTAAATAACAGGAGAAAGCATCCGCCTTGATATGAGGGGCTTTAGCTTACATTTTCTACTAAATTGTCTTTCCTTTTCCATAAAGAGTGCGAAGTGTGGCCACCTAAATGCATCGATGTATGGAAAACATTTGAAATGCTTATAACTTTTGATTGGCGGCATATAGAGCCGTCACTTACGATTTTTTGTACTTAGAGGCCGCGTCACATCAGATTAGATGAGTTTTCAGCTTCGTACAACACCTGGAAGTGGTAGAACTGGGTGGCTCAGACAGCCAGCATCCGGCTGTCTGAGCCAGCAGTTTTTTCTCAATTTCTCCAAAACGCGTGCGTCACGAAGGTTCAAATCTGGTCGAGAGCTGTCACTAACGTCGTCACATCAGTAAATCCTAAAAACATTTGTTCGAAACGTTACATTTCGTGAAATATAGAGAAAAACAAGTTGGCTCAGACGACCGGATATCAGGCTGTCTGAGCCACACGTTTATCACGATTTCTCAAAAAGTACTGGATTAAAATGGATGAAACTACTTCGGATGACCGTCACTTACGCGTCACATCACATTGTATACGAAACAGCGCCCTGAAACCCTCTGATAGTTGAGATCTGGAAAGTCAGAAAATGCGAAATTCTGGCTGTCTGAGCCTAGTTTTTTTGATTTTCCAAGAAAACTATTGCGTCACACACGATGAAACCTGGATATATCAGCGTCACAAACGATTCGTTATCAGCCTAGATATGCAAGATCTCTATAGAAGCCTGGCTCAGACGGCCGGATGTACACAAATATAGCGTTATTAAAAAATTGGTGTAAGGCATAGAAATAAAACAGATATTATTTATACATCCTTAGTTTATTATTATTCTTAAAATCAAAACTCCCGAAATGTCGGCTGAAATCTTCACAGTGCCATGTTGCGCAGAACAACATGGGTACCGTTTGAGCTTACTTTATCATAGAACACTTCATCAACTGATATCCTTAATATACAGAACACAATAAAATCTAATAGAAAATAATTTAATTCTGTAACAATATTCCTACTAGGTCTAATTAGCATCAATAAATAAGATGACTTTATCGTGGATTTTCTTTGGGAGCGATTAGTTTGTATGCCACAAGAACAGAATATGTTAGGAGAATATTGTAGTGCGGGAAAATGCTGACAAGTTTTATGCACATAATTGTTTTAAAACATACCAATACAAAGCCAAATGATATTAAGATAAATAGCACGATCAATACACGAGTTAATGTTTGTAATATGTATTCGGACCTTCATTCGGAATAATAAAATTCATAAATACACATTTATATTTTTACCGAATTCATTCATGACTATGTTCTTCTCATAGTAAAACGAAACTTTAATTTACAAACCTTTTCAGAGTCTCTTTTTAATTTTATACAAGTGCCAAATAAACAAGAAACTCGTACTGTCATATGCAATATAAATAAATACACTTATTATACTCGTAAGCTCGAAAGCAGAAGAAAATTACCACAAAAAATTTGAACTACACGATTACATTACGAATATTGTGCTACAACTTAAATATTAACAAATTCATTACTAAGAATAAAATAATAAACCCACCCCCTTATAACTTAGATTAGGACACATAAAATTACAAATCGAAACGTAATTTTTGTTCTGGACACATTATTTCTAAACATAAACAAACAGACATTCATATTGCTTACGTAAATTTTAGGCGGATGTTGCTTTAATGTAAAAAAAGTCTCCTACGTGTTATTTTACATAATCCTGAATAAATGGCGGCATGTATCACCTGATATTTTATATTTCAAACATAATAGAAACGAAATCTAAATCGATTCTAGATTTTAAATTTCGAGATAACGCTATATTATTGTAGGAAATCATTTAGTTAAAAACACATTCATAATATCCTAAATAAAAATTATGCTAAGCAGGCCATTTACAAACTAAGTGAATAATTCTCCGAATAAAAAGAAAATATTCGTACGTGTTATCTAATCGGAAACGTATTGTATGACGGTAACCTTGTGTTCGAATCAACACTGTACAGCATTATGTCTCATCCCATTCGTGATGTACATTTAATTAAAACTAGTAGAAAATTATGCTATTTCAATATTAATATGTTAACACTAAACGCAAACGAAACTAACTACTACGAAAATTTTATAATAAATTGTTGATACTTAGGAATAGAATGAATAAACTATAAAGCGAACATACTATTATTGTGAATCTATTGAGATGTCTTTTATGTGTACAAAAATATGGTCGATATCATTAATAATTATTCTTCTATATCTGCTATTAATTACAAAATTATAAAGTCATAAAATAGCGAGACTATTCACATAGGAGTGTACTGGCTCTACGCCTTATGGTACGTCCACTTCACTACCATAAAGAATTTCATTAACTTTGAGACTATAATAAATGCTACATACATAACCGTCCGAGTATCGTCACGTAAAATAATGCCTATTCTAATTCATTGTTAATTCAACTATAACCTAGAAATGGACATAATTCAAGGGTTGATAGTATGCTTATCGATAAATAAGAACAAACTTACCTACATATTATTCCGTTTGATACAAAACTATTTTGTAATAACACCGCGTATTCCGCAATACATTGAATACATCTATATCTGCATAGTTTAGTCATAGTTTCGCATGCGAGTATACAATAAGTAAAATTACTTAAGGCAAGTGAATAATATATTTCGTCCTATTTTAAGAGACTATCACACAACGCCAAATATAATTTCGAAGAGATCATAGACCAAACATTCAAAACCTTTGCCGTGTGATTCTTAGGAGGGCGGTGCCGTCATACATTCATCTCGATATATTTATTAAACCCACGTATATTTATTTCAGTTATAAATAAAGGTTATTTTCTAAAATGGCACCGCAACGCACTCCTAAGAATACAGTTCTGGGCAACTACGGCGCCGACATCCAACAAACCAAAAGAAAGAAATGCACTATTCTAATATCCTAATCTCATAAGAGTGAAATTAGCTTCCAAAGACACGGGAAAATTATCTTACGTCTAATATAATCATTATATACAAGTAGGTCCATAATATGATGTTTTCCTAAAGCGTATACTGTCATTACACACACATCACCCGACTACTTTCTCACACACAACATCTGATATAAAAAAATACTTGCACCAATCATTAATTTATTTGAGACATTAATAGCTAAATATAATATTATTGCGATTTGTTAGCTAATGGCCATTCGATTTGATAACATTGAACATGTTTTTTTGTTACAGAATACTTACACAAACTAACAAAATGCTTACAGTGATTGTGATACGTTTAATAGTTTTTGCACTAGACTATCTAAGATGATAAAACTGTAGCACTTAGAAAGGCGTAAGGATACATTTGTAAGACTTTTGTGCACACAAAATACTATGTGATTGTCTGTAAAGAAGCATTGCTCATTCAACCACTTAAGGTGTATGTTCATTACAACTTAATTTTAGGTGACAAGCCGGCATCGCACGCACGAATTAATTTGCTTCTTTTTATCAATTTCGGATTGACAGTGGTGAAGTTAAAAGGGTTGTTCTATGATGGTTATGAAT